>OY660884.1:25535263-26259429 GCA_962446985.1 Xyrichtys novacula | reverse complement strand
ACTGTCACTTTGAAAGACTTTTTGATTTTCAACTACTGGCCTACTCCTTTGGCAGACATACCCAGACATTCAGTGCAAACCAACAAAGTTTGCTGCTTATGTTCTTTAGACGTGGCATTCCTCCAGTTGTTTATTTTCTACATATCTGGGGTCAGAATTGCTTAGTCTGTATTAGAAAAAACAAACAAACAAACATTCAAATCCATCCAGAAACATCTTAGCCAACAAGTATTGGCTATAATAGATTAACATTTTTGTTTGTCTATCACCAAAAAGTAAGGATTTCTGAATGCTTTGATATCATCTGAGTTTTGCTATAAGTTTGCAGTTAAATTAAAAAAAAAAGAAATTCCCTGTAGTATTTCATCAATCAGAAAATCTTTATTCGTCAATGGGGTATCATTTATTTTTTAATCTATAGTTTAACTGTTCTTATATGAACTGCCACTACTACCATTATTATTTGAACTTCTTCAAACTGCTTTCAGGCTTGTTGAATGCTCTTTATTGTCCTTAATCGTGTACAAGATATCTTTATAAACTCTTGTCTTTGATTACATTGCCATTGCAGACCAGTACACTCAATGAGGAACATGCCTCTTCCTAACCCCTGTGGTTTCTCTTTATTCAACAACACTATGAATGCTTCAAGCTAGTTGTATGTGTATTTTGTTGCTTAGGTTGTAAGCTGTCTGAGTTTGAGCGTGTGACCGCACTGAAGGTTTACAACTGGTTTGCAAACCGTCGTAAGGAGATGAAGAGAAGAGCAAATATTGGTGAGTATCTAACACTTGTTTACACCTACATTCTATTCATGTATCTGCAAAATTTTCATTATTAGGCTTTGTAGCATGTTTCTGTCTTAAAAAAATTCCAATGTCACCAACAGGCTGAAGTAGGGTTAGCCTTCCTTACCCATATTCAGTTTTTTTTATCTTGCACAACAGAAGCTGCCATTTTGGAAAGCCATGGAATTGAGGTGCCAAGTCCAAGCTGCCACTCTAACGGAGAGGAGGGGGAGCTGCAAGAGTTTTCTGACCAGGTGAATCATCGATTTCCAGAACAGGTAAGTCATCTTTTCAACCGAAGCATGATGCTGCCAGCTACTACAATGATTCAACACCTATTGTTCGACATTGAGAAACGATAAAGTTTTTCTTCCTCATGTTCCTCTTTTTCTTCATCTTTTTCTTTTTGTTGTTGTTCTTCTTCTTCTTGTTTCCTCCAACTGTCCAAAATGATCAATTTAAAAAGGAAATATTTTATTTAATTTCGTTGCTTAACAATAACAATTGGACACTACATTTTAACGTACATTGTCTCTACAGAAATGTCACTTGTCACTACAAGAGCACCACACACAGCAATGACAGACATTCAATCCTCTCAGTCAAATAGCACAGAAATATTCTGACATAGTTTAGTTAACACATTGCCATAAGGAAGTTAGTAGGGCTAGGCCTGGGACCATAACAAATTTTGTTGAACGATATATTGTCCCACAAATTATTGACAATTAACAATATTATTGACGACATTATCGAGACCAAAATAACCACTTGTGTAATGTTAATATATCATAGTAATGAAAGTACACCCTTTCAAATGCAACAATGAAACCTTTATTTCTCATTGGAATGTCCAGAACCAGAACTTTTAAATATCCTAATTAAATAAAACAAACAAACAAAAAATAAATATGGAAGTAAATCTGTGCCGTCTGAAATTGAATTTGAATTTCTAAATCTGAATTTTTTTTTGCATCAAGAACAGACTTGGAATTTTAAAAACATCAAATTTCAAGCACACCTTTTTATTTCTGACAAATTCAGTGTGAAAAAGCAGTCTCTCAAAAATCATTTAGTCAAAATTCGACTTAAAAAATTCAGTGTAAACAAAATGTCTCTCACACACTGATTCAACTCCTCATCTGTCATAGGGCTGTACAGTTCCCATACTGATAGATCATACTTGCCCATGCGTCAGTGTACTCTATGTTTGCTCATCCCCAAGAGCTGAGCAATACATGGAACAGAAAAATTACGTTCAAGAAGTTTGTGCAGGTAGTCTGGCAATATGACCATCGGTTGTCGCCCAGATGGTCCTTGCTCAAATTGCACAACTGCATCATGTTGCTCTATTCTCTCTTTTTCTAAATTGATAAGACTTTGTAGCTCTGTCAGTTAAGGCTGCACGATATTGGAAAAAAACTAACATTGCGATTTTTTTTAACCCTGCGATATATATTGCGATATTAAAAAATACAGGAATGTTCACCAGATGACCTGAATAGCATTTAGCAATCCTGTCCTGTCCCACTCCCGTAAAATGACTCCCACTCCCATCCCGCTCCCACTCAAAATTACTCCCACTCCTGTGTGAATAAAACCAAACATGTAAAAAAAAAAATTGAATTTTTTATTTTAGGTAAAAGTGCAGTGCATATAAAATGCATTGCCTTTAAGTTTCACATGGTTGACATTCAGTCGGTGTAAACAAAGTGCATATATATATACAATGGCGTTTCTAGACTAAATTACTCCCCAGGCGAGGGGACTAAAACTAAAACCTGATCTTTCTTGCCTTCCTTGATGCAAAATCATCAATAATCTCGTCATAAGAAATCTGCTCCCCTATTAACCCATTAAGACCTGAACCCTGTCTGAGACACGCATTGAAAACCTTAAACAAACAAACTTAAATTAAATAAAGCCGCTGTATAAATAAAAGGCTCTGCACTGGAGAATAACAAAGTATTTGCTTTCTGTAAAACAAGTGGCAAAACAAGTGTTGAAAGGGTATGCAGCTGCCCTAGTATAGTGCCAGTACAAGACCAGCACTTAAAACTAGAAAAATGAATAAATAAATACGTGGCTGACAGTGTGTTCATGTCTGTGCTCACTTTAAGTCATGCAACACTCACAGAAAACGCTGATAGTATGAGCCAAAGACCTCAATATGAAGAGGTTGTTCACACTGCTGGATGTTTCTCCTCCAAAGCTGCTCTGTGCCTCCGTCGTTGTTTACTTTACTCTTGAAGCACGTAGCAAGATCCGAGCATGAATCCAAGCGCTTTATTCGCCTATCAGAGGCAGACGGTTATGGTGATTTGATTCACCACGACTCCAGAAATGATTAATGTCACAAAATGACGTATCCGCACTCCCGACATGAAGGGTAAAAATGCACAGCCGCGCTCTCAGCTTGGAAGGCTAATATGCGGACATACTGTCCCGGTTTAAATGGGTTAAGTGATTGTTGCGGATGACGACAAGGCCAGTGAGTAGGCATGTGCTGATATGAAAATTTGATATCACGATATTGGTGGCCCAAAATATCGCGATTCAGGATATTATCACGATATTATCACAATATTAGTGCATTGCTTTTAACATTATTAAAAATGGCAAAAAACTGCAAAATCACTTCTGTTAAACAATATTTATTCTTTGACAGGACTTAAGTGAACAACAATGGCAACACCCCTGTAAACTGCCACAGTGATTGAAAATAAACAAATACAATATAAATAATGCAAGACACAACCAAAGAAAAATAATACTGCCTTGTCTGTCTGGCTGTAGCCATTACTGAATAAAAATAAAGTGCCTACAGTAGCAATAGTGCCAACTGCCAATTAGACACCGGCTAAACTTCTTATAAAAACAAACAAAACAAAAATGACATTGGATGAGAGCCTTGTGTGGCCTAGGGAGTGAGATGTGGAACAATAGCCCTTTTCAAGGTAGATTAAGTTGCAAAAAAGTCAGCATGTTCACTTTTTCTGGCTTTAGTTTTTTCGCAGAGGTGTGACAATGTGTCCACTGGCACTAAAGACACGTTCCGAAGGCACACTAGTTGCAGGTATGCAAAGAAACCGGCGTGCAACATTTGAGAGATGGGGCATTTCACCTGAATGTTCTTTCCACCACTGCAAAGGATCCCGCTCCAACCGTGGCCATTTCACTGATGGATCCCCCTCCTCATCCTCAAGTTCCTCAATGGCAGGAAGTATTGGAAGACACATATAGACGTTCACCTCTGCCCTCATCTGCCATGACAACACAAAAGACACATAAAGAAAAATAATTTGAAAAAGGAAAAAAAAAAAAAAGTACTTTTATTCATCATATATTCAGTTGAACAAATAAGTTATCTTTTTTCCTCCTACATTTTAAGATTCATAATTTCATCTCACCTGTTCTTCTGGACTGGTGGCACTGGTGGCTTCTTCGGCTCGGTGCTGCTCCCTTGTTGTAGTGATTGTCTTCAGCAAACCAGCCAGGCTGCCAGGCTTATGTTATTTAAGGGGCTCTCTGGGTGTCCTCATTGTGCTGGAGGATGAGCATGCAGCTGCAGCGCTGGCAGTGGGCTGTGGCAGTCCTAGTATCTGGTAATACCTGGTCCTGATTAGATGCTTGTATTTGGCTAGATAACAGAGCTGCACACCTTTCTTTTTAGTTTCCCTACACAATTAACCATGACGGGATTTACCTATGCTAAATGTTGATACTCAATTCATCACAACTTGCTCTACATGGTGTGAAGGCAGTGACTATTCATTCAGCATAAATTATCATCACATTTAACACAACCAGGATGGGACTCCCTTTCAACCAAACTCCCTTTGGACAGCTTGTATTGTTGACAAGTTGAAATTGGCAAGATGGCGCCAGGGGCTGGCCGTCTGTCGCTCTGCTCTGTGTTTGTTGTGTGTCTAGTGATTTACCTGATGTGTCAAGAGGTATCATCTCTCCTCACATATGATCGTCAAACTTTGCTTGAGATTGGGGGCTTCTTTGATCAGCTTAAATATTACAAACTGGTGAACTCTCCTCCACACCTCGAGGGAATCTAGATCTGTGAAGGGGAACTTTCGCCTTTTTCTGAGCTCCTTCCTCCTGGTTGAGGTTTTTTCAGCTCTCCTTGCGTCACCGGCAAAGGTGGAGGACTAGCATCTATATTCAAAAACACTTTTCAGTGTCAGCAGTCTCCAGCTGTCAACTGCTCCAGCTTCGACGCACATGCAGACAGGCGGAAAGGAATTGGAAAAGGGACAAACTCCAAATTTCCTGGGATCTCCTACATGACTCTCTCCTGAGATATCAGCAGGCTGTGAAAAATGCAAAAA
This sequence comes from Xyrichtys novacula, assembly GCA_962446985.1. Lineage (NCBI taxonomy): Eukaryota > Metazoa > Chordata > Actinopteri > Labriformes > Labridae > Xyrichtys > Xyrichtys novacula. The sequence goes on along the minus strand of OY660884.1, from coordinate 26,254,298 downwards.
CAGAGTATTTTTCCTCACTTGTCGCCTCTAATGCTCACGAATCGCAGGTTCTTTTTAATGTATTTGACTCTTTAGTAAATCCCTGTGATGCTGTCTGTATTGATCCTTCATCTTCTCTGTCTGAGGACTTTCTGCAGTTCTTTGTCAATAAGATTTCTGCTCTTAGGTCCTCATCCTCCCAGTCTGTTCAGGACCCCTCTGTTCCTTCAGCTAGCTCAGCTGTCTTTCAGCAGTTTGAGCCTGTTTCCCGCTCAACACTTCATGAAATAGTGGTAAACTTACGTCCTGCTAACTGTCCATCTGATAGCATTCCTTCCTGTTTGTTTAAAGTGGTTTTTAATACAGTTCAGTCTTTTATTTTGCCTCTCCTTAATCGGTGTCTCAGCTCCAGAAGTGTGCCTCCTTCAAACATGCCACAGTGCAGTCTCTCTTGAAAAAGAAAAATATGGATCCCTTGGTTTTGTCCAATTTTAGGCCAATATCCAAACTCCCTTTTATTTCCAAAGTGTTTGTTTAAGAGAAAATTGTTTTTAACTAATTTTTACAAGGGGCAAATGTTTGTGAACTGTTTGAGTCTGGTTTAAAGTCTCTTCACGGCACTGAAACTGCTCTTTTAAAAGTTTTTAATGATCTTTTGACAAACCTTGATTCTGGTAACTGTGCCCTTTTAATCCTCCTTGACTTGACAGCAGCTTTTGACACGGTGGATCACTCAATCCTCCTATCAGGCCTTGAACATTGTGTAGGCATCAAAGGCACTGCTTTGAGCTGGTTCAGATCGTACCTCTCTGAGAGATCTTTCTCTGTGCACATGGGCCAGTTTTCTTCCACAGTTGCCCCTCTGACGTGTGGAGTCCCCCAAGGGTACGTTCTGGGTCCCCTACTGTTCTCCCTCTATATGCTACCCTTGGGGTCAATTTTTAGAAAGCATGGTGTTTCTTTTCACTGTTTTGCTGATGATTTGCAGGTTTATTTGCCTGTTAAGGTCCCGACCAAAGACCCTCTGCAGGTCATGCTGAACTGCATGAATGATGTAAAGACATGGATGGATCTTAATTTTTTAAAATTAAATGAAAACAAAACAGAGGTCATCCTGTTCAGTCGTCCTGACCTGGTTCAGGTCCTTGCCAGCTCCTTTGGCTCACTGGCACCTTACATAGGGTCTCATGCCAGGAATCTTGGTTTTATTATTGATGATGATTTTAATCATCAAATCTAGCTTTTAGATTATTGTAATTCCCTGTATGTCGGCATTGGCAAATCAGAGCTCAACGGCTTGCAGCTCAATTAGGATGCTGCAGCTCATCTCCTAACTGGGACCAAGAAACGGGAGCACATAACTCCGGTGCTTGCCTCTCTTCACTGGCTCCCTGTTAGGTACAGGATCGATTTTAAGATTCTTTTATTTGTTTTTACGTCTCTGAATGGGCTGGCCCCATAATATCTCTCTGACCTTGTTAAACTGCGCCAGCCCTCCGGAGCCCTGAGGTCAGCTGATCAGGTGGTTTTGGACGTTCCTCGATCCTTTTTAAAATCTAGAGGAGATAGAGCATTTTCTGTCATGGCTCCCACTTTGTGGAATGCTTTACCCCTTACAGTGCGCAATTTTAAAACACTTCTGAAGACGCACCTGTTCACTTTAGCTTTTGGGGAAGTATAGCTACTTTTACTGGGTATTTTATTTATGTGTATGTATTCTTGTTTTATGATTTTATATGTTTTATGCTTTTATTGTTTTAATAGTTTTTATAGTTTTTATTGTCTCTGGCTATTTTACGGTAAAGCACTTTGGTAGGCCACTGGCTGTTTTTAAATGTGCTATATAAATAAAGCTGACATTGACATTGACAACCAACCAGGCTGCTTCTTGAGGGGATAGAATAACCAATCAGCATGTTCAAACACAGATGACTGTCTAACACGAGTCTGGTTCTGCTAAAGGTTTCTGCCTCTTTGAAGGAAGTTTTTTCATTGCCACTGTGACTGGCTAAGATGGGACTCAGTCTTGTCTCATCTTTACATCTGGTCTTAGTGAATACCATGAAGAGTATTGTCTAGACCACATTTTCTGTTCAGTACGCTACTGGTCAAAAGTTTAAGAACACCCTGAATTTTCCAGAATTTTATTGAAAATGATGCAGTTTAATGTAAAATTAATGCATAGAAAAAAATAAACAATTGAAGTTGAAAAAGAAATCATTGAATCAATTTAGAAACGAAAATGCATTCTAAACTTTTGACGCATCAAAGTAGCCCCCTTTGACAAATATAACAACTGAACCCACTTGTGGTATTCTTCCGACAATGGAAATCAAATATTCTTCAGAGAGTTCTTCCCAACTCTATTGCAGAAGTTTCCATAAATATGTAGCACTTGTAGGTTGTTTCGCTTTCACTTCGCTTGTTTTTTTTCACTCCTCTGTCCAGTTCATCCAAACCAGCTCGATGGGATTTAAGTTTGAAGTCTGGCCATTCCATGTTTTCAAGCTTACCATCTTGTTCTTCTGGCATAGCTTGGACTTATGTTTTGGGTCATTATCTTGAATGGATGAACCCCTGACCAACTTGGCACATCGCAGAGGGTACTGCATGGTGCTGCAGAATGCTGTGGTACTTGTTTTGGTTCAGGGTGCCTTTCACTCTGTGCAAGTCGCTGACCCTGGATTCAGTAAAACAGCTCCAGACCATCACACTTCTTCCTCCATGTTTGACAGTTGACGTCACACACTGAGAAACCATCCTTTCGCCTACTCAGTAGCGTACAAAAATCCTGCGTGATGAACCGAAGATTTCAAATTTGGATTCATCAGTCCATAACACCTTCTTCCAGTCTTCAGTAGTCTCTTGGCGGTGTTGGCAGTTTTGGTTAACCTTACCTTTTTTTACTTACCTCTGGCAGTTCTCCACTTACCTTTGTACCCTTTCAAGCTGTTTATAGGACTTGAACTGTTTGAATTTCATTAAAAAACTGGAAAAATTGGGGTGTTCTAAAACTTTTGACTGGTAGTGTATGTATTCATTTATGGTGAACAAATTCATAATGTTGTGTTCAGCCTGAGTCCAAGTTGCACTAGCAAGAAGGGATCTTTTTTTTCCCAGTAAGCTGTATGTAATCCAGTGGACATATATTGTAAATCTGAATATTTCTTTATGTATTTATACTCCTCAGGAAGAGACCCCTTCCCTGAAGATTGTTGACCAACAAGACCCCTCTGCACTGGTTGCCACAGAGGCTGCAGCCCCTTCAAGCCCAGCCCCTCAGGTCCTGGATCACAAAGAGGAGGATTCAAAAAGGGAGACTGTGGATGAAGAGTGACCAAAGCTGTTGGAGTTTGAATCATCATAATTGAAATTTATCCGATGAAACAGAAAACTTTCTCCTCCTTAACATACGTATGGCCTGAGGTGCCTAAAGCACCCAAAAATCAATGGGAGGAGGGTGCTAATGCTTGTTGAGGTGCCTCTGATGGGAGGAGGCAACTGTATTTATCAACAGTAATCCTGCTCATATTAACAGCAATATACCATATATATATATATATATAAAATTCAATATACAGTGCATTCTAAGATGCTATAAAAGCCTATATTTCTTAGGGGGAGAATAATATAAAGTATACCTCACCCATTTTAAGCTAAGCCTTCTCATTTTTTGCTACATGCCTTCTTTTCGCCTTTCTGAAAGCTTTTTGGATGAACTGTGGTGACATGAATGTGCAGAGCCTGCAGGTCAGGTGTGTTTGGGTGTGGAAGAAGTATGTTACCAAGGATACGGGAATACGGGAATATGAACTCCCTCTGCTTGCTTAAATGCTTTGACTCCATCTTGTTGGTAAGACTCTAACCTCCATCAGTTGTTTGATGCAATCAGTTGATCAATCAAAGATTGCTCTGCTGTGATATTGGTAGAGCCCTGAGGGACATCTGGAATCTCAGGTAATCCAAAAATATGATGGATAAAGATATTGAAGAGTTATCTTGACATCCTGTTTTCTTCATTTTGATCCTTATCCTCTAAACTGTGTTTAACCAAAACAGGATGTGTTGTTTATACCTTTTTATATTAGCAAAACAAGTGTAGGACAGTATATCATATAATCTCTTTGCCTTTGTTCTTTGTTATACTGATTGCTGCTGTTGGGTCATTTTTGTAGTCCATCCAGTTCAAAGTCTGTCATTATCCTCATCTCAGCCAGTGAAGCTAGAGTAGTTACATAATAATTTTTTTGTTTGTTTGTTTGTTTGAAACGTTTGAAAGAACGATAAACCAATGTGATCAAAATGTGTTAGCAGACATAATGCAAGCACTTTCTATTGGAATAAGCTAAAGCTTATGCTCAAGTAAGTTTATATGACTGCAGTGCTGCACTTCAAAGTGGATCTCACTTTAAAGAAAAAAAGGGGGGAGTTACAGACTGTACCTGCATCTGACATGTACATAATCCAGAGAATATACACATTTCTGGGTGCTTTTCTTCAACTACATTAACACCATATATGAACTGTTATTTGTCAATCTTAAAGCTGACTTAAACTCTGCATTCCTTAGTCCCCTCATATTTACTGGCCAAAGGCCTCGGGAGTTGCTCCCTGACATGTTCATGAAATGGACAAAGACTTTGTTCTCAAATGTTTGTTCTCAGGTGGCATCCAACAGGATGCTGCCATGTTACCTCCTAATGCCAAAGCTATGCCAAGGTAGAGATGAGCTACAGAATAAACTGTGCTTTCAGGAACAGGACATGACACAGTCACAACTCTAGAGATATCAAGTACGTAGATGTTTATTTGCTCAGAACAACACTAGCCAACTCTAGCTTACCTCAAAATAACTCTTGTGTCATGAATGTGTTAAAAAGGCTTACTGTCAGAGAGCTGACAGGGGTCCTCATTGTAAGTGTTGATGAAACTGACAGTGTTATGTAGCATTAATAACGATGGGGTTTGACCTGCATTGTTGATGTATAATCACCTCAGAGAGTCCTCCCGTCCAGTTTTGGATGGGAACCCTAGAGCTGCACGCTGTTTCTGACTTACATGCTCCTCTCTTTCTGCTTTTATCGGACATTGAAAAACAAGAATTAAAATAAAACTGTTAACAATGTCTCTGATTTGTCTTGATTTATTTTAAATCATTTAAGGTTTAGCACATTGAGTTGGTTTTGAGAAAACTACCTCTCCCTCTTTGTGACAATATGGCAACTCTATCAAAGGTTTCATTAAATGATGGTGAATTAAAAACTTCCAGTTAACTTTTACACACAGCTCATCTAAGGAATGAGCCAGTGTAAAAAATGAGATGGAGAAAGTGGTAGAAAAACGACAGATTTGCCTTGATCTTTTTAGGGGTGGACAAAAGCTCTTTTCTTCATTCCTGTTCTTTTTGTGTTCTTGAAGTGAGATCAATAAAAGAAAGAAAGAAAGACCAGGTGTTCCTCTTAAAAGAACACCTCATGTCAGAAAAATGTCTTGGTAAGGGTAAAAATCTCTATCATTTCTTTCAATTCTTCCTCATAGAAAAAAGCAAAACCAACACTATTTGCAGAATGCCTAATGCTGATGCAAAGTGTTTATTGAAAAGCTACTGGGAAAATATTGTTTTGCTCTTGCCTATACACCTGCGTGTTAGCACTATGATACATTTAAAAATGTGTTTTTGGAAACTTTTGGTTTTGTTGGGAAAGCTTCACTTCTCATTATTCTGTTTTATCTGCATATTAAAAGTCCAACAACAAGCTACATCTCAGAAGGAAGGTCACTGAGAAATGTTGTATTTAAAACATTACCATACATATCCTGCTGTGGTGTCCCTTTTTTTAATTTGACATACCTGTTACAGAGGGATACTGTTGGTAATATGTTATAAAAGTTGTTAGTTTAGACTGTTCTGAATCCAGTACAAACTTTTTACAGTTGCTTTAAGGTTTGCAGTCTTAAAAGCAAATATCAAGCAAAAGCCCAGCATCAAAACAATTTATAAAAACAGGATAAATGTAAATAATTTACAAAGGTAAACAACCAACTTAAAGCAAGCGTAATGCCGAAAAACCACTAGTATAAACGTAAAGTAGGTTAAACAACAACAAAAAAAAACAGCTAGCTACTGCAGGCTCCACTGTCACTGGAGGCCTGCGAGGTTCAGTTTAGCCTCTGAACCTCACCACCTGTACACTGCTTTATACTGGTCCACACAGGATTGCTGACAGAGGAGGGATGAAAGACAGACCACAACACTCTCCTCCTTTATATAGCCTCCTCCTCATCTCCAGATCAGCCACACCTCCACTGCAGGGAGAGAGAAACAAAGAAACTGCACACACAAACACCAAGGGCGCAAAAACAGAATAGAATAACCAATCAACAAGATATGTATCTCAGAGCAAACACTGGTTGATCAAGGGTGTGCCTGATGTGATAAAAGCAAATGTTATTCTGTGATTTTTCTGTTGAATGAATAAGCCTATAGGCTGCAAGTCACACTACTTTCACCTTCAGGCCATTTAAACATGCTACAGTTTAAAATGTGTTCATTAGATTTCCTTAAATGTGGCTGACCTGCAGCTTAATGTTTACTCCTGCATTTTATACAAGCTGAGGTGGCTTACTTCTGGTAAATGCCAAAAAAAAAATGCCAAAAAGATGTGGTTTGTAAGTATATCACTCACAATCACATTAAATTAAAATTCAGAGAGATTAATAACATTTTAATTTCACTTTTGTCAATGGTCTAAACTTTCAAAGTTTGTTCTAAGTGTTATAACAAGTTGTATCACAGGTTGAGATGACAGTCTTTGTCAAACACTGAATAATATTTACTAATTTGGCAAAGAATAAGGAGACATTTAACAAATCATGAGAGAATGAGAGGACAAAATGGAGACTTAGCATTTAACCAGGCTTAAAGTGTTGTGAAAAGTATTCGCCTCCTTTCAGATCATCAACAAATTTTAATTATCAGACAAAGATTTCCTGAGAAAACATTAAATGCAGTTATGCCAATTTCATTTATTATGGGAAAAAGCTATCCGAACTAACCTAGCGCTCTTTAAAAAAATAAATAAATAAGAAAAAAGAAAAGAAAGAGGTGCTTGAAAACCCTCCAAAATGGCTAAAAAGCAAAAACTGAAGAAATCTGTGAGAGGGCAAGTACCTTTTCACAGCACTGTATGTAACAGTCGAGAGTTCATCAAACCATGTACTTCAGCTCCTGATGTTTTTCCGAGCTTATTTTAATGCAGACTGTGGCTACTTTAAGGAGGTATTACCGATGTGCAATAATACTCATTCAAATTCATATGCTCCAACTTTTTATGTTATTTTCAGAGGAGCAGTATGTAAATATCGAGTTCTTGGCTGGATGCATAAAGATGAAATTAACATGTGTAAGGAAATGGGTATTAAGCAAAAACATGTGCCTCACAGCCCAAAGACACATCGACTGATGTAATGTAATGGCAACAGGATCAAATAAAGCTGTTTAGCTTTAAGTTTGGCCCTGGCGCTCCAGTCTGGAGGGATTCCAAATGTTTAAACCGATTTATTGAATCAGCATATCGGATGTGCATGTGTGAGTGGATGATCAAGTGTGTGTTTGTTTATGTGTGTGCAGGTTTCATCACACCCTTATTTTGTCCTTTATTGATATCAAAATTTGAAAATGAGCAGTTTTTTGACTGGTTGTTTCTTCCTTTAACCACATGAGGGAGACATTGTCTTCTGTTTTTTTTATTTTTTTTTCTGCTTTTATTTGTTCTGCAGCCCTGGAACCTTTGTTGGAAATGTGGCTATTTAAAAAAAAATCGTATGCTTCTTTTATAAAACTAAAACTGAAAGGAGAAACTTCATCAAGGACCTTAACAGCACTTTAAAACCTAGAGGGGAAACCTCATCTCAAATTGATTTACAAGATGAGACAACATGAGTATCAGCGATCACACAGATGTATTTGCAAGTCAAATAAATCTATCTCTGTTTGCTGTTGGGCACTCCTGCAAGAGTTGTATTGCTGTAAAACCCTAACTATCTGGTCCATCCAGCAGTCTAAAGCACAAACTCAGGATAAAAACTGCAGCAAAATGTGCCTTAATGTGCCTGTATGATTGCTTAATTACTGTGGTCAAAAATGTTGGTGCACACATGATGGAGTTAAACTCCCCCTCCCACCCCTTTTCTCCCTCCATTTAACTCCCATGCAGCTCGACCCAGACATGCCTCTATGTCTTCTCCCCATCCTGATGCTGCTGCTTAGGCAAGGCTGAACAGATGATTTATTTTAGTGATCAGAAGAGTTATTTACTTTGAAAATTTAAACAAAGCAAAAAAAAAAACGTTCATTCAAAATAACCTGTTTATATGATGTTCTCACATCCTTAAAATTCTGTGAATATTCAATCTGGAGTTAGGCCCACATACGAATATGATAATATTCAGTTGCGTGAATTCATTTTATATGCCAACATTAGTGAAAGAAAGTCATCGCTCACCTCATATAAAGGGAAAACTTGTTTTGGGGGGTTTTTCCTATTTCAGTGATGTATGAAGTGAAATGCAATTCGGTGCAACACAGTGGCGCCAAGTGACCACCTTTTCCCTTGTCCAACTTGTACAATGAAAATTGAAAAAAGGAAGTCCTAACCGAAACTGCCTTCAAGTAAAAGTATGGTGTTTCGGACGATGCATGTTTTTGGAGACGGTTTAAGGAGAAGGAAATGAAAATTTAACAATCAGGGTTTTTTTTTATGCAGCCTGGGCTACATAAAAAAACTTTGAACTGGTGTAGGCAATGCACATCAATTTGCCTTGATGTGTGTCTTTGAGTTTCATTGACCTGTTCTGTGCATGATTGTTTATGACTGAATGATTATGAGGGATGGTTTATCTTTACACTGTGTTCACTTTAAAAATGTTAATGAACTCAAACAGATCAAGTAAACAAAGACCAGTTTTTTGTTGTTCATACAGTTTTTTTCAATCACTGCATTTTTAATTTTTCTGCTTCCTGCACATTAAAAAACATGAACAAAATACATGACTGGAACAAACGGGAAACAACACAAAAACATTATGACACTCAATGGCTGAGGCCTTGTACAATGGCCAAGGCATTTAATGGCCTCAGATACTTACGCTGGACTGTGCCGTTTACCAAAATACCAAAGTGTGCTTGGGCACGCCTCAATGGCGCAGTGGACTTGACTCACGCTGCGCCACCAGCATGGCACGAAAATAGAGCCCTAAGACTCCACCTCTGCTCTGACAGCCATGGCTTCAACCCACTTAAAAAGGAGAGTGATTATTAAAGGAAGGGGCATGGTGTAAGGATTGTGTTTAAAGGGCCCTTATTATAAATAATCCTCTTTTGGGTGGTTTTCTACCAATATATGCATCCCCTCGAAGCTGACACCCTCCCCCCATCACACACTCAAATGAAAAAATTTCATTCTCTCCCTCTCTTGCTTTGCCCTCCTCTCTGAAAACATTAATGCAAATGGGCGGATTGAAAAGCTGTGCAGTTATGATGACATAATCGCATAAGCCCCTCCTACATGTTGGTGGCACTGCCACCGACAATCATTAGCCCAGCCTTCTAAAACTTCTTCGCTGAGGTAGCGTCCGCCATTTTTCCCCCTCACATACACCGCTCCAGTACAGCAACCATGGGGAAGCTACGACTCAGCCGCTGCTTGGTTCCTGGCTGCACAAACAAAGACAGGAGTCTATTTCTGCCTCCTTCGTTGGGTGTTGTGTAGACATGAAAATGTATACACAACTCTGAAAATGTTGTATGTGTGTGCTAACCATTTCACCATGCACTGTTTTACCAACGAGGGGTAGTTCAAAGCAGGATTCACTAATAAGCTGAAGATAAAGCCTGGATCCTTACCGACTGTCCGTGTCAGGAACCCAACTTCAGACGTGGAAGCTGTACGTTCTACCATTGTATGTTGCTTTACCGCCACCCGTATGACTAGTGCTTTGGCTGCAATTGCATGTGTTTACCATTGTTGGTATTCATATTTGGACTTTGGGGTGCAGAGGCAAGTTGGTGCTTCCAGCCACGGTGGTCTGGAGGTCCTCTGAAGAGGTCCTCAGAAGATCTCTATACCACCACTCCTGAACCACCAGGGCGGTGCCGGTGTTGTGCAGTAGAATGCAAACACTACATCCAGAAATACAGGCTAAGTGTGCAGAAAGGAAAATCAGTATAGACATGACCTAAAAACACTGTGGACTTCCTTGGGCATGAGCCCGTCAACAATGGACTGAAATTGGTTGTTGGGATTTTTGTAGCTTACACGAGTTGCTTGCATGTTCTAACTCATATGTGTCAAACTCAAGGCCCGCGGGCCACATCCGGCCCGGCATGCAATTATGTCCGGCCCGTGAGATCATTTAAATTATTGTTATGAATGGCCCGACGATATGAAGCGCTGGTAACACAATAAACTACAGATCCCATAATGCAGCGCTTCAGCTGCCTTGCCGAGCGCTTTCCGAGTCAATCAGCTCAAGTGCCTGTTGCTGCCAGTTATTGCGAAGCTAGCCCCTCATGATGCCTGAGAAAAGTTGATTCTGAAAACAGAGCCTTTCAAAATCGATGGAAGGCTGAGTATATGTTTACTGACATTGCCGGTAAGCCCGTTTGTCTCATTTGTGGCGCTAATGTGGCTGTACTTAAAGAGTTTAATCTAAGATGGCACTATGAGACAAAACATCAGGATAACCTGAAAGACCTGAATGCAGAGCAGAAGATACAGAAAGTAGAAGAGTTAAAGAAGAAGCTGACATTTCAGCAGACGTTTTTTACCAGTGCAAAATTACAAAGTGAAGCTGCCGTGAAAGCAAGTTTTATCGTGGCGGAGGAGATCGCCAAAGCAAGGAAATATTTTTATGAAGAGTAAAATCATTTGGGATATTTAAAATTGAAGTTTTTTTTATATAAAATGACATAAAAGCAAAGAAACTCAAATGTTTTGATTTGTTACTTTAATGTTTACTTAAAGCACAAGCACTGTAACAATTTTTCTTTATTTTTTTCAGGCGTTTTTTTTGCAGCATGTTCATATTTATTTTATATTTATATATATTTATATAACTTATGTAATTTTGACTGGATATATTTTTATGGAGAGCAAGACATTTTAAGTTATTTTAAGTTTAAGTTTATTATTCCAGAATAAAATTCCTGTCTGTTTGTATTCATATTTATGTTTAAAAAAAACATTTTGTTTTAGTGTGTTCAATAAATGTTTATTCTGTTCGGCCCGCGACCTGAAGTGTGTTTTGAATTTTGGCCCCCTGTGCAATTGAGTTTGACACCCCTGTTCTAACTGGTTGGGTGGTTGGATTTTTTTTTATTATTATTATTTAGAGTTCTGTCAATAAAGTGGGGGAAATTTGTATTTTTTGTCTGGGACAATTTTCAGATATGTATGTAATTAATCTCATACAATGACCATCATTAATAAAACCTAATTGGGAAAAACATCTCAGAATTTGAAGTAATTGTAGTGTGTCCCATTGGAAACAAGCCAGCTTGGATTGAACCAGCAAGAGATCGTCATTTCTCAGCATTCACTTTCCTTCACTTACACTGAGACCATTGTGCCTTGTGTTACAACTCATGGTATGAATTAAAAAGTTGTTGACATCCAGACTCTAAGGTTCATCTGAAACCAATAGAGTAAAACAAGCTATATAAATGTAAAATATCTCTTTGTAGATAGATAGATAGATAGATAGATAGATAGATAGATAGATAGATAGATAGATAGATAGATAGATAGATAGATAGATAGATAGGACAGACGGACGGACGGACAGAAAGGACAAAGCAGTGAAGTTGATTTTCTCTAATCCCCCTTCCTAATTTTAAGGCATCAAATACCACCATCAAACATACACACATAAACATCCTATACAAACATCCACCCAAGCAGTAGACAAGTACAAATGGTGGCCGCTTTGCACAAGAGCCCTCCTCACATACCACCACACAGGTGTGTATTGGCAGTATTAGGCTTTGAGACAAGGTGGTTCTTCTATCATTCATTCTCTTGGAATTATATATCATCCTTTTTTTTCCCCTGTGGAAAACAGAATTCATGACTTGTCACCTTTTTTGCTGACTACACAGGCTGTCCGCTTCCTTGGTAAATGATTTCCCAGCTATTTTAGCAGGCTCACAAAACACTTGATGACAGAGGGGGCATGAAAAGTATGCAATTCAATTTGTCAGTGGTTATTACTGTGAATAATAGGCAGTTATAGTTGTGTTTTTATTACAGGAATTTTCTGTTGAGCTGGCTCTTGAACTTTTATTTATTTATTTAAAGAAGAACATGTGTTTATTTCTTCCCCCTGTAGATGTATGAAATGTCCCCACCTGTCTGGTGAAATATTTCATGATCATCTTTGAGTAAAGTGTAATTTTGTACAGTAAGAGAAAGAAGAGATGAGGAGAGAAGGTATTACATAGACAAAGATAAAGAGAAGAGTGAAAACATATTCGTCAGACAGACAGTAGACAGGAGATTATATGCGAATGTGAAATTTGATCTATTGTAGTGGTATGAAAGAGTTGAACACAAAAGTGCACAAGTAAAGTATTTTCACAGTATGTAGCAGAGACTAAGGACTTTTCAGCGCAGGTGGAGCACAGCTGGTCTAGTGGTATTTTGGTAGACCAGCGGTGTAGTGCACATATGTCACCGATGCCTCACCGGCAGGTTTCCACAGTGTCAGGCACATCTCGGTGCAATAAATAATCATCAACAACAACCAATATTCTGAGTCAGCACATACATTTAGATCTATAAAGATATATTCTGATCTATATCTGATCTGATGAGTGCGTTTAACATGCGTTTGGACACTTGGCTTGACCAAATTAACACAGCTGAAACCGCATTAAATTAAATTAGATATCTAGTAAATAGACACACACGATAAAGTGAACAAGATATTTAATCCGCCTCCCCCCTATTTCTATCTTCCTCTTATTTCTTGTGCAGCTCGACCTGGACATGTCTCTGTGTCCTCTCCCCGTCCTGCTGCGGCTGAACAGATTATTTATTTTAATGATCAGATATTTATTTTAAGCCGACATACGGATATTAAAATATTCAGTTCTGTTCGCCAAATTTATTTTATATGCCAACATCTATGAAAGAAAGAGCCAGGCCACGGAGCGCGATGCGTCATTTACACACAGATGGTTCCGATTTTAATGCCATTTTTGGAGTTTATGTTGTGATCTGTGCGCTCAACCCACCTTTGTCACGTGAGGTTTGAATATATGCAACTTTATGTGATTGTCTTTATTTGTGGAAAAGGATAATAATAATAATAATAATAATAATAATAAATTGTATTTGTAGTGCCCTTTACATTCAGACACCTCTCAGGGCCATGAATGCCTAGCAGTCAACACCAAAGGAAGTTTGAACATGTCCAGACTTGATTACTGTAATTTTTTGTTTATATGTTTGTTTTGTTTTAAAGCTGGACATAATGTGTTGAAAATGATACGTCATGTACTTAATCATCACATCCTTAATGTTGACTGGATGTGCAGAAATATTAAAATTGTCAAGAGTCAGAAATTCAAAGTGAATTGAGGATCTTGTTTTAAAGGATTAGACTGTTTTGACATCAAGTATTAAATAGCAATACTTACAGAGAGTGAGATGAACCAAAGAAATCTGTGTCAATGCCGCCAGCTCATCCATCTTACTGGGGAAAGAGCTTTTGTTGCCCATAATGATGGACGGGAGAGCTGGTCAGTCAGCTCTCCTTCTTTCACGTTGTTTAGTCTCAGCACGGCACCCCTGCTTCCTCCTCCGTAACTCGCGGGGGATTTCAGGTCGCTCCTCCGGTCTCATAGCTGTATTATGTAGGGCCAGCAGCTTCCAATTGTTCTGATTATTTGTGCCCAGGTAAATGCAGCTAGTGTCACACTCAGCATAAACAGAGGAGGCAGGGGTGGAGGTGGCTTGCAAGTAGTTTGCAAAGAAAACAGCAAGAATAAGCAGACTAGATTGGAATAGAAGGCCCATTTCTGACATTTGCCAATTATATGAGAGGGTACTGAGGGTACTGTACTGAGCTGTTCGCTGATTTGGGCCGTAGTTTCCATCAGCTGATGTACTGTAAACTGAGCTTGACTTCATGGCCTGTCTGAATTGTCTCTATGTTCAGTTTTAAAGGATTAGGGAAATTCATTAAAGACCCACTCTGGTGATAATTGTGTTTTTCTTACTGTTTTAGTGCTTGCAGTGTTTTCCACCTGGATGTGCAAATTCTTGGTGGAACACTCAATATCTAGAGTTAATAAAAAGTACTTTCATACATGACCTTATACCAGTGATTGACTCAGTATAGAATTTAGTGTGAAACCTAATACTAAGCCTTTTTAGTCACTATTATTTCTTAATAGTTTAACTTTGAAACGTGTTCAGAACAAGTAAAAGATATCAATACTACATAAGAAAAAAAATACAACATTAAAAAAAATCTTTTTCAAAGTGCCGCTTTAAATATAATCAAGATAAATCAAGATATAGGGCCTGATCTACTAAAGGTTTGCGTGTACAAAAACACGTGCAAACTTGATAGCGCAGGCAAAGCTGATCTACTAACTAGGTGCACCAAGGATTGTATGTTTGCCTTCATGAATATGCAGAATAAATGTAGATCATCAAAACGCGCAAAATACTTGGAGGGGCAGATGCAAATGAATTCATTTAGTACCTGCAATGTGATTTATCAAACCTGGAAACTGATTGCGCTCACTGTTTCGCGTATGTATTTATTTTCACGTTTGAAAGGCACAGCATTGCAGCACAAATGGCTACAGTCATTGTGGGGAGAAGGAGGCAGAAGTGCAACGATAGACGGCTGAGAGAGAGAGTCTTCCGTGCCAGTGTCAACATATTTAGACTGTCAGGAATAAAAATAGTGGAGTTGTAGAAATAGTAATGCACAGTTGGTGCATCTCCTAGAGTAGTTTTTGTGGTGTTCGGTCCCGAGTGTTGAATACTATGTCGTGCAGGATGGACAAGTATGTCCAGTTCCTACGCACTCGGGACACAGTAAATAACAGAAAACAGGGCAGGTCTTGGGGTCCCGTCGTGCTTTGGAGACTAAATGCTGGGGAGCTCCAGGTCTAAAAGCTTGTGATTTATTTCGTTTTTCTGGTAAATGATGGTTTTGATAAATAATTAGGTCAAACATGGAACAGACGAAAAAATTTCATCTTTTTGTCTTATTGATTTTAAATTGTTTTTATCCCTTTTTTGATTTCTGAAATATTTATCTTGCATCTGTAAAGCACTTTGAATTGCCTTGTGTATGAATTGTGCCATACAAATAAACTTCCCTTGCCTTTTATGCCTTTCTTCCTCAAAACGATATGTGCAACTCCATGGCTTCAAACTTTATTTTTCGGCTACGATTACTCTGTTCTTACAAACTCTCCATGGTGACAGTCGGTAGCGCACGCAAAATCCTCATTTAAAGAGGGCGGTCTGGACCACTTTTGCACCTGTTGTCAAAGGCACACGCAATGATAGAAGAACACCCACAACATGCCCACTAATAGCACATGCAATTTTTTTATTTGCACATGCAATTTAGCGTTCCCTATTTGGGATCTTAGTAGATCAGGCCAATATTGTAGGGGAGACCAGGGCTTGTTGTCACACTTTTTACACTCTTATATATTTCTTGTAATCAATACATTATATATAAACAAAATGTGTACCAGATGAAAGACCAAAATCTCAGGTATATATTTCATAGTCATGTCATTCTCATATCATGTGTCAGTGCAGAGTTATAAGGGATCAAATAGAGAGTGTGAACATGTGACATGTTGCCCCACCATCGGGTAAGTTGTCTCACTATATGGAGTAAGATGTCACAGTGGATCTTGCAGCTAATAAAGCAAGGACAAAATTATTGATGTTCTCATTTTTTTACTTGAAAGTGAACATCAAAGTCAGGCACAGAAAATGTTTATCATTGAGCTGGAAAAAGTCATTGAACAATCGTTTACACAAAATATTATGCAACATGCTCTGGAGTTTGGAGAGCTGTCTGACTCTGTATTTCAGCTGGGGTGAATGTTCTGCAGTACCGAGCCAAGGTATGGTAGTTGACATTAAAGTCCTTTATTGTACTCCAGATTGATTTATTAACTAGGGTCACCTGTCTGACTGCCCTCAGCATCACATCAGGTACTGCACTGCCATGTTCAGTTTTTCTTTTGTAATTCCTGACCATGTCTTCTCACTTTCTCCTCTCCTTTAAACCACTCTGTTCTCTGTACAACTAAAGTCAAAATTTCAGTTTGACAACTGATGATAAGAAGACTCTCTATGTTAATTTAATTAATTTTAAACATGTGAGAACTAACCCCAAAATGACTGAGACATGTTGCCCCAAACTACCATGTTTGCTAATTCTAGCTCTAGCTGAAAGTTAGCTTAAAACAAAACAATGACTGAGGTATGACAGGATGTCTTAATCTCTCCTTTAACAAGTCTACATGTTTCACAGCTAGGATTTTTATCTGGACGAAGCTTATTTTAGAATATATAAAGTTGTTTTTTTTTTACTTTGGGTTGTGCAAAATGGTTAATTGGTGCTCATCTCAGCTCACAACGTTCTCTTCTCTTCTCAGACAGGACATGACCCCTGACCATGTAAAGGAAGAAAACTAGTATTACACTTTATAGTTGCACCCTCTAGTGGCCAAGATATTTGCAATGTGACAACTTACCCATGTGACAACAAGCCCCGGTCTCCCCTATTTGTTCCTAGGCACATTGGGTATTTTGTTGTTGTGTACATTGAAGCACAAAATCCAATTTGCCATATATTGTGAGAGAAGAAAAAAGCTTTCCTACCTTCATGCGAACAACACAAGACAAGATAAGTAAGAACTTTTTTAACAAAAGAAAACAACAGACACAGGCGCACCCATGCACACACACACACACACACACACAAAGACACATTGTGCCCTGAATCTGTCAGGGCCTTCGTTCCCTTCTCTCCAGTTAGGTTAGAATATTTTAGAGGAGACTTGTCACACCCACCAAACTTTTTGTCCTTTCCAACCTATCCTTATCCTCCTTCTTATTTAGAGCATCTCTCAGCAGCACCTAACAATGTCTCGTCTGAAAACAAGCTGGTTCACACAAAATGAGCAAAGCTCCTCAGCGGCCTCCTTTGTGCACCTGATGTGTTTCCTTTTTATTTTCTCTTCCCCCTCTCTTTTTCTCTAGCCCAGTACCTTTTCGCCTTGTTATGTGTCTGTGCTCTTTCCAACATCATTCTTCTCAGTAGGGTGGCAAACCTCTAAAAAATGAAGAAGATAAAAGTCTTTTGTGTTGAAAGAAATCCACCCTCTGGTTATTGAAATACTACAGAGCCCCTAAGGGAACATGAATTTTTTTTTAATTTACTCAAGATTTTTTGCGAGATCTCGCAAAACATTTGCAAGCCCTTGCATTGTTGTCAAAAGGTTATTGGTCAAAAGGTTATCTTGAAGACTTAAAACAGGCAACTGGACTGTGTAGAGTTGAGAAGACGTTTCGCCTCTTATCCACAAGCTTCTTCAGTTCTAAAAATGCTAGTGTGAGGAGCAGATATTTATCTTGCTGGAGAAGGGGGACAGTTAACGACTGGGTGGAGTAAAAAAGAATGGGTCGTAGAAACCCATCTCCATCCAATTACTCGACTCCTGTGCTCAAGCTTCATCGTTAGGCTTCATTTGCTCTACTGTGCCATCAAGTGGACAATAAATGTAAAACAGGCAAAGCTATGATCAAAGACACCCTGAGGCTGTGGTGGACGAAGCTTTGAATTGAATAAATAAATGGATGTGATGCCGTGTGTTAGTGATACCAATACAGAAATGATGAAGTTATTAATATGGTATCTGTCTTTAAGACACAGTTGCAGTGTCAAAAAGGGGAAGAGGACATAAATTATGGAGAGGGTTGTGATGTGAATGTGCTCATGTTACTTAGTTTGTTTTTCATATTTTTGTCATGGGGACAACATATAACACATAAACATTTCATTTATTTTTATTTAAAAACATCTTTTCAACAAGTCTCGAGTCTATGGGTTGTGTGTGTGTGTGTGTTGGGGGGGCTCCATTGCATTTTGCTGCCTGTTAAATCATCCAACAAACACGCAAACCATTTCCTCAAGGTGGGCTGAAAATAAGTTAAAATATGTTTTAAGCCAACGGAACAGCACTGGACCTAGTATACTGTCAAACTAAAAATCCAGCTGCTAATGTTACGCATGTTGTGTTGAGCTTGTGTGTTTCATCTCTGCTACCGTGGTAATATTGTAGATTACATTTAATAAAGAGAAATGATATGCATGTTCGTCAAACAATTTGCAATAATCTGTATCAACCAGCAGAACAGTGACTAAAGTACTGTCTTTTGCTGAAGCATTAAAACAAGTTTCTTAAGTCCTGGTTCTGGAGAGCCACCTGCCTGCAGGTTTATGCATCTCCATATCCCAACCCAACTGATTTGGGTGATCTGCTCGTGATCAACCAACTGTCGTGTCATGTCTCAGTTGATTGTCAACGAGCAGGTCACCCAAATCAGTTGGGTTGGGATACGGAGATGCCTAAAACCTGCAGGCAGGTGGCTCTCCAGGACCAGGACTTAAGAACTCTGATTTAAAATGAGCACATTCTTTGAGTAGCATTTGTTAAATTTGCTATTACTAACAGGATTGTTTACATCAATACTACAAATTGATGACTCCTGAGATAAATATTTTCCAGATCTCACAAATTTTTTGTGAGAGCTCGCAATAGTTTTGCAAGATCATGCAAAAAATCTCGAGAAAAAAAAAAAAAAAATTCTTTCATGTCCCCTCAGGGGCTCCGTAAAATACCAAACCATCAGCCATCAAACGTTCAAATAAGACACAAATCACAGCTACATGTATATTTTTATCCTCATCTATTTCATCCTCATCCAGATAAGCATTTTTTTCCCCAATGTGTTCTGTGCAAATGATCCCCTGCTTTATTTCCCAAAGTTCTGAAATATGAAAGTAAAGATATTTAATGGAGGGGGACATTAGTAGAAGTTCTAAATAAAGAATGACATTTTTCTTGCCTAAAGAAAATCTAATTTTATATATATATATATATATATATATATATATATATATATATATATATATATATATATATATATATATATATATATAGATAGATAGATAGATATACTTTTTTACTTCGAGACAATATTTTGTTTCTAAGTACTAACTAATGTTAGCCAGATAGCCTACCAACAAAATGAGCCTTGGGTAGACTTGGAGCAGTGAGGGGGTCCCATCAACATTGGACAGATGAGCACATTTATCAAATATACAAATTAATGTTAAAAAACTAACGGGTAGCCCATGAACAAAGGGGCTCTCACCCTGTCTGGTTGTGTGCGAAGGCAAAGACACTCTGACAGTGCAATGTAAAGGCACAAGACCAACCTGGCAAAATCAGAGGTTCCGTGATGAGAAAGATACATTTCCCTAGTTCCCTGATCTGGACAAATTTTCAGAATCTAATGAGCAGCCGAACAGTAGGTGCTGTCCATTCCTGTGATGTTGTGAGCACAAGCTCTTCCACTCATATCGCACTGGATGGAGACGGTGAGTAAGATTAGCCTATTCATATTTTTGTGCATCATATACTTCACCTATTAAGATGATAAATGAGTCGAGTAGCCAACTGCCTTGGCTTAACAATGCAGTAACAACTGCATATGTGTTGCTTCAGGGGGATATTGGCTCACTTCTGTGTCAGAATGTAACTGCTGTGTTCACATTTGTACAAACAACCTGGGCCAAGGAGGGAACTGCCTCACTTTCAGTACTTCATCAAACAAATTAGGTGTCAAAGTTCTCCAGATGTCCAGCATTTTTACACTTTTTATCGCACTGTGATCCTCAATACTTGCATAGCATGAAGCAGTTTCTTTGATGATTCTAGGCACCAGTCTTCCAGTCTCACAGGGACTTGAGCTTACTGACAGAGGACACACTAGATGAGGCACCTGAGTGTGCTGAGTTTCAGAAAATGCTACTCTGCAGTACAATAGATAAGGCCAAGTATCCATCAGCCCCCTTCACCACACACTCATCCCTCACTGAAAAAGATTGAAATGGAAGATTTTCTGGAAAATTTCAAAGCAGCAAACAGGATAAACAGCTTAGACGGCTTTTTCCATTCTCAGCAACTTCCACATCCCTACTGTTTATGCCTTTTCTGGATGGTTTGTGCGTGTGTTCGTGTGTGTGTGTATGCGCGGAGGAAAGGTTGGTCTTAAAAGGGAATTTATTCCCCTGTGTACTGGAGTGTAAAAGATGCCAGAATGCTGTCTTTCACTTCACTGATGATGTGCAGCAGCCACATGAAACAGCAAGGTAAACCTCCCCTTACACCTCGACCACACACACACACACACACACACACACACACACACACACACACACACACACACACACACACACACACACACAGGCACACACACATGCACTCACGCTGTTGCCCTTCCTTCAATCACATGTGGTTATCATAAATATCTACATATCTACTAGCTCACTGCATTATTGCTTTAAAAAGCCCATTAGGTTACACTCCCACCGAACTTTAATTGCCACCATTTGGTTTTATAAAGACAAATCAGAGGAAGTATGCAGAGGTTTAAAATGTGCAGAAAAAACTGAACAGTTGGGCTGTAGCTGCAACTGTTAGTGCCATATTGTTTGCTTGATCAAGTTAGAATAAAACATCAGTTTAGCAGTCACATGCTCTAAGAGATTGGATCAGCTGCCTTGCATTCTTTATTTGCACAGAAAGGCTTTTGGTTTTTCTTGGTGGCAGCAAATCCCTTATCTCCACCTTATCTTCTGTTTACAATACTAAGGGTCAAAGATACTAAGATTGGCGGTGTGTATAAACACCCACATCCCCACTTCACAACAATCCAATATTTATCAAACTAAAAAGCTATTAAAACCACTGAGTTATGCATTTTATATATATTGAATTAATTGCAATGCTTTGTGCACTATTTGAATTCTGTGACCCCCTGGCATTGTATTGTTCTTGTCTGCTCTCTCCGCATCACCATCTTTGAAAACACCTTCCAATAACTTCACATAATCGTTCTTGAATTTTGGACCTCTGTCTAGCTTCCTTTTGAGGTGCTTTAGCCTAGTGAAACTGAGCCTTTTGTTGTCTGGGGGGTAAGGATGAGCTTTAAAAGGAAGGTGCATCTCAAGGTGACTACACTAATTCTGTACAGGAGAGTCCCAGGAAAAATGGGAGATATGTTGGCAGGTATGGCCACACAGCTCCAGTTCTAGGAACCTAAGCACCGAGCCAACAGTCACACCGGAGTAAACATTCATGCTCGGGGAGGTTGTGGAGCAGCTAGGGGGCACCAGGAGCAGAACGAATCTACCTTGCTGCTGTTCCTCGCGGCTGTCATGTTTCTGCGAAACTTCGGTAATATACTGTTATTCACGACATCAGCGTCGTCACTCACGCTTCCGGGCAGGAGGGTCTCACTGCTCGCTGCAGCTCCTGCTGCTCCCTAGCTGCTGTTGCTCCCTCCGCTAGCAGGAATGTTTACTCCGGTGTGACAGTTGGCTTCGGTGCTTAGGTTCCTAAAACTGGAGCTGTGTGGCGCTGCCACTACTTCCTGCTTGCTCCCGTCAGTGTTAGTCGTCCTTTTTTGACGAAAAAAAAAAAAAACTCTTATATCCGTTTTTCGATGCTTACCGGCGAGTCTGGCTTCTGCTGTGCCGAGTCCGTCTATTATATTCCCGAATGTTTGAACTTTAACTCGGTAAACGGCCTGCCCCCCTTTACCTGTAATTGGCTAACATGTTGCCTTCGATCGATTGGATTGGTTAAAATGATTGACATGTTGAGATAGATGGGATTAACTGAAGATGACTACTCTGATGGAAAAAAAACAAATCCCAAATCAAATTAATGGAAAAGTTTGCTTTTAGTCCAGGGCGGGCACAGCTGACTCGGTGGGCAGGCACGGCCCCCCAATGCCCGCCCATGCCGCCGGGTCTGGCAATAATGCACCCCATTTCTTTGGCGTTTTTGGGTCCTTGGATTTGTTTTTGGTGACTTGTGTCCGAGGCTTTGATGTCAGTGACAAAGGTGTTTGTTCAGCATCTTCTGATTCTCTTCACAGTCATTTAAAACCTGGAGATCCTTAATATGAGGCATGGCATCGCTATATGTTTGCAAAGACTCACTAAACTCTCTTAACTAAGCATACTCTTTTGAGCCAATCTTTGGCCACTTTTTAAACTTATCTCTGTAAGCACACTGTACCAAAAAGGAGTGACCGTACCTGACATTTAGCTCCTCCCAAGCTTGTTAGTTGGCTTCTTCATCCTTCCTAGTTTACTTTACTTCTCATTTTCATTTAACTCTTGAAAATCAGAAATAAACCCTGAAAGGCTACAAAGATTAAACAGTACATTCAAAGCTTGTTGAAACTTTTGGGGGTAAATTAAGCCAATGTTCTTAACACATTTTTCACGACCCCTAAACTGGTGCAAAGGATGTACACCGGCTTGATCTTTCTACTAATTTAAGTTTACTACCTTGATTACATCTTGCCACAAATGTGTGATAGATTTTTTATACATAAGACCTAAAGAATTCATGATTTGACTTGATGAAAGTAGTGAGGGTCTTTCTCTTCATGTGAACTGAAGAATGATGGATTATTTGAGCTGTAGTCCTTCAGTTTTGCTCCATGATGATTAGGCAAATTGATTAGGCATGGGTACAGTGGTCACATCAGTTATATCTTGCCCAGTTTTACAATCGTTTTAGCCACTATATCTACAAGATGCAGCTTAAAATTTAGTGTATAAATGTTTGATGAGCTTTCACACAAGCATATTTTCTAGATAGACTTTGAAGAATTAGCTCTGATGTTCACCTTAAGTTGATCAAAACACTGATAAATATTGGGTCAAGTGACAATTTATGGGTTTTAGCTTTGCTTGAACCGTGAAAGTGAAACTAATTAATGACACAAGTTAATGAAAAGCAATTCTAGTTTTAAAAAAATGGGTTTTAACATTAGAAACTTGGTTCAGTCTGAGAAAGCTAGAGTTGTGTATCTTCAACTCTGGTAAATGCCAATTTCTGTTAACATTCAGGTGTTGGCTGAGAAATGAAGCCCTGCTGCTGTTCTGCTTGTTACTTGGGCTGTGAGCTACTCCTGAGTCCTGACCTGTGCTGACCTCTGACTGCATGCACTGTACACACTGAACTGATGCTCTTCTTTTCTGCCTTTTTTTTTTTTTTTTTGCTTTCTCTTCTTGAGCTTGCTGTGATGAGGCACCTATGCCCTGACATGCCCCAAGCACCTGGTAGATCCATTTTTAATTCTTAGACAAAATATTGTTCATGCACAGTGTGAGCCTTTGTATGAGGTTCGGAGTGGCGGCAAGTCACATCATGTGAATAGATGAGGGTTGACACCATAGACTGTATGTATAATCGACAGAGTCTGCCTCCTTGCTGGGTGAAGCCACTCCGAGAACAGCACCCTCTGTTGATGGGCTGCAGTATAGGTCATAAATCCTGCCCCCGCCAGCAAAGCTTATGGAGCTGTGGACAAACTTTAGAAATTTATTACACAGAACATGCATTTTTCTCCCCCCTGCTTGTGGTGTTGACAAGTAGTTACAGTAAGACTGGTTTGTGCTCAAGTCCTCTTTTATCTGTGAAGCTCCTTTTTTCAAAAGTTATTAGGGGGTTCATGTTTTCTTTGATTGACACCTGATACAGCATATGGGCGTTAAGGGATTGCATAGCTCACCAGGGGGATACGCTGTTTGAGCCGAGCGTCATCACATCGACTCTCAGCAACTCTCCCAGTGAATGCGCACAACACTACCGCGCAGCGCTGGTTTCAGAAAATGAAGAAAAATCCCGGAAATACAGAGAACTATTTGGCTTCAAATCTGTATACAGGCGGTTAAGTGCGTTTGTGCAGGCTTGGGATGTGCCCAAAAGAAGGCTCACTTTTTGACAGAGATAATTAAAAACCTAACTACTGATCACCTTAAATACTCTAAGTCTCCTGGGGGATTACAGCCATCTTCCACTTCTCGGCTTCGTTCTGTCTTCATTTCATCTCTCTGTTCACATCCCTGCAGTTCCCTATGTTGTCCTACTTGACCTTGTATCATTGTAATTATTCTCATTACTGAGCCTCTCAAGAGACTTTCTGTAGCAAAGGAGTGTGTGCTTATAGAAGAGCCTCAGCTGACCTTGGAGACAGTTGGACAAGGGCTGCTCATTTATACATGCCAGTATACAATCTAACTTAATCTCTCTCTTTCATTCTCTCTCTCTCTCTCTCTCTATATATATATATATATATATATATATATATATATATATATATATGTATACACACACACACACACACTTTTTCGCAGCTTTTCTTTGAGAAAAAAAAGACTTAATCATGCAGCACAGTTGTTTCATGGCTATTTGCGCGCAAGGGCTAACTTTGAGTCGCTTAGCGCGAGTTGTCAAAGCTGAGACCACAATCGAGATTTTAATTTCTTGTATGACAGACTACATTTTTTGTCTAAGTGGCAGCCTCTGTTGATGTACTTGT
Organism: Xyrichtys novacula; assembly: GCA_962446985.1. Lineage (NCBI taxonomy): Eukaryota > Metazoa > Chordata > Actinopteri > Labriformes > Labridae > Xyrichtys > Xyrichtys novacula. Next base: position 26,229,576 of record OY660884.1, on the reverse strand, counting down.
GTTTATCAGCTTGGCTAACAGAGTCGCTGTAAGTGAGACCGAGTACGTATTTCAAAGTTGACCCAGGAATTTACATCAGTTGAAAGGCAGAAATGCTCTTTCGTTTTAACATAACTTAAGTCGCACATGATTTCCAAGCTTTTTGGTTTGTTACAAACAATTAAAATAGCAAAATGAGGCAGATACAAAACATAAAAATAAAAATCGTTGTTATATGTTATTATAGTTATCTCTATAATAGAAATATTACTAATATAACATACATGGAATGATTAAATGTTTTATATGTAAATGATTTAATATAACTGCCTTGTGTGTGTAGGCCTATAGCTATTGATCTACCTATCTGCTTAATATTGATTTATGAAAACCCGTGGTTAAAATTATTCTTGAGTACACAGGAAACTCTGAGGTTTGTTACAAACCAAACCATTTTAAAATCGGTTTGAAATTAAGCAATCTATGGTTATTTAAATGCTACATGCACCGTAGACTGTAACCTTTTTATTGAAAATTCATAAAAGTTAAGCCATTTCGGAGACAAAAGACTGTTTAATAATTTATTAGAAAAATAATTAAATACATCACTTAGATGTGATCAAATAAGTACATATTAAACTTTCATTGTAATGAGTAATCTATAACCTACAAGATAACCTCACTAACTCTGATTTTCTTCTTTATTTGTTTGTGCAGACCTCACCTCTTCATTCTCAGTCACCTGTTCTGGCACCTCTTTATTTATTTCCGTTGAGCTCTGCTCCTAGACAAATAAAATGATGAGAAAACACACCTGAGATTGATGGTTTTCTGTTTTGAACGCACCTGGGATGTTCAATTATGTTATTATTTTATGTATTTCTTTAATGTTTCAATATCATTTTAACCTCAGTCAAAGATTGAACATGGCTTTATGGATGGACACTGTTTCGCTAAAACGGCTAATAAGGCCAAAAAGTCGTAATACTCATTGATTACTTAACTAAAGTTGTTGATAACAGTAATGCTAGTCAAACCACAAGGTCTACTCTTTGTTATATTCATGGAGTTATTGTACAGTAACAGTAACTGTACAAAAACAGTGCTATCGGTGTGAGATGGCACTTCGGTTGCATTTCTGCTTTGTGATAAAAGCTCAGATGTCGGTTGCTTTTTTTTTGACATGTTGATTTGTGATAAGTTATTTGCTCAGATAGCTTTTATTAATGAAAGAAGGAAAAAAGAATGGATGGCCATGCGCAGGTTGTACAGGAGGGGATAAACGCAACATAGCCAAATTTTACTTGAATAACTGCATAAAGATGATGATAATAATAAATGTCTCCAGCTTACAAACGGAAAGATAAGACAAGAAGGCTTTCTGTTGTGATTTGTTCTTCTGCTGCTGATTCACTGAGTATTTGTCACAAAGTTTGAGTCATGGCTCTGATCATTGTGGTGGCTTTTTTTGTTGGCCGGCTAGCTGTATTATTGTAATTTTTCCGTTTACTCCATGAGTTGCTTTGTGTGACAACTATGTTCGATTTGAGTGTAAATGGCTGGTTAGGCTTTAAGTCAAAATTCTCCCAGTCACAGATATACAGTGCGGTTTGTATGGGTTGTCATGGTAACGGCATGCGCTCCGATCTAACTCCAACTGTGGTCCCCAGTGACCCGAGATTTATTCATTTATTTTCAAAATGGCTTAACTTTTATCTTATTTGTGATGAGGAGAGTTGAGTTGTTTGTTTACGTGCCGTCACTGAGCTGTAAATCCTGTTGAAATATATTTGACATGCTGACACTAAATTCAACATTGTTGGGGGTTTGTAGTTCATATGAAAGTGTCAACCCAGCTCTCAAGATGTTTTTGATTCAATACATGACAATCACTTAAAACATTAAATAAGTCTTTTTATTTTACAGTAGCCATACCAAAAGTAAAATCAATTATAGTCATCATTCTGAAGTCACTTCTGCCAGTAGCCATCCCCCCACTTTTCAAAAAGAACTGACACCCATGTATTCATATATATGTATATGTATATGTGTATAAGTGTGTGTGTGTGTGTGCGTGCGTGCGTGCGTGCGTGTGTCTGGAGGGCTCACTGTGGGAGCTGGATTGTCTCCTACACAGGTAATCATTACACGTATTAACTCCTTAGCACATATCATTAACAAAACTATAAGGACACAGTAATGGGGTGGAGTAACTTAATGGAATTCACACAGCATATGAGTCTAGTTATAGGGAGAAGGAAGCGCGTTAACTTTAGAGGTGACTGCATCACTGGATCATTTGGTTGAGTGATAGCTTAACCTTTAGATGTGAATGGACTACATCTTATTGTTTAGATAGGAGATGATGAAGAATAAAGACTGAAAATCTGTTTAGAAAACCATGTAGAGTTGAACAAAAATGAGCTGTTTAAATTAGCTTGGCCTGGGCACAGAGGCTTCTCTGCGCCCAGGCATTAAAGTGGTCTTCCTCCAATCCTGACTGGCCACCCATTGAAAACATTTAATTGCACTATTGAATAAACAGTCTGACAAAAGAGATTCCAAACAGCTAAGCTATTGAAATTGAAAATCAAGTCAAGAATGCAACAATACTCAACTTTTAAATCCTAGAAGCTGGCTTCTTTGGGTCCTAAATGCTTACAAAGTAAAATATGCTTATGAGAATTTTTTTCACAAAACAAAACAAATTTTAGTTTCAACTTTTTTCGTTATCTTGCACCATTTTCAATTAAAGACAGGGATTAAATGATTTTCAAACCAATAAATTTTGCTTATTTCAGTATTTTACACAGTATCCTAAATATTTTAGAACGGACCATTTTCCAAAGGGTGGGAAAGAGATGTCATCCTGTGTTACTTCGGTTTAGGTGTAAAGTCATGACCTCAATAATCCATGAAAGTATGGTCATTATATACAGGGCTGTCGTCAACCAATAAAAATCTAGGTGAACCAAAATTATGCCTACTCAGAAATGGACCGGTTGGTCGATGGAAAAAAAAAAAAAACGGCAAAAGCTGTATGTTATCTCTAAATCAACCCAATCAGTGATGCTGGAAAAGTGCACCCTGAATGGTCATCGACATGAATTCAAGATTTCAAGTAACAAGTCTCTTTAGGCACCATAAGTTATTTTTAACATGTTGAGCTGTAATAAAGAATGACCCCCATGGTTGTGCACCTGCCTATATCCACATCCCACATCTAAGAATATGGCTTCCAGAATAGAAAACTTTAAAAAGTGACAACATGCAAATGAAGCACTGGTATTTAAACACCACAGTCATTAAAATACTCTGCAATTTATCATATGGATGGATAACAGCTCTCAGTGTTTCCCCTAGAATTTTTTTCCGCAGCAGCGCTTCTGTGTCGGGGGGGTTCTCTGTAACCCCCACTCTCTTGTTATGTTAACGTTACAGTACGTTATCCAATTTCAGCAATGGTGCTCGTAATTCAGCAGTGGCGCTTCTGTGTCGGGGGGGGTTCTCTGTAACCCCCACTCTCTTGTTATGGTGCACGTAATTCAGCAGCGGCGCACCTCCTGCGGACACACATCATTCAGTAGCAAACCTGCATGCACTTTTGGACAAAGCCTTCATCATTTTCAGACATAACTGCAATTCCTACTGCTTGACACTTTAATGTCATTGCTAAACAGATTATCATTATTATTGTGATTTTTATTTTATCTTAACTCTGCCTCAGTTGTTGGCTTACTCTCCTACTTTTGTAATGTTTTACTCTGGTGTTAATTGGCAGTTGCAGTCTTCAGCCTTGTCTAGAATGGGGGAATCTTTAATCATAATGACTGCTTTCACTGTCTGTCTTTTAAAGGAAATGATTGATAAAACAAAGAGAGATAAGTGTAGTATTTTTATTCATAAAAAATGTTTTCAGATTATATTTCTAAAAAATAAAATAAAACTAGTCTCTCTCCCAGCCCTGCAAATAACGGATTGAGTTTTTATTTCCTATGAAAGTAATACCTGCTATTGTTTGACCCGTGAGATTTTGGTCCGATGAGAACTTGTTAACTCACGAGTTGACCATCCAACTGGGATGTCACAAGAAGATACCCTCCATAACAATATGGTCATGGTAAATTTGTAATTTAAGGTTTAAAACAAACAACAACGGCACAAGACAAGCTTTTGTAAATTAAGACACTTCTCTTAAACTTGTGGCGGCCATGTTGGTGAGTGTCCCCTAAAAAGTCTTATTAGGTATGTAAACAAATTCATTTCAAGGTTCAGCTCCAATAACTTTATGAAGAAAATTCAGGTCTTCATTAAGAGATGAAGATCTGATAAAATTGTTGATGGACTACCTTCCTAAAGGAAGAATGTAAGCATGTTTAATACACACGGCTCAGCAGAACACAAAAATAGCAATGCAACAAATGTGCTCTTTTTAAAATTCATTTTAGGTACACCTTTGGCTGCTAAGGCTGGCTGGTCTGCCTGACCTCAGTACTGTTAATAACACTGCAGGTGAGTAAAGTAGGTCCATTGAGAATGCAGAGCTTCAGATGCCCAAGGCCACATCAGACCTCATCATGCCTGTTGTCTGGATCCAGGTGTTGTCAGAGTCAGAGGCCTCACCTTTTGCTTCACTCACAGCCTGTGTGTGTGTGTGTGTGTGTGTGTGTGTGTGTGTGTGTGTGTGTGTGTGTGTGTGTGTGTGTGTGTGTGTGTGTGTTTAAATTCAAGACTGTGGGCCTGGATCATCTTGTGTTCTTGTGTATTTACTTTACTATGCTTCTACTGAAGGCCAAACAAGACAAATTTGACTCAACACCAAAGAAAGCCCATAAACTCCATGTGAGAAAGGAGTGAGCCTTCCAAACAATCACATTACCAAAAAGGGTTGATTTGAAATATGAGAAAAGACAAATCTTCCTCCAGGCCCCCAAAAATTCACGACGTTACAGCTTTGCATGCCTGTCTGTAATGCATGTCTGAATAGGTATCAGTAAGGTGGTAATACAGGGGGCAAATGTGCAGGGTTGATTATTTTATGATATGTGTTATAAAGTGGGTAATCCATGTTCTTTAGAATAGTCTCCACCTTCCTCAGTGTAGATCTCTCCACCACATCCCCCACTGAGTCCAGCTTGAATCCAACCACAGAGCCAGCCTTTTTCACCAGTTTGTTCAGATGTCTTACATCTTTGTGTTCAATACTTCCTCCCCAGCAGACTGCAGCGTCCTCCAACCTCCAGATGAGACAGGACACAGTGAAGCATGTAGAGAACAGCATCATCCACTCCAATGTGTTCTTTGTATTCAGACTGCAGGGAATCCAGTTTGTCTTTGACCTCAGACCTCAGAAGGCGTAGAATCAGCCGCTCCAGGGTTTTCATGATGTGTGAAGTGAGGGCCACTGGTCTGTAGTCACTGAGTTCAGCAGGACATTTTGTTTTTGGTACTGGCACAATGCAGGATGTTTTCCAAAAAGCAGGTACCCACCCCAACCGTAGACTTAGGCTTAAATGCCCCACCTTTTGGTTCTGTGATCAATAAGTTACCTTGATGAGCAGTGTTGAAGGCTGTGAGTGCAGCAACTAAAATCAGGTCATGCTGAGGGTGTTTCGCAATGAGGACACTGAGCACTGATCTGCATTTGGGTTTGATAGAAAACAGGTGCTGCCAGCATTAAACACAGCCCTCACCTCTGGTGCAAAAATTAACCCTATAAACATAGGTTCTAGTTGTGCAATTTTCTTGTTTTTGGACACTCACTGAACTGTGGCTTTTTGCACTTCTGCATTTGCTTGATACCCCAGCAGCTTGGTGGACAGACAAAGTAGTCCTGTGTTGTTGGATTTAACCATTTTTTTGCATGTGTGTTTCATACAGTTTTTGAATATTTATATCTTTTATAATACTCTTAACCCTGAATACCTTTTCTCCTGAAAACTTGATATTATTGAATATTTGACCAATCAAAAAATATAGTGACTTTGCTTATGTTGTCCCCCATCTCTCTCTCTCTCTCTCTCTCTCTGTGTGTGTGTATCTCTTGATGCTGGGTCTTTGTAATACATCAAACAGAAAGTTAGGTCTAGACCTGCTATTCTGGAAAGCATCTTGAAATAACAGTTGTTTGTGATTTGGCACTATATAAATAAAAGATGATTAATTGATTGATTGATATCTTTAGACTGGTCACACTAAATGCAGATGACAGAGCCATGCCCTGCAGCTGTACAAAGACAAACAGAGGATACTTGTTATGGAACGAGGACAATGCAAAATGTATTGACAGTGAGCCAAGTTGTGCTTCTTTACTGCAAAGGCAACAGAAAGCTGAGTCAGAGAAAGAAAATTGGTGTTTGGGAGTGAGCAGGAAAAATGTCTCCTTGACACAATTATGAATTTCCATGAATAATATTTAGCAATTCATGGAGCAAGGAGTTGATTAATTGTGTTTCTTGGCATTTGTTGAGTGCATAAAACATTACAAGCAACTTATTGATGCTAGGAAAGTTGGTGGACTTTTTGGGCACTTCTGTTTTCTTGTATGAATTTAAAGTAATGTCTGAAGTATGAGTCATGAGGGGAGAGCCAAACCTCTGATTTCTACATGAGCCACACACACGCCACAAAAACATTCTCTCTCATATACCCTGACATTTAAACTTCATCTTCGGCTATGAAGAACATGGTGTGTTTGAATGGATCTAATACACACGTGTATGAGATACCACTGCATGCAAACAGCCCCCCTCCCCCCCACACACACACACACACACACACACACACACACACACACACACACACACAGTGTTCAAAGGGAACCATGAAAGGGAGCTCAAAGGCAGGATTTCTCCCTCTTCTTTCGTCCTCTGCTTTAAAAGAATAAAAGCTTTGAAGAAGAGAGGTATATCATTTACCATCATTAAAAACTGAATGCAGGATGAGTTATGGTCATATTTTTTATAAATGCCCTGAAGGTAAAAGCAGGTAAGGAGAGAGAAATAACCCTGACATTTCTTTCAGACCTTTAACAGGGGAGAAAGCCAGCTGATCCTGATCTGAAGCCAGCCTTTGAAGACCTAAATGCCTTTCTAATTACTAAAGCCGAAAACCAAGTGCTAAATCCTCTATTGGTTTTAGAGATTATGTGCAGTATTTGTGCTTGCGAGACACTATCCAGTAGTGGCAAGAGAGAGCATGCTTTGACATATCCAATGGGCTGTGAGCCCTGTTTGATGTTGCTGTGTCACAAAGCCGGCAGTTTGCAGCTCAAGGACTGAACGCTGGCTTTTACAGTCCACCTTTTCGAAAAGCAGAAGCTGAACTAAAAGCCAGAAGGTAGGCTCTGGTGTGAGATTTGTGCATGTCTTGGTCTTGTCTTGGGTTATGTTTTAAACAGGAAAAATGAAATACTTCCAGAATGTTTTTCAAAGCAAGAGCCCCATCATTTTTCCCTAGGGAGAGACTTTTGTTTTCACACGATACTTTTTGTAGAAGTTGTGTATTGGTAAATCATTTGGTTTAAAAAATGAGTTACTTACATAATCAGTTTTCCATTAATACAGTGTACAAGGAAGCCACTGGTAGGGTAAGTATAAAGACGTCATCAAAGTACACGAAATCATCCTCACCTCTCACCACTCACCTGGTGTATAATGGTGAGTGTTGAAAGCCCGTTTGAGTTGTCATTTTTTACACTTTTATCAAATAAATGACAACAACAGGATTGATGTTACGGTAACAGGGCTGATAAGAGTAAAAGTAACTGGACACAAAGTAACTGGCTCTCCACTGGCGTATCAATCAATCAACCAATGAAAAAATAATCATTAGCTCAATAATGTTCACTTGATGACCTAAAAATGTTTTAATTTTAAAAGGTTAACCTTTAAAGAGAGTACAACGAGGGTACTATTCTATGTCATCCCTGGTACTGACATGTCAAATCCTTTCACTGTAGATAGGTAACAGGGTTGACAGTAACAGGGTTGACGATTTTAAACTAATCTGCCTGTGGCTAGCTTAAATAAGTGCTAGCTAAAGTGCAGGCTAGGTACTTACTTGGTAATTACTGTTTTGAGAAATAGAAAATTGTTTTGGTTTATATGTTAGGAAAAAACAAAAGTTTAATTCAGAAATCAAACATTAAGTCAATCTTAAATTGATCAAGTATATCTCAAGCCGAAATCCTCATTTCAGGGACTCCACTTAGAACACTAACAGACAAGATCTTAGAAAAATAATTATCAGTTTATTACGGGGTAAATACTGATCCAACACACATGCAATAAATGATAAGACAATGAGGATAGATAAAAACAGATGAATAAAAGATTCTGAGTCAGGCTACGATTACTGAAGTTAACGATAGTGAGTAAATATACTCTAACATATTAACCTACATTAGCTATTGTGTAAAGATAAATTTGGATGTGGTTATAAGAATTATGAAGCATGAGACAGCATCAGCCCTGTTTGGAGCTCTGGAGGTTTGGATACTGACAGTTGAGGACAAAATTATTAGCCCCCCTATGAAATGTTAAGTTTTTTTTCCCAAATTTCCCAAAAAGTGCTGTTCAACAGATCAATGATTTTTTTACACAGCTTTTCTAAACATTCTAGTTTCATTTTTGATCCTTACATTATTTTACTTTGCACACAGAAACACAATTATTTCACAAAAACCAAAAACTACCAGGGTCAAAAATATTAGCCCCCCTTGAGGCTGATAGTCAATTGTGTGTCCTTTTTGCAGGATAACAGCATGCAGTCGTTTGCTGTAGTTTGTAACAAGGCTCTGGCACATCTCCTGAGGAATCCCAGCCAATTCCTCTTTGGCAAATCTTTCAAGCTCCTCGAGATCTGATGGTCTTCTAGCATGGACCCTGGTCTTCAGTAGAGCCCGCAGATTTTCAATAGGATTTAAGTCAGGGCTTTGTGCAGGCCAGTCAATAACGTTCACTTTGGTTTCCTGGAGGCAGCTCCTCACCAGGAGAGCTGTATGTTTTAGGGTGTTGTCATGTTGGAAGACAAAGCGACAACCCAGACCCAGTTTTGCTGCTGACTGCTTGAGGTTTTCTTTCAAAATCTTCACAAATCTTTCTTTCTTCATTATTCCTTCAACCTTGACAAGATTCCCAGTTCCAGATACACTGAAACATGCCCACAGCATGATGCTCAGACCATCGTGTTTAACTGTGGGCGGTTTAACTGTTCTTGGGGTTATAGGCCTCTCCCTTCTTTCTCCAAACATAAGCAATGTCTCTGTGACCAAAGAGCTCTAGTTTGGTCTCATCTGACCAAAGAACACGTCTCCAGTTTGAACAATCTTTCTCCAGATCGTCCTAAGCATACCTCAGTCTGGCTTGAAGGTGTCTCTTTTGTAGAAGTGGAGTTTTTCCTGGCCTGCATCCTTGTAGTCCATTTCTGTTCAGGGCTCTAGAGACTGTCTTGTTTGACACCACAATTCCTGACTTGGCTAAGTCAGCAACTACTGTTTTGGTCGTTGTTCTAGGGTGTTTAGACACATCTCCCACCGGTTTCTTTCCAGTTTCTGTGAAATGTTTCACTTCCTACCTCTTCCAGACTTGTTCTATACTGTGTGGCTTTCCTAGAATTTCTCGATGATACTTCTCACTCCACTTCTTGACACTTGGAAACGCTGCGATAAATTTTTATATCCTTCCCCTGCTTTGTGAGCATCAACAATTCTTTTTCTCAAGTCTAAAGTGAATTCTTTTGTGTTTGCCATGATGCCTTCTCAAGTGACAGCTCAAATGCATAACAAGGTTTTTTATACTGTGTGTTAAGTGTAGGACAACCCTTTGTTTTAACTTAATTGATTGATTGATTGATTACAAGCTGTGAGCACTCGAAAGTGAAAGTATGATTGCACAACAGTGGTTTTTGTTTTGGCTCAATAAAAATGTCAACTCTTAAGGAGGCTAATAATTTTGACCCTGGTAGTTTTTGTTTTTCATGAAATAATTTTGTTTCTGTGTGCAAAGTAAAATAATGTAAGGATCCAAAATGAAACTAGGATGTCTAGAAAAGCTGTGTAAAAAAAAATCATTATTCTGTTGAACAGCACTTAAGAAATTTTGAAAAAAACTTTCATAGGGGGGCTAATAATTTTGGCCTCAACTGTAAGTGAGGCTGGTCCTTGGAGAGGATGGAGCGGGTTCCGAAGGTCCAGGCTACCAGTTCGAGAGGTTCAGCTCTGAAGAGGACTGAAGTCAGATGAAGGACAGGCCAGGAGTCACAGCACGCTGGCCAAAATGCAAAAAACCAATGCCTTATGGATCATTTGGATGCTCTTTTGGTCTCACTGCAACACTGGCTCAGAGGATGACTTTGGGCCTGCTGGGTGGCATTCAGAGGCGACTTGACTATCATGAAGATAACCAAGAAAAGGGGCTCAATGACCAGTTGAAACTATTTCAAAAATGGCTTTGCGAAATTAAAGAAAAATTGGCTTGGGGCTCTATTTCCGTGCCTCGCCAGAGACGTGGCGCACGTGCGGCGTAAGACAGGTCCGCCGCACCGACAAGGCTTTCCCTAAGCACAATTTGGTATTTTCCCCCCTCCCTAACTCAGCTCCTCCCAGTGGCGTAAGTCGTAGTGAGGGAGGAGAGAGGGCATGGAGTGGTTTTAACACAGCCAAGACCTGTTTTCACCAATCACATAAGCTTCTCTCCTTGCCTTTAAATCCGGCACCGGTGAGGCATATTCCAATTTTAGTGAAGTAGTCAAAGAGATCAAGAGATTTGTGAAGACAGCAATGCCACACGATGGCAACAGAAGGCAGCTCCTCAACAAGTGTCACTGTAAGTGCTGCAGAGGGCGTCCATCACACTCTCTCATATAAGTACCGATGGATTTGGTGTGTGTGATGTTGGACACACTGGTAAGACAAACACCCTTTTCCACAAATAAAGATAATCGCATAAAGTTGCATAAATTCCAACCTCACGTGACAAAGGTGGGTTGAGTGCAGAGATCACATCATAAATTCCAATAATGGCATTGAAATCGGAACCATCTATGCGTAATGACGCATGGCGCTCCGTGGCCTGACTCTTTCTTTCATAGATGTTGGCATATAAAATAAATTTGGCTCACAAAACTGAATATTATAATATTTGTATGTAGGCTTAAAGTAAATAACTCATCTGATCACTGAAACAAATCATCTGTTCAGCCATCGCAGCTGCAGCAGGACTGGGAGAAGACACGGAGACATGTCCAGGTCGAGCTGCGTGAGAAATAAGGAAGAAAGAAAGGGAGGGAGACGAATTACATATCTTGTTAACTTCATCATGTGTGTCTATTTACTAGATATTTAATTTAATTTAATTTAATGCGGTTTCAGCTCCGCCGCGTCCCCAGCGTACATGAAAATAGAGCCCTGAGTCTCTTTGAAGTAGAAAGGATAGAAAGTTTGTGTTTTGGGAAGGCTTCTTTGGTTATCTTGTATAGAGACAGGAGGTTGTAGAAAGATTGTGATTTGGTGTTAAAGGTTTACACCATCTCTTCTCCAGTGAGCAGATGTAAGTCTTACATTCTTTTGAGGGGTTCGGATACGAAAGTGGTCGGCTCTGCTACAGGGGTCATAGTGGATGAAAGCAGACAGGTTCTCGTGCTTAAAATTAAGCAATGTTGCAACTTTTTGCGAGAAAGGCAGGCTTTCCCATGCTCTCACACACTGGAAGGGGGTGTGTCTTCTTTAAGGCTTGCTCTGCCTCTCATATTCTGTTCATTTGCCATTACACTTGCTTAGAGTAGAGACCTAACAGCAGCAGTAGCAACATGGACTGGAGTGTGTGTGTTATTTGTTCAGAGGGAGGAGGAGAGGATTTGAGGTGTCCAGCAGATTCTCTACAAAAAAACAGTGCAGAAGTGTACAATACTTTCTTTAATTTAGTTAAAGAATTTACAGAATTGGATGGGATGCCTGTAGAGATCGATCTTAAGGGCTGTGGTACGGTTGAGGCTTTTGAAGAAAAAAAAGCCAAATGGCACAAGTCATGCCAGCTGAAATTTTCTTCTTCAAAGTTGGAGAAATTAAAAATGCGTCAGAGTCAGAAAAGGAAAAAAGACTCTCTTGATGAAGAATTGCGCAGATCCACTTCAAATAGTGAGTGCATGTTCTGCAGTTTGAATAAAGGAAAACTCGTCAATGCTCAACAATCGAGCTTGATGACAGTTTGCGGAAAATGGCCACTGAAATGCAGGACACGGCACTATTGGCAAAAATTTCAGCAGGGGACCTAATTGCAATAGAAGCTAAATATCATTTGAAATGTCTTGCTAAGTACAGAAACACATACAGGAGCATCCAGAGGTCAGAGCAAATGGAGTCAAAAGAAACTGGAAAATTTGTTGAAGCTTTGGTATTTACTGAATTTGTCTCATACATAGAAAGTCATTTGGAAGAGGGAACCTTCATTTTTAAAATGTCAGAACTCCACGGTTTCTATGAGAGTCGGCTAAGTCAGCTTGGTGTCAATAAAACAATAAACAGAACCAGACTTAGATCTCAAATTTTCAGGCATTTTGGTGACCGGTGCCAGGACCAACCTTGCAGAAAATCATCATTGATCGTTTTCAAAGCTGGATTGAAGTCCATACTGAAAGAATGTACACAACAAAACTATGATAAAGAGGCACTTGCTATGGCAAAGCTAGTCAAATCAATTTGTAATGATGTGTTTGACTATACAGGTTTTCAATTTGATGGTCACTTCCCAGAGAAATGTCAGACTGATTCTGTCCCACCCAGCTTGACGGCACTGGTTTCCATGCTACTGAACGGCACAAATGTCTCTAATCAAGACGGCAGTGTTTCTCAAGCATGCCTAACCATTTCCCAGCTGATACTTTTCAACATGAAGAAGACTTCTACTAATGTAGCAGGGCCATCAAGGTTTTCCAAACTTAGTGAGCCTCCTCTTCCTCTTTACATTGGTCTCAAAGTTCACACCCAAACAAGAAGCAAAACCACTGTAAATTGCTCATCCACACTGGGAATCAGTGTGAACTACCAGCGTGTCATTGAGGTAGAACAGCAGCTTGGATCTGCTGTCTGTAGAAAGTATATGGCAAAGGACCTAGTCTGCCCTGCTATCCTAAGGAAGGGTCTTTTTACCGTTGGGGCACTTGATAATATAGACCACAATCCATCATCAACCACAGCTCAGGGGTCATTCCATGGGACTGGGATAAGTGTGTTCCAATTTTCAACTGCTTCAAACTCTGGTGTTTGTAGAGAACAAATTACCATCGAACCAAATGGAAATGACACCCTTCTCCTTCCTGAGAACTACACAGTTGTCCCTGCTGTTACCTGCAATCCAAAGTCTATTTCAGTCCCTAAAGCAAAGCAAACAAGTATTGCAGGCAAACTTGACAAGGCAAAAGCAGAAGAGGACAAATGGGCAGAACATGCAACCCTATTCCTGCAAAGTGAAACAATGGATGGCGATAACTTAATCTCTTGGGCAGCATATCATGCCTCACATCAGCCAGAACCACTTGACCCACCTGCCATAAACTCACTTCTTCCAATTTTGATGAAAAAGCAGCTACTTTTGAAATGGTCAAACATTGAATGCATGTCCTAAAACAGATTACAGAACATCTCAATCCTGGTCAAGCCCCAGTGTTGGCATTTGACCAACCACTGAACGCCCTTGCAAAAATGGTTCAATGGAGTATTCCAGACTCCTATGGAGAGAAAGAGTTTGTGGTTATGTTTGGTGGGTTACGTATAGAAATGGCTTTATGGCACACAATTGGAGAGTTCTTAGAAGGCAGTGGTTGGACAACAGCATTATGTGATGCTGGGGTGGCCACCTCTGGGACAGCTGACTCCTTCTTGAAGGCAGCACATTTGACTAAAACCAGGCACAGTCATCAAGTGTCACTTCTAGCCTTATCAAAGCTCCAGCATGATGCATGGCAATTGGAATCTACAGGTGTTTCCTTTGAGATGTGGAGAGCAGACATGATAAAAAAGTAACAGACTTTCCAATTCTTGAACACTATTCTTGAATTTGAGAGACTTGCAATGATCTTTGCCCGTGCTCACAGAATCAGGGATTTTGATCTTTACGTGAAAGTTCTGGAGGCATTGGTCTGTTGGTTTTTTGCACTGGACAGAACCAATTATGCAAGATGGGTCCCTATCCACATACATGACATGACAAGCATCAAGGAGGAATTGAACAACTTCTGGTCTACTCCAAAAACCAAAAATAGGTTCTCATGCATGCCCATTGACCAAGCCCATGAACAGAATAATGAGTTGGTAAAAGGTTCAGGAGGTGCCACTGGTCTGACAGAGAACCCCACAGCCTTTCGGCGGTGGATGGTTGCAGGATCGGAGCAGGCTAGACTTATTCTTGATTTTGAGTCACAATTCATGCAATCAGATGACAACTCTTTGCATCTACAGCATGAACAGAGCGCCTCATACCAGGCAAAATTCTAAAAACAAGTTTCAGACTTGTGCAACACCATCTCAATCATGGGCAATCCATTTCTGGATATATGCCAAGAGCTGCTTGTATTGGACACGCGCAACTGTGCAAATGCAGATGTTGTCAACACTGTGCATACTATTGAGATGTTAGGCACGACCTAGTTTCAAACATATGTGAAGGAAGTCATTGATGGGAAAACACCCATTCACCAGACTATAAAGAAGAATAACCTTCCTCTTTTCAAAAATGCAAAAGCAAAGGCAAGAGCCCAGGAGAGAGCAAAACTTTCAGCTTTAAAAAGTGATTGTAATCTTTTCAGTCAACTTTACATTGCTAGTAAGTTTAGAGATGACAACCTGGATGAGTTCTTCTCTCATGAGAATAATATTTATCCTCCAGCCCTGTCCAAAGATGGTAAACTCAATTTACCATCTCAGAAGTCCGATTTGATGGGAATAGCATCTGATACTTACCCACCAGTACCATCCTCTGTTGATGTTAAAATTATTGACGGCGCTGCTATTGTCCACGCTCTACCTGTTGACAAAGTATCTACCTTTGGTGAATATGCAAGTGATGTCTTCTTGCCATGGATTGAGCTTCAGTTGAAGACTTGTGACACAGTTAATTTTGTCTGGGATTAGGCCTGCACGATATATCGTTTGAGCATCGTCATCGCGATGTACGTGTGTGCGATAGTCACATCGCAGAGCCTGCGATGTCGGAGGTGAATGAACTCGGTTAATTTCAAGGGTAACTGACTGAGATACACTGCATGTGACTCTGCATGTGCTTTGCAGCGATCCACCAATCACCCTCGTTCTTTACTCAGTTGCCAATCAGACTACTCTGCCAGCTGTCAATCAAAATCAGAGAGGAGGAAACCCACCCCTGCACATGGAAGGAGTCGCTGGTGGAGTCGAGAAACGCGCGTCCGCTGAGAATTACTTTCGGAACATTCTTCATCACTGTTTAGCCCAACAAATAAGAATTGTATGGGTTTTAAATTGTACATTTCCGTGGACCACTCTACTATAAGCGGTGCGCGTTTTGTGAGGTGCTTGCAATTCTCCGAGGACATGCGTTTCTCAGTACAACCCTGTTAACAACAACAACAATGATCGCAAACTGAGCAACAAACAGAGAAAACTACAGAAGATTAAGATTTGTTGGTAAAAAGAAAAGGACAGTCAGTTATCTGGAATTATTTTGGTTACAAGATGGATAATGTCGACCAAAACACGTGTTCTGTGTTCATCTGTTTCCACAATAACGTCCCAGAACAATAAAAGCTAAAAATATCTCTGAGACAGACAGAAGCCACTCTACAAACATTCACAAAAAGAGGTAAGATCAGAGCAGGTTAACTGTCCTCAAGATTTAAGCAGTGCAGCAGAACATAAAGTGCTATTCAGGTCATCTGGTGAAAATTCCTGTATTTTTTAATATCACAATATATATCGCAGGGTTGAAAAAAATCGCAATGTTAGTTTTTTCCAATATCGTGCAGCCTTATCTGGGATGTATACAAAAACAACAGCCTCAAAGATTCAACATGAGAAAAGAGAGGACTCGGCATCCGACAAAAAGTTGGAGAGATGACTAACCTTCCACGCAAGTTCCCTGATTTTCTAAAGAACCCATTGAACAAGGAAGAGCTCTTTGAAATGCTAGCTGAGAGGGTTAACACCACCATGTTTGAATCAGGAAAGCAAGTATATGTGACAAAGGTAGACATGTACTTTCATCAGGTCCTCTAGCTCCAATGTCAGAGTGTGACCATGAGGAAGCAGACACCCGAGTTTGCGTCCATCTGAAAGATGCTCTGGAAAAGGGTTCACAGAAAGTCGTAATTCGAACAGTAGATACAGACATTATAGTGATCCTTGTTGGTCTGCTTGGACAGCTTACCAAAGACTACCCAGATACAGGCATCTGGGTTGCTTTTGGTATGGGGAAGAATTTCCAGGAAATATGCATCAATACCATTTCCCAAAAGATTGGAAAGAGCATAAGTTTGGCTCTGCCTGCATTCCACGCATTCACAGGCTGTGATACAACTTCACAGTTCCGGGGAAAAGGCAAAAAGTCAGCCTGGGCTGCATGGAAATCCTTTCCCGAAGTGACAAACGCCTTCATTGCCATGGCAGCTGAACCTCACCAACTTAGCCAGGAATCAAAGACATTTGCATTACTGGAAAGATACACCTGTGTTCTGTACGACAAGACAACTAACATTGAAAATGTCAATGACCTAAGGAAGGACCTGTTTGCTAAGAAATCTCTGTCAATGGAAAACATTCCTCCGACATAGACTGCATTGCTACAGCATGCACATCGAGCAGTTTATCAGTCTAGGATTTGGTGTTCAACATCTTAAAAGCTATCCAGTCTCTACCATCTCCTGACAAATTTGGATGGACCAAAGTCAATGATTTGTGGAGACCGCTATGGACACCATTGCCAGAGGCTGCCAAAGTTTGCAGAGAACTCCTTAAGTGTGGCTGCAAAGCTGAGCCCCTCTGTTCTCGGAAGTGTCAGTGCCGGGATGCTGGATTACCTTGTACAGCATTTAAGCCAATGTGCTGGTAAATGTGAATGGGACATGTGAGTCACTTGGCTAAAAGATAAAGAATAAAAGACGAAAAGAGGGGAAAAAGAGGGCACCCCTTCTAGGGTGTATTAGGATGACCCTAGGGACATATGTGCCAAATAGTTTGCTTCTCTGAGATTCAATAGGCTATTTGAATCAATCGGCAACACTTTAGGCGGCCATTTTGAATTTCGTCAATAATCCACTTCCTGTTTTTGGCCACTATATCTAGGATGTATCAGGATGACCCAAGGGTCACATGTGCCAAACTTTATGATTTTTGGACATTCTTTAGGTGTTTTTTGAGTAAACTGTCACCGCTTAGGCGGCCATTTTGAATTTTGTCAATAACTCACTTCCTGTTTGACATTTTTTTGGGCACCCCTTCTAGAATGTTTTGGGATGACCTAAGGGACATATGTGCCAAATTTCATGCTTGTATCTACCGTGTAATGATTTTTCACCTCACAGACCCTACTATCTACAGTCGTCTTTATTATCATCATTCAAAAGGCAATTCAAGAGGTCATGACTGTGATAGTTTTGAGTAACTGATCTTGGATCCATTTGATGTATTTACTGTCATGTAATTTATAATTCTTTGTTATTGTTGTTACTGTTTATTTTTTTGTTTTTAGCTAACTTTGCACTGCTGCCAAGATTAATTCTTGCTGTATTGGGGAGGTTCTTTGGCAAGCTTATTTGGCTTCCAACCTCCTCGGCACAATGCTGTTTTAAATCTATCTTGAAATGTTTTATCTTTTTGTCATGTGCAAATAAATAAACTAACCACCTCCATCAAAAGAATTAATTACTTGTATTGCAATATTTTGCTGTTTGGCCTCATTTTGAGAGCTCCTTGCCTTTCCTTGTGCTTACTTTGAATACCAAATTCTGCAGTGGGAAGAGCACACCTCCTTTTATTTCATGTGCATACATGAAAACCAATGCAGGGAGAGCAGTTAAAGCAAAAACCCAGAACACAAAATAGCAAGGCTGGCTGAAGCAGTCTAAAGAAAATTCCTACATGACATTTGCCAATTAGACACATTGTAATCTTTAGTGAAAAAGAAAGCACAGAATTATAGCTCCCTTTTAGATAAAAAAAAAAGAGTACAGACGTAGTGGAGAAACAGAGGAAGAGATAAAGAATTTTTAAGCATGCAGTCCACAATGTCAGTGGTGGGTTTTTCTGTTCTATAGAATTCTAAGGTAAAAAATGAAGCAAGAGAGATGGCTTAGTTCATTCTAAGGGTCACACTCAGTTTAGCATCGCTATGAGGCCAAAGAAACCTTTTTTTCTCCATGAAAGCTTCCAGAACTGTCACACCTGCTTAGGTCTGGAACACTACCCTACCCCCTCCTCAACCACATTCTCACACATCTGTGTTCCCTGTCTCCAGGTGGTAAAGAATAACATCAATTCCTCCTAAATTTGTATAAAGATAAATGATTGATGCTTTGGATATTGAAAAATACCTTCAGAGTACTTTAGTTAGCATCTTGTCTTGCATTCTTGCAGTTAATGAAATCTAAACAAAAACAGTTAAATATACATTGCAGGTAAAATTTCTTTTGTCCTTTTTCTTCAGATATTGTTATAAGTAACTGAGGTATTTTTTTTTACATTGTGCTACTTCTGCCAAGACTTATAGGATTGAATGACTGACTCCAGTTAAAACAATGTTTAATGAAAAGGAGATGTGAAAGTGCTGCATGCTCACACTAGACCCTGTTATGGTTGTTTGCCGGATCCTGTGGACGTCGGTACTCGGATTGTGAGAGAAGTGCTTCGACGAGAGCGCTATTTTCGTGACCGGTCTAACCCATTTGATTTACCAGATGACGTTCTGTACCAGAGTTACAGATTTTCTTTTGCGGGGCTGCTATATATTAGTGAGCTGTTGGAGCCTTATGTGGTGAACGTCACTCACTGCAGTCGGGCGCTCACAGTTCCGCAGACAGTCTGCCTCGTGCTGAGGTTCTTTGCCACCGGTGAGTATTCATACAGATTTACTTGTCCAATTACAACTAACAAAGCACGGCTCGCAAGAAAGGACGACAAAAGAATTTGAATGAGTCTCCTTTATTCCCCCACTCATCCATTTCCTCCAAACACACAGGCACTTTCATGTATGCTGTGGGAGATGCAGAGAACCTCAGCAAAAACACCTGCTGCAAAGCGATCCACAAAGAGGCGAGGGCACTGACAGATCTGCTGGACATGTTTGTCGTTTTCCCCGGACATCTGCCTCTGCATGCCATCAAAGACCTGCCATCACTGGCAGGTAGGTCCATAAATGGCAAGTCCACACATTATACTTTTCCATGTATGTATTTGGATATTCAAACCTTATTCTCTTTTCTCAGGCTTCCCCAGAGTGATGGGGGCCGTAGACTGCACGCACATCCCCATTACAGCCAGTCTGGGACCAAGTGAGGCAGACTATGTGAATAGGAAAAACTTCCACAGCCTCAATATTCAGGTAGCGTGAAGTCTAAGCAATGCACCAATATTTGTAATATACTAATATAAGTTCCAGTTTCATGTGGCATATCAGTCATTTAGAATGTATTTAAGCAGATTTGAAAACTCCTGTTAACACCAAATGTGTCTGCAGATGACATGTGACCATCAAATGATGGTCACTAATCTTGAGGCAAAGTCGCCAGGTTCCGTGCACGACTCCTGCATCTTCAGAGAGTCACAGCTGTGCAGGAAACTCGAGCAGGGTAAAACTACTGTACACTGAATCTGTTCTTTGATGTCAACCACATTTTCAGCTCCTCAAGGCTCTTCCTCTTTATCTGCAGGGCTCTTCAGTGGAGTGCTGCTGGGAGACAGAGGGTACGCCTGCCAGCCCTACCTGCTGACCCCCTATCCTGACCCTGGTGCCAGTCAGCAAACTTTGTTTAATGTGGCCCTGGCTAAAACCAGGGTCAAGATAGAGATGACCTTTGGGGTCATCAAGGCCGGCTTCACTTGTCTCCGTGGGCTCAGGATGGCTCCAGAGAGGGCCTGCAGGGTGATTGCGGCTTGTGTGGTGCTGCACAATATAGCAGCCATACGGCGGGAGAGGGTCCCTCCTGTCGACAATCCCCCCCCCGCCCGATGTGGTGGACCCCATCACCGTGGACTTCCCTTGAGGGGGGGCTGTCCGGGAGGCCATAACCGAACAATTTTTCACATAGGCACGAGAAGCGTGATTTTGGTTTGTATTTTCATTTTATTGGGAAAGTCTTTTTTTTTCACGTTCCTGCAAGAAAAAGGAAAAACATTAGTTTATTCCACAACTGTACTCTGTGAGCATGAGCGCAGCCCACTGCCCACTGCAGGGCAGATGTAACCTAATTTCCTTGGAGGATGATCACATGTGAAATTGCCATTGCTTCTCTTTATACAATAAATTGCATTACCTGTTTGTCATACTCCAGTTTTTCCACCTCTAGTGTCAATTTTTTGATTTGGAGCTTTACACTTTCTTTTGGAGTGCTTTGCACTCAATGTCCTCTTCCAGCTGTCTTTTGTATAGCGCCCTCACTGTGTCAGCCCCGGGCTGAAATCAAACACATGCAGTTGCTTCAATGTCCAAGCATTTGCCTATAAAACTTTGGTTAATGTGAAAATGGATTACATTTTGTGATTCCCTTGTCTTGGCTGGTCTGGAGGTGGAGGCCACTGGCTCAGGGGCAGCTGGGTTTGCCTCTTCCTGTGAAAGAAGAACAATTGAAATTGAGTAACAGGATGAGAGAGCATGTGAGCACACTTATCATTCCCAGCAGCAGACCCCATCACCTGTGGAATTTGCCATTGATAAATAACTGCCACAATCTCCCCACCACTGTGAGAACCACCGCCATGATCTCTCTGAGCAGGCTGAGAGAGTCTCATCATCAATGACCGCCGAATGGTCTGGTTGAATTTGCAGTTACCTCTGTACTGGGCAATGTTTGCTTGGGTGGAGGTAGCAGCGTGACAGTCAGTGTGTCACTGTCCACTGGGGAGAAACATTAGAACATTAGCAGTCACCTTTTCACAAACAACTCAGTGGTTTGCCTTTGCCTCACTGAAACATACCCTGTACAAAGCAGGAGCTCTGCAAGCTGCTACCTCCACCAGGGTCAGAAGTCATGCCACCCTTGATGCCCTCAGTGGCTGGGCGACCCCTGTCTAAGGAGAGGGCCAGCTCCTCAGACTTCAGGAGTGAAGTCCTCTGGAGCTGGCCCTCCCCCGGTTTTTTTTGGCCGCACATTTTTTATAAATAATATATATCAAATAATATCACACGACCTCGTTTATCATCATCCTACAGCTGAGACATTGTGAGGAAATCACTGTGTACATGATGAAATACTGTATGTACAAATACAATCTGCCAATAAACCTACTAACCACTCTGAAGGATGTTTTTATATTTATTTCGGATTTGCTCCCACGTTCTTTTTTCCCCACTGCTGCTGCATCTGAAATCATGAGGTCGATGATGATGATGGTGATCAAACACTGAATGACAACACATTTGGGGACCATAAATTAATGAACGCACAAATGTAGCGATATCTATCCGTGCCATTGTGATGACACATTAATATCTTCATCGTAGTGACTTACGCATTAACACATTTGGCAATTTTTTGCCAGCAGTCCCTCCGGCTTCTGGCGGCTGCGGCAGTGTTGCTCCTTGCTGTGATTGCCTCTCGGAACTCCTCGTACTTTCGCAGGATAATATCCTGTTCTTCTGCCGTGAAATATGACGCTCTCACCGTTTTATCCATTGTGGGAAATGGTCCAGTGCCGCTAACCCCGCTCCTTTTACGTGTGCGTGCACATGTAGCCCCCTCGCTCAATTCCTATTTTTCTAAAGAATATTACCTAATGGATCATACACACAGTATTTTGCATGGGAGAGGAATTGGTGATGCTACGAAATATAAACCAGGGAATTGTGTGATGTGTCTGTGTGAGTGTTAACTCCCATGCATGTCTTTAGATAGCCCCAAATGTGCACAACATCAATCAATATGAACTACACATGTTTAAATGCTCCAATGTTCACATTTATTCACAGAATAAACATATAAACGAGAAAAAAAAAAAAAACTCTTAATACCCGGGATTTTATAAATCAGTCTGTGGTACCACGTACGTTGGCGCGCTGTTGGAGCTCTTGTGTAGGTGCGATTTCCAAGTCGTTTGTACTCACGGTCCCTTGTTATTTTAGTGTGTTGTTATAACCATCATGGAAGTACAGAGCCTGAAGAAGGAGAGAGTCGGTCCGCGTGCCGAAGTCCCTGGCGCGGGAAGTCCGGAGCACTTCTACTGTCGCAGCACGAGTGGCCAGTATCCGAAGCACACTGACAGCACAAAAAAACAAACCTTCACATACACGTACTCACTCACAATGTACCTGTGGTAACAATAAGGAGTCTGATACTCACTCAGGAACTTGAAATTAACACCCGACCTCGCACATGTATCCTGACTCCAGTCTTCCTCTGCTCCTGCACGTCGATACTAGTTAGCTAACAATTTAGCATATAGCACATTTACGAACTTTGCCGAATCTATCAACAACACTCACCCGCTCGTCTCGCAACAAACACACACTCCCGCCCCGTCCAACACACCGAGCCTCAATCCCGTTGGGTCTTTATTTAACGCTTAACAACGAAAGAACAACTTTCACACTATTATCTCGCCTTCTCTCTGCATCTCTGGTCAGCATTTTTTCACTCCGTCAATCACTGCTCTCTCTCACCCATACGAAAACCCCGCCTTCCCAAAACTGACAGGTCCCTTTCCTCACCCCAACTTAACAATGATTGGCGATACGCTCGTGACACCTGTCAATCATGCAACACAGGGACAACCGGACATGAGGCGTTCAAGGTCTGCCTTAACTGCGGGATATTTGAAAACTTTAACCAAAACATTTATATTCCTGAGATAATGAGGTGATATCTTACTTAATCAACAAGAAAATAAGAGCTATCACAGAAATGAACAACTTTAAGAATGAACTCAAATTACTAGGGCACTACACTCTTCCCCAACCAAACAAGGTCATGCCCTCATGACATGTAAAACAAAATGACCTCCTCAGCTTTTCTCCAACATTCGTTGTGAACAGGATAACTGTTTTTTCTAACCTATCCACTTGTAAACAGTGCTTTTGAAAATTTTAACAGGAGATAAGGAGAAATCATTCTTTTTGTCATCAGCCTTTACTAAGGTGGCAATGGGTATACTAACTACTACAGACGTTGGGCTTCCCAGCAAGTCATAGGTCAGTCTAGTAGGTACCCGTCTTAGTCTCTGAGGTCGTCTCGTCTCGTCTGGGCTCTCTGATACCCTGTCTCGTCTCTCAATAGTTTTGTCTGTAGTCTGTGTCTCAGTGCCTCTTTCAGCCACAACAGCCCCTTCGGCTGTCTCATCTTGGACCAATAGTTCGTCCTCATCAGCTATGATAGGTTCCTGAGCTGTGGCTACCACAATCTCTGTGTTTTTATCTGTAGGGACTGCAAGATCCAAATCCAGACTGAAAGGTTGTGACTGGTCATGATTAGGTTCTGGTTCCTTTGACTCCGGTGCTGGTTGAGCTTGATAGTCATACCATACCCTCATTTCATCATCTTCCGAGTCAGATGCAGACTCAATCTTGTCATCATGTTTAGAGGCTGGGAAACAAGGCAGGTCACAGTTTTCAGTCCCCTCTGCTTTGAGTCTTTTGCTGACTCGTCTCTTAGGTTTGGGTGGATCTGTGGTCTTTTCAGATCTCAGCTGTACCTCCGATCCAATAGGCAGAATGTGATTTCGGTGCAACATTTTATCAGGGCCCTGTCCATTTGCTGGCCTCAACTTAAAAACAGGTAAACCAGGCAGTTGCGATACGCTCGTGACACCTGTCAATCATGCAACACAGGGACAACCGGACATGAGGCGTTCAAGGTCTGCCTTAACTGCGGGATATTTGAAAACTTTAACCAAAACATTTATATTCCTGAGATTATGAGGTGATATCTTACTTAATCAACAAGAAAATAAGAGCTATCACAGAAATGAACAACTTTAAGAATGAACTCAAATTACTAGGGCACTACACACAGATCCTAAGTGGTCACACCTGGATTTAGTTATCGAGTTGATAACCGGCTTCGTAGTACAGCTGATCATGAATGCGGAGATCCGGTGAAGTTGAGCGAGTTGTCGCAGAGTTATCCTGGGTGTGTTAATCCAGCTTCATAGTACAGGCCTCAGGGGTACCAAAGGTGGTTCAATGCAGTTGAGTAGTTGACCTAAAATAACGGAGGCAAAATTTTCTTACCTTCACTGGTGTCCAAAACAGTCAGCATTTACAGTCATTCAGCTCCAACAGGTTAATAATCCACCGATATTATTCCCGTTTACATCCTGTTTACAACCTTGCGGTCAGCGTCTCATCCATTCACGTGAAAAATTTAAGTTTTTAGCGCTGTTTAGGGTCGGCCGGCTCAGTCGTTTTACACCTGGTCCTCTTCCACTGGACTGCAGTGAGTAAGTCACGGCCTGTCTGGACCTGTGGTCTGGACTCCGTACCAGGTCCAGTGATGCTCCTGCTGTTGGTCTCTATTGGGACACCTGAAGCCAAAGCGAGCTAAAACTTTTTTCACACAATGCAAATGGATGAAACATGCTGACCGCAAGAAACGGGATGTGAATAATATCGGTGGATTAATAAACTGCTGGAGCTGGATGACTGATAATGCTGACTGTTTTAGACTCCAGAGTGAAGGTAAGAATTTTTTCCTGAAGGTTTGATCAGTTATGTCTCTGTGATGAGCTCCTGTGAAAGCTGTAGTTTGGTGAACACAAGTGTGTCTGTGTGGATGAGAGGAGACAGGAGTGTTAATGAGTGAGACTGGTGATGAAGTTTATACAGTTAATACTGATGTTTACTTCAGATCGCTGCTCTGTGTGTGTGTGTGTGTGTGTGTGTGTGTGTGTGTGTGTGTGTGTGTGTGTGTGTGTGTGTGTGTGCATGCGTGTGTGTAACATTGTGAAGGATCCTCGGTGTGTGAGCCTTTCTCTCTGTAGGGACTGATCGTCACTGGTCGGTGACGCTTCCCGTTTACTTGGTCGTTTGAGTGTCTGGGGAAAAATAGTTGGCTCCTTTCATTGACCCTTGCCATGCCGTGCTGCAGCTTCTGGATGAGTTAGGCTGTAAATTGGTCTATTTCCAACTGGTTGGGACTTTGCTACATCTCATTTGTACTAATAGCCGGTGAGTCTGCCCCCCTCCCTTCTTGTGCTCGCGCCCCCCCCAGGAGGGTGTCCAGCGCACGCCCTCCGGTTGAGAACCACTGCTCTAGACAAGCCTTCAAGATTTTTTGACCTGTTTGCTTATTCTAATTTTCCTAGTTTCTTCTGCTTGCCGCCAGCCCTGCCATCTTCACTGCTACTCTGCCAATACACCCAGTCCTCCTGCATTCCTTGGTTTTCTCTGTCATTGTTTTTGGATCTCTGGCCCTATGGCTTGTTTTCTTTTTGGACTGGTGAATAAACTATTCATTTACTCAGTCAGTCTGAGTCTGAAGTGGTCTGATTCTGAGTCTTGCTTCTGTTTAGGGCTTAATCCTAACAGTATAAGTGATCAGTTGATCAGATACCTACAAAATGAAGTATAAACTTACTCAAAAGTCTAGTTCTAGCATCTTATCTACTTCACCATAGAGTTGTATTGGTAAAAGGTTCTTGTCACTGATCAAATACTCACAAAAATTTTGAGGAATCACAATTTACATTCTGGCTTGTGTGTCCCTTTCCCCCCTTGCTTCTGGAAGCAGGAAATGGAAACCAACAATGGCATGTATTTTGTATTTTCTGCAGGTCTTGGAGGCATTTCATTAAGTATGACATGTTTTGCAGCAATGTGGAAGGGGACACTAAGTACACTGTTAATTGGATTGCCGTCTCTTGCTGCATCTGCAAGTTTGTCACCCTTGTGCACATTTTGAATAAATGAACACACACATCTTCTCGGGGTTGAGAGGGAAACAAACACAAATAAAATCAGACTGAGGCAAATTGAAACTCCCGGAAGAGTTAAAGGATCGGAGTTTGAATAGGACTGCAATTCATTAAACTGGTGCTACTTCAGTGTCTATCTGAAGACTTCATGCTGTGAAGATATATATGTGTGAATGTCCTAAACTTATCTTTTAAAGATGAATGATTAGCATTTTTATAAAAAGGGTCGTTCTAACTGTTGGATGATTGTTGACGAGCTAAAAACACAGTTTACATGGTCAATTGGTTTAGCTTTGAAGCCCTTGCTGCCACTTAAAGAGAATATTTTTAATAAACAAGGCATATACCAATACAAATACTAACAAGTTTACTGATACTTATTATACTGAAACAACAGTGGTAAGCTAGTGGTGCTTTCATTTACTTCTTTTGCTGATGATAACATTTATTTTGGGGTATGACACTGTACATGGTGTACACCAATTCTGTGACATTTAATCCAACTGACAAGGAGCTCAGGATGATCATACATAAAGACAGGCTTTACAGACAAGGGTTGAGAAATAAATTGTTATGTAAGGAAAAAAAGATGTGTGATATTAACTTTAAGATGCTAATAAAAGCTCCTGGAAAGTTGTTTAAAAAATTAATTTATGTTACTTAATGTACTTACTCCTACAAGCACTGTCAAAAATCTGAGTGGAAATAACTCTTCTAACCAACAACCCCCGATGTCAAACACCTCAATTTGCTGTTTTTACCCTCCCTTGAGACTGAGTGGGCATATTTTCGAAGAGACATACCCATTGTTTACTCCCTCCCATCTGCCCCGTTCAACCCAGACAGTGGCTCTGTATGTCAAGGGCCTCCAAAAGTCCACATGCAGGAGGCAGAAGCGCAAGCTAACAGATTGAAACTCCTCCACCTGCCAAGAGGAGTAAGTCTTCCTTTTATGAGCCAATTGAAATTCAGCTCACAAGCTATCCATTTTGTCAATGACAAGAGGAGTCAGAACAACCTTGCAACCCCCAACACTAATAACACGGTAACGGTTGGAGATAGATCAAGTTGAATGCTGATAGTTAGGGTCAGTATTGGGCCTCCCGTAAGTGTTTATTGCAGCGAATTTTTGCCTTCATTTGTTTTGAGCAAACATATTCATCTACAGCTTTGGTTGATCATTATGTTTTCACCCCGGCAGCAGACTGACAAATTACCTGCAGTTATATGTTTGTTCAAACATGAAAAATAATGAATACAAGCGTATATGTTTAATGACCAACTACACAAAGAGTGGTCTCCTCTTGCGCTGTGTGCATCAGACCAATGCCAACCTCTGACCCCTTCTACTCCACTCAGTGGCAGGACAGGTTTATTACCACAATCTGAATAGCTTGAGAATCAATCCCTGAGAGGCTTTTCCATTCTTCCTACTGTACTATTCACTTGCATAAGTGTTTTGAATCAATACAAGCAGAGAGTAAAATGGGGGATTGGTCTCAGATCAGGCTGCTAATGGATCCAGGTTCAGCAGCATTAGGCACACTGCTGTAATCAACTCTGCCACTAGGAGGCAGTAGAAAGCATGTGATCAAAGTGCCAAATGTTTAGGGTACCCTGTCTGAAACAAAATAATGAACAGATCTATCTATCTATCTATCTATCTATCTATCTATCTATCTATCTATCTATCTATCTATCTATCTATCTCTTGAATTTCCCTTTGGAGATTAATTAAGTTCTTTTTCAATCTAATTTCCTTTCTATTATTATCTTATTTAGGTTTTAAAACACCCACTGGCTTATCAATACTGTATTCAGAAAAAAGCAGGATAATCAATGTAGAACACGCCACTGTTTCTACTCGTTTAAATACAATGGGCCGACATCAGACTGTTACGCTAATGGCAACGCAATAACATTGTTATTGTTCAAGATTAAGCACTTTTCAGCGCATCTGGCTCCGGTACACAAGCACTTGCAAACATGTCTTTGTATTCATGTAAACGAGTTTCCCTCTAAGAGAAGTTGTTTGGGACAATATGTAATTGCCCAAACATATTTTCAATATTGAACTAAAGTGCAGGCACACCCTTCACACGGGTTGAAAATCTGAGAGGGATTATCACGACTGGTGGTGGCGCGCTTCAACAGAGCACACGGGAGGCGGTGTCTGTCAGTCCGGAGAACTACGTCCTTCTGAGCTCACTTCCGCCGGCTCGAATCGGATCACCATTCTTTGCAGCGCTTTTGTTCTCCCATTTCAATCCAGCACCGCTTGCGAAAATAAGAACCTATCCGGTTGGAGCTGAGTAGCGGACCCTTCCGTTGCAGAGACGCCTGGTAGCTCTACATGCAAAGCGCTGTCTGCAGAGGAGATACGCGGCACTCCATAGTTGCATAACTGGACTACTTGTAATTTCGTTGTCGGTTTTTATTTCGATTTTTGTTGCATCAAACGGACTTCCTCAATAACTCAAAATGGAGAACGACGAAAAATACCTCCCTGAACTGCTGGCTGAGAAGGACAGCCTGGACTCGTCATTCACCCACGCCATGAAACTTTTAAACACAGGTAAAGTGCTATGGTGTGGCGTCATGTGTTTGGACGTGTACTGAACGATTCAAGCAAAAGAATGGTGGTGTTGTTTTTGTCAGGAAGTCTGAAAAAATTGATTCACGCTTTATAACGTTTGTTTTGGACAGGACCGAGTCAAGAAAGTGTTGTCACACCAGTGTTTGATTCACTGAATATGAGTGTGGGATTTGATGAAAATATAGGTAACTTTGTTAAATGTATTTAGCCTGAATCGACCGTGCCTCCTCTCGTGCTGTCACGACGTTTTGAATTGTTCGACTTTTCATGGTACCACGAACACGTCGAGTTTTAATTAAGAACACACACTTTCCTGGATAAAGCCTGGATTGTTTGTGATGTCAAACCCCTGTTGATCTTGTCGTCTGGAGGAGAAGTTAGTCTGCAGTCCAAAATACACGGCAGCATCCGTGACATAGGTCACCTCGTTATTTCCGAGCCGAGAGGCGGCCCATCAGCTGTGACAGAACTCCTGGAGTCCCGCTGTCTGTCTGTCTGTCTGTCTGTCTGTCTGTCAGGCGCTGCTGAAGCGTCCTTGATGGAGCGACTGCAGCTCCCAGCATCCTCACTGCTGCTGTCTCAAAGCGGGAGAGAGCAAAGAGGACAGCAGAGTGGACTGCTGCTGTGAGATGTTCGCCTTTGGTCAGCAGTTGGCTCAGAGACGCTTCTGTTGTTGTTATTATTGCGTGGCTCTCACGTGAATCGCGTGAAACAATGCAGGGACTCAGTGGACCAGTGTTACTGCAACGAACGGTGACATTTCATTAACACAATGAGAATGAAACTACACACACATCATTGGGACTATTGACGGTGCTCGTTCAGTCTTTTTCCTCTCTGTTGCTCACATATTCCACTAAGTTCATTACCTCAAAATGGTGGTATATTTAGGTTCCTTTAAAGAAAGCTATCTTGGATAACTGGTTATGCGGAATGTAACCTGATTTCTGAGCTGAGAAGGAAAAGTGTGTCATTGTGAGTGTGTTTTGGGCTCTTCATCATCTCAGCCTCCCCTGACCCGCAGATGCCGGGCTGTGGCATTGCGATGTATCTCCATATCCCAAGTTAGAGCTGCAACAGGCAGGGCTTAGACTTTGATTTCAATTTAGGTTTTTGGTACTTTGGTTACTGTGGTTAAAAAGAAAAAGATTACGACTAAAAGAAGTTTACTACCTTGATAATTACTCCTGTAATTAATTTGTAACGATTACTGGTTAATTTTTAGGATCTGTCATATTATACTAAAAATTGAACTCGCTCTCATTTCCAATGGTGCCTCCTTTATACTCTTGTTGTAGGACCAGACATCCAAAACCTGTAAAAATTCTGTTTCCAGCAATGGAGAGGGCTAATTTTGGTCTAGTAATCACTGGATGGTTAAATAATGGCATTTTTGTATGTGTGAGGAAAGAGCATTTATTTGTTCATGATCCCCTTCTTATTTTATATTTGATTTGAGGCCGTTCCTGAGTGCACCTACATTTCAGTGTCTCTCTTTGTACCGTGACAATAAAGAATCTTATCTCATTTTATTTAAAAAGCCACATCCAGCCATTGTTCTTGTGTTTTGTGATGGGAAAACATCTGAATCAGTTGTAAAAATAGTTGCCTGTTACAAAATTAGTCACCTCACTGTTGGGTCAGAATATTTAGAGGGCCACAAGAGTTGCTTTAGTCCTCTTTTGATTCATTATTACCTTGAAACTGCAGTGTTTGTTTGGCATGAAAGTACTGTTCTTTTAACAAGTTTTATTGTTTAAACCGTTAGAGAAACATTAAGATACAAAATGACTTGTTTTCATATGTAGGAATAAAAGGAAAGCAACCAAAATGTTACACACCTGTTAAAAACTGTAATTCTTCAGTGAAACTGAACTCATTTAAAGTAGTTGTGCACAGTTTACAAATCCCTTCTTGAATTAGTATAAAGTATGTGAATAATTACTGGTGAGACTTTGCTTTTTGAAACTCTGCCTAAGACTGTCCCTCTTTCTTATTTAGAAATTGAAAGACTCCAGAAAGGGGAGGCTAAAAAGGAGGCAGAAACGTACCTGGATCTTTTCACAACAAAGAACATCAAACTGAAAGAACGAGTACTCATACCTGTCAAACAGTACCCAAAGGTGAGCTTTCCTTGCCCCCGTTTTTCTTTTTTTCCCTCAGTCTTTTCCCCTCTTGATTTAATTTATCCTGCTGCAGAGTCTCAATTACATAGAGCCACTGGGTTACTTGTAAGTCTCAAATTACTCTTTTCAACCTTGATCTTTAAGCTGTGGTGTATAATTAAAGCTGAGAGCTGATACTGGCATGTTCCTGAATATTCCCAAAAGGAGAAAAATCTTCATCATTTTATGATCATGGAAACATTGCATTGCTCCTTAGTTCTTTAAGTCAACATTGGAGGAATTCTTATGTGTTTGAATTGAAATATGACTCTATTTCATCATGTAACCTCAGGTTTGTCCCTCCTTAGGCTGATGTTTGAAGATACTGGAAGACACATTTGACATTAAAATCTGTCCTTTAGAACTAGACTTTCTAGTCACATAACACTTAATCTGCATGCTGATGACATTTTTAAATTAATAATACCGTAAAGGGATCTAGGTTATGTGTATATATATATGTAGATGTACATGTTCAGTGTTCAAATATCTATGAGGTAGCTGCTGCAGATTACCTGAATGGTTGTAATGAGAAGTACGTGAAGGGGTATTACAGCACGAAAAGAGCTCATATCGACCGGCTCTGGTAAATCTGCTTTTTAAGGCTGCAGCATGTGCAACACAGCCCCTGACAGTGATTGCTTCTTTACTCTCCTGGTATAAAGCCGGGCCCTGCTTTGATTGTCAGGTTAATTTTGTTCTGCTTTGTTTTGCTATTAGTTCAATTTTGTCGGGAAGATTTTGGGACCTCAGGGTAATACAATCAAACGTCTGCAGGAAGAGACTGGAGCTAAGATCTCTGTGCTGGGCAAAGGATCCATGAGAGACAAAGCCAAGGTGATACACTCAGAGACACACACAGTTGGCATTTTACACCTGTGAAAAGGGTAAAAGCCAAAACACATCTGGCCTGTACTTCAGAGGTAAAGCAGGCAATGAGCCCAGATGATATCAGCTTGCAGAATAGTTTGTGTGAATGCAAATGTAAACCCAAGTGCACACAGGCATGTCTTTTACACAAAACCTGTTATCCTCCCATTTACTGATGTTATTGAGCTGCACTGAGGGTAATAAAAACACATCTCTGTCTTATGCAGATAAAATGTAATTAAATTCAGTAAAAATCATGGTAAATGAATACATTGATTTTATTGCAATGTTAGCTGCATGCCTTGACCTGCTGACACTCCTCTAATGTTGCCTTTGTTTCAGGAAGAAGGGCTGAGGAAAGGTGGGGAGCCCAAGTATGCCCACTTGTCCATGGAGCTGCATGTTTTCATCGAGGTCTTTGCCCCAGTGCCAGATGCCTACCTGCGCATGGCCCATGCCATGGAGGAGGTGAAGAAGTTTCTGTTCCCTGTAAGTTCGAGCCTAGATTTTTTAATTGTATAAGAGTAATTCAATTTATAGTCAAAGTCTAATTTGAGGGTTTTTTTCTGGCAGTAAGTTGGTGCTAATGACTTTAATTAAAATTAATCAGTCATAATTTAGATTAGTAAATTTTCCTTAAAGTAAAACAAGTTGATGTTTGAATTTATAATGTTTTAATAATAATAATATTGATAAAGATACGTACTTCAAAAAAAGAAGTCAATTCATTCCAACACCAAATGCTGAGACGTATTGACATGTAGAGAGCAGCAGAGAACTTTGAACTTATTCAATCCTAAAATGTAATTGTTAAGAAAAACTATGAGAAAGTTAAGATATCAAAATAATTTGTTTCTTAAAGTAATCAAAAAATTTCATGCAGAAAAATGATTAATTCATAAACACAAAAAACAAACCATTTGAATAGAAGGAAGGCAATTTGGTGTGAATGAAAGATAATTTTGCGAGACATTTTGATCTGTAATTGATCACAATAAAAATTTCAAAAGGAAACTGAACATTTAACAAATTGCTGATTTAATGTGACAATAGTCAAAATAATGTTTTAAAAACCCGACTGCCCTAATCTGTAACTCAGTTTCCACCTTCATGCTCCACGAGACCTTGCAGTCGAAGAAATTCAGCTCTCCTGTTAGTCATTTGTACAAAGTTAGAAAAAATACTTTGAATGCAAAACCTCAGCACTGTTGTTCTGCTCTTTCAGCAAAGCAGGACAAACCTCCATTGTCATACTCAATATGCACACACTAACCATCTGTACACACTTGGGTTATTGTATGGCTGAAGGTGTTCGAGCAGGAATGATACACACAGACACATTGTGAAAAGTTGCTTGAATCATTTTTGGACTATTACACTGAGGTTGTACTTTACTTGGTGGGAGTCCTAGTGTGTTACTTAGACAAAGGTCCATGTCTGACCTGTCCAAAGTGTCAAGAGAATTTGCAAGGATGTGTGCAGACCCCAGATGGCTGTGAGGTAGAAATAGTTAATCACAGCCTATTTTTAGTTGATTGGTTACATGCTGAGGGAACAAGAGAGCAAGCCAACCTACCGTCGAGGACCAATGAAACCCATAGTGCACTGTCTATGGTTTGATGCAAAGCAGGTCAACAGGCGAGGATTTCCACAAGATGCATGGCTGAAATTTACAAACGAGTGTGCAGGGTGCTTTGGAGAACAGGATCCTTTGTATCAGAGGCAAGACAAAGAGACTTATGGACCAGTTGCAGTTTTGGTATCACCATCTTGGGTAAAAAGTAGGGCTGGGGCGATTTGTCGACGTAATCAACGTAATCGACTACAAAAATTCGTTGCATGATGACGTAGACAATGGCTACTTCAGGTAACGGTGGAGGAATGGACAGCAAATGAGCTCCACCTCATGCATGATCTATGAGCAGCTTCTCTCCATCAATGCACGTGTTCTTCCTGGCTTCCTCGTTCACCTTTCCAAGATTGCGCCGCTTTCATTCAAGGAGACATGTAGTGAACTGTCAATCAAATAATCCACCGCTGGTGCAGCAAACGCCACAGTGAATGCTGCATCATACGCCCTGCATCCCATAACTAATTCATTCACTTTAAGCAGTTAGCTCGGAGTTGAAGTATCAGTTTTGTGTTTTTATTTGTCCCTCAACTCGCTAATTAATCAGCTGTGGAATCACCAGCGATTGCGAGCACCGCTGCACATATACTGATACCATACCTGCCAACACTCCCGTTTTTCCCGGGACTCTCCTTTATTTCAGACCTATCTCCCACCCTCCTCCCGTATTGTCATTTCTCCCGGGAATCTCCAATAGTTTTCATTTACATTCATTCATGAATCGGATCACGATATTTGTCCAAAGTTGCCAGGTTTCCAGACAACTTTAGATTGTTATGTGTTTCTGCTGAGCCTCACAGACACTGAATTGATGCTTTTACTTGACAGTTTGTGATGATTCAGGTCGGTTTAAGCTGTAAACTACATTTAAACAGTGTTTGTTGCAAAATGAAAACTTCTGTGAAAGGGAAACAAATGTGAGATATAATATTTACGTTGATAGTCTTGCACCGTCTCAGAGTGATGTGTTTAGGGCAGCCTCAGATAAAAGAGTGCTGTATTGCACACACAGATGTTCAGAGAGCCTTATACGGGAGAGCATGTAAAATATACAAGGACTCTAACACTAATATTAGTGGACTAAATAAGTTCAAGACATATCGTAGCTAATATTATTTTTTTATTACCATTTGTTATTGTTAAAAAAAAAAAAGTGTGCAGCTTCACTTAGACTTATTTGGATGAGCAATCTAATTACAAATACTCTCATAATGAGCTCATATCCACCGTACAAGGTAACCCCAAAACTGCCCAGCGCACGCTGCAAAAATCTACAGGAATTTATAACCTAAATGTTTTGTTTTGTTTGATTTCAAGAGATTCTTGACTAAATCATTGAATTAAATACTAATAGGAATAGGACAAGTTTTGACTTGCTATTTTGGTTAAATTCATTGTAATATTAAGAATAACTTTTCCTGAAGGGAAATTCAATATTAATTCAATATTAATATTGAAAAAATAATCTTTAGAATAATCAATAAATTAGTCGATAGAGTAGTCGACTAATCGAAAAAATAATCGTTAGATTAATCGATAGGAAAATAATCGTGAGGTGCAGCCCTAGTAAAAAGCTCTGTCCTGCAGAACCTATCTCTAAGAATTAACGCCATAATCTGTCAGGTTTGACAGCCTCCATTTGGAACAGGGTCATATTTTGATATATTACCGAGGTTTCACATAAAATGCTTGGACATGATTTGTTGCTGAATGTTTTATGCATTACCTGCACTACTCCATGTGTAATCTAGAAGGCTTTGCGGCTACCATTCTTCCTTGTCCCCTTTACATCACTGTATCTGTATGTCCACTAATGTAAATGCTACAGCAGAGCCTTGCTCCTGTGCAAAAGATTAGCATATCTTGTTATTTTTTATGCTGGCTCTGTGCACATTTCTTTGTTTCACAGAATGTTGTAGACAAAGGAAATGTGTTTATTTAAACACCTTGTTCGGTAAATGGGCGTAGTCTGTAAGGCTTGTTAGATGCATCTGCGGTGACACCCCATCTTGCCTGAGAGGATTTCATAATCATCCAAATGGCATGTGTTTTTTTCTTGTTATGCTGCAGTTATTTGGAAGCTGCATTCTGGGCTACATGTTTAATAATAAGCATTTTCTTGTCGCTATGGATACATCTTCATCATCATTGCAGGAATTGATTTATGGAAAAAAAATGGACTGGGTCACAGTGCAGCCGCTGAGATTGCCCCCTAAAGACAGGCAGCCGATTGTTCCAAGATTTGTGCTGCTTAAATGGTGTCACCTACACATCCCCATGTCTTGTTGTTGTGGATAGAATGAGGCGATGGCAGATTTCGTCACACAAGAATTGTCTAGTAGTATTGGAACAAGTGATTTACATTTGATGCATGATGGTGAGACACAGGAAGGCAGAGAAAGTAGATGGATGCTTTCCAGCCTCCCACATCCATGACCCCCTGTCCCTTTCCTTTAGCACCCTTGAGTCACAAGCACATGGACTTTTTTCTTCACTCTGTTAGCCATTGGTTCAGTGCTGTGCTGTGAGCAGCTCAATAACTGTTTTTCACTCTTTTATACATCAGTCAGTCTTTAGCTCCACGCCCTTTCCCCTTCTATGTCCTCCTGTCCTCATATCTACCCTCTTTTTGCCTTTATTTGATAGGACAGTGTAGTGAGTGAGTGAGTGAGTGAGAAAGAGAGACAGACAGAAAGAAAGAGAAAAAGAGAGACAGAGACATGCAGCACATGGTCAGGGCCGCTGCAGAGACCACAGTCCACATATGTGGGTGATCCACACGCCTCAACCCACTCCTGCTTTTTTGATGCATACACACTTGTCATGTTTGCCATCATATGCTCATTTCTCACACCCTCTATCCTCTGTCTGTTTTTTCATTGTGCCTTGTTTCTCAATGTGCATTTGTGTGTAGGATATGATGGATGATATCTGTCAAGAGCAGTTCATGGAGATGAGCTACCTTAATGGAGGCCAGGAGCATGGAGCCCGAGGCCGAGGGGGCCTGCCAGTCAGGGGTCGGGGAGTCCCCCCTTCTGGCACACACAGGTTTGGAAAAACACAAATGCATTCAAACACAGGGACCTTTCTGTACCAGCTCACCACTAAAGTATAGAGACGGGAGAAGCAAAGGAGCAGCCAAATGCTTAAACAGAGAGTTTTTGTCCTTGGGATAGATTTTCTGACCAACACATGCTCGCCATCGAAGTCATTCATAATAAAACCAAGAAGCTGACACAAAAGCTTCTTTCCATCGAACAATCATTACGCTGCCATGACATTGTTCCCATTTACTGGACCAACTTTACATGTAAAAGAAAAAAAAAACATTTCTTTATGTTTGATCAAATTTTAACTTTCAAACTTTTACTGCTGAAGGTGGATGAAATGTAGATAAACAGATACTTGTGTACAAAGTCACCTTGGTATTTACATGTACTCTAGTGTTCAAAGTCATCTGAAGCAAAAGTGAAAGATTGGAGTTGTCTAAAGCTTTAGAGACACAGGTCTAAATGATGAAACTGCTTTTAAATATACACTGAGAAATTCTGTAATTGTGTGTGAAACTGAGATTTTGTGTTTTGTATTGATACTTTTCCAAGTCTTCGTGCCAGTGTTTGTGTTGAGCTTGAAGTTAGCCTGCTCTTGTAAATTGGCAGTTGTTTATGATTACCTGCAGGCTGTGGACGTGCTTGAAAGTACGATACTCTATTAGCTGATGGCACATTTCAAAAGAGCGTGAGTGTCCGTTTGTTTTTGTAATCACCAACCAGGTAACCAGTCTCAATGCCGCTGAGGTCCAGAACTAGGTGGATATATTCACTTGTAGAAAGTGTGTACTATTATGCTGTATAAGCACACTGAGCTCATTTCTTGCTCTGAGTAATCAGCCACAGCCCAGCAGCTTTCTCTGGAATAGCTTCTTTGTTTACAGAATGCTCTGTCTGTCACTCAA
The DNA here is from genome assembly GCA_962446985.1 of Xyrichtys novacula. Classification (NCBI taxonomy): domain Eukaryota; kingdom Metazoa; phylum Chordata; class Actinopteri; order Labriformes; family Labridae; genus Xyrichtys; species Xyrichtys novacula. The sequence goes on along the minus strand of OY660884.1, from coordinate 26,192,298 downwards.
AGTTTATTGCAAACCAAAGTTTATGAAAATTAAGACTTCATTCAGAAAATGTCTTCATCACACACACTGAGCTGTCTGACAGTTCACCTCATATTCTGAACTGTTATTCAATCTGAAGGTTGTAAACTTGCTTGTAAGACCACTCCACAAAATTATCCATGCCGATGACATGACAGAACGGACCCTGTGCAAACTACTCCTATGCTACATGTTTGCAGAGTACGGCTTTAGATAGTCAGCAGTGATACTGTGGAGAGAGAAGTTTTTCAATCCTTTGAAACACTTTGAACAAAGGTCTTTTTATTTTTATTTCAAAGGAAAGATCCTCTCTTCATATGACCTTCCTTTTTGAAAGTGCGTGAGTGTGTAAAAATACGCCAAGGAAATCTGACAATGATATCAATCAACTCATCCAGCTCATGGAAAGATAACAAAGACCCATACTTTGTGATGACAACACCTTGTTCCTTTTTCTAGGGGTAGAGGAATGCCTCCTCGGGGAGGTGTGACTAGAGGAGGCCCAGGCAGAGGTGGGGCACCAAGGGGTGCTCCAGCTGGTCGAGGAGGACCTCCTGCAGCCCCTGCCAGGGGAACGGTGTCAGGCCGTGCCAGGCCCCCTGCTGGCAGTCCCCCTCAGAGAATGGCACCTCCACCCCACCACCAGCACACGCCTGCTGCATCCGGGGAGAGCTACGAGGATTACGTTAGTACACAATATCTTCTCGTAATGATCACTGTTGAATTATCTCATTAGCTGACATGCGGATGTGGTTTGCAAAATGATATCAAAGGCTGTATTATGATATTGATTGCAGTTCTTATTATAAAGACAAGTGACGTATCTTGTTGAATTAGAATTTTGATAGATTTACAAATAAGAAAAAGGGAAGAGGTGTTCAGTCAAAAAATGATGTGCTCTGTTGTGACTAAACACTGGTGTGATGTAGCCATTTCAGGTCGTCTTTTTTTTTTGCCTGTCTCTTAATGACTTTGCTCGGGGCCCTCTGTTTACATTCAGCAAATGAATTGCATGTCTGTGCACAACATGATGGGAGCAAGCCCGCTTTTGTTCAAGCTTTGTACTTAGGGGACACCTTGACACTCCTGATTTATGAACAAGCCTCTGCTTACATCTCTCTCTGTTTCTCTGTTTCCTCTCCTCTCCAGGGCTACGATGAGAGCTACACAGACACGGCCTACGAGTCATACGACAGCTATTACAGTCAGCCGCAGGCGTGAGTGAATCAGACGTCTCTTTGGTTTTCACCTGCTTCTCATAGAGAGCACGCACATTGCCTAGTTACAGAGAAAAGGATTTGAGAGGAGCAGAAATACATTTTAGACACTCTGCAAAAATTCGGTGCTGATGGAACTTCATGTTTCATGGCTTGGAAGGCGGTGTTATTAAGGAGAACCAGCCGGGACTAAGATGTTTCATGCTTTGGCGTTAGCTTTGATCTTATTCATGGAAGCCAATTATCATCCCTCTCGACATTTCTGTCAGCAGCTACTTGATGTTTTTCAAAGATTAAAAGTTATTTCTTCTCTCTCCCTCTTTTTTGAACCATCAGAGAGCCTGAGTACTATGACTATGGACATGGAGAGACAACTGAGTCTTATGAGTCGTATGGTGAGGGGAAATTTTATTGATTGTTGACAAAGGTGACCTACTTCTTAAAAAAAGGGTTCAAAGAGCTACTCCCCCCAAAAAACAAACAAACAAACAAACCAAAAAACAGTTTGGTGTAAGGTGAATATTTTTGTTATTTAATTTAAGTGGTATTTTTAATGAAGAGGCCAAACTGTGAAGCTGCAAACACTGGGAAAGGTTATGCGATCATTTAATTTACAGTGATGATAGGGGTGTACAACAATGGTTTACAGTAAATATACGGCAACAGTCCCTCATTCTTCATAGTGGTTAGACAGAGTTTTAAAATAACAAACTAACAGTGGTTTCTGTTGATTGGTGTTAAATGCCTTAAAAAAATTCTACTCAACAGCCAGAAGAGCTATTTTTGAGATTGCTTTAAAGGCACTCTGAAGATTTTGAAGAATTGAGCAGTAAGTTGAAGGTTTGCCAGTGTCTGGCTTTGTATAATATAAAATCCTTTTGTGCAACTCCAACTTGCACTTTAATGTTAGGAGATTTGCCTACTGGGTTAGGATGACTTACAATTAATAAAAAAAAGGGGGGGGGGGCTTCAATTTTAGACAATTAGTTTCTTTTTAATGAAACCTGAAGTTGATTGAAACCAAATGAATAATTATTCATGTTGTTTTCCTTTGTGTGTCCACTTTAGGCCAGGATGACTGGAATGGAACTCAGCGCGCAGCTCCAGGGAAGGCCCCGCCCCCATCCAGGGGTGCCAAGACATCATATCGGGAGCACGCATACAGACAGTACTAAAGCGGACTCACCACTCTTAATGTGTCGCCCTGACTACCGCCTGTGTACCACGGCAGCTCTTGGTTTAAGCAGCCCGACAAAAGTAATTGTCCGTTTTGTCTTGGTTTGGTCTTTCCTACACTGGACTTTACATGAAAAAGCAAATTGAGAACTGAAAATCAGAACTGTTTTTTGAGATTTAACCACGTCCACGTCCACCTCCCCCCACCTCTACTTTGTCATTCCAACAAACCACCTATCCAACCAGCCACCATACCCACAACCAAAGCGGCTTTTAGATGGGTCAGAGAGAAGTTGGCATCTTTACTTTGTACATTTTTCTTTGAGGTTTTGGTTATTTTGCTGTCATTTTTTTCCTCTTACCCTTTTTAACCCGACTGGCTTTTTTTGCAATGTTTATCCTCAATTTTTAACTGTCCGGGAGCATTCATTTCTAGCAGAGTTAGGGGCTTATGATACACTTGTCTAAGGAACTCATTATAAATGTTTTTAAAAAGAATCTGTTGAGGGTCAGTTGCAGATTCCCATTTAGGCTACATTTCAAAATTCTGTTTATATAGCCAAATAAAATACCTTATTAAAATGTTAATTATGTAATATAAAAACAACAGAAAAAAAACTATCTAAAAGTAAGTAATGGTTAAGAATCAATGTTAATGGAATCATTACATTTCATTCTTGATGGTTTGTTTTAAATAGCCCTTAAACGTTGTCCATTTAGAATTAGGCAGCAATATTTGTCATTGTACTTAGAGTTTTGAAATATAGCCCTAATAGACACTGTTGAGATGGACTGTCCTCATATCCTCAATTTGTTTTACATGTTAAAAATACATTTTCAAACTCTGAAGACAAAATGTTTGTTGGATGAGAACATGGCCATGAGATGGCCTTCTGTTAAGCGACCCCCAGTCCAGGTCTTCATTTTGTGATCTGAATTCCTATAAACTGCATGCACAAAATGTTCACAAAAAAGGATTGGGACAAAAATCTCCACATGGGTCTTCTCTTTTGCTAGAGAGAAGGGATCCTGCAGCTCAGTCTGAACTCTTGTACATATTTTAAAACATCCTAACTGTACGTATTCTGCCACTAGTATCTGTACCCTCTCCATAAAACGCATTATGCTACATGTGTAAGCTTGCCTAAATAGGATACTAAATCTGTCCAAAAGATGTTTTGAAGCAGTTTGTCAATAAAGCTTAGTTTGTTTTTAAGAAATTTAACTTGCTTTATTTGTTTGCTGTCCTAGTAAAATTTTGAAATGGCTTTTTTTAAAAAAAATTTCAAGCAGTCAGATGTAGGTGTTTTCATTTGTTTCTCATTCAAAACCGCATTTTAAATCTAAATGAATGTATTGACGTCTGACAACTTTAACCCTAAATGATGTCTTGATTGATTATCAAAAGAGCACAACTTATTCTTTCTCTCTCTTTCTATACTTTTTAAAAAGGACCCAGAGGTAAGACCTCTAAAATAACCTGGATAGCTTCCTAATGTGTATAGAGTTCTAAAGCATTGATTGCCTGGGTATGTATAAGACTTTTTCAATCCTCTTACCTGTGGTCGTAATCGTTAATGAGAATTGCTTTTATAGCATCTGAAAATTAACTGAATTCAAACCACCATTCAGGTCTAGGCTTCATTGTCATGAATGACCCTGGCGCGATGGCTTTAGTACAGAGTAATGGCAGTGCAATGGAGAGGATGGTTATAACCTAGAGAACTCCACTGTAAAGGTAACCTAACCCTAAATGTTTAATTTCCTAGTGTGTTTATCTATTGACATAAACTTGCTGGTAAATGCGTACAATTTCTTAAAATATTATTACAGTTATGGCAACAACAAAAAAGAACCAACTCAAAAGTAAGAAAAACCTATTGTCCAATATCATACACTAGTGGGTTTTATATACCAAAATAACTGTTCTGTACAATAACAAAATCTATTAGAATAGCTTTAATGCAACTCTTGCTAAAATGAACAAAGTCAAATCTATGGCAATATCTTCTATACATTGAAGCTGCAGTTACTTTTTTATTTGCTATGTAAAGGTTGCTTACTGTAATTAAAAGGGCTCTGCCTGTACAAAGTTATTCCAAATACAAGGCTTGAGTTGCATGAGCATATCTTCTCCTGTAGAGATTGCATGATGTCTGTCTCAAGTTTCTCCCATTGTTTTTCGACAGGGTATTGATTTTGTGTTTGTCATTCCTCTAGGCACAGCAAATGGTCACTGAGTGCTCCAGACACTGACAGTCTAGAGGAGGGAGCCCAAAGACAAGTCAGGTTGGTTTCCTGCTCAACCTGTTTCCATTCCCCCGGTCCATGCCCCTGGTTTTCGCATGCTCAGACCACTGACTGAAAACCAGCAGTTTTCTAACTACATTGGCTCCTAAACATTTATTTTTCTTTCTACCCATAGAAAAGGCTCTAGGCAGCCTTATCTTTTGACTTTGGTTATATACTGTTTAATCATCAATCTGCATAATTATTTTTTAATTACAGAAAAAAATTAATTGTGATTACAGGAATAATCTCCCACATTTATGAATGCAGTTACTCTTGAAACTTTGGTATGAAAGTGGACAAAAAGATATTCAAGATGGTTTTCTGTCTGCAGCCTCTTAAAGAGAACCTTCCTTTTTTTGGGAATGTGCTAATTGGTCTATACCGTACATGTGATGTCATAAGTTTGCATTGCAGAAGTAAAAGAAATAAAAGAAAAGACAAGGCCACGCCAAGATAACTTCATCTGCCTACCATTCAAAACAAATGCATACAAGTTTTTCTGTTATGTTTTATTTACCAAGGTCCAGCTGTCTCATAGTCTCATTTATAAAATGGCACATCTACCTTTTCAATTCAATCCTACCCTCCTATCTTTGGACAGAGCTGATGTTTTTCAGTCCCTACTTGCAAAGTAACTTTGAAAAAGCTATCGATATCTCCCTGTGTTGGGTTAGCCTGATACATAATTTGCAGGTAATGGTGTAAAACATTCAAAACCAACAGGAGGGTCTCTCTAACATCATTAATTTCTTATACGCTGCAAAAAAAGAACAAAATAAAAAAAGCTCTGCTGATGCCTGTGGCCATGTCAGCCGGAATAAAATTATGCAGCAGCAGCACGTTCATAATATTCACAGTATTTCATAGGTTGGCTGATTTTGATGATTGCCCAGCTCCTCTAAGTTGCCCGGCTTTTGACAGTGCCTGTGAATTGGTGTGTAGCCATGCTAGCCTTCAGCGAGTCTGAGTGTGTAAGAATATCATGCTGGTGTCAGTGTAGTCTCGGGGAAAGTGACTAATGAGGATCTGTAGCTCAAGGCTCTCTGACAGAAGGAAAACAGAAGTGAGAGAGCTGTGGCGATCCCCAAAATGGAACCAGCAGAAGGAAAGAGTTGTCCGAGGGATGGCTCATAATTCCCTCTCTGTGCCGAAGGCAGGAGAAAGAAACACTTGGGGAAAAATCTGTCCTTATTGGTAGGATGTCAGAAACATTAACTATATTGGCAATCTTTTTGTGGAAAGCTGGGTAATAACCCATTTAAGATTATCTTGAAATGTAATTGGATAAGAAAGATCACTGTCTTGTCTGGAGAATGTGTACAACATCTCCCTACTGTGATAAGACATATTTCTTTGTGTATATAATACAGAATGGGCTTCTGAGCAAAATTAAAGTATTCAAAAAAAAAAAAAAAAAAGGGTCTCATATCCAGATTTTGTAGAAACCTCCAGAATACTCTGAGGCCTGTGACCACTGCTCATGGGAATGTTCAGTACTCCAGTTCATTCTTTACTGTAATGCCAGGGATAAGAAGTTACTTTGCAAGAAGTTGCTAAACTGTTGTCAAAAGGCTTTGTTGCTTAGCACGAAAAAGACCATTTTTATTCATATTACCATTGCCAAAAAATGTGTGAAAAGAAAGCTGTGTTTTGGCAAAGATTACTTTTGACCCATCAATAAATAATTGTGAAACAGAGTGACTCAAGAACCAGTGATGTGTGTTTTTCTGTGGGCTTACGACAGCCTCTCTCATGGTTTTGTCTCCTATCCAGTGAAGCGACACACAGAAGCAGCTCAGCATGACGGAAGTGGTCAAGCCAAGCACACACGGGGCTGCCCTGTTCTGTCCCCGGCTGGGAGGGGCTGTGGTGGTGGGCTGCCAAGTGACCCACAGTTGCCTGTTGATTTAGTGCAAATCTGGTGCAGAAGCCCTCTGGAACACAACTGAAATTGTGGCTGGTCAGTGAAGACAGGACAGAGCTCGCTGTAATCCACTGTTTTTTATTTCTTTTTTTTTTGTTTCTGTTTTTTTTTTTTTTTCTTTTCTTTTTTTTTTGTTTGTTTGTTTTTTTTGGCCATTTCTACAATTCTTCTCCATGTTAGATCATTCAATGCAGTATCCTTTAATTACCTTTGAACATTATTTATTGATGGTCACTGGACCCCTGCTTATTGTATGCATCTCCTGCAGACCACCCACTCTTCTCATGGATGAAATTGTTACCGCCTCATTTGGCATAAAATAATCATTCTTGTCATAGGAGGCAGTAAAAATGTTTTTAATCTCTTTTAACTGTAGAGTTTGAAAAGAAAACAACTTTGTTTTTTTTTTAATGTCCGTTGTACTCAGTCAAAATCATCACATCTGTGTAAGTTGTTGTTGTTGTTGTTGTTCTTGCTGCATGTTGGGCAGTATCTTTGACTTATTGCTGTGTGAAATTTGACTCAGTGCACAAGTTAAAGTTAAAGATGCCCGCAAAGTGTGGATCTCTATCTCTTCACAGACGGGTTCACCACAAGCTCACACAACAACACACACGAACACACTCTGCCACATCTTGGCAGTGCACGGCCTGTGTAGCCCTGAGGATATCAAATGCTAATTCAGTGGCCTATTTGCATGTACTCACATGTACCCTCCCTACAAATGTGTAACACTCTTATAAGCAACACTGGCCTGGATGCTGCTTTTCAGCATCCAAGTATGATAATTCGGTGAGATGGGCCCAGGAGGAGAGCTGCATGTGAGAAAGGGACAGAGGGTGAAGGCAGACATTACGACTTCCCACATCTATCCATCATGCCTGTGTTGATTCGATTCCCCTTTATGCCATTTTCAGCCATTATCGCTGGTGATATTACAGCTGCCTGTGGTGCCGAGTTACATTTAGAGGTCAAAACTATACTTTCCTGTATTAAAAACACATTTCGCTTACCCGATTCACTGGTCAGATGCAGCATTAACCAACTCAGAGGCTCCATTTAGTTTATAGAAAAAGGAAGCTGCTTAGAGGATAGAACATTAGATATTAGGGCAGAAACCTTCATTTAAGATGAAATGTCAATGGGCCATATCCAAAACAGATCATTTTTCAGTCTTGATGAGCTATTATGTCTAAAATAATGATTTTTGTGTCTCCTTTAATCTAATGAAAGATAAGCGATGGTGTGAAAGCCATCTCCTTCGCTTTAATCGATGAACTGTCAACAGTGTAAGAATGGAAAGAAAGTAAATGTTACTGTGCTGTGATCAATAAAAGTAGACTTGAATTTAAGCAAGCCATGTATTAGTCATCTATAATGTTTCCTCTTTGCTGCAACAGTCTGCTACACAGTCTGCTGTTTCCATTCACTTCAGTGCAAGCAGTGTGGTGCAACCATACGTGGGAGAATAGATGGAAAAGGTGAGAGACAGAAGGCCAGGCAGGGTGAGAGTTGGGGGTTATACTGCGTGTGGAGGAGGATGTGGGAAAATACTGTGAGTGTGTGTTAGAGGTGAAGATATTGTGGGCAGAAATGGTGGACAGCTGGATTCCATCTTCTGGTCGTGGAGGATTCACACCATCAAAGGAACATTGCATGCTGACGCCTGTGAAGACTGTGACAATCAGCCTCCCCCAGAAACTAATCAGCTGCTGCTTCAGCTGCACAGACAGAAATCTAGGTGACTGTTGGTGTTCCGAGTGGGATGAACTGACCTCCAAGTGTCCTTGATCTCCCAGAGGGAATGCAGGTGAATACTTACACATGTATTAGGATGGCTAATATAGCAGGCAGTCTGTGCATTGGAAATTGAGATCTATGTACCAGTACAACCAGATAATAAATATAAATCTACTACAAATGACATCTGGCAGCTGAAATCAGACATGGGGACTGCAAAGACTTATGATAATCAGAGCAGCCACAGGTAATCAGATTGACGAGCCTATAGACTTTACCCAAGCCATGATTTCCTTTCCTGTGCTGGTCATTGTGGGGGTTATTGGAGCTACTTCAGTTTTAAGAATGCGCTGAGCAGGAAGGATGACCTCTATGACCAGATTGTAGATGTGGAGATGATTTAAAAGAAAGGAATCATGGCTTTATCCCCATTGTACAATAGTCTGGCCTGGAATCCCATAATGACTTACTGCCTCTTTTGTTCTCTGATGTGTTTCTGTAGTCGCACACAACTGGAGCCAAATTAAAGCTATTTGAATTAATTTGTCAACACGAACACCAATGACACCAGACGTCCAAGCCTCTTCTTACATGTTCAATACTCAAGAGAATTTATATATCCAAAGAGATCATGTTGAATTCCTTTTATCATAGAGTTCTTTCTTCCTACATGTTAAGTTATGTACTGAGAAATGAATGAATGATGAAAAGTTGAGATGTCGATAGCCTCCAGAGAACATTATCGTTCTGACACTATTGGTCATTACATGTCATTCTTATTTTTTTTCTCAGAAAACACCTAACAATCCCTGTTCTTAAGAATATTTTGTGAAATGATGAGTTGAATTAAAGTTTCATATGATGTAGAGAATCTAGTGGGCTTCATTTTTCTCTCACATCAGTAAATGAATTCTGAATGAATGAGCACAGGACAGTTAGGTAAGAGGTGAAATGGTTTTAAACATGAAAAATTCAGCTCAAAATATTTTTGCTCTGCACCTCTCTTAAATATCTGATCACATGCCCATAATTTGGGTGCTGGAAACACACGTCTTATATTGGTCCAGGGGTGTTCTGTTGCCACAATTGGATTTTGTTTGAACTACTGTAGTGCATGGTATTGCACTGTTGGACATTTATAGCTATCTGTTTCTTTACTAGAATATATGTTAAATGTTAGTTCTGAATATTCATATGCATGTTACTCTTTTTAATTAGGTCACCTATGGCTGTTTGGCTGCCCCAACCTCATTTTCAGATCAATGAAATCCCGCAGAGGGGAAATCTACACAATAAGATCCAACGCCTCAATCCCCACTCCCTAGCACCACAGGTCAGAGCAGCACTTTTAATGAACTTTGGATCCTAACAAAGGCCAAAGTGATCAACAAAAGTAGTCTAAAATAAACCTGGAAACAGAACTTCAGTGACAATTATCTAACCCGAGATCCTTACCAATAAAAACAGAAATAGCAAGAGGAGGGGTGAGCAGGCTGCAGCAGCTAAGACTTAAGAGTGGTGTCACTCTTGATCCAATCTTGTCACAGCCAATCCGTTCAAATTGGTCAATAAGACACAGCACCTGCATCAGCACCTCATTCACTGGCACACCTTCACAAACACATTCGTGCAGATACACCCACAGTCTGCAAGAGGAGACAGAACTGAAGGAACAGAATTATCACTCAGGGTCCTGCCAGGTCCTTGACCAGGAAGGCTTTACCATGGGTCTACAGTGTTGGAAAAAAGTTTGGAATATTTGTCAATTCAACCCCAGCCTCGTGTTTAACGCGGTCTGCTGCTTTCTGGAGAATTATTCAAAGACTTTTTAATGTTCCCTGGTCTCTGTGATATGTTTTTGAAATTCACATCAAACTATTTTGTTTCTCAAAAAATTGTAGGGCGGACACCTCATGATTCACAAAAAGCCATAGAAATAACGCATAAAATCATGAGTCGGTATTTAATAAATAAACGGCTGTAATTTTAAATTGCCACAAAATACGTGGACCATCTTTGAAAGCAACATCAAACATAACAAGACGATAACAACAATACAGTCAGTACTTTGTGTGACCGCCTCTAGCATTGTACAATGCGCGTACACGTCTGGGCATGCTGGTCAGTAGGTTGGTAAGAGTTTCAACCGGGATTTCTCGCCAGCATTGGATCACAGCCTGAGTCAGTTCAGCCACGTTTGTTGGAGGATCATTCACGTTACACGAAACACTGAAGAAAATATTCCAAACTTTTTTCCAACACTGTACATGGAGCATTTTCTCATATTTTTCCAGCCTTTCAAACTATGTTGTAAACTAGTACATACATTTAATAATATTTTCAATTTTATCCTTTTTTTTTTCAAATTGTTTTTCAGCTGTTTTTTTTTTTTTTGCACAAGACAGTAACTCAAGTAGGCTAATGTTAGTTTACAAAATAAGATACAGGTCAGCTTATATTTGTCAGTGACCTCAATGTCATTGTTATATATTTTAATCTTACGGTTTTATCTTTCAAAAAGTGTAAACTTATATTTTTTTTAGCTTGTTTAAATTTTATACTCATACCTTCCTGTGTTCTTTTACATTTATGAAAAAAAATAAACATTTTATTTAATAGAATATTTGATATCATATAAGGTTGTCCTTAAAAGATGGTACATAAAAAAGCAGCTGTTCCAAGTTAACACTAAACTTTGTCCTGGAACACACACTTTGTGGGGGCCTGCATTGGTGACCACCTGAGGGGACTCCACACTTGAAAAAGGATCACCATCACATCACCAACATCTTCAATTTTTTTCTTTTTATTTCTAAAGAAATTTGTCTTTGTGTTTAATTAAATGAGATGACATGAGCCTTATTGTCTCTGCAGGAAATTTTGTCAAGGGGATAGTGCAAAAAGAACTTAAAACTCAGTGCTACTTCAATTTACAAAGCAAAACATCGCAGAGACAGCAATCATATTTCAGACTGAAGCTTAAAACAGATTTTAAAGAAGGACTGAGTAAAACCAGGGGAACATACTGAACCTCAGGTTGGTTGTTTACGGTGTACATAAAGTTAAAGGATATAAACAGCGTAAATCTGTTGCACTTATCCATGTTTGCCACGTTTCACAAAATGTTGTGAGATGCATAATAGAAGCCTAATTTACCTCCGAAAAGAAACGAACACCAGCTTGAACAGCAGCAACCACTTCAACAATTGTTCACCGGCTTGGATTGCAGGAGCATTAAAATAATTTGACCTCATTTCAAGTTTGTAAGAGAGAATGGCATGTCCAAGAAATCATCCATTTATCAGTACTCTATCATTACTCATCTCCTGATTTCTCAGACACTGTGAGCTGCCTCTGCACGAACAATACATCAAAAATGTTCGTGGCACTTACTTACTGTCTCTCTTTGTGTACATTTGAGATTATTTTTAGAACATAATTAAAGATTTTACTGGGCTCCAGCAGCCTGTATCTGTGAGCTGCTACCTCCCGATGAGCCTAACTGCAGCCTGAGGTCCTCTAGCAGGGCCCTTCTCATAGTTCCTAAATCTCACCTGGTTACAAGAGTTGACCGAGCATTGGTATTTTGTACTCCACAGCTGTGGAGCTCTCTGCCTGAGGACAAACAGACTTACTCAGTGTCCTCTTCTTAAAAACTCACTTCTTTGGCTTTCTCTCAATGTGTGTTTGTAGCCTTCATCTATTTTTTTTTAACTATGGGATCTTACTTACTTGTACTTATAATTGGTTATGTGTTTGAATTTTTAATCAATCTTATTTATGGCTTCTTGTTTTTTTCAACTACAGCTTTATTTTACCTCATAGTAACAATGTCTAATTTTCAAGCAAAGATATTCAAATCAACAACAAAACAATCGCAGAGAGACAAAAAAAAAAGTATGAGCAGTGTAATTAATGTCTCTTTTTATCTCTTGATTTTCTTTCATGATATGAATCATGGGAAGCATGTCTGTGCCCAGGGACCAATTGACCCAAAATAACTTGTGAAAATCGAACAACATGTGGCATTTTTGGTGTCTGAATAATCAGCATTTTTTCCCTCATTTTTTTCTGAGAGTTCCTATAATATGTGCAAGTAAAACAAGAGACTTTAAAAAGCTGTATGTTTGGTGCTTGGGTGGGAATTTTTCCCCCCATCTCTCTTGTGCTGGCTACTGAGAACTCAGTCATCATAGATAGCAAATCTCAGTGGAAGCTGGGGGAGACAAAATAGGGCAGCTACGCAAAGAGAACGAATCTTAATTTTGAAACGGTTTTCATGAAAGACTTATAACATGCCACAGTGCAATGTGGGATCCTCTAGAGCAAGCCTTTGTGAGTCTGTGAGTGTATGCATGCAAGAAAGAGACTGGAAGAACATCTTGGTTGTTTATTAATGAAAGACTGAGTGAGAGGAACAGCGAGTGCCTCTGTCTGTGTATATCAGTTTTTGCAGAAAAGACAGAGAGGGTGATGGAAAGCCAGATAGATTCGGAGTACCTTTACATATCTGTGTAGGAGGGTATTGCTGGAAAATGTCATACCTGTCATGTTACCGAAGTAACATTTATCAAGTGGTGAGATCACATTTAAAGATCAACTCAGCTGTCTTTTATTGTGGTTTACAATCTGAGAGCTGATGACAACCAGACCTTTCACTAATCCCATTGGTATTCAAAACCGTGTGTGTTCACATGTTCCCATGTGGCTGGAAGGGATCAATAAGACTCGAGCTTTACTGGAGTCAGCCTTTCTTTAATGTACAGACAGCTCAGGTGCACTGTTGGGGAAACAACAAATGGGGCTCCAATTGGCCCACTGGTGGTGTTCTCAAGTGTTTTAGTCACTTTTGGTAACCATCAAAATAATAGAATTACTTCTCCCTATCTCAGCCTGAGGCAATTTGCCAAGAGAGAGGTACGTTTTAAATCAAGGTTGAGGAAAAGATGGAGGACCTTTCAGTAAAGGCTCATATCAAGAGTGGTTTAGGTCCCTCTGTCAGATCTGTCGAACTGCAAAATCATCTACTTTCTCTTCCTTTAACCAATTCTGGCATTCCTTAAACTGAACAGAAGGAGTAGCAACATTTTTGATCAAGCTAGACAATCATGGCGTTTGTTAAGATTCACTTTAATGGTGTGATATGTAATTCTTTGCTTAAGTATATTAGCAGGTGCCCTTTCAGTGTTCCATGGCAATCCCCTCAACCTAAAAATTAGTTCTTTATTTTTCCAGTTAGAAAAAACACATGGAAAATGAGAAGAAAAGCAAAGTGTCCTCCAATGTCATTTGCTATCTTGGGAAATCATTTCAATATTTCGCTTATTCTAAAACAGATGACAATTGTCATCTCAAAGGGCTAAATGTTAAAGATTATTTCAATTAGTGATGGTAGCTTATGAACAATAGTTCTAAGAACAGGCTACATGCTGTGAACAGCCCCAAGTCATATGACACACAGAAGGACCCGAGGGCGGGATAATGATAGGATAACATCTCAAGTTTGGTGGCCAAAACTTTAAAATCAAGTAAGAAACATCATGTTTTCACTGTAAAAGCAGGCTCAGAGCGTTGGCTTCAAATGTGAGTGGGACATTGATGGGGAGATTCTGATGCTGTCGAGTGCCATGGTTAAAACCATAAATGGTAACTAATGAATGGTGAGCAAGTCAAACACTGGTTAAACTCTGGGGCACTCTTTAATCCTTAAATGCTGCAGTGTTCTGATAAATTGAACCGGATAACATGATATAAAGAGTGGACTTTCAGTAGCTGTCCCATTGCACGGTTGGAGATTTCACTTCAGATTACCAGTAAAGGGATTGAATTTTTGCAACTGTATTTGCACTATGCAGTGATCATTTGTTCATCATAAGTATGTGGTATGGTTATAGCAGTAAAAGTCACATCTTTCGGGCATGCTGTTTCTGCCATACCAGCTTAACCATTGTGAGAAAACCTGGCGTTTAAGTCCTGGAAGGTGATCACCAGAGAAGAATAAGATTCTTGCCTTTGAATCAAGGTGATTATCAGTTATGGCTGTAAATTATCGTTTTGTCTACTCGTGCAAAAACTCACCTAGAAATTGTGTGTTTTTATGCAAACCCAGAGGTAAATAAAGGTGTATTTTGCATGGGTCAGCTACTGTGCACAAATATCTGTTGTTTCTCTGTTAGCTGGCCCAAGAAAAACTCTAGCAACATACATCTGCTCTAAACCTTGTGATCAAACGAACAGTAAGTCACCTCACTTTTTTTGATCAGGTTTGAAATGATGGATCAGAGGCCTCTACTACGAAGCTGGATTAACACATCCAGGGTAACTCTGCAACAACTCGCTCAACTTCTCCGCGATCCCGATCAGCTGTACTACGAAGCCGGTTATCAACTCGATAACTGAATCTAGGTGCGGCCACTTCAGATCTGTGCGCGCACACGTAAAGGGGGTGGGGTCAGTGCCACCGGACCAATCTCCACAATGGAGAAGGCTGCACGTCATTTTTCACAGCTGAAGAACAGAGCTTTATTTTACGAGGAGTACCGCAACATTATAACAGTGAGGAGCAGGACAGCCGCAGCCGCTAAAAGTCGGAGGGACTGCTGGCAAAAAAAAAAATCACCGGTTGTGTAAATTACGTTTGTGTGTTAATAAATTTATGGCCCCCTAATATGTTGTCATGCAGCGTGTGTGATCACCTCCATCAATGACCTCATTATTTCAGATACAACAGCAGTGGGGGAAAAGAGTACGTGGGAGCAAATAAAAATAAATCTAAAAACATCCTTTAAAGTAGTTTGTAGGTTCATTGGAAGATTTTATTTGTACGTATTTCAATGCGTAAACAGTGATTTCCTCACACTGCCTTTTTTTCTCCATCATCTGATGGTCATATGTCATCTGCAGACACATTTGGGGTCAAGAGTTTTCTAATCTGCTTCAATAAATTCTGAATGATGACTGATATGCTGCATGAAATTAGAACTTGGAGCTTGGCAAATATTAGTGTATTGCTTAGACTTCATGCTACCTGAATATTGAGGCCGTCCAAGGAAAACCTGTAACGTTCATAGAGAACGTCATCAGGTAAATCAAACTGATTTGAACAATCATGAATATAACGCTCTCGGCGAAGCGCTCCTCTCACTATCCGTGCAACGATGTCCCCGGGATCCGGCAAAAGTGGGCAAGCCATTTTCCAAGAGATCCGATTGGTCAGTGGGCGTTTTTTTTATACCTGCTGAGATCTTATCCTGAAACATAACCTGCTCCGGAGCAGGTTTGGCGTTCCACGTAAGTTACCGGGGCAACGGACCAGGATAAAAAGAGATCCACCTTCGTAGTACAGAAAACCCAGAAGTTATCCAGTTATCTCACTAAGACCAAATCCAGCTTCATAGTACAGGCCTCAGGTCTCAGGTCTCAAAATAAATATTTGGACCAAATAAAATGTATGCAATGAATTATAGTTGACTGTTCTACAGCAGCTTTCTTTATTTTTCACCCAAAAACTTTTTTTCCACATGGGCAAAATTTGACAGCTCTTCTCCCCAAATACATTGGAAACCCACAGACTCAAGCTGTACACCCACACTCAGACACATAAACAAGCACCCATTTATTTATTATTTATTTGTTTATTGTCTTGCAGTTGGATTGGAACTAAAGTTGGATATGATAAAATTCAGACTCCCTCATTTCTTTCCAATTTTGCTGCAATTTCCTCTCCATGCTGTGCTCTCTCCCTCTAATTTCTGCCTCTCCTCTCCAACCTCATTGTGCTCTCTGCTTTCCTTGTTAGCTCTGCTCAGGTCTCTCACCTCTCATTAGCTTCTTCTCTGCTGACTGGAGGCACCTGTCCTCAGGTCCCACTGAGGATATCTCAGCTTCTGTTTAAATCAATTTCCATGTTAAATAGCTGCTAGAGGGTGAGGGTGGGAGGCAGAGTGGGAGTGTGGTTGGGCATGGATTGAAGGGGGAGGGTGGAGGAGGTTGAGACATTACAATGAACCACAACTCTTTCACACCACTGACCCTCAGGGCTGATCCACAGTGCCTGTCTTGTTCTCTCTTGCTGCCTCCCTCTTCTCCAACCTTTCCTTCCATGGCCTTTTATCACTCTGTGTTCTCCCCTTTGGGCTTTCTCTTTCATTTTATTTCCATCCCTGCCCCCCTACTCTTTCTGTCTTTCACTTCCATTCTCCCAGCGCGGCCCACGGCATGTTCTCATTTCAGATGAGAGCTAAAAAGAGTTGTGACAAGGTGGTGTATGTGTTTGTTTTTCTGTGTGTATGTGTTGGGTCCTTAAGTTCTGCAACCCTGGAGTTGCTTCCCATATTAATCTCTCCCTAAAACTGGTATGGCTGTAACCATTCAGCATGTTTGCCTATATTTTTGCCTATAAGTGTGGAGTAATGTCATCAGAATTTTATTTTAATTTTAATGTTATTGAGCATTAGTATTTTATCCTCCCTTTCAAGTCAGTCTGCTGACATGCAAACTGTGCTTGAGCATAATTCTACAAACAAAAACCACAGCAACCTTGGATAACCTTCTTGGCTCTGACAAATGACGTAAAATGCCACGTGCATGATAGGAATCCATTATCACCAGCATCTCCATGAGCATGTAAGTTTATGTCATGTCCACTTAACTCTTTTTAAATTACATAACAGCCATGTCTCTTTAAGGTTGTGGGGCACTGCAACACATTTGTGTCATGAAAAAAAAAATCAGAAATAACAAACAAGACTAGCAGGAAGGACTAAGCGGCAAAGAAAAAGGGGATATTTGGGCTGAACAATACATCACAATTTCATTACCTTAGTATGAACATTTGCAATAAATGCATGGCAAAAGTCAAATTGTATTAATAAATTAAGAAAATCAGTTTAGATAAACATTAAATATATTCTGATATGACATTAACTGTTAGTCAGAGGCCCGGTGTAATGACCATGTTTCCATTCTGTTTATGTGCAGTTAGCTAGCTGGTACCTATTGAGTGGTGAACAGGAACTGCTTTTTGGACTTCCTTGAACTCAGGAGTGGCATGTTGCAAAGACACTTCGTCATATGAGTTTTTGTTTGTTTGTTTGATTTGTTTTGTTTTTTGTTACTGTAATACTGAACAATGTAATCAGGCATGAAATATAGTTGTGTATTCCATGTACTGTACATAATGTGAGTCCCTAAAAAGACACACAATTGCTTTTATTTGGCATTAACTTTTTCCCCTCCATATTGCATTTTACTTCACCAAAACAGATACTGCAACATCAGTTTTCCCAAAATAGTGCAGCCTTAAGTGGAGTGGGGTAAAGCGTTGCTACTTCCATGCCTTTTTTTTATGCCTCCATCATGTCCATGGCACTTTAGGATAGAATATTTGCAAAAGCAAACAGGGGAAGCCCAAAAAAGGAACTACTCGCACCATATCAAGTGAGCCAACTCACCCTCGCCGAAAAGAAGGAGCGGGTCAAGCCCTGGTGGTCATTGCTCATCCCCAGTCACCTGCTTGCTGCATTTGTAGAATGTGTTAGTACAGTCTAAACTCCTTTAACCTCTTCTTGTTAGAGTGTACATCTTGGCTAAAGGTAGTTTATTTATTTATTTTTAAACAACTTAATTTTTCTGCAGGTGCACTTGGAAATTGCCATACTGACCATGTCAGGTGGTGCTGGTTTGTACAAAAAAAATTCCCACTTGAAAATGAGGGCACTCAGATAGCAGTGTGGAAAGCTGCACATTTTTGTAGAGATGCTCAAACTCAACACAGAAACACCCTGACCTGGATTCGAACCCAGGACCTTCTTGCTGTGAGGCGACAGTACTAACCACTACACCACTGTGCCGCCACCCAGGTACCAGATTTTTGTAAATTTTTACATGGAAATGAAGTTTTAGATGCAAGCTCAATTTAAATCAGCTTCACACTATCTTGTCCTTCTTGACAGTTTTTTTAAATGATTTGGAGTTAGGTTTTTGTTTAAAAACACATCATATTTGCCACGTAAGGAAAATTTAGCTGACCAAAAGAGGATCTTCTCTAAAAATTGCTGACTGTCAAAGACACAAGGAGACCAGGGGCCTCATGTATCAACGCTGGCGGCGCCAGAAAACCTTGCGTTCGCCAAGATCGGCGCAAACCTCCAGATTTATCATTGCGACACGAGCATCAGTTCCAGCGCAAATCCACGCAAAGTGAGGAGGTGGTGTAGAAGTTGGCGTTGAGCCGATACTTGCGTTTGACGGCACTTTGGCGATGCTATGTGGCGGTGTTTGGTGACTCACTATGTGACAAGCGTTCACACATCGCAGTGGACCTGCACCACATCCCCGTGGCCGAACAGCACGTCGCCCCACCTGACGAACCAGCAGCAGACGGAGGGATGCGAGCTGATCCCTGCCGGGCCGCCGTTCTCGCGCGGGAGAATCTCATCGCCACAGTGTGAATGGGTAAGAAGTGAATACACAGTTCAATGAGCCAAATTAATTTATTTTCTCCACCAGACGCTCGAGGACATTTACGAGCTGGTCCAGCTGCTCGTTGATCCCCGCGATCCCCCTGATGATTTCTTCCTCCGCCTCCGTGAGGACCCTTCCACTGCGTCCGGGTGGTCCAGCGGAAGTGCCGCGGCTGGTGGTACTCCACCGCTTGTCGGCGTGCTAGTGCTGGGGCCGGGGCCGGGGGCGGCCTGAATGCTGCTGGTACTGGCCAACGACTCCGAGCCAGCGGACGGGCTGCCGCGGGCTGGGGTTCCGCAAGCCGGCGACATGGCCGACACATTGAGGGTGCCAATGTGGCGGCCATCCGCTGCTCAAACGGCGTGAGGGTCTCCTCCCCCGGACCCCCACCTGTCTGGCCGGTACTCCTCCGGAGGGCAGCTGTACGCCGCTTGACCTCCACCTTGAGGTCCGACCACTTTTTTTTAATCTCCGCGGGGGTGCGCGTCTCGGAACCCACCGCATTCACCCTCTCGCAAACTTTCTCCCACTCCAAGTGTTTTTGTTTTGCACTGACGCCACTGGACAGGCTGCCAAACAAAACACGCTGTCGCTCCTCCACCTCCGCCACCAGCACCTCCACCTCGCACGCCGTAAATTTAGTTTTTTTTTGTCATTTTGTCTGCGTGCGAGGACAGGGAGACCCTATTTAAATAAATCTGCATATTTATAGGTGGGCATAACGGGGGCGGGCCCGGTCACTCCGACATCTGCGCTCAATTCCACGCTGATTGGGTTTTATCAAGGAAACACACGTGGATTTCGGCGCTCGCACACCTTGATACATACAGATTTTTTTCAGCGTGACGGACCTTGCGTGCGCTCGTTTCTGGTATGAGTCCCACGCAAGTGTTGATACATGAGGCCCCTGGACACTGAGCATGGTATTTATTAGGGCCCAAGTAAAACATCTTTTAACTGGCTCCATATTTAAGTTACTGTAAACCCAAATCACTAGAAACATCTGCACTGATAGAGAGAAGGTGAAGACAGATGGTCTGTTTTCCTTTTCTTTTTGTCAAGGTGACTTGAACAATGGCAACACTTTCATGTTTTTAGTCAAAAGTAAAGCTTTTTATAGATGTAACCTACTTTCATTTAGTTCTTCACTTATCTGTACTCAATCCCACTGATCTAACAGCTGTGTGTGTGTGTGTGTGTGTGTGAACGAACAAGTTAGTTTCCGGCATGTAAACACTTCTAAGCCCCCTATCTAATGAGATTAAAGATAAATTAGTCACCCTTGATTCTCCTATAAAGAAAGTGGGTCTCATTGCAGATAAACCCTTCACCCATAGATTCATTTAATGGCATGTAAACTCTTGTAATAGACTAGTTTTACACACACACACACACACACACACACACATCCTTGTACAGATTCATATTACACCAACACGATGTAAAATGTCTTGAATATGATGGATCATGATACACACACAGTGATGTCCTTTGGGAATGTTTCACTATCACTCTATCATGCAGTATTTGCATGTACACTGTGTTTATTCGGCCTCTTGTCTCACGGGCAGAATTCATTATAAACCTCTCAAGCTCAAATAAACTCATGCCCTCACACTGCCGCCTCAAGACAGTATTGGGTTTAGATCATGCTTGTTGTGGTGGCACAAACTGAGAATGCATAAACAGGATCCTTGTCAATTTAAATCAAGATTTTTAAAGGATCCGAACATTAAGGGTCAAGCTCAAATGTGGGATGCATCTATCATCATTTCAGAGTTTGAACCATGGTTATATCTCTTTATTCAGCTGAAGGCATGAATTTCTCCTTTGAAAGAAAAGGTTAGTGAACGTCTTTTGAATTGGTCTTTTACTTATAACGACAGCGTTTTCACTTAGACTGTATCTTTGCTACTGCCTGGAGACTGCAGATGCAAGCTTCAACTGTTGCTGGGCGTGGCGGTAGAAGTGCTTCCTGAAAGGATAGTCCCATGTTTCCTGCAACAAAGCTGCTGCAAAGGAGATAATGAAGCAGCTTACAGTGTCTCCTCCTGTGTTGCAAAAGAGGGTGGGAGGCACACCAGGAAAGAAAGGAGAAAGCGGTGAAAAAAATGAAGAGGCGTTTCGAGGGTAACCAGATGCAGTACGATCCTTGATTTGTATTTTCCTCATAGATTAAAGATGTGGCTGTGGCCATACAATGTTAAAACAAATCTGTCTTGTTTCTATCAGGTAAAGTGGAGACAGACTCTTTTATCTCCTATTCTCCCTCTTCATACACAGGTTACTGGCTCTAGTATCCTTTTTGGACCATAGACTGTATATAGAATGGACAGAGTCTGCCTCCTTGCTGGGTGAAGCCACTCCGAGAACAGCACCCTCTGTTGATGGGCTGCAGTACAGGTCATAAATCCCGCCTCTGCCAGCAAAGCTTATGGGACTGTGGACAAACTTTAGAAATTTATTACACAAAAAATGAATTTTTCTCCCTCCTGCTTGTGATGTTGACATGTAGTTACTGTAAGACAGGTTTGTGCTCAAGTCCTCTTTTTTCTGTGAAGCTCTGTTTTTAAAAGTTATTAGGGGGTTCATGTTTTCTATGATTGACACCTGATACAGCCTATTGGCATTCAGGGATTGCGTAGCTCTCCCTGGGGATACGCTGTTTGAAAATCCCCGAAATACCGAGAGCTTTTTGGCTTCAAATCTGTAAACAGGCGGAAGGCAGAACCAAGTTGTCCATAGTATATACAGTCTATGTTCTGGACCTGTCAGGCAGAATGGAGTCACTTCTGCTCCCCATATCCTAAAGTCAGGGTGGCACAGATGGCAAAACTACCAGTAGCTGACCAGATTGTGTTTGAGTGCAGTGTGTGTGTGTGTGTGTGTGTGTGTGTGTGTGTGTGTGGCAGGCCCTGTCTAAGTGCCTGCAAGCTTCGATGACTGGTAGTTTATAATGGACTTCATTAGGCTTCACTCGGCAGAAACTGGGATATACAGATGGAGGAAGGAAGGAAATAAGCATGACCTCCGATCAGGGGCGGCTGGTGAGTTTTGCTTCAGGTGGTGCTATAACTGAATGTAAAATAGAAATATTCTGTACAAGGTTCACGCTCCTACTATGTTGCTGTACCTTGTTTGTTGACATTGCTCTTTGGCTCCTCACAACAGTCGCCATGTGCTTGAGAGCAAGGGGGAAGGCATGTCTGTAAGGGGGAGGCGTGGCAGTGCTTTGAGTATTTTCAACAGTCCACTTTCACTCAGAACACTTCAGAGGGAACCAGAGCACATCAAATAGGATTCTTTCATAATTGCTAAAACCTATACTTTAGGCCATTAAAACATGTTAACAATCATAGTTCCTCTTTTTGGAGCTGCAGTGATCTTTAGATCAGCATTTTGGGGGCTTCATAAACACATACTGCACCACCAAATTTGACTGTCAGATCCAGATTCACAGTTTTTTTTTTTTTCAGTTATTACATTTTCGTAAATGAAAACAAAACTAATTGAAGTAACAATGACAACAAAGGCGTAAATTTCACTTTATTTAGCTCTACCAAAGTCTCCTTCCACAGTCAAGAGACAACATCAACAAGGTCTTGCAAAAGAAGGAACCAAGCCAAAAATACATGCAGGAGTTGGGTGCACAGATTCCTGTAATACATCTGAAAGTCATGTGATAAGCTTTTAAATTCTGCCCTGGGACAGATGAAAAAAAAAAAAACACCAGCCAGATTCAGTTGGAAAAGATGCTTTCTACGTTGGAGTAAAGCACTTCTGCTTCAGTGCACCGAAAAAGCTAGCAGTGACCTGCCCTGCAGCTCTGGACTAGAAAACAGAGCAAAAGAAGGACAAGAAAAACAAAAAGATTTTAAAAAAGAGGAAGAAAATTGCTGGGGATAAAGAAAAAAAAAAAGGAAGAGAGTAAAACGAGAGCCAGTTCGTCCTCTTTGTGGTTCTTTTTAAGCACACAGAGCTTCACAAAGACGCCCCCCACACATACACATACACTTGCACAGTCGTGAGTATTAAGACTCAGGGACCGTAGCAGGCTTCAGTGCTCATGTTTCATCCCGCTCATGTAAGAAGGAATGATGCTTTGTATTAAAGTGGCACAGCTCAGATGAATATTACTTAAGCCCACGCGCACAGACAATACATGACCATAAATAAATAATACCCATCTCTCCATGCTCCGCAGCATTAAGAAGAGCAGAAAGACACTGAGAGGCTGAGGAAGAGAAGATCTGAGGGTAATAAAAATGGGATACAGAAAAGGAGCCTGAGAGAGAAAAGACAGAGGGTAGTGCAAGGGAGGGAGGAGGGAAGTTTCCAGCTAGTGTTGTGTTGTTCATGAATGTTTCGTTCAAAAGAACGGAACTGCTGAGTGAACAACGTGAACTGAACCACTCCAAGACCTGATTCGTTCTTTTTCAGTTCAATTTAGCTCAGCTGCGAGCTGCGAGCCGTGAGCCTGGTATGCCGGTCAGGGGTAGAACTGCCGGCTTTGACTCTTTGGCGAACGAGACACACAGCCAGCCAGCCAGCGGGCGGAGTCTTGTGATTTGCCACAGCGAATGAATGATATGTCTCAGCCAGTCAGTAAACAAAACGTCTGTGAACGACATGTATCAATCAGTGAACGAAATGTATCAGTAAGTAAACAAAATGTTTCAGTCAGTCTGTGAACAAAATGGTGAACGAAACAAATGACTTACGAATGACTTGATGCAATACGCTATTTGATATCTTTAAACGTAGCAGAATCCCCGCTACAGCTGCAAGGTTTACTCATTTGTAATCGCTCCACTTTTCTGCGATATAAAAGAGCAACAACTCGTGGTCACTTCGTAGGTGTGCTGCGGTGTTGTTTTTTCGCTGACAGCGATACACAGAGAGGTGAGTTTTTCAGGGCAGGGGAGTGATTCTTCCTTCACGACTTGGCGAATTAATGACGGGGGAGGGGACGGGCTCGTTCAATGAACAAACTTGCCACTGTGTCACTCACTGGTGTACTGCACCGGCAGGCCTGGGCTCCAAACCACTGACTGATTTAGTGAACAAATCTTTTAAACAAATCGTTTTAATGAACAGATTCTAGATATTCAGTACAGTCAAAAGAACTGTTCGTACCATCACTATTTCCAGCTGTGACTATTCCCATCGCTATTTCCAGCTATTTCCAGCTTCTGGCAAAGATGGAGAGACACTGCAGGCTCTATTTTCGTGTCCGTCGGTGACGCGGCGGATGATGGCGGACCCCGGGCAGTGGTATTTTTGTCTGGCGGAGCCCGGCGCACAGCCAGTTTGGTATTATCGTAGACTGAGGCGTGCCGAGGTCCGCCAAGCTGGGCGTGGTGGCGTGGCAGGGGGAGGCGTTGACAGAATCAGCTGGTGCAGTGACATTTTCGTGTTCGCCGACGGTGTGAAAAGTGTGCTGAAAGCTTGCCGATTCAAACCTGGTCAGCTTTCAGTGCAGGCGGAGCGTAGACTGGCGGCGTATCGGCATACGTCACTGATGCCTCGCAGGCAGGTTTCCACAGTGTCAGGAACATTTCAGTGCAAAAAATAATCATCAACAACCACTATTCTGAGTCAGCACATACATTTAGTTCTAAATTAATATATTCTGATCAATATCTTTTCTGATGCGAGCAGAAACCACATGAAATTAAATATCCAGTAAACAGTCACACATGATGAAGTTAACAAGATATTTAATTTGTCTCCCCGCTTATCCTCTTTCTTCCTTGTGCAGCACAATAGGTGTTGTTGAATGCATCCCCTGCATCCCATCTACTCATTAGCTTCTTAAAGTGGAAGAAAATGATCTCATATATAAAAAAAAACGAGTATTGGATCATGACAACATGTTAAATGGAGCAGCAAACTTTCGTTCTGTTTTTAGGTATTTAAAAAAATGCACATACAGAGGTGTACTTGGGTATATAAACTTTACAGTAAACTGTTAAGGTAGAGAACATTATATTTTCGGGACAGCAAATATTCCGAATCAGAGGGCTGTTGTTTTCGGCTTATCTGAATAGCCTGAGTGAAATCATTAAAGGCACACGCTTTTGAATCAGTCCAACAGTAAGGAAAACTTGGATTATTTCACCTTGTTATGTACTTACAACCACGCTCCCGTCAGGGGGTGCATTCTACGGCAGGGGTACATTCTATGGCACAACACCTGACATGTCTCTGTGTCCTCTCTCTGTCCTGCTGCTACAGTGGCACGGCTGACCAGATGGTTAATTTTAGTGATCAAATAAGTTATTTACTTCGAAAATTTGAACAAAAAATAAATAAAATAAAATAAAATAAAATGAAAGAAACTTTCACTCGAAATCACCTGTTTATCTGATTTTCTCACATCATTAAAATTCTTTATATATTCAATCCGGAGTAAGGCCCACATATGAATATTCAGTTTTGTAAGCCAAATTTATTTATGAAAGAAAGAGCCAGGCCACGGAGCGTGATACGTCCTTTACGCACAGATGGTTCCGATTTTCATGCCATTATTGGAATTTATGTTGTGATCTCTGTGCACAACCCACCTTTGTCATGTGGGGTTTAAATATATGCAACTTTATGTGAGTGTCTTTATTTGTGGAAAAGGATCTTTGTCTTACCAATGGGTCCAACCTTACACACACCAAATCCGTCTGTGCTCATATGAGAGAGTGTGGAGGACGCCCTCAGCAGGGCTTACTGAGGGGCTTGCACTTGTTGAGGGGCTGCCTTCTGTCTCCATTGTGTGGCGTTGCTGTCTACAGTCATCTCTTCCACTACTTCACAAAAATTGTAATACGCCTTGCCGGTTGCAGATTTAAAGGTGAGGAGAGGAGCTGTTGTGATTGGTGAAAACAGAACACAGCTGTGCTAACCCATTAAGACCTAAACCTTGTCTGAGACACGCCTCTGAAATCCTGAGGGCAATTTTGAGAAGGGCCCCCAGATCCTGAGGTTTTCTGAAGTTTATTCAGGTTTACAAAAAAGCTGATATCTTGGCCTCTGTAGCAGATAGAAACAAAATTTTAAAAAAGTATTTGAGAGCTTATACATGTGGCTTTCGGGATAACTATCTTTTATTTTTTCAAACCTTCATCACATTATTGAAAACCTTTAACAAACAAACTCAAATGAAACAAAGCGTCTGTATAAATAAAAATAAAGACTCTGCACTGGAGAATAACAAACAGTTTGCTTTCTGTAAAACAAGTGGCAGTCATGATAAAGTGTCCATTCAATTTTTTTAAATATTAAAAAATAAAGTGTTGAAAGGGTATGCAGCTGCCACAGTATACTGCCAGTACAAAAGTAGCACTAAAAACTAAAAGATGAATAAATAAATATGTGGCTGACAGTGTGTTTATGTCTGTGCTCACCCAAAGTCATGCAACACTCACAGAAAACGGCGATAGTGTGAGCCAAAGCACTCAATATGAAGAGGTTGTTCACACTGCTGGATGCTTCTCCTCCGAAGCTGCTCTCTGCCGCCATCGCTGTTTACTCATGAAGCATGTATAAAATACCAAAGTGTGCTTGGGCATGCCTTATCAGCATGGCAAACCTGACTTATGTTGTGCCTACTTCACACTACCGGCGAGGCCAAAAATAGAGCCCCTACAGTCATCTCTTCCACTACTTAAATATTTAATATGACCGTGATTGTTCTCCCTTCTTTATATAAAGCATGAGGCACATTTATGCTTTCAGAGACTGAACACAGAAAACAGATCAGAGTTTGTCTCCTCACAATAATGTAAAACACTAAAACAAACTAATCACAGCTGTTGCTCTACATTTTCCCACTGCAGCTCGAAGGGAGGACAGCAGATATTTCAATAACACTGGTTCGCAGGCAGATGGCTGGACATTAAAACCAAACCACTTTGATCGTTTTTAACCATCACTTCCAAAACTGAGTGAACGATTTTGCTGAGCTGAAGTGGCAGCAGTATATTCCAGCAGCTGTTTAGCAGACCAATATGATTTTCACGGCCACAGATACTGCTATCAAGAGAGTAGCCAGAGGACGTGGGGATCATAGCTAGGAGAGTTTGTTGAGAGGTAAAAACAAGTACTATGCATGATCAGATTCACAAACTGGATCTCAGCAGAGCTTATCACTTAGTTTATATCTTGGACAAAGATGAGTTTAAAAGACAATTTAACACAATGATGGTCATTCTTGGTTCCTGGTTTTGCGTTTTAGACTTTGCAATGTTATTTCACTTTTCTAGAACCATACTAGATTCCCAACGGCACTCTTCAGTCTGACAAGGAGGAATTGTTTTCATGTAATCCTTCAAATTCCACCTGCAGAAGATGACAGATTTTATAGAAAGGATACATTTTTAAAAGCTGAGATTTAGGTCATTCAAACCATTGGAGTATGTAAGCTTTTGCCTAACCAATATTGCTTTGGGTTTAACGTGCAATTAGTGTGGTTTACTACATTGCTAAGTTGGTACTACTGAAAATCACAGGAAAAGAAGAACCTCGATGTCACTTTTTACTATGATAAACTGTATGTTAGAGACTTCTCAAACCCTTCAAACCCTCTTGTTTCATACAGCCCTACAACACTTATACTGATGTATTTTCTTTTGCTATAGTTTGGAATTAAATTATTTGTTATTTTGCATGCACCTCATCTTGTCTTCCGTTTTTATAGTTAATGCCAATTTGCAGAAACAAAAGCAACGGGAACAAAATAAGACAGGAGGTCCTGGCTAAAACGATTAACTAAATATGGACTATTGCCCCCAGTATCACCCATAAAAAAACTACAAATTTAAAAACTAAATTTATGAAATCAAAATGATTAACTACACTCCTGGTTCATAGTGTAGTTACTGTAAAAACAAAACCATCTACAGCATATTGGGAAAATAGGAAAAGGGGTAACAGAAAAGACAAGGAAGAAAAACAAAAATCACTCTTCACTGCATACTGCTCTCTGTGTGTGTTCGAGAATCCCCACAGCCTCCCTACACTCTCAGGCTGCTTTCATACCTATGGTTTGGTTACTTTGTTCTGATGCTGATTTTAAAAAAAAAATGAAAAAAAATTTGCATTGTTGCTTCATCCCTGTGGGTCGTTTTGTTTCCACACTGCAGCAGAATAAAGAGGGCCAAAGCACACACCAATGCCAGTCTGTCCTTACATCATAACTCCTTCAAACTGTGTAGGTAATCAAAGGCCCATGTACTGGCTGCACTTGACATCATGTTTAAAGAGGTTTAAAGAGTTACCCTGTAATCTGGTAACCTTCAGCTGACTGTGTCAGAGGTTGTTGGACTTAGAACAGCTGTTGAAATGTGGGGAGAGTCCTTCAGAATGCGGCTTGGTTTATCTTTTTGTTATAATGTCAAAATTAAATCATATCGGATGAAAAACTAAAAGCATTTGGGAGACTCATTGGGCTGAAAGTCGCTAGGTGGCAAGGCTACCATTTCCACCAAAAACTGGCTTCAAGACACTAACTGAAGCTTGCCAGTTAATGTAAAACAAAATGAACTGTGGGTAGACTTGAAGCGGTAAGGAAGTCAGGTCGAATTAGCATGTTTGTTCAATGTCTTTATACAGTGAACATAGAGTTGAAACCAGAAGTTTACATACAGAACAGGCCAAAAGTTTGGACACACCTTCTCAGTCAATGTCTTTTCTTTACTTTTTATATGACTATTTACATTGTAGATTATCACTGAAGGCATCAAAACTATGAATGAACACGTGGAATTTTGTACTTATAAAAAAAGTGTGAAATAACTGAAAACATATTTTATATTCTAGTTTCTTTAAAACAGCCACCCTTTGCTCTTGATGACAAAAGTACTTAGCGACGAAGTAACCCTGCCAAGGCTCACCTGTGAAGTAAAAACCATTTCAGGTGACTACCTCATGAAGCTCATTGAGAGAACAGCAAAAGTTTGCCACGCTATCAAAAAAGCCAAGGGTGGCTACTTTGAGGAATCTAAAATATAAAACATGTTTTCAGGTATTTCACACTTTTTTCTTAAGCACATGATTCCACATGTGTTCATTCAAAGTTTTGATGCCTTCACTTAGAATCTACAATTTAAATAGTAATGAGAATCAAGAAAATGCATTGAATGAGAAGGTGTGTCCAAACTTTTGGCCTGTACTGTACACTATAAAAAAAAAGGCACATAACCTTTTTTTCCTCACTGTCTAACATTAAATCAGATTAAACTTTTCCTGTTTTTGGTCAATTAGGAATCCAAAAAATTGTGTTTATATGCTAAATGCCAACATAATGACAGAGAGAATTTTTTAGACAATTCCTTATTATTTTCTTGAGAGTCAAAAGTTTACATGCATTTCATTAGTATTTGGTAGTTGCCTTTTAATTGTATGACTTAGGTCAAGAACAATTCAGTTCATGCAGTCAAGGCAGGAAGAGAAAGGGCAGCCCAAGCACAAACTTGAACAAAAGGACAAATACATCCATCTCTAATTTAACAATAAAAAAATGCTGATTCTCAGCTAGCCCCTTCTTTTTTTTACCTGGTAATTTTTCAAATTTACAACATCATATCAATTGATGCTACATTGGGAAAAAAAGCCTATATCATACCAGCAGAGTAACAAAGTTATCCCAGGGATTTCAAACTTTCACATTTTACCACTCATGATAGTAACAACTGTAAAGCTTGTATTACAAATGTATGTGTTTATCGAAAAAATATGTAGTGCTTTACCTCATATGCATAGATTTTTGGTACATCTTCAACTGTATCACCAAATATGCTTGGGACCCCACAGTCTGCAATCCAGTCCCCCAGGTCTTGCTTGAGTGCAGTCAGGTCTTCAGCAGTCTTGCACTGTTGGATCTTAAGACAGAAATTGGTGAGATCAGTGAAGTTCCCAGGTTGAACAGTTTTTGTCATGCTCAGATACTTTTAAAAAAAAATGTGACGTTTGTTTCAAATCTGAATAAATAAATGAGTAAATATTGGCAGGATGAATAAGAAGCACCTTTGCAACTTTACTTTGTACACCTACATCCAGCAGAACACTGCAGTTAAACTGCTCCAAAAGGGGCACCTGGCTGCACATGAGCTGAAAAGGCTCATGTGGAGTGCAATCAAAGCAATCTCCATATCCACTTTCTGTTGGAAACACAAGCCATGTATTGAGTATAGGAGAAAATGCCGATAACATGAGGGGGACCACAGAGAGAGTTTTTCAGGTTAGACTGTATTAAATGTATTAGATGTCCATGTAGATTCTCATTCATCCAGGTCATGGTTTTCTTGAAGACTTAAAGACAGGTAACTGGACTGTGTAGAGTTGAGAAGACATTTCGCCTCTTATCCAAGAAGCTTCTTCAGTTCTAAAATTGCTAGTGTGAGGAGCAGATATTTATCTTACTGGAGAGGGGGACAGACAACGACTGGGAGGAGTTGGAAAGAATGGGTCATAGAAACCCATCTCTGGGTGTGTGCCCCCCCCCCCCCCCCAAGTCGTTAACCTGAAGGGGTCGTTAACAACTCCTATCATGTGACCACATGACTCCTGGGCCATGTGGTTCCAGGTGTGAATGTTTGTGGAGCTTCCTGGGGAGAGAACTTCCTCGGGTCAGGACTCAGCTGTCCACCTTCACTTAAAGGACACAGCTCACTCTTTCGAGGACAGCAATGTACAGGTGTCGGCTCGAGAAGACAGATGGTTTGAAAGAGGAGTTAAAGAAGCCATCTTTACCAGGCTGGAGAAACCTTCTCTGAACAGAAGGGGTGGACTCAGGCACAACCTCTCTGGCACTTACAATGCAGTTCTCAGCTCTCTCCCAACACGTGAAAACAGGCAGGCAATACTGGCGAGCGATTTATGTTCAGTCCTCCAGGTGTTGTCGTTATGAGGGAGGCTAAAGTTTGAGACAGTGTTGCCTAGTTTTGTGAGAGAAATAAGGAAACAGACCTCCAGAAACAAGCCAAAAACAAGCAATTTTTTTGCGGGAAATAAAGCAGACTTGGCAACACAACACAGTGTTACCAACGGCTGTAATTCCTGACTATTAGCTGCTGCAACACTTTTTAAACAGTTTGGGCTTGCTGTAAGGTATTAAGTGACTTGAAAAGACTTGACTTTTCAAGTCACTGGGCTCAAGTCAAGTCAAGTTTCAAGTCTTTAGCAATCAAGTCCCAAGCAAGTCCAAGTCATTTCTTGATTTCATCAAGCAAGTCTTAAGCCATCAAAAACGGGACTCAAGTCCAAGTAGAGTCTCGAGTCGAGTTGTCGAGCCCCCACCTCTGGTGGCCTTCCCCCTCACTCCCTTTAGCTTGCCGTGACACGTGGTGGTCTGGTTTGTAGTGATTTTCCTTGGCTTGTAGTGATTTTATCTGGTTTGCAGTGGTTTTCTTTGGTTTTGAATTTTTCCTTTTTATTTTAGTCCCTTTGCTACCAAGTCTCTTTGTTTTTGTTTATTTACTGCATTTATTGTTTATTGGCACTTAGAAGATTATTATTCATATTTCTTCTCTTTCAGAAGCTAAAGTTTTGATAAATAAAATTGTGTTATTCTATTTGGAAGTCCGTCTGTCGTCCTCCCTTTTTTGGTGTAACGAATCTGTGTGACCTTCAGTTTGTAAGGGTCTGGTGTATTTCCTGGGGTGAAACTCCCCAGGTGGCGTTGTTCGGCAACACAAATTTAATTTTTGAACCCTCCATTTTGCCACAACTTGGTGTTGTCGGCAGGACACACTGTTAAGGGACAGAGATGTGACTTTCATTTTTTTGTGTTTTTGTCATAATTTGGGCTTATTTTTCTTTGTGTTGGTTTTGTTAGGTTTTGTGGTGGTAGTGCAGTAGTTAAACTGCAGTTGTACAACCCAGACAGCTCAGTGTTAACTAGAAACTGAGGTGTTGCAGGGGCGTTGCATGTGCCAAACGCCACAACAATGTACTGCACAAAACAGTCAAGGGTCACAAAGGTGGAGAGGTATGGTTAGTTAACTTGCTCATAACCTTGACATAAATTTAATATACTGACATCCTTTGTAGAGGCTAATGTGTCATTATGATCCACTACTCTGGGCAAAAAATAAGAATCAGGGACTGTGATTAACTCCATGAAAGACTATGATAACACAAGAACATCTGTCTGATTTAGTCTCTAAATGGCAAGGGGAACTTTCGGAATTGGAACTCATTGTGGCTAAACCATTTCACAGCAGGGAGGTTTTTTTTTCCTTTTTTTTTGTCCAAATTTATTTTCATTGAACAGGATTTACACAATAAGGGTGCTGTTGTTTCGCCCTGGCCCCCTTTTTTTATAACTCATTGTTTGGTTCAGAGCATCATTCATGAGTAATGGAAGCAGTCACTTAGCACAGTTATCAGACCCCTCTCCGTCTACCAGTTGAGGTCTGGAGGACAGACACCTTCTCTACCTGTTAGAGTAGGCTCAAAACTTTACTCTTTGAAAAAGCTTACAGTTAGGGCTGGTTCAGGCTGGATTTAGCTTTCTGAGACCGGGTTGTGAGGTCAAAGTTAAGTACGTCACAGTGAGGTGATGCTAACTGTAGTTTCTGCTGCATGTCAGCAAGTTAACAGGACATAACCTGACACTCTATTGTGCCATCACAGATATAAATCAGTTTTCTGAAGCATGCTGGATATCCACTGTAGCTGTCATGTGGGGTTTATGTCGATGGATTTTGACTGTTGTGTTACTTTATTCTATTGCAAAAACAAAGTAAGAGGAAGGAGTTGTGAGCTTAGCAGGAAAAGTATGTGTAACAAGATATATATTTTTAAAATATGTAGAAATTTTACCTCTGTAGAGAGCCTGATGTCATATTCTCAAGTCCTCTAATTTCACTCCTCTAGATTCTGCCTGGCTGGTTTTATTTCCTGAAAATTAAGTCCTCAGGCAATAATTACAGTGAACTGCTGTTCCTTATCAAGCTCCACCTGGCTCAGTAAAGCCACATAAAAACAGCCATCATTAAATTTTATTTTTAAAGGGGTAAAATGCCATAAGATGCAGATCTTCAAAGAAAAAAAAGAAACTGTGCAGCCTTCAGGGGAAAATTGTTGACTTCAGTGACCAACATAGGTTAAAACACAGAATTATTTGACAGTTTTCCTGTCAAACTGCATCTGGACACATGCAAGAACAGAAAGATAGTCATTACAAATGATCATGCAATGCTGTTTGACATAAATGTAACAACATGCTTTGTTAGTGATGACTTAAAGTATTGTTTCTGTGTGTGTATGTACATGCACACTACACATGTGGAGGAGTAAGATTTTTCTGCACCCTTGGGACAAGGTGTTATAATGGAGTATTGATGTCGCAGAGGGGTGGGTGAGAAGAGGGCGATAATTAGATTTTGTTCTCACTCTCTCTGCATCGCTCAGATACACAGTGTTTCTAATGAGAGAGGGGTGCTTTGCCAATAATTACCTCTGTATTTCTAAGAGCCTTCTCAGCACAGCCAACCTGACCTCAGAGAAACCCAACATTAGGTGGTCACAGAATTAGGTGTCATTAGATTATCAAATGTGCCAGTGCATGTAGATTGTGAGCAGTTGGTTAAAAACTAGGGTTGGGCATCAAGTCTCAGGCATCGAAGGGAACCAGGACGAACATTCTGATTCTCCCGGAACCGTGCAAATTTTTAAATTTTGGATTCCAACTTTTGCTGCCAGAGTCCGTTTACCAGGAGAAATAGCTGCTAAAATCCAACAAGGAAGAAGTATATGAGATGAAGCCACAGAGAGAGAGAGAAAGAGAGAGAGAGAGAGAGCACTGCAACCCACAGCGGCAGAAGTCAAAAGTTTAGCTTAACTCTCTTTGTCTTAACATTTGCAACACAGTTGGGTGCACGACCAACATGATTAAACACCTACAGATTCATGGAGTAAGTAACGGAGCACCCCGTCTTTGACGCCTTGTGCCGGTCTTCCTTTTACCAGTCAGAATCAGATAAGTAAAACAATAAATTACTTCTGTCTTCGGCTAACACTGAAGCGGTAAATGAATTGTACTGTATACGGTGGGTCAACTTAAATATCCAACTAACATTAGCCCATGTGCTTTTTCATAGTCAAACGACCTGACAACAAAGATTGATTTTTATATACTGGATGAAAATAGCCCTGCGAGATATTCATAGTAAAGATCATATTATTTAAAAATTCATAGAGAAGTTCAGACATTTTATCCAAAAAAAGAACTCTGGCTAGCGCTCTCATTTAAACCAAGCATTTTTTTATTCTGCCTTTTAAAAGAATTGGAATAGAGAATCGTTTGGAACCAGAATTGAAACAAGTAATCTAAATCAGAACCGGAATCGTTCAAATTCAAACAATGCCCAACCCTATCAATAACCAAAGTTCACAGTCTTCCATCTGCTTTACTTAAACCTTTTGACTAAAGGCAAAACAGCAAGACAGTCTCCATGCTTTTTAATGGCATAAGTGTTGTGTCGGGTATTGCTTCCTCCTACCTGCTCTTCTCACTGAGTGCTAATGAAAGACTTCCAGCTGGTTAAAAGTCAAGTAATCAGACCATATGGAAGGCATAGGAAATGTCAAAGAACACACACACGCGCGCGTGCATGCACATGCTCTTAAAAATGTAGTCAGAGTAGATGGCAGGGTCCATATTAAGTCCTAGGAATCAGCAAGAGAGGCAGGAACTTCTGAAGCTTGTCTTTTGAGGTGGATGGGACTTAAACATTTTTGAACGAAGCCAAATTTAAATCCTGTCCAAAATACAGTTTCTGGGACAGGGCGGGACTATCTCAGTTCTTGCCTGTCTTATCCTATCGTCGCGCCTCGCTCTGTGGGTAGGTGGGGCTTAGAGAAGCAGCAGCAGTACTGAGCTGACTGAAAGACCGGGACCGATGACCGACTCGGTCTCCTTTTTTTCAGTCAGCTCGGTCTGACTGAGAGATTGACCGACTCTCAGACTGACTGAGTACAAGCGTTCACTCTCTGCGAGGTGCTGTCAGCCTGTCACTAGCCGACCGACTTGTGAACGCAACGGGATGTACTGAATAAAATAAACTATAAGGCAGTCTCTTGCAGGGGGTATCTGTACCCCGATGCTGTACGGTGTCTGTGTACAGACACATCTGTATTCAGCCACCATTTGAATTAGTGCCAATGCGTAATGTGCTAGCCTAGCTATGTAGCTTGGTTTAGCTGGGTCAACATGCCGGTGTTTCGGTGTAAAAAGTGACCCTGTTACCTGGAGACTTTCGAAAAAATTATCATGAGATTGTCCCAAGTCACACAGCTGTTGAATATCCTTAGATCTCTCTGTGTTTTGAATGTCAGCAAAGACGTATCTGTTGGAAATACTTGATGTTATTGTCACAAAGGGAGCTAAGAGGCTCTCGTTCGTTCAGAGTCTGAACAGATCTCCCCCTGCATAAACCCGGTCAGCCGTGTCGAGTCAGTCCGTTTGCTCATGTTCACGTTTGTTCAGCATCTGAACGAACGTGAACATGAGCGAACGGACTGACTAACGACCAATTGACCTGAACGAACCGGAACGATCCGGTTCACTGAAATGAACGGTTTTGCCCGTGGGTGATCCATGTTCTTTAGAATAGTCTCCACCTACCTAAGTGTAGATCTCTCCACCACATCCTCCACTGAGTCCAGCTTGAGTCCAACCAAAGAGCCAGCCTTTTTCACCAGTTTGTTAAGACGTTTTGCATCTTTGTGTTTGATGCTTCCTCCCCAGCAGACTGC
This sequence comes from Xyrichtys novacula, assembly GCA_962446985.1. Lineage (NCBI taxonomy): Eukaryota > Metazoa > Chordata > Actinopteri > Labriformes > Labridae > Xyrichtys > Xyrichtys novacula. The sequence continues at coordinate 26,156,715 of OY660884.1, read as the reverse complement.
AGCGTAGAACAGCACATTTAAGAATTACACAGACTGATCCTTGTTAGGTCTGCTCGTCTCCTCTATAAATCATCAGTCTCCATTTGGTTATTATAAACTAATAACCTGAGACATGAACACCTGCATCAAACCCTACAGGGTGTCATCAGAGGTGGGCACAGTTAATCCATTATTTAACTCAGTTATCCGTTAAAAACGTTCACTAAGATGTTAACTTTGATAAAAGTCAATGTAAATAATGTTAAGTCACTGTCTGAGGACCCTCTTACCCCTACCAAATACAAATGCTTTAGCCCCCCTTCTTTCACTTGCAGGTTGACAGGATCATTCTGACTGCAGTTAGTGGAATAAATTGAGTGATACAGCAGGTTGCATCAAGTCTCCCCCAAAGAAGACTAATCCAGGGTTTAAAAAGTGAAAAGAGAGGAAGAAAAAAAAGCTAAGGGAAAAGAGCTTTTGACCATTAAAAAAACAAAAAAAATAAAATAAAATAAATAAATATATATATATATATATATATATATATGTTTAAATATATATATATATATATATATATATATATATATATATATATATATATGTATATAGGCAAATGTAACAGTCTGCTCTGCCCCTCTCCTGCTCTGCTGCTCAGCCACACCCCTAATCCGCTAACTGCTTCCACCTGCTGCTCTCACCTGCTCATCATCTCCAATCAGGCCAGTATATATGCAGCTTCTTTCCCCTCACTCTTTGCCAGATTGTCTTCGCTCTCATGCCTGACTCTCCAGCACTCATCCCCGGACTGCTTACCTGGTATCGACCTGATCTGCCCCTGACCTTTGCTTCACGCCTCAGCCCCGGTAAACCTACCTGCCTTCTGTCCCTGACTACGAGCTCTGCCTGCCTGTTTCCTGCTATTCGTCTGCCTGCGGCTGGGTGGCACTCAGCCTGTTCCTGCTCTGTTGAGATCCCCCTTCTCGTCAGCTTCACCTCGCCAACTCACCTCCTCTGCCGACGTTGGTTCTGCCAGCTCCACTGCAAGCTCTGGATCCTCACCCAGTCCTCACCTGAACCAAGCACAATTTGGTATTTTGGTGAGCGGCGCAGACTGGCGTAAGTATCCCCCCTAACTCAGCTCCTCCCAGCGGCGTAAGTCGTAGCGAGGGAGGAGAGAGGGCGTGGAGTGGGTTTAACACAGCCGAGACCTGTTTTCACCAATCACATCAGCTCCTTTCCTTGCCTTTAAATCCGCCACCGGCGAGGCGTATTACAATTTTAGTGAAGTAGTCAAAGAGATCAAGAGATGTCTGAAGACAGTAATGCCACAAGATGGGGACAGAAGGCAGCTCCTCAACAAGTGTCACTGTAAGCGCTGCAAAGGGCGTCCTCCACACTCTCTCCTATGAGCACAGATGGATTTGGTGTGTGTAATGTTGGACCCACTGGTAAGACAAACACCCTTTTCCACAAATAAAGACACTCACATAAAGTTGCATCTATTCAAACCTCACGTGACAAAGGTGGGTTGTGGCACAGATCACAACATAAACTCCATAAATGGCATTAAAATCAGAACCACCTGTGCGTGAATGATGCATCGCATTCTGTGGCCTGGCTCTTTCTTTCATAGATGTTGGCATATAAAATAAATTTGACTCACAAAACTGAATATCATAATATCCGTATGTAGGCTTAAATTAGATAACTCATCTGAGCACTGAAACAAATCATCTGTTCAGCTGCAGCAGGACGGAGAGAGGACATGGAGACATGTCCAGGTCGAGCTGTGGGAGAAATAAGAGAAGAGGAAGAAGAAAGGGAGGGAGACGAATTAAATATCTTGTTAACTTCATCATGTGTGTCTATTTACTAGATATTTAATTTAATCTAATGTGGTTTCAGCTGTGTTGATTCGGTCAGGTTGTGTGTCCAAACGCGTTCATTGCTATTGTGGCAATGTATCAGAAATGGACAGGAAGCTGACTACAGAGATCTGATAAGAGCCTTCAGTGACTGGAGTCACAAAAACTGCCTCCTCCTCAACACCACAAAGACAAAGGAGATGGTCATAGACTTCCGTAGACCCAAACCCCCTCTTCAGCCAGTGAACACCTGTGGAGTGGACATCAAAGTGGTGACATCACATAAATATCTAGATGTACATCTGGATAATAAGTTGGACTGGTCTAAGAATCAGTGGCGATTGCTCTAAGATTGCAAGGGAAGCTCAGCTTCCCTTAAAATGTCACCCCCCAAAAAAAGAAAAAGTGGTGAAATACGTACTGCTGTGTGTACATTTCATTGACTAAATACGTGCTAGAAAGCCTTCATCTTTTGTTCAGAATCAGCTTCTTATCACACTGTGATAAGAAGCTGATTCTGATCCTCGCAGCGCCTCAGCGCTTTAAAAAGCCGGACGCTCGGCTTCTGCTGACTTCAATGTGGAAGCTCAAAGTGGGTTGTTCCAGCAGCGAAACTAGACGCTCATTGGATAAATGCTGGGCTTTGTCCCGCCCATCGGACGCTCGGCGTCTCTGGAGTTCTATGGCGAGAGGGCGGTCCCGACTTTCTCCCGGACTCCGAGCTTCTGCATCCATGATTGGATGAGCTGTCTGAGGCGAAATCCTTTTTTGATTGACAGCTAAACAAGCGAATCAGCGATCTTGAAGAATAAAACATCTACCAGAGCATTTTCCAAGTTATTCATTCCGTTGTTCTTAACTGCTCCGGAGACTTTACCGATCCTCAGCGACTTTTGTCTTTGTTAAAAACAACTGCCATTGTGTTTGGCGACTCTGTTCTGTTACATACAAATAAACAAACACAATTATGATGTAGGCCAGAAAAATGAGCTTCCCCTCCTTGAAAGACCAGCAGCCGCCACTGCTGAGAATTTAGACTACATCTACAGAAAGGGGCAGAGTCGCCTCTTTTGCCTGAGAAGACTCCGATCAATAGACATCTGTAGTAAGATGCTGCAGATCTTTTATCAGACTGTGGTGGCAAGTGTTCTGTTCTACGCTGCAGTCTGCTGGGGAGACTGGGGTCTGACGTCGTCATTTAAGTTTTCGTCCTGCCTGACGAAAACAACACTGGTACCAACAGCCATCAATAATAGATAACTTTTATAAACATATTATGTGAGACAACAGACAATTGAATTTCCCTTTGGGGATTAATAAAGTTGTTCTTATTCTTATAATTTGTAGTGCTTAATATTTTCTCTATTGTGCCAATAAATATATCAATGTTGCTCCCCGCTTTCCTATACATGCAGTTCACTATTATATTTTTTGTACCTTGTATGCTCACTTTTATGGTGATGCACTCCATGACCTCATCAAGTTCTTATTCTTCGGGTCCTCTCACACCGGGAGCATTTTTTTCGTATGATTAATTCGGACATCAATATTTTTTTCGAACCCGTATCCTGTCAATACAAGCGTTCACATCAGCGATGTTTTCCTTTCTTGCGATACTGTGGCATTTATTTTTTTCGGATCACAGTCAATTTTTCTAAAGTTTGGCATAATGTGTGTCCACCTCTGACCAATCAGATTGCGTGTTGTTGTGATGTCAGATTCACCGGTATAGCCAACATGGCTGACCGGCTGATCGTGTATTTGTCGGAGAACAGAGTGCTTTTTGATAAAAGACACAAATATTACAAAGATAACGACCTGAAGGACAACTTGTGGAGAGTCATAGCGTCAGATTTCTCATATGACGATAGTTTGTGTGCTTTAACAGTTTGCAAAACGTCTCTGTTTTAACTTTCATCTGTGCTAAGTAACTTTAGCTCATAAGCTAACCTGTTTATATACAACATACCATATGTATTTCAAACTCAATTACGTTGCTGTCACAGCACCATTAGGTCTCAGTTGTTACCTTACGTTTATGGATTATAGTTAATGTGGTTATCTGGTACTGGCCCCAACTCAGTACATGCTGTCATGACAGACAGACATCTCAACACTAGTGTCTAATCAGAACTGAAAACAGTCAGTCTGCTGTTGTGTCAGTCTTCTCACTTCCAGGTGGAAGCGAGAAAAAAAAAACAGGTCCTTCACAAATTACAATGATAGTCACTATCGACCCTGTTATGCCCCTGAAGGCAGCACTATGGCGCTAACAACTTTTCACACAATGATCCATTTACATAAAACATCTTGAAACATTATCACAGGATTTATCATTTGAAAAACACATATTTAAATAATTTGAGGATTGTTCAAAGAACAAATCAAGAAGCCAACTAAAATACAAAGAACCAAAACACAAGGACCCTCTAAATGAGCGGCAGCAGGGCAGCAGGTCCCCTCCTACTGACTGCCCCATCTGCAGGCAGCTCCTGGGTTTAACACTATCCGGATCAGGTGAGGCAGATTGCTAATCAGTGACTCCCCCCGGACAGAGCTAGGGAGGACAAAAGGGAAAAGACCGAACAGGAAACATACAGCCATAACAACCCCAACAATGCGTCTATTTTCTACATGTCATTTTAGGCAAAACATAATTTTTTTTGTCATTCATTCTGAAGTCTGTAAATAACCTCATTTTACTACAAAATGGCACATATCCCAGTTCAATTTGGGTGACCAAACATCCTGTTTTCCTCTGTCCTGTCCTGGCTGCTTCTTCTTCTTCTTTTTTTTTTTTTTTAAATAAAGGGATGAAAATGGCCATGTTTTCATTGTTTTTAAAAAAAGAAAGCAAAAGATCAAGAGAATCTCAATGGCAGGCCGAGTCCTGTTTTCAGCAATCATCCTAAGTGTTCCAGACACACATAGACGCACAAACAGAATACCACAAACCACCAAGCCAGCCTCTTTCTCCATTACCCTCCTCAGAGACCCCATTCAGGCTAGTTTGAGAAGACTTGATCTCAACAAGAATGCACTGACCCAGGCAAACCACCCTTCATGTTTCAGTCCTGTGGCATACAAGATTGCGCGCACACACACACACACACACACACACACACACACACACACACACACACACACACACACACACACACTCTAGCTCCTACAAACGTAAGATGATCTTATTACTTCTGCCCGATTCGGCCTCAGAAGATCAGCAGTACTCTCTCACCTTCAACACCTGGCTGGCTTTCAGGATTGATTTAACCAGTAGTCACAGTGTAGCATGTTAATGCTGGCTTCAGGTTGGGCACCATATTGGGAGTTCTCTAAAACTGAGGCCACAGGTGGTGTGATTTAGACCTGTTAAATAATGTTACCAAAATTTAGACAATGTGAAATCCTTTTCATAAACCACAGAGCACAGCTGTTTGGTCAGCAAAAGTCTTGGACAGTACAGAAAAGTAAAACAAGTAAAGTGAGGAATCCTCACTCACTTCCCTCCAGGCGAGCTCCTTTTTATTCCTGTTTTTATTTTAAAAAAGCTGTGGATACGAGAGAGGGGGAAAGTTTCCATCAGGCATGCGTCATTTTCGGGTTACCTGAACTCAATTTGATGACCTGTTCCCGCTGCCAGAGTGGAAAGAGCATCTAATCGCGTCTTTGCATTGACTTTACATGTATATTCATTAGTGTGAATAATTTTACTCGCACTTGTTGTGAACGCCCCTGAAGTCTAAAAGCATTTCTACTAATAGTTTTTGGTCTATGTTTCTGTAAGAACATGGCAGTTGCATTCTATTTTTAGCAGGTCTATTGAAGGAAATGCCTCAACATAGTGAGTGTTAGTAAGCATTATGATGTTTCTTGGGTGGGCAGGGCATAACCTGAGGCAAAGGAATCCTCTTAACCAGGTGTCTTCATATAAATTTTCAGTGGGTCCACCTGAATGAAATGCCTGCAGGCCTGGGTCCAGAGATTTTTATTTATTTTTTTACAGTGCATTACTCTTTTGAAATATTCACTTCATTTGTATTGCCAATAACGGCCTACTTTCAATTGGCTGTGTGCTTCCTGCGGGTAAAATGAATGCAAATGACTCGGTCCACCCGCCATTAAACACCCTGTTCTCATTGTCTACCTTTCGTGGTTTTGAAGCTGACATGTTTAGCTGCTGCTACAACTTTCTCCTCAGTCTGCCGCCTGACAGTTTTCAACATCGGGATTGCTCGGTAATCTTCGTGTGTCGAGTAGGCTAAGAGGTCTGATTTGATTGACAAGTCAAGCGAGTAAGCAAGTGATGTAATGCCTTGCTGAAATTGCATGTGCAGTTTACTGAACCAGGCACAAAGCAAGAGAGTAAGGCTGCACGATATTGGAAAAAACTAACATTGCGATTTTTTTCAACCCTGCGATATATATTACAATATTAAAAATATAGGAATTTTCACCAGATGACCTGAATAGCATTTAATATTATGCTGCACCGCTGAAATCTTGAGGACAGTAAACCTGCACTGATCTTACCTCTTTTTGTGAATGTTAGAATGGCTTCTGTCTGTCTCAGAGATATTTTTAGCTTTTATTGTTCTGGGACATTATTGTGGCGACAGATGAACACAGAACACGTGTTTTGGTCAACATCATCCTTCTTTTAACCGAAATAATTCCAGATAACTGACTTTCCTTTTCTTTTTGGCAACAAATCTTCATTTTCGGTGGTTTTCTCTTGTTCGTTGCTCAGTTTGCGATCGTTGTTGTTGTTGTTGTTAGCGGTGTTGTGCCGAGAAACGCATGTCCTCCGAGAATTGCATGCACCTCGCAAAACGCGCACCGCTTATAGTAGAGTGGTCCACGGAAATATACATTTTAAAACCCATACAGTTCTTATTTGTTGGGCTTAACAGTCATGAGTAATGTTCCGAAAGTAATACTCAGAGGACACGCATTTCTGGGCTCAACACCAGCAGCCAGCGAGTACCTCCATGTGCAGAAAATGTGCAGGGGTGGGTTTCCTCCTCTCTGATTTTGATTGACAGCTGGCAGGGTAGTCTGATTGGCAACTGAGAACTGAGTCTGATTGGCAACTGAGTAAAGGACAAAGGTGATTGGTGGATCGCTGCACAGCACATGCAGAGTCACATGCAGTGTATCTCAGTCAGCTACCCTTGAAATTAACTGAGTTCATTCACCTCCGACATCGCAGGCTCTGTGATGTGACTATTGCACACACGTACATCGCGATGACGAGAGAGAAAAAAAACATACATTTTTCTGCGATAGGCTCGGGTTGAACTCTTTCCTGGTCCGGAAGTGGACCGCGGTCCGCCATATGGAGACCACTGCTCTAAACAGTTGTTTTTGGCTTGTTTTCAACAGTGAAAGATAGCCAAATATAATATTGATCACTTGCCCTTTCACATATGAGAGCAGACAGACCAAACCATGGATGGATGATTTTTCAGGTGTGCAAAAGGTGGAATGGCTTTACTCTGAACTGATGTGTAATGTGTAAAGTGTAGGAAAGCAAAGCAAATGAGTATCCCGGATTTTAGTCAGTCAAAAGAGAGCCAAACTAAGCAGGACATCAGAATCCCCAACTGCCTGGTGTGTCGATAAATGGAGGTCATTACACTATATTATCAATCTATCAATCAATCAATCAATCAATCAATCAATCAATCAATCAATCAATCAACTTTATTTCTATAGCACATTCTATTATTTCTATAGCACATTTAAAAGAACCATAGGAGTAACCAAAGACATAAAAACAAATAAAACATGCAAAGAACAAGATAGAGCAAGCAAAAATACATAAATGCAATAAATAAATAAATATATAAGCAGGCTCACTGTAAGTGCTAAGATGAAAGCAAACAAAATAACACTAAAATGTATTAAAAGCCAAGGAATAAAAGTGTGTTTTTAAAAGGGATTTAAAAACAGGAAACCAGGAGGCCTGTCTAATTCTCAGGGGCAGGTCGTTCCAGAGCTTGGGAGCAGCTGCGGCAAACGCTCTGTCACCCTTGAGTTTCAGTTTTGTTTTGGGGACCGTCAGTAACAGCTGATCGGCTGATCTTAGGGGTCGGGGTGGGCAGTAAGGCTGGAGCATATTGGAAATGTAAGATGGAGCCAGGTATGGACACAAACAGTGTTTTTTGTTTTGCATGTATAGAAAAAGCCATCAGCTTTACACCATCATGGATGGATGGGAACGCATTTTGCAGAGAGTGGATTTTCAAACTGGGGGATGGCCAATGCAAAGCTTCAGTTTTTAGTCACTGCTACTCAGAGATGCCATTAATATACTTCTGGATGTACTCTTCTCTTTGATATTGCAGCTAAAGAGCAGCAGGCAGCAAGTACATCCTCAAGAATTTGTTTCAATTCTTTTCATATTTATATCAGAAAGGATTGGCTTTCAGAGGAGATCAAATGAGAAATGAAATCCTTTATGAACTGATGTTGGAGTGGACCTCTAGAGGTCATCCTGCGAAGAAAGAGAATGAATCACTGGATGAGATGATTCAAAACAAGATAACCAAGTTTGCCCATGCCCAAGCCCATTGGAATTTCCTGCATCAGTGATTCTTAGGGACTGCCGCTGATGGCACAACTGATACCTGCACCACTGGGCAGTTTTCCTGCTGTCCTCAGTATGTTGACATTGATCACAAAATCCCAAAACATCACAGTGTGATGTATTGGGATTTTACAACAGCCCAGATATTACTGCAGAGACACTGTATACTTGTTTGAAAGACATTCTGGTAAAGATGAACTTTCTGATCTCTCATGTTCAGGGTTATTGCATTGATGGTGCCTCTAAAATGTATAACCATTTGTCCGGCATTCAAGCTCAGCTAAAGGAAGCAAGTCCACACTCACTCCACATACACTGTTGACGCCATTTCCTGGGTGTAGTTCTGCTGGCAGTTGCGTGTACAGTAAGCATTGTAACAGGTGGACTAAACTTTGTGGGGTGTTAATGTGCTGATACCAGAATCATCAAATGTAAACAGCTGTTTGAGTGGCTGTTTGGCTGTGAAGACTTGGTCTTCAACATTTTGGATTTGTTCGCTGCTGTTCATCAAAACCATCACTGGCTATGCTGCAAAGTCTAAAGAAGGACAGAAATATAGGAAGAGATACGTGGGCTAAAGTTGAAAGACATCATTAACAGACACTTGAAGGTATAATAATCTTAGGTATTTCTTGTTATGAGAATTTATTTTTCCCCTGTAAAGTGGTGGCAAATAGCCTGCAGAGCTAAAAGGCAAGTGCTCTTGGAGCTGCAGACTGAGTGAGGCTTCTGATGGAATGAGTGTCTGTGCTGCTATCTGGTAACATAGTGACTGATGTGATCATAGGCGTGAGAACGGGTGCTTCACAGTGTGGCCTCTATTAGGCTGAATGGAGGTATAGCGAAACCCTTACAAGTTTTCTTTTCATGCAACAACAACAAAAATAAATAAATAAAAAACTGAAGCACTGTAACAAAGATCATATGAAGTCAGGTGGAGAGCAGAGTTTTATCAAGCTCTGGATTTAGTTCACTCACTCTGAGCTGAACAGATGTTTCAAACAGAAAGGAATGACAGTAGAAGCATTTGATGAGCAAATTATCATTAATCCTGAAATAATAAATAAAAATCCTAAATAAAGAAAAAGAAAAACTTGTCCACACCAGCATGAAAAAGGCCTAAGCTTATTGTGTGTCCAGCATTGCTGGGGGGTTCACCTAACCTTTAATGCACCTGTGTGGATCTCAAGCAAAGATTGATCTTGGGATTATGTGCCTCGGAAGATATTTATTTGTTCCCATCTTCCTGCCTCAGGAAGATTTTCGAAATGACCCCAAAGGCATATTTCAGTAATGTGGCCCAAAAGATTTTTGGGATTTAAAAAAAAAAAAACAGAAAATAAGAAAAACCATTCTGCCTTACTTACAAAAGTATCTTCCTGACAGTTGCATGTGTCATCCTGTTTTAGCTCCATTTGAAGGAACATTCCAGCATATATTTAAGTTATGGTCAAACACACCGTAACACAGAGTTAGACAACCCCTTGAGAGATGAATGTTGAGAGATGTTCTGTGTGACTGCTTGTTTCTTTAGTGATACCAACTTCAGTAATGATCACATCATAGCAGTACACAGCGGTGTATCACTCCATGCGCAAACCTCAACCAAAAAGCCACTCTATTGCCACAAATCATGCTCAGAACAGCACCTAACTTCATCAACAGTACATATATGGTCCCAGCCATAATACAGGCCATCAAACATCTTTTTAGCTTTGCCTGGTCTCTTTAGCAAAGTGACCAGACACAAGTCACCCACTCTCCTCCAGCAGAGTGCAACAGAGTTTCACAGCTTAAGGAAGAACATTTATGATTATTACTCCATGGAAATGCAATCAGACCAAGACGCTAAGGCAGAAGAACTACCACGTCTGCAGTGCAAAATGATTATTATGATGATTATTACTTCATGGAAATGTTCTGCTGCACTCTGTGCAGAACGATATCTAGAACAATAAAGGGAGGGTATTATGGTTTTCCACATTTACATGTAAAAATACAAGGTTTGGTCTTTATACTAGATGTACACAAATTTTCAAATTATGAGGTAAATGTGTGTTGTAATAATCGTAGGAAAAAAATGTAAACTTTGGTTGGTTAGGAAATCACAAGAGATCTCACTGAACCTCTACGAGACTCACTAAACTAATGACATCATTGCAATCGGCTCTCCTAACTGGTCTGGTTCAAAGGACGGCTTAAAAGAGAGCTGCTAAAACAAAGCATTTTAAATAGTGGCTGAAGTTAGGGTATTTTAACACATCAGAGTGAAAAACACAAGGTTTTTTCTTAAAGAAGTATAATCCCCAGCTGACAGGTGTGGCAGAGTATGAAGTCCAGTAGTTTTACGTATCAGTCTGTGTCTGCGGTTTGTCGTCGTATTGATTTCCCTTGTTCATACATCATGCAGTCAGCTGGTTTACTTAATTGCGGCTGTGTGAGCACAACACACATCACACCAACATAGCATTATGATTAAGTTCAAATGAACGCATGCATTCTTGTTGTTCTGCTTTTGAAATTTAGTGCAAATGCTTGGCAAAATTTTCCACTCAAAAGAAGCACAGAATTTAAACACCCCTATTCATCTGCTCCTGTAAAATTTCATAGCAACTGTCATAGTATGTGATACGTCAAGAATGTAACATAAAATGCATGTCTATAAAATGTTCTGTGTGTACTTTGTGTGTTTGTTGGTCTGTCTGTAACACTATAGAGCTTTGATTCTGCATTAGCAACAAATCTGTGTTTATGTGTCTTTTCCCTATGCTGCATCTGTCTGTTTGCCACTTTGTTTATGCTTGTATAACTGTGTTTGTTGGTGTACAGTATGCCACAGAGGACACATAGATAATCTGGTACTTATCCTTGCCTGAGGATATAATAGTATAATTTCCTCCTTTTTTTTTTTTTTACCTCTACACACAGTCATGTGACTACGATATCACTACCTGCCATCCCAGCAGCAGAAAGCAGGCTGCACTTTATCACTTGACCAACCTTGACCTTACCGCCTAATGAAATTCAATTATGGGTGTATTTGAATTCAGACATATTTGGTTGGTTTTGTTTGTTTCAACTGCACCAGCCTGTCAATCAAACCTTGCGAGAAGTCATTAAAATGCTGTAAGTCACATTGCTCCACAGAAAGACAAGGCACCCCATCATATAAAATGTTGCATCCCTTTGTGGGTGTGTGCACAAGTGTGGCTCTTCTGCCAATTTGCATGACGGACGAGATGAAAGCCCCACCACTACAGATAATTAATAAATCAGATTGCCATGATGAAACACTGGGAAGACGTTGTTGCGTTAATCGCCAACCCTGTCCCCTTTCAGTATCTTTCATCTCAGCATCACTGTTTGCGGCTCCTAATTAAATTGTATTTTCTGTTGCTCATTTGACTGTGCTCATTACTCAAGCAAAACCAATCAGCGATCTGCAGCTGGGTCTGGCAATATAGATAAATCCAGGAGTAAATGTTGGTTGATAAAGACAACATGGGGTGTGTTGTGTTCCTCGATAGCACAGACAGAGAGGCTCTTCCTACAGGGTATATATCAGCACATACACTCACCAGAGAATAGTCAGAGCTTTCAGAAGGTTTTTAATGAAACACAGCAAAAAATAGGACCAGAAACTATCTCCTGGTCATCTAGCAAGGTCTCATCAATATGGAAGAGAGTTAATTTCAAGGAAACAGCTTACAACTAATTTTTAAACCTGAGGAATGACGGTCATATGTGCAGGGCAATTCAAAATAACACCTTTATAACAAAGGTAAGAATGCTAACTCACTCATTGCAAAAAATCATCCAATTGAAATTTGCTGTACAAGCAAAGGAGGGGGGGTGGGTGTCTAAATCGGTGTTACAATGTGTTTGACCCTAACTTAATTTTATGCCGGAATATCCCTTTAAGGTGACAGATAATGTTTCCACATTGTTTTCATCCTTAATGGCTTTAATAAGCGCGATTAGCGTAGATAAAATTTTCTTTATTTTCCAAACTGAAACTTGACAGGTATGCTTTTCATACAAAACATTGTTTGTTTTTTTATTTTCAACTGAATGTTCTGTATTAATAGCATTATAATAGTAGCATTTTGCATTATCAATAAAATAAACCACCTGAAAACCAGTTGAGAGCAAGATATTTATTTTCCATGTAGGCCTACATCTAATGTATTTAATGGAAACGTTGCCCGGACCAAGACGGCTGCCATGTAGGCACTAAGCCATGTAGGCTTAGTGGGCTGCTACAGTGCACTGGTGTATCTAGTCTTCTAAATACCGTATTTTCCGGACTATAAGTCACTCCAGAGTATAAGTCGTGTCAGCCAAAAAATGCATAATGAAGAAAAAGTCGCATTTTTTGGGCGAAATTTATATGACAAAATCCAAGACCAAGAACAGTCATTTTATCTTGATAGGCAAGTAATAATATTAACAACAGAATAGAGAACAGGCAGAATAGGTGTATGATACGCTAATGTAACACATTGATGTTATGTTAACATAACATATTATCAGTTATTCAGATAACTATAGTATAAAGTACATAACAAGTTTACAAAACTCCTGATCTCACTCCAAATCACGAAATCCATTGAATTCTTCATCCTAAGTGTCACTTCTGAACACCTACACCAACTCTGGAGGTGGATGAAGCGCCACTTCCTTCTCTGCGTGGCTGTCGTCAGACTCAGCTTCAGTTCCAGATCCTATTATTTCGGCCTGTTTAAATCCTGACAGAATGGCTTCAGTTCTCACTGAAGTCCATGCTTCATCGATCCATTCAATGACTTGCAGGAAAGTTGCATGGCGCATCCTCCCCGTTGCCGCGAAGCTATGCTCTCCGTCCATCATCCACTGCACCCACAGATGACACAAGACTGCCTTAAAACTTCGGTTCACCAAGATGTCAAGTGGCTGGAGTATTGTAGTTAAGCCTTCAGGGATGATGGCTGGTACAGAGTTGAAAAGTTTTAATTTTTCTTTGAACTGTGGAGTAATGTGCGCTCTCATACTGTCCATCACAAGCAGGGCTTTACCTGTTCTGAAGAAGCCATCCGGACGCTTAGTGTAGCACTTTGTAGGCCAAAAGTTTATCATCTCTTGATCCATCCATCCTTTCTCAATCACAGCCACAACAACTGAGGGGGATTGGATTTTTGGCATGGTTTTTGTTTGAAAATGACCATTAGGGGCAATTTTGATCCATCTCTACAACATGCCAGCACCAGTGTGAAGTGTGATTGCTCATGACCAGTTGTCACTATATTCACACTTTTTTGCCGTTTCTCTGCAATACTTGGTCCCACTGGGATGTCAAACATGAGCGGGACCTTGTCCATGTCCAAGGTCACCCACACAGCATCCAAAATCATCAGCCTGCCCATCAGAGACCTCTCACACCTCAACAATATCTCCATCACAAGCATGGCCCAGATTATCAGCACAGACTCAGACCACTCTCTCCACAGTCACTTCTGCCTGCTGCCCTCAGGCCGAAGGTTCAGAACTCTGAGGTGGAAGCGGGCACGGTTCAGCAAGAGCTTTGTCCCTTCCACAATCGCTGCCCTGAATAGTTTGCAGAGATAATCCTTTGCCTAATCTGCATGTGTGTTGTACTGGGTGCCCTGTCCCTTATTTTGTAACATGCCTTGTTGTTCTTCAGTCTATGCGTCCATGCCAGTGTCTGTGAAAATGAATTTCCCCCTGGGGACAATAAAGGTCTGTCTGTCTGTCTGTCTGTCTGTCTGTCTGTCTGTCTATCTATCTATCTATCTATCTATCTATCTATCTATGGTACGATTGATCACTAAACCTAGTAGAATTACATTTGACAGTACATCACGTATTGATGACTTACTTAGAAATAATATGGAAGACAATATTGAAAGTGGATTGTCAATAGCAGACATCACAGATCACCTACAAGTTTTTGCTAAACACAAGTGCTGTTTTAAGAAGGATGTTTAAAACAATAAAATCTGTCTAATCTAGCCATGGATAAATAGTGCTCTTTGCTCTGAGTCCAGGTTTACTGCTGAGCAGGACCATGTTTTTCTCTCCATACATCTGTTAGACTTGTTTGAATCAGCTGCTTCAGAGCATGTTTTGAAGCAGCATGAAATTTTAAATGGTTCCTGTCCAGAGAATTTTTTTTCAGTACAATTAAAATCCCCTCCTAGAAATAAAAACTCACCAGGTCCACGCTGATTAAGAAACACACTAAGATCATTTAAAAGTTTGACTCTATCAGGGCCATTATTTTGAGCATATACATTAATAAAAACCAAAGTAAATTGCTCATATTTAGCTTCGACCACCATCACTCTGCCTCTAAATACTCCCTCCATGGTGAAGGACCTTGGTAGGAAGTTCTTGGAGAACAGAACTGCCACACCTCCACTGATTCTGCTTAAATAGCTTAGAACTACCTCCCCCTCCCAATCGCTCTTCTCGTCGACTCACTAGATTCATCACTATGTGTTTCATGGACCATCATTACATTGATGCCTTTTATTTTTATCAGTTCAAACAGATTAATTCTCTTCCTCACATCTGCGGCTCCATTGAGATATAAAGTAGAGACTCTAAAATCATTCATGATTTCTGATGAAAAAATGAACACAAACGACAATATTAAAAGGAGACACAGAGTCTCAGTCAGCCAGTCTTCATCATGATTTAAAAACTTTAAGTTTCTGGACAAGTCTCTGAAGCCTGAAATATTCCTGCTTAGTGTAATTTCCTCTTTCTCTGTTGCACAGCTGAACGTGGAGAGATTTGAGGAGAATTTCTTTGTTCTCAAAGTAGTTCTCAATCTTAACCCTTTTCATGTTTTCAGTTTTTCTTAGGAAGTTTTTAACTTGCTCCATATGTTTTGTCTGTCTGATCTAAGTCAGATTTTTGAGAGTCAGTTAGAGACAGACTCCCTTCATCAGAATATTCCTCCTCCTCTTCCTCTCCCTCCTCACAACCAAAGTCTGACTCCTCCTGTTGTTGATCTTTAGCTTTGCTTGCTGCTCCTGTCTTTGTCTGTGAGCCACCAGTGGTTTTCTGTTTTCTTTTATGCTGTGTACATACATCTACTGATGCCAGGTCTGGACACATCATCAGTGATGTTCTTGAAGTCATTGGACGTTTCGGGTCTTTCAACATCATACGCTGTCTTCCAGGTGACCCAGCCTGGGGATGATCAATCCCCAAGCTTGTGTCCAGAAAGCTAACTAGCTACCATGACTCCATGGATCTCCTCTCTTGAGCCACAGCCATTTTGAGGCCTGTTCTGCCACATTGGTGGTACTGCGGATGGCTCTCCTCTTCCTCTCTCCTTCAATTCCTAGGTGACTAAAGGCTCTGACCAAGGAATGGGCTGCAAATCCTCTGCATCCAACCTGCACAGGGAGACACCTTGCTCTCCACCCAGCCTGCTGACAGTTGCCGACTAGTCCTGCGTACTTGGAGAGCTTCCTCTCAAAGGCCACTTTCAGGCGATCTTCCCACGGAACTGTCAGCTCCAGCATCACCACTTGCTTGGTGGACTCAGACACGAGGATGATGTCTGGATGCAAGATGGTGACTGCAATATGACTGGGGAACTTCAGCTGCCGTTTAAGGTCCACCAACATCTGCCAGTCCCTTGCAGATATCAGGATGCCTGCAGATGAGCTGCCTTGTCCCCAGCTCTGACAAAGGCGATGGTTTTCATCAAGGGTTGAAACTGTTTTGCCCATGCCAGTCCAGCGCTAATGGCCTCAGCGATGGTCTTAAGGACTTAGCCATGCCCCCACCTGTACCATCCCTCTCCAAGTGCCCTTGTACAGCAGCTGAGGATGTGTTCCAGGGGTCCTTATTTGGAGCACAGTGGGAATGCTGGTGTCTCTGCTATGCCCCATGTGTGCAGACTTGACGGGCTTGGAAGCACATCATAAACCACCAGGATGAGGAATTCGATCCGTTGTGGCTCATCTTTCTAAAGCTCAGCCCAGGTCACTTTCCTCTCCAGCGCATTCTCCCCTCTCGTCCAAGCTCCCTGTTGCTTCATTCCCACCACCTTGCTGGTTCTCATCTCCTCCACTGCTGCTCTTTCCTTATCCTGAACAAGCTGTTGTCCTTCCTTCCCCCTGGTGTTCATCTGGGGAGTTGGCAAGGAACCTAGGACCGGGACCTCGCTGGCAGGAAGCACACCATTGGTGGTGATGCTTCCAGTGCTCTTAGATAAGGTTTGTCTGTCTTTTCTCTCTCTTTTCTCTCTCTTTTCTTTCTTTCTTTCCTTTTCTCTGTGGAAATCAATTCAGCTATGACATATTCCAGTACATATTGCGATATGTGCAGTTTATCCCGAACTGCGTCCATACACATCTGTGTATTTGGTCACTGAACAGCTGGCTTATCACCCACATAAATGGCTGAATACTAAGAATTTTTGTTTTGCCAAAATCACTGAGCATTCAGTGGTTTTGTTAAACACAGTCTAAAACATCATTAAGCTGCAGGTATAGATCGGGTATAGTTCTCCCAAGTTAGGACGAACCCCCAAGTGGCAGCCTCTGGTCTGGAGAAATTCCGCTTAACCCATTAAGACCTGAACCCTGTCTGAGACACACCTCTGAAATCCTGAGGGCAATTTTGAGAAGGGCCCCCAGATCCAGAGGTTTTCTGAAGTGTTGAGGTTTACAAAAAAGCTGATATCTCGGCCTCTGTGGCAGATAGAAACAGAATTCAAAAAGCATTTGAGTGTATACATGTGGCTTTCAAAATAACTATCTTTTATTCGTCCAAACCTTCATCACATTATTGAAAACCTTAAACAGATAAACTCAAATGTTATAAAGCAGCTATATAAAAAAAGTAAAGGCTCTGCACTGGAGAATAACAAACTATTTGCTTTCTGTAAAACAAGTGTCAGTCATAATAAAGTGTCCATTCAATACAAATGTAAATATAAAAAATAAAGTGCTGAAAGGATATGCAGCTGCCCTAGTATAGTGCCAGTACAAAAGCAGCTCTAAAAACTAAAAAATAAATAAATAAATATGTGGCTGACAGAGTGTTCATCTCTGTGCTCACCCAAAGTCATGCATCACTCACAGAAAACACGGATAGTGTGAGCCAAAGCACTCAATATAAAGAGTTTGTTCACACTGCTGGATGTTTCTTCTCCAAAGCTGCTCTCTGCCTCCGTCGTTGTTTACTTTACTCACGAAGCAGTAGCAAGATCCGAGCATGAATCTGATCGCTTAATGAGCCTATTAGAGGCAGATGGGTATGATGATTTGATTCGCCACGACTCCAGAAATTATTCAAAAACTACAGAATGTTGCAAAATGACGTATCCACGCTCCCGGCTTGAAGGGTAGAAATGCACAGCCACACTGCTGGCTTGGAAGGTTGAAATGCGTACATGCTGTCCCACTTTAAATGGGTTAAATGATCAATTCTTCAGGGAACCTTACCGGAACAAATGTAGCACTATTGGTGTATAGGAGATTAATTCAGTGAGACACAGAAATTTACTCTGAGCTGAACTCATGCTGCACTTTGTTGAAGCATGCATTTATTTTGTTACTATTTGATAATCCTATTTATTACTTGAACAACTCCAACAGCAACAGTGCTTAGCACCGCTTAAAGTTCCACTCTTTCTCCCTCTGTACCTGGATAGTTTCTGCCTGCAGCACCAAAGGTCTCGGCTATAAAAAGGGATATGTCATAGCTGAATTGATTTCCACAGAGAGAGAGAGAGAGAGAGAGAGAGAGAGAGAGAGAGAGAGAGAGAGAGAGAGAGAGAGAGAGAGAGAGAGAGAGAGAGAGAGAGAGAGAGAGAGAGAGAGAGAGAGAGAGAGAGAAAGAAAGAAAGAAAGAAAGAAAGAAAGAAAGAAAGAAAGAGAAAGAACTTATCTAAGAACACTGGGAGCATCACCACCAAAGGTCAGCTTCCTGCCAGCGAGGTCCGGGTCCGGAACCCCTGCGAGTGGATGGCCATGCTCACACTACAACAGGGTACCAACAGGAGGTTGTACACAGCATAGTAAACACCAATACTCACCTGCTCAGCACAACTGAGGCAGCATCCTATGACCTCCTCCAAGGCCCTGGCTCTCCGAAGCCAGGCCCGAAGATCGGGTGGACTGACTCTGGTGGCTGACATGGGTCCTATTTACAACCTCTGTTGTAATGCGTTATGACATCATCGAAAGCCTTGTGGACTCACAAGAGTATGACACTTCATGTCTGTCAAGTAACCTCCAGACATTTTTCAGTGAAAAATGGGGGCTTAGTCACAGTTACACCTTTTGACTTGTTTCCAGGAGCCCATTTTTCAGGTCTCTTCTCCTTGTAAACTGGCTTGTAATCAGAGAGGATGACTGCTTCATGAGAAGAAAATTGTCATAGCACCCTTGGAAATGGCCCCAAAACAGCTGATTTCTGCCTGTTTTTTTTTTGTTTTGTTTTGTTTTGTTTTTTTCAAATGCTGGACTTTTGATATCTGAAATTTGTTTTGACCTTTCACCCTTTCAGAGCCTTCTTATCTTGAAAAACCAGACTCATGTTTCTCAGAGAACTTCCCCGAGGGGCTTGCTAGGAAACACTAGGGAGCCAATTTACGAGGCCACATTTTCAGAATGACTATTGCAAACACAATTTTTCAGGACTTTTTGAGCACACTCAAGCCCAAAAAAATGGACATCAATTACAGAAAATGATGATATTGTTGATTAACAATGATTGGAAATCCATTTAGGTGGTTTGGGTAATCAGGCTCTGATTAGTGTAGTGGCTAAATACTTCTCAAATTATTTCAATTAACCATTTTTCAACCAATCAATTTTATAACAAATTATGTCAGTTTACCTTACACACATTTAAAAACAAAATCTTCACATGAAAACACAAACTTGTCAAAAAACAATAAAAAATTCTACCTAGTTCCTGTTGTGGAGTTCTTGCACTCTTTACCGCTCCTCTTTCCTGTTATTAGTTGTTATTACATTATAATATTTATTGTGATCGGATGAATTTTCCCACCAAGTTTAACAACAACATTCACCATGGCAAAAATTGTTCTGTCACTTTCAACAATTATTGAAAAAGTTGTTTAAAAAAAAAATTTAACTTCGTATTCTTTCTTCTCTGAAAGAAAATCCCCAAAGTGCCATGTGTTTGGTGTAGCCTGAACTTATAGCTTCAGTTTTCCAGTGTTCTCTAGAGTTCCCATCCATTGTGTATCTGTCCCCTCCTGTTTGTCTCATGTATGTAAATACAGGCATGGCCTCTTCCTCCTGATTACGTCAACCTATTTCACATTAGGTACAGATTCACACCTGCAGCCCACCTACTGCTCAACACTGCAGAGTAAAACTCAAAGCTTTTCACTCACTCCTCCCCAAATTGTTTAGTCTACTGTTCTAGATCACCACACCTCAAGACCAACAGCGCTTCAGCCTGCCTTCACCTCCTTATCTGTATTGGAAACCTAAACACCTCCTCTTCCTCTGCCATCAAATTATGACTACCAAAATCCCCTTTGGAGTCCCCTCATGATTTGACACAGTGTTATCTTTTTTCCACTTGCTTACTCACTCTGCCATTCATCTCTGTTCTTTCCGCTTTAAGTTATGTTAACTGAGATTGTTTGAACACCTAGTTTGAAGTATGTCTTCAGGTACTAAGGTTTGGTGATTGAGAGCAGCAACACAATCACAACGCTTGGGACTGCAGCCCGCTCATCTGACACTAAACTAACAGATTTTCAGTTGAACAATTTTGTTCATACACCACTCCTTAAAAAACACAAGTACATGAAATTATTGTCAGTGTCTGTTACACTCATCTTATATATCCTCTCTCTCTCTCTCTGTCTCTCTCTTTCTCTCTCTCTCTGCAGGTTTTTTCCAAGCAATGTGACATAATTTGGGTTTAAATGATTTGTGGAGAGAGCAAAGAGATGTTTATTGGTAGTTTTAGTATGACCCGCATCCAGCCCCACCACGACACACGACCACGATACATCTTTTGCCTATCAACAGTTCTGGTTGGCTGCTGTATGCATATTTATGTGTGTTTGTGAGTGAGTGTGTGTGTGTGTGTGTGTGCGTGTGTGTGCTCATGCATGAGCATGTGTGTAGATGAGACACAGGTGAAGTGGGCCAGTAGATTTGGAAGTGCGAGGTTGATGGTGAAAGAATGAAATCGTCACACAGAGAGAAGTGATAATGGACTTTTCTTGTCTGCACTTCCAGCATCTGCAGACAGTGAGGGCACAGTGATGACAGACATGCTGATGTGTTCAACTGTTCTCTTTCAGCGTTAGAGAGGGTGAAAAATGGTAGCAAACACTCAGACAGCTATGGTGGTGGTGGTGGTGGTTGGGGGTGGCTGATGCTCTTAACTCTCTTTCTCATTGCCATTGGCAACAAGACCTCTGTCAGCACTCTGACAGATGCACAGTAATGAATCCTGCTTTAAGTGAAGATCTGCGCCACCTTCTCATCACACGTTCACAATCTGTCCCTTTTTTCTACTCAGTCACACAGATAATAACGGCAAACCTTCTAGCTTCATCACCATAAGGAATAAAAAGGACATGTGTAAAGAAAGTGGAAGAACAGGGTCAAACTCATGATGGAATTTTCTAGGACAACAAGAAAATATGTTTACACAACTGACAGCAGCTCATAAGCAAACAAACAAAAAGCTCGACTACAAAATCGAGTTTTGAGGTGGCTAAAAATAGACAATTGATTCTTGGCATTGAAATGGTACCTAGACTACCTTCTACTAAATATTTAAATCTCTGAGAATTGTTGTTGACCAAAACAGTTGAGCTCAATAGTCAAAGACCAACAGCTACATTCCAGGTATTGTTAGATGTGAATAAGATGTGAATAAAACATTCAGTGTTTGATCAATTCATCTCAGATTCTAGGTCTGTTTTGGATAAATGCAGCTGTTGTTGTTTGTCCTTTCAATATTAGAAAAATTAATCTGTTGGAATTTTACGTCTCCATTCTCCATTTCTTTCTTAGAGGCTAAATAGCCAGAGAAATATTGCTTTAAAAAAAAGGTAATTTTTGATGTATTTTCTTTTGTAGAAACCTCATACATATACACACAAATTCACCTTCACCTGCCATCAAGAAATTACGCTGACAACAAATGACAATAAATGAAAGTGAAAGTGAAATCTCCTGTCAGCGTGGATGTCATTTGCCAGCATATTACATGTTCAAACCAAACCAGACTTCAGAATCAGCAGCTTAGATTCACTTCCATTGAGCTCTCAAGTGTGCTGATCGGTAAACATTGCCTCAATTGTAAGAGTGCTATTTAGAAGAACAGACCTGACAGAAGTTGATATAGATCATAAGTATGTTCAAATTATTGTATCATCACCTAAATATAACATCATTTTGGTTTATATAACTTACAAAGGGCCTCTATCTGAGAGGACTTCCTTCGATGGAGGTTTCCATGTTTCTAGTGTAAAGAAGAACAAACACTGGACAGTCTTTTTCCGTATTAAGTGAGTGGTAATGCAAAAAGACTATAAAGAAAAGGGTGATTGCTTTGTGTGGAAGTATTTCTAATGATGGATGCTTTTGATAGTACAAACTAGACAAATAACGGATCATAGTCATAAAATGCACTGGAGCTTGTTGACCTTGAAGGCCACTTCACCATTAAGAGAGTGTAGCAGTCTAGAACCTACAATTATAAAATATTCACAAGTCTACACACTGCACTGAAATGAAATATTATTTAGCAAATACAAAACCCAATTCCAATGAAGTTGGGAAGATAAATAAAAACACAATACAATGATTTGCAAATCCTTTTCAACCTATATTCAATTGAATACACTACAAAGACAAGATATTTAATGTTTAAAATGATAAACTTTTTTTTTTTTTTTAAATAACTATTAACTGTAGAATTTGATGGCAGGAACACGTGACAAAGAAGTTGGGAAAGGTGGAAAAACTACTGAGAAACTTGAGGAATTCTCATCAAACACCTATTTGGAACATCCCACAGGTGAGCAGGCTAATTGGGAAAGGTGGGTGCCATGATTGGGTATAAAAGCAGCTTCTCCAAAAATTCTCAGTCATACACAAACAAGGATGGGGCGAGGTTCACCACTTTGTGAAAGGATACCACCCCATGGGCTCAGGAACACTTCAGAAAACCACTGTTAGTAAATACAGTTTGTCACTACATCTGTAAGTGCAAGTTAAAACTCTACTATGCAAAGCCAAAACCATTTATCAACAACATCCAGAAACACCGCCGGCTTCTCTGGGCCTGAGCTTATCTAAGATGGACTGATGCAAAGTGGAGAAGTGTTCTGTGGTCTGACGAGTCCACATTTCAAATTGTTTTTGGAAATGGTGGACGTCATGTCCTCTGGGCCAAAGAGGAAAAAAACCATCCGGACTGTTATCAACGCAAAGTTCAAAAGCCAGCATCTGTGATGGTATGGGGGTGCATTAGTGCCCAAGGCATGGGTAACTTACACATCTGTGAAGGCAACATTAAAGCTGAAAGGTACATACAGCTTTGAAGCAACATATGCTGCCGTCCAAGCAACGTCTTTTTCATGGACGCCCCTGCTTATTTCAGCAAGACAATGCCAAGCCACATTCTGCATGTGTTACAACAGTGTGGTTTTGTAGTAAAAGAGTGCAGGTACTCGACTGGCCTGCCTGCAGTCCAGACCTGTCTCCCATTGAAAATGTGTGGCGCATTATGAAGTGTAAAATACGACAACGGAGACCCCGGACTGTTAAACAACTGAAGCTGTACATCAAGCAAGAATGGGAAAGAATTCCACCTTCAAAGCTTCAACAATTAGTCTCCTCAATTCCCAAACATTTACTGAGTGTTGTTAGAAGGAAAGGTGATGTAACACAGAGGTAAACATGCCCCTGTCCCAACTACTGAAGCACATGTTGCAGCCATGAAATTCTGAGTTAATTATTATTTGCAAAAAAAAAAACTTTATGAATTTGAACATTAAATATCTTGTCTTTGTAGTGTATTCAATTGAATATAAGTTGAAAAGGATTTGCAAATCATTGTATTCTGTTTTTATTTACGTTTATCACAATGTCCCAACTTCAGTGGAATTGGGTTTTGTATTATGAGGTTCAAGTGTAATCAACTTTCTCAGCTTGACTGCATGAAACCCTTTTAGGATCCAACATAAGCTCTCCAAACAGAAGAAGGGTTGAATGATTAAGAGGTTTAAAGGCAGGGATAACAGCTCAAAGTTTGAAGTGAACAGTTTGTTGATATGATGAATTAAACACTCAACACAACTAAGACTTTTGCTGTCACATTGTTTAACTCTCAAGAGAGCTTTCACTTTAATGCTAAGACTTAAAGTGAAAGCTTAATAATAATAAAAAACCCTGAGTGTTTCATTTTTACTAGCTTGTGCTGTTACATAAATACTGAGTAAAGTTGACCTATGGGTAATAAACAGACCTCTTTCTGTCTTGAGTGGATTTACTTTAAAGCATTAACACCCGTTGTTCCCATCCATGCTTCCCGGAGTCTAAAGGCTAAAACATACAGGATGCATATTTGGAGTGTGGCGGCAGCGTCGCGTATCACACAACAAATGGGTTGCCATTCTAATCAATGGAGCAGCTCTATGCTTCCAATGCGCGTCAATCTACACAGAGAACTTCGTTCTAGACAGGATGTCAAGCACGGAAACTGCGCATGTCATCCGGTATTTCAAAATAAAACATCATATGCGAACTCCTGGCTGTGTATCAGTTTGTGTAGATGAGAAATACTTCTTGGTTATGAATTTATCAGTAACACAGAACAATCTGATGGTCAATCCCTGATCCATGTGGACCCCGACAGGACTTTTAACCGCTAACTTTGTCTGAAGGTAACAGCACAGAATAAAGGAACATAGTTTACTCTATTAAACACGAGTAAACCTGCAAAAACCCAAAATGTAAAATCATGTTGTTTTTTTCACATACAGTAGGATGCTCAATGGTCACTGAATTATATCCAAATTAGCAGGAAATAGACCACAAAGGCAAAACAACCTGTTGTGAGCATGTTGTTTTTGATATACTGAGCCCAGCTGACCGGGGCTGCACTACACTGCTGCTACGCTCCAAAGCATTCTGTATGTGATACCCAGGGCTGCTCTACAGCGCAAAAACAGAATGCATTCAATACGGATCCTGTATGTTTTCGGCTTAAAAGCTTGTGGCAATGGAAAGTTCAAAAAGCAAGGACTAACATTTCTACATAGCATTTAATCTGTGAATCAGTTGTTGTTATAATTTCTGCCATTGCTGGGAGTAAAACGGTATCTGTGTACAGTTGCTTAAAGATGCTGTGAGCTGCTGGTTCCTGTTGTACCTTTTAAATGTTCACACACCAACCAGTAAAGGAAACCACATTACTGTCATGACACTGAATGGCATCTTTTGTCCAGTGGTAATATCAGGGCTTCAGATGCGTTTAAACTTTATTGCTCTAACATTCATCTCAAAAGTTTTAATACTGAAGCTCATGAGAAAATCAAATAAAGCTTTATGAAGGGGAAAATACTGTTCTTACATAACCGGTAGCTCCTTTCACTTTGCTATTTAGCAAGGGAGTAGGCAGAGGTCAGAGAGTGAGTGAGAGAGTGAGAGACTCGGTCATCTAATCTATTGGTAACTTCATCTCTCCTTTCTATGCAGTTCATTTCCCATAGCTGAGACTGCAGGCTCATGTCTCACTTCCCTGTGTGTATGCATGTACGTGCCACTAGCCTAGACAGAGACAGATGGGCCAGTTCTCGCTGGACACGTGTTTATTTTACATCAGAATTCTCTGCCAAGAGGTCTGCACCTGTATGTGCCTGATAGGGTAAAAGCCCTCTTCAGCAATGGCAGGGGTACTTATCCAAAACCCTGGCCTGATGTTCTCCTGAACTCAGTTTGTATTGGATAATGTAGAGTGACAAAAACTCATAGACTCTTATTTTGTGGTATAACAACCCTGTTAGCTCATACCTAATCCAGTGCTGAATTTAATCATGATTTAGAGCACCCATCCATCAAAAACTCTACAGTGACCTAAAATGTAGTGAGAGCACAGACAGTGGCATCAGTCTCACATAAAACCAACCCTTTTTGCATTCCCTGTGTAATACTAGTGCAAGTAGAACTTTTTGTCCCAGTTTGGGGGTTGACATTTGCCTGTTTTTTTTCCCCCTCTGGCATCAGCAGAGGATTTATGATGAACAAAGAGAATGAATGCTGGATAAAGAGCTGAACTGGCCTGAACTGAGCCACTGTCTAGAGGGGAAAAGAGTTGTGTTTGATGGGAATAATATGCAGAGCCCTAAGGCTGGCGCTGGATTTAACATCTGCTCCTGTCACACTCTGGGACCTGGTGCTGAAAATTGTACTAAACCAAAACACAGATGTAAAAATCCAGTACAAATGGCCACAGTGTAGTATATCTCCATACTTGCTATGAAATGTTATGGTCTGACCTTGAAGTAGTGGGTAAAGATGGAAAAGGAGATACAATTGTGGCTAAGCACCTAAACTATGATGAGTTTGGCTCAGAGAAACAATTTAGACATCAGACTCTCTGCAAACAAAGCCAGCATTGACCATCTTCAGTAACAATAACCATAAGGGTGATTAGGTTGTGTTTCCTTTTCAAGAGCACTCACTAAAAGTCAAAGTCAAAGTTTATTTATAAAGCACCTTTAAGAAGACAGCAGTCAAACAAAGTACTGTACATGGGATAAATAAAAGAAGTAAATAAATTGATAAAACAATAACATTAAAAAGCGGAATAAAATACAGACAGAAGAAGAATAAAAGCTACAGTGCCTATGATTTGTGTGAGCTTATTTCACTAGAATGAGGGTAACACACTGTGACCTCCCTGCTGCACAGGCAGAGACCAAAGCAACAATACATACTGTACAGTTCTGTGATTTAGACTATTTAGTAGATAACTGATCCACATAGCTTAATCCGACTCAGTCTGACCATACAACTAAACATAATGCTCATAAAAAACTTTTCTTTCATCTACAGAGTTTGATTCAGTCTGTCTTTAAGCATTTTATGTATGCAAATTATTTTTTGAATTACTCCTCATGACAAAGTATTACATTAGTATTTTCATGTGCCGCATCGCCGGCAAGACATGAAAATAGAGCCCTTGGTGTTAAAGGTTTACACCATCTTGTCTATGGTGACCAGATGTTAGCCTTACATTCTTTTGGGGGGGTTGGGATGTGAAAGTGGTCGTCTTTGCTACAACGGTTACATAAAAAAATAAATAAATAAACAAAGTTTTTTTTTGGTTTGTTTGTTTTTCTAGTTTTCATCCGTCCATATGTTTGTGTGTTGCAGTATCAGTTAGTTGAGCAGGACTGCCATTCAGATCCTGGTTGGTAAGCAAACAAGCTCAACCTGGGTAAAGGTGGTTTCCATGGCAACTGTTGCACTAAACTACTCTGTGTACTGTTCACACTTATACCTGCAGCCATGATTTTCACCTGCAATGAAGAAAACTGATGCTTGGAAAAGATACCATTGAGACGATAGCAAGGACAGGTGACTCTACAGTGCCTTCATTCAATTTCCAAGAACACATGCAGCCGTGAAGGGAGAAGTTCAGGCAGGAAGGACCAAATGATTGAGAGATTCATTGAATGCTGCTGTAACAGGCTTTGTTATGCTGATTCACAGCATCATAACAAAACATAATCTTTTTGGTAAATGTATTATTAAAAAAGGTATTCCAATAACCTCTTTGGGAGCTAATATTGGAACAATCGGGCTGATGGTATCACAAGCATACAAATTGTAAATACCACTTTTGAATTACTGGGTATGCTGTCAGTGAGTCCTATTGTCTAGACAGTCTAGAAACTGCATGGCACACTTATCACAGTGTCTTTTTTTTTTATTATTTCTTGAGTGAAATCAATGTCTGTTGCGGGTGCTGGGATTGTGAGAATGGGGGTGGTCTGTAGTGATGTGTGTGAGGGAAGCAAAAAAAAAGTGTTCACGTATGTGAGAATGCACAGATGATGCTCCAGCCAGTTACAGAAGAGGTGGGAAGGGAGCCATTGATGCACAATCCCCTCCAATTGCTTCAACATTGTTTTGGTGGGCTGCAGTGCTCTGTGAAATGACCAAATGCTGTGTCCTGGTCCCTCTATCACTGCTGTTGCCGTTGGGAAGGCAGCCACCACCAGAGGGAATGATGATAAACCAGCTAGACTGTGCAACTATCTACTAACATCATTAAGCCCCTTCTTTGCTGACTCTGTTGATCTCTTCCTTACCTCTTTACTTTGTCTCTGCTGTTGCTCTAGCTCCATATTTTGCTGGTTCGATAAGATTGCTACTCTTTTTTTTTTTTTGCTCCTGATGTGCCTTTTTGTTTTTTGCATGGAAATCTCCCTCGGCAAGTCTATTTTCTCCCATCATCGCTTTATTTCTGGGATAAGGCATTTCTAGGCTGTGTTTCACAAAAGCTGCTACCTCTTCCTGCACAGCTTGAAAATCTTTTTTTCCTGTTGTCAATTATTGAGTAGCTCTTAAATAGTTTTGCTGGCAGTAGAGTGTTGTATCAATTAGGAGTTTTACAAGCTAATTGACTATTTGACTAATCAACTACTTTAACCACAAGTCTGTACTGTAGGCAGTAATCAATTTAGTCATGTGCCAAATGTTCAACACTGCTAGGGAGGGAGCTTACCTTAGCTCCAAGGTGCAGCTAAAGGTTTCTACTGTCACTTGTAAAACAAAAACAAAAGAGGGGGACCCACGTGCAGGACTTTAAATGATCTATTAATTAAAAGACTAAACTTAAGATACCAAAAACTTTCTCTGATTGTCCAACAAAAATTGCAAAATCCAAACACACCAGATGCAGGAAAAAAACAAACAAACAAACAAACACTGGAGCACTGGTAGTGACAGGTAGACAGCATGGACACATGCTGTATACTCTTAGAGTACACTCATAAAAGATAGATGAAAGTATTCACTGACCAAGTATACTTAAACCTAAGCCACAAATACATACGTAATCAAAAATATATGTATAAGGATAGGTTAAATACGTTTAGACTTTTAGTATAATTCTTAGCACAAGCCAAGTATACTAAACATGAACTTTGTTTATATTTTTTTACATAATTTCCTTTAGATGTATTATATTTATGAGGCCATTCGGTGAAATTTCACAATGTTTCCACCCTATCTTATCCAAGATCCACCCTGTCATGTTACTGTCCACCCTGTAATTTTTGTGTACTATGAAGGTAAACAAATTATTTTACAAGTCAGCAAAAACTTTTGTGTAATTCCTTTATAAACAAAGGAGAGTCAAATTGTATTGTTTTAAAGTTTGATCAGATATCTTTCTTGTTAGATTTTATTGAGAAAAGAAATGCAAATAGTTTGCCGTAGTTTCATGATTATCCAAATATTTTTCCAATAAATATATTGTTGAAAAAGTGATTAAATAGCTTTCTGAAAATCTTTATTTTATATTTGCTATGTATAATGTATTTACTTTGAAATTGTCCGCGTTAAGGTGGACATATTTTGCTGTTTGCATGTACATAGTCTGCTTGCAGTTAATGTTTAAAAAGTGTGAAAGCTTGACCAGTATGCATTCCTAACAGCATGACATCTACTAAATACAATTAATATAAAGTTCAATGGAAAATCTCAGCTTTTTTTTTTTTTTTTTTTGGGGGGGGGGGGGAAGATCCAAAGACACCTTATGGAGATATTGACTCTAGTAGTGCATAAATGTACAGAAGGGATGAAGCTGATTTCATTGGTTGGGCTTAGGGCTAAACTTCTTTGCTGGTAACTGAATTGATCAGAAATATAGTAAAAAAAAAAAAAAAAAAAAAAAAAGTAGAGCAGTAGACATGGTTCTCTGGAAATATCTGCTTTATACATATATATATATATATACTTTCATTTGAACTCAAAAACAAATCTACAATATGAAGACAGTCCTAAAGTTTTCTGATATCCTTGTTTTTTTTTTGTTTTATTAAGTGAATATTTTGTTAACTTAAATTTTAAACAGAGCAACAATGTGATTACTTTGATCCAAACCCACAGTGTATCACATATCCTTTTTACAGTAAATCAGGAGAAGGGGGGAGATACCAAAGCATGAATGCATTACAAAACAAAACAAAAACTTTTTCTTCTCTTTCTGCACCCTCCTGTATAAAGAGGCCGGCTCTAACTGCTGATTAGTCTCCCATTAGCTAAAGAGTGGTCAATGGAGGCTGCATTTATTACTGCAGTGGTTTGGATCAATAGTACTCCTGTGGAGAGGTGTTATGCAGTAAGGACACAGCATGTTAATTTGGAGAAACAAATAACAATAAATCAACAAGTAGTGGAAAAAGTGATATTTAACTGGTTCTGTTAATTGTTTATAAAACCATTTGGTGTAGTTTGAGTGTAGACAGACTTAAAATGTTGCACTCTATCATCTTTATTTGACTGAATTTCTCCCAGGATGAATAATGTATTTCTGATTCTCACTCTAAATTCAGGATGTGCCTAAGAGAGCAGCCTTCTTGCATTCTTTGCCTCTATTTCTGTCGATCTTCCCATTCTTCTCGTGCTCTATGTATCCGTTGCACCAGGTCCCTTTCAGTCTCCTTCAGAGTCAGTTACCTCTCTGCAGGGTGAAAGTAAAGTGTTGATTGGTACCATGCTGACACATACCAGGAGATTGGTGGGGGCTTGCTGGGGTGAGCTCATGTTGAGCCCACATCCCCAGTCTGCCTGGTCTGGCAGGAATCAGAGACATGAAACAATGGCAAGGGATGAGTGAACCAAGTTCACAGCAGACTGCAATGCCACTGAATGAGAGTCACTTTTAGCTAGCCTATTGATGCTGGAAAGCAGTTTTGTTTTAAGTTTCATTTGTAAGGTTATAACTGGTCCAGAAACAACAATTTAGGGGCAAAATAACTCAGAGCACCTTGTTGATTTGTAACCATTGAGTGATGACTTATATTTCAATTGAATTCCAGCAGAATCAAATGCATTTAACACATGTGGATAGAAATGCCAGATATTTTAAGCATCTCTTGACATAACAGGGCTCTACTTGAATATTCAAAAGTTAATGGTACAAAGCAAAATGAAGCGGGCCCAGCCACCTTTTGTTTGTTTTTTTAAACACAATTTGGGCAGACCATCCATCTACAAAGTCATTCCGGGGCACAAAGAGGTTGGATTTAGTTCCTTGATCATTCATTAGGTGTGTTTTGGGCATGTCACAAGTCTAACCAATCGGAGCATCATCTGACTGGGAGCCAAAAAGCAGGTGCATTGCCATGTAGTCAAAGGGTCAACTCTGCATCTACCAAAATACGATGAGCTCTGTAGCTCAGACCGCTATGTTTATCTAGTCACCCTTGACTGGGACTCTGTACACAGAATAAGAAGCTTTGTTCATGCATTGATGGGTGTCATATCCTGTGTAACACAGAGTTATAAAAGTATGTTTATGTAAATTTACAACACACAGCAGAGTAACTTTTCTCAGTATTTAAATTTTCAGATATGCCAACAGTAACCGAATTTAATGTCAACTTGTGTCCTGTGTGCTGAATGTCTAAGAAAGATGGGATGTACAGTACATTACTATTTACTTGCTGTTTGTAGTTGAACTATATGGATGTCTATATTACTAGAAGCACAACAGATAGGCAAAGGTGGCCTTTTCCTCTGGCATTCTGAGATCCACCTCATAATGAAAACAGTGTCATTATTGAGGGAGATGGAAAAACCTCTATAACAATAATAATGAAAAAGAATGTAACAGCGAATACACTAACTTTATCTTCTTTTCAGTAGGAGCACTGCTGTTTTTTATGTGAGTAACACAGAGATGAATGTGTGTTGTGAACTCACTAATATCAGCAAACAGAATGTGTTACAAGAAGCAGTTGACCACAAGAATTACAAATATTTACCAGCTGGCAAATGTACTAACTTGAACCCATTTTCACAATTGTGAGTGTGTTGTATCATAAAAGGTTTACGTCTTTCAATTCTGTGGTGCTGCTACAGTAACTTGTAAACACAGAATATAAGGTTTATTTTATTTTATTTATTTATTTGTATTTTTTTATTTTTTATTTTTTATTTTATTTTATTTTTTTTTTTAAAACTGCTACCACCAGATAAAGTTGGTACTTAAAGACTGAAGGACTGACTGACTAACTAAAATAACTGATTAGCTTTATCTTTTGACTCACTTATGCATCAGTTACTATAATACAAATGTATTCTAGATTTTAATTATGAGCATTTTATATGAAGGAATGTTTGATTGCTTGTGAAGGTATATTTGATGTTTATATAGTTATTTTTCTATTTTAAGCTTCTAATACAAGTCTATTAGACATCACAGTCTACACTGGTCATTCTTCTCTACTACTCAAAACACACATTATTTATTATTTTCCCCATTATTGTCACTGATTATCTTACCCACATCTTGTATTTATATTGCTCCTGCTTCTTGTAAAGAAAGCGTGGAGGTTTTTCTCTCCATCACTAATTTTTCAAATGGAACTTAGCTTTTAGCTACACCCACCTCAGTACAAAGTACATAAATATACCAGTCCACTCACTACTTGAATATTGAGATAGCTTTAAATATCACCAATCAAATCCAAAACAGAATGCTATTACAAACTGAAACTAACTATAGTGCACAGGCTTAACCACCTTTCACATGCCCCACGAGCTTAAATGGGAACGATTTACATGTGAGTGACCATTATTTATGACAACTGTGTGAACCCCAGGGTGTGTAAATGTAATGTACTTTGAAACTCCAAAAAGCTGTTGATGTTCATGTTAAAAAGTCATTATCAGTTGGTTGACTAACAGTTGGTATTTCTTTAGATGGATTACTTAGACTGCATGAATATGTATGGAATTATGAGAACAGGCTCTTTGGTGTTTAGCTGGTGAATCTGGACTTGTTCTCAGTTTAACTCCTATGATCAAAAGGCCTAAGCAGAGATGAGTAATTTGACAAAACTTGGTGGGGAGAATACAAATTCGAGCCATCCATGTGCTAAACGGTCCCAGAAACCTTGACTCCAGCGCCCACAGTCTCTACACCTCCAGGACAGGGCCAGAGGCACAAACATAAGGATTAGTGAAATGTCACAGAATTAAAAGGTCCTCTGTGACTTCTCCCTCATTTTCTAAAACCAAGTGACAAGACTGTGTGTTGTAAAAAAAAATACACACATACACACAAGCTGTAAACAGAATGGGGAGTTATGAAGGACAAGCCAGCTTGTTAAATTCAATGCCACTTTCTTCTGTCATTAAAGAGAATTTAGCTGGTGCGGCATAAAGGTCAGAATGGAGAAGTTTTCTCCAGCAGCACCAGCAAAAGGATTGGATTGGCCAGCCTTCAAAAGGACGGATAAGACACAAGCTAATAAAGTCAGATCTCTAATCGACCAATTATCAGCAAAATGATAACTTACAGGTGTCTGTGTGTGTGTGTGTGTGTGTGTGTTTGTGTGCGTTTTTCTCAGTACAGCAGCAGACAGATGAGGGCTGGCTTCAAATAGCTTTATTCTTAGTACATTATACAGATGATTGCCATTATTCTCTCCCTGTCTCAGCACAGAGCATTACATGCAAATTCCACAGCTGAAGTCACACCACCCTCTGCTACCCCCCACCTCCAGGAAAAAGACATCAAGACACAAACCCACTCAGACACACATCACCAATCTCTGACATGCAAACAGACATGCCCCTCACAGCCAGCGCAACTGAAGCAGATGAGACAAAGATGGACATGGCACTGGGTCTGCCCCTGCAGCTGTAGGAGACCCACAGGTAACTGGACCCATCCCTGTTTATTCCAATTTATCCC
This sequence comes from Xyrichtys novacula, assembly GCA_962446985.1. Lineage (NCBI taxonomy): Eukaryota > Metazoa > Chordata > Actinopteri > Labriformes > Labridae > Xyrichtys > Xyrichtys novacula. The sequence goes on along the minus strand of OY660884.1, from coordinate 26,123,304 downwards.
ACTCCTGTCAGCCACGCACAATGACATTGGTCCCAAATTCCCACATGTATAGAAATGCATGAGGCTGATAACATCTCTGAAGAAAAGTGGAAAGCTATTAAAAGCACATGGTATGCATACAATCAGTATGCCGGATCAGTTTCTGCAGAAACTCAGTGAGAACACAGGGAAAGGTAAGCTAAAGTAACCATTGATTATTGTCAGTAGTTGTATTTATTTGCCCGCTGCCCTTTGGCTAATTGATTGCTAGCATTACAGATGAGCACCTGCAATTTGGTTCATTCCCAGGTCAAAGCTTGCCTTCACTTTCAGTTCCTTCTGGTCTCTCTGTCAGTTTCTGCTAAGGGGAAGCCTAAATGAGCATTGTCCCTGACTTTCAAGCAGAGCACACTGTCTCATTATAAATCTTATGTTCCATATCTATACTTAGAAGACTCACAGGGGAACAGAGATAAATGATCAATAAATGTAAACTTTGTCTGCACGGCTTGTTTGAGAACAAAGTCCTGAAAATTGCAAAACAAGGATAAATGATAAAAATAGTCTCAAAATGAAGATGAATAGCTCCATAAAGAGAGAACAAAGAACAAATATATAATGTCTTTAAATACATACAAATGTCTCCACTGATTTAATTAGAAAAACACTTTAGACTGTGTTTCCCAACTTTTCACAGACCCATAAAGGACACACACTCTCACATACAGAATATTATTCTTTATCCACAACACTACACATGAAATGATTTCAGCCCATTCATCTCAGATCTCCTGAATAGATTAATTGTCAAACTAAATGATATGAACTTTTTTCTACCCTTACTAGAAAGCACATTGTTTTTCAATGTGGGCTGTTTATGGAAAAACAAACAAAAAAGTAATGCTCGATGCAATGTTGCTCAATGTTGTACAGAAATATCAGCTGATGTGGCTCGAATATGACTTAACTGTAACTGAGCAGAGTGGCTGAATCTATTGTAGTTACACAGGGCATCCATTTCTTCAGCACATTAAAGGTAAGTCCAATGTTAATGTTTCAATGGTAAGTCAAATGTGCATCAGTATCAAAATATATCTGTGAATGAATACCTGCTTTGGAAAGACCCTGCGTCAAAATCAACTTAAGGTTATCACCTTAGATGGGTTAGTCTACTCAAGTTAAATATATTATCTGATTAACACAAAATACTGTGATATGTTTTAAAGGGATATTCCGGCGTAAAATTAATTTAGGGTCAAACACCCCATAACGCTGAGTTTAGACACCCCCTTGATAGATGAACGTTGCCGACCTCTTGCTTCTCTATTTATACCAACTTTAGTAACGACCGCAGGATAGCAGTACACAGCGGTCTGAGGAGCCATAAATAAACCTCAACCAAAAAGCCACTCTATAGCCACAAATAATGCTCAGAACAGCACCTAACTTCATCAACAGGACATATAGGGTCCCAGCCATAGTACTAGCCACCAAACATCTTTTTAGCTTTGCCTGGTTTCTTTAGTAAAGAGACGAAACACAACTCACCTACTCTCTTCCAGGAGCAGCTGCTTATTTGTAGCAAGACCTGAGGCCAGTCCAATACGAAATGCTGCAGGCTGACGCAGTTAAAGGAAGAAGGTTTATGATCATTTCTTCATGGAAATGCAATCAGACCGAGACGCTAAGGCAGAACTACTGCATATGCAGTGCAAAATGACTAATATGGTGATTATTACTTCTAGAAAATGATAAAGTAATGATTATAAACGTTTTCCTTGAGCTGCGTCACCCCGCTGTATTCTGTGATGGACTGGCCCGAGGTCTCACAAGGTACAAACAAGCAGCTGCTGAAAGAGAGTAGGTAAGTTGTGTTTAGTCTCTTTGCTAAAGAAATTGGCCTAAGTTTAAGAGATGTTGCGTGGCTAGTGCTATGGCTGGGACCCTATATGTACTATTGATGAAGTTAGGTGCTGTTCTGAGCAGTATTTGTGGCTATAGAGTGGCTTTTTGGTTGAGGTAAGTGTATGGCTCCTGAGACCTATGGCTCCTGTGTACTGCTATCATGCGGTCGTTACTTAAGTTTGTATGACTAGAGAAGCAAGCAGTCGGCAACATTCATCTCTCTCAGGGGTGTCTAACTCAGTGTTACGGTGTGTTGGACTCTAAATTAATTTAACACCGGATTTCCTTTAAGGCTCTGAGACAAGCATTATATTAATAAATGGTGGGGGTCAAAATGAAGCCAACGCACAAGTCTGAAACACTACAGTTCCTTAAGTGTCCACTTTAAGTTAGCCCCAAATGCCAAACAATCCATATTGGGCCCTTTTACTTCCAGATTGTTTTCACCATGATAACCATCATACCTCTGTTTCAGCTGTTCCCATTCACATAGACTAAATGGGGTTTCTAAAAACTGGCCGCTGGTTTGTACGCAGTTCCCTCCACCTCCCCATCTCCACCCAATCGCAGCAGAATCAACAGTGCCATCATTCATTTATCTGGTTCCAGTAGTCATCAGCCACCACCACTACCAGCGTCAGGACGCCATTGGGGGATTTTTCTGCCGCCGCACAGATCAGACATCCTACAATCTCACAAATCACCTCATTGAGTCTGAACCTCAAGGACTTACTGTCAAGCAACATTCTAATACTTGTCAAATAAATTTTCTAATCTTTGAATGCCTCTCCTGACTGAACTTCCGTTTTTAGTGATCTTTTGATATAATGCCAGAATCATGGAGACATACATGTCTTCCCAATACCATGCCTTCCCAAGTTGAGTTTTATACCCCCCCAAATCTCTCACGCTGAATCATATTTAATACATTTCACAGACTATGAGCATGTGTTGAAAAGAACAGAAACTAAACATATTTTAAACAAAATCATTTAATTAAAAATTCATGAAAAAAAAAAAAAAGCCCTGGCAGGCATTGTTTGGCCATCACAGTGTGTAAGAGCCCACACTGAAGCTGTTTGCCATGTAATGCTGCACAACAGGGAAGGCAAAATGTCTTGGCAAACAGCGTTGTTCTATTGTTTACTGAAGTATGACCCTGATCCTTCCTATCTTCACATTTATGGCTGTTTTAAGTAGCTAACACGTTTAGAAGTGGTGAAATCAAAATTAGTTGTAATTTGTCCTTGACTTACAAGACTTACAGACTCGAAACACAGCAGTGATCCCGCCCTTAGAGGGCAGTCAGGGAAAAATGCCTGCTTGAAAGTGTTTGTAAATGAGGCCTAAAAGGGATGGCTAATGATGCAGGTGGCTATACTGCAGAGACACACAGGTGGGATGCTACAGGCGACGGGTTATTGACTCCTCACTTTACGCTGGTTGGTGACTCGCTAAAGATCTCAGACTTGTGTGACTCATTCTTTCTCCCTTAGTACCTCTCCCACTTTTCTCCATTTCTCTCTTCTACAGAGAGGGGACAGGGCTTTTTCCACCCACAGAACCTGTTGGCACTTTCTCAGTCTTTACAGGTAATATAAGACACACAAGCCCATGCATTTTTTAACATACAAAAACCCTTTGGTGCATTTTCATAGTTTTTTTATACATTTGTTGATACTGTATATACATTCTCAATTTGGCAATCTTTCCTGTAAGCAGATTTGCAGTCTAGATGGCTTCATCATGTACAGATTTCTGTGCTTTTTTCAAGACCTCTGGGAATAGAAGTAGAGACAAGTAAATATTGATGTACATTCTGTTCCTTCTTAGCCTCAGTCCATCTGGATCCACAGTTGCCTCTGGAGGACAAACAACCTGGAAGAAACTCTCATCATTTCCTCTAGCAGGCCCGCTCAGTTTTCCTTTTTCTTCTGATCTGTCTCTCTTCCATGTATGCACTTTGTTTTTATACCCCCTCCCCCTAAAGTCATTCCCTCTCAACTCTCAAAGATAGAGTTTTCATCTGTGTTCCAGTCACAACAAATGAATTATAGATGATTATCTATGAGGCAGAATACTAAAGACCTCACACTGCTGTTAGGCACACCACAAGATGATTGCCATGAGCAGGGGAGATTTTATGATACAGTCATTTAACAAATACTTTTACATTCAATAAAAAGTCAAACATAGTGTAATTTTAGTCTGGATCTCGAAGGGGTTTGGTTTATTGTTGGATTCTAAGAAACAACGTATCACTGTCTGTGCAGCCAGCTAAGTTGTTTCCTTCATAACCTGCTTCCTCTGCTCAGCCTTGGTCCATATGTGGGGCACAGAAACAGAGCCAGTGGAATAAATGTCCTATTCCCTGTTATCATCTGTTGGAAAATTAATATCATGCATGTCCAAAGCCTCAGAAGAAATGGGAGTGTTTGTGCAAGCCATCTGTGAAAGTGAATAGTTAAAGCAGTGCCTCTCATCACAGCTCCCTCATTGCCTAGCCTCTTTCCTTCTGGAGCTTCTCCCTTCCTTCTTTCCTCTTTTATTCAACAGAATCCGTTTTTCTTGTCAGAGTCCTATCTCGCTCCATCACTTTTTAATAATATTCTCACTGTAATGAGTGCTGTTATATACACAGGAGGCGGCAGTTGGGGGCCAATTTGTGATTTCACATCAGTTCAGATCAGAGAAAGATTGGAAAATGAAAGGGGAAAAACACACAACTTCCTGTGTATCTGTACTTCTTTTCAGCTGGGCTCACAAGAGAGAATTCTGCATCTTATTTCAGCAGTCAAGGGAGTAAGGCTGCTCCCCAAGCCGCCATTTTGGAAGCATCCTCTGGAACATAGTCACCGGAGAGATCTCTCTAGAGACTAAAGGAAAAGAGATAAAGTAGAATGCTGATGTGTAACTGCATAAGGTTAGCCAGCCTGAAGCTTCTGGGTAGGCCTAATGAAGCTCTGCTATTATGGGAGTCCTTGTTGGGCTTTCTATTTGGATCAGCTGCAAAGGGTTAGGGAATTTTAAATTGATGCATGCAGCAAAAATCCCCAATCTTTACACCTTGTTCTAGTTTTTTGTTTCTAGTAGCACAAAACAAAACTTTGATGAGCCCTAGAGCAAACATATTTTGTGTGGTCAACACCGAAGCACATTACTAGTGCACATGTGCACAAATAGATATACACATTACTCCTCAAAAAAACCTTAAAGGGACATTCCAGTGTAAAATTAAATTAGGGTTAACACCGGGTTAGACACCCCTCGAGAGATAAATGTTGACTGCTTGATTCTCTATTTATACCAACTTTAGTAACGACCGCAGGATAGCAATACATAGTGGTCTACCACTTCACGCGCAAACTGTCCTCAACCAAAAAGCCACTCTATAGCCACAAATACTGCTCAGAACAGCACCTGACTTCATCAACAGTACATATAGGGTCCTAGCCATAGTACTAGCCACCAAACATCTTTTTAGCTTTGCCTGGTTTCTTTAGCAAAGAGACCAAATACAACTCACCTACTGTCTTCCAGGAGCCACTTGTTTGTGGGGGGAGCCCTGAGGAGGCGATCACCGAGTGCAACAGAGTTTTGCAGCTCAAGAGAGAACATTGTAGTCCTTTCTTTATGATGCAAATCAGAAAAACTATACAGTGCTTCAGTACATGATAACTTTGAAAGGGAAGGAGAATTTAAAGTCCCACTCTGATTGTTTTTTCTTTTTTTTTAACTATTTAAAGTGTTATCAAATCAAATCAAATTGTATTTATATAGCGCCAATTCACAACAGTCGTCATCCCAAGACGCTTTTCAAAGAACAAGAGCAGGTCTAGACCACGCTCATTGTGTGATTTATTATCAAGACCCAACCTAAGATGGGTTTTGGCCCATCCCATTTAACATGAGTAGCAGCAGCAGGGAAAAACTCCCTTTTAACAGGCAGAAACCTTGGGCAGGACCCGACTCATGCCAGACAGCCACCATGCCGCTGCTGAGTACAGAGAGACAGGGGGAGAGAGAGAGAACAAGATAGATGGAAGGAGAGAGAGAATGAGTAAGGGAGAGGGAGGGGGAGGGAGAGAATAGAGAACGAGGGCGAGAGATAGAGACAGGGACAGCAGCAACATTAAAACAAAAGCAACAACAACAACAGCAGCTCAAGTAATGGTGAAACAAAATGTTTACAGGGTTAGGATATGAGTAATTATGGACAATGTTAAATTAATGTAATGTGATTACAGTCAGCCGGCCTAATAGTAGTTAACTCTAGTTTTATGTTATTAATGTCAGTGAGGCTGATGTTCATGTCTGCAGTAACAGTCCAGAGGAACCCAAGAGAAGAAGGAGCTCAGGGCCTGAGGTGGACAATCATAGACGATGCGGCTGGAGTCAGCATCAGTCAGCCATCAGTCCAGAGCAACATAGGAGACTGGGGCTCAGAGACATACAGAGATCTGGTTAGCAATTAGATGGGAGAAAATGACTTCAGTGTACGGGATAATGAAGTAACTAATTATGGACTATGCTAAATTAATTTAAGGTGATAAAAGTTAAAACTCAATGGCAGTTTACTCTAGTTTTATTTTATTGATATCAGTTAGGCTGACGTACGTGTCTGCAGCAACGGTCCAGAGGAGCCTAAGAGATGGAGGAGCTAAGGGCCTGAGGTGGACAATCAGGGATGATGCAGCTGGGGTCAGGCAGTTCCGCAGCAGACCGTCTGCAGCATTAGTCCAGTGGAAGCTAAGAGACTTAGAGACACTCAGAGAGAGAGAGAGAAATGTGGTTAGTGACTTATATGGGACATAAAGACCTAAAGGAGAGATAGAGACAGACTCTAGCTCAGTGTGCCAGATAACCCCGGCAGTCTAAACCTATAGCAGCATAACTAAGAGCTGGTTCAAATCAGCCCCGACTATAAGCTTTATCAAAGAGGAACGTTTTAAGTCTACTCTTGAAAGTTGAGAGGGTGTCTGCCCCCCGAACCTCGAGCAGTAGATGATTCCAGAGGAGAGGTGCCTGGTACCTGAAAGCTCTTCCTCCTATACTACTTTTAGAAACATTTGGTACAACGAGCAGGCCTGCAGACTGTGAGCGTAACGGTCTAGATGGAAAGTAAGGTATAACAAGCTCATCGAGATATGATGGAGCCTGGCTGTTAAGCACTTTATATGTCACAAGGAGGATTTCAAACTCAATTCTAGATTTAATAGGGAGCCAATGAAGAGAGGCTAAGACAGAAGAGATGTGCTCCCTTCTTCTGGGTCTAGTCAATACCCGAGCTGCTGCATTTTGGACCAGCTGAAGAGTCCAAATCCTTCCGGGTCGTAACAAGAGCACCAGTAGCTCATTCGCCTCTGAGTTGTGGGCGAAGACAGCGCTGCTCTGCACACTCCTCCTCACATTAGCTTGCAGCCTAACATTGCCGGTGTAGTAAGAGTGGCAGGTAACGTAGGAGCTATTCAGCTCTCAGACACTAATGTCTTTGGGGACATGATGAAAGCCAATATCATAATAAGCTTTCTTACAAGCATTGCAATCCACAACCACACATACTTGTTCCATCATCGTCCTCACTACTTTCCAGGTCTGGCCTGCACAGCGGGGGGCAAACTTCACTGTGTCTGAACCTGCCGTTTGGGTCTGCCAGAGATTCACAGCGATTTGAATGAAGGAATACTCAGAAGTGCAATTTTGCACTTAGTTTTCATATGGTATGTCCTTTAGCATCAGAAAAATGCCACATGAACCTACAGACAACAAGAAAATCAGGATTGTCATTGGAGTGGGTCTTTAAAATCCTAAAGAGCATACATATCCCTTGGGGATATATATGCTCTTTGGTTAATAGTAAATGGCAAGATTAAAAAAAAACCTCTGCTGTTTTGAAATTTCAATCACAAAAGAGCTCTGCTTTGCTGGCCATAATAGCAAAACAAAACACTGTGTTGATTCCTGGGGAAATTTCCTATCCTCTTAACTCCTGCAGATTGGAGGGCAAGGCCAAAAGTGTATCCATGGAGTAGATAGGGATTCTTTAAGCACTCAAGGACACTTAAGTAGTGCAAATGTGAGATTTAAAACTGTTTTTCAACTCAAGGATGTTCTTGGGACTCATTATGCTGTAGGATGTGAGGTCCATTAGGAACAGGATAAAAACACTCCTTTTTTGGACACCAAGATGTTTGTTGCTTTACATGAATTAATCTTTATCCTTCAAATGCATGAACAACCTTTGACTGTGAGCTATTCCAGAACAGCCTGTGGCTGTTCACAATTCTGCATTTCTTAATAGTTATCCATATATCAAAAGTTTGGGCCATATATTATCTCTAAATGATTTCATAAAACATAAATGAACAAAACAGAGACCAGAAATAGATCTATGCAGAAGCTGTAGTCATGTGTTGTGTCAGTCTGGCCCCATACTTGAGCATTTGTCTGGTTTAGGCTCTACAGGGGTTCCAGACTGGCTGTTAGCAAAAGGGTTCAGTGATACTTTTCTTGCTGTAGTTGTTTACACTGCCAAGATGTCATAAATGAAGGAGCAGTATTTATAATTGCAAAGCTGACAGTCTCACTATGATTGCAGACAATTTTGGCCACCATGTGGAGTGGATGAAAAAACTCTTGGCCTTTGAAGTATCTTGAAGGGCCAAGAGTTTGTGGCTTACTTTTCGAAAGGCTTCTATTTCCTGTCTGTGACCACATTAGTGATGGATCAGTGGGTTTCATTCAATGTACTTGTTTGGGATAAGTGTAGCTGATATATTTTGAGTAGTGCCCACAAGCAATGCATCTTTGGTTTGTTTTTTTCTCACTCACTAAACTGATTTTTTTCATGTACAGTCTGCACGATTTGATTGAAGCATATTACTAATTTGGTGTGGCTTCAGTGAAATTGTGTCCCTAGAGTAAATCCGAAAATTTGGATGAATAACAGTGTAATTTGCTCTGATAGAGTAAATGTGATAGTCCATAATGGGACCTAAAGTGAAGCCTGTGATTACCTATTATCACAGAAGATTCATTTTCTAACTGAGAAAAAAGTTTGAAGAAGAATAGATATTTAATATATTTTTTTTACTAAAGGGGCAAGCCCAAAAACCTATATTAGATGGCTGTGTTCTTTGGCCCTCGATGCCCTCAATGACATAGTAGATTTTAGAAAGAAGATGCCAAACTCCATTTTGCAACAGCATGGGTCTGTAGTTGAAGAGTCCGTGACAGATGAGCATTAGCTGTCCTTCCTGCAGTCCCGACTTGTCACCCACCAAAAGAGACACCGAGACACTGCACAAAAAAAGGGTCCCCCATAAAATGAAAGCACACAGTGCAGAATATGAGTAGTGCATTGGCTGTGTCCCCAGTGCAGGCCCTGATGACCACTCTCAGAGTCTGAACTGCAGGATGCACCCTGACAGCGGTAGGAAGTTTGGAGCTGTAGAGAGAGAGAAGCTCTGCAAACATCAAAAATCTACAACATAACTTTCTTCAATCAGAACGAGTGGGCAAGTTGGAATGATCCTGCTTTCAGTTGTAGACTGCAAATCATCTTTGGATCTGGTCTCCAGAGTTTTACTGCACCCCGGATGCAGCAGGAAATCCTTGCACCCGCTTTGCCTCAGAAGAGAATAAAAGGGACAATGATTCACTCCTTACTCCTCTAAATTCAAGGATGGGATTTGGACTCTCATTGAGTCCATTTATGTATCATCTTTCTGTCATGTTCACTGGCAAAGTTCTCTTTTTGTCTACATTCCATTTCATGTCTTGTGTTTCCTGTTTGCTTTATTTTGAAATCACTAGCCCCTGTCTCTGTTTCAGGTTGTTCCTGTCTGCCTTTCGCCTGTCTCGTCACAGCTGCTCCCCAATTGTTCTCCCCGCACTTGTGTCCAATCACTCCATTACCTCTTGTATTTAACCTCTTGTCTCTCCCTGTACTGTTGCCAGTTTTTTGTACTTGTCACATTCCAGCACACTTCTTGTTACCACAATTCATGATCTCAACCTTGTTAGTTTTTTGGCACTGCCTTTTGCCTCACATTTTTGGTGGGTGACAAGTCGGGATTACAAATTTGATCAGACGCCAGTTTTGTGACAAAATATTGCAGCAAAAGACAATGACAACTTACCTTGAAAGCCTGCGCCTCTGCTTCTTCCAAGCTTTTACATGGATACTTCCATAAACAGGAAATGAAGATACTCTAAAGCACCAATCAAGGTCAGTCATTCTACTCTTCCTGAATTCAAAGATGGTCTGTACAGCAAAACATTGTTGAGTCAGAGAAATATTTGTCCACTTTCTGAGATAATATCACCAGGTTCTATTTCATCCCTACTGACCGCCAGAGGCGGTGCTTTAAGCACTGAATATTCCCCTCGCGCATGCGTAGTTCGAGTGTTTATACCAAAATAGTCACCTGTGACCCCCGTATGACCCGGTAGGAGTCTATATCTGTGGGAGTAACCAGGTAATCAGTCCCTTTTCTTTTCTCGCGTGCGAGTTGCTTTATGCTTAATGCTAAGCTGCTTTTCTATGCGATTAAACGTAGCAAGTAGTTCCGTGACCATATAATTGGTCAGAGTAGCGAGGCATTCGCCCTCCAGGAGCTGCAACTTTATCAACCTGTTGATGAGCTACAACGATATGGGTTTCGCCGGGAGCCGACGGCCGCGCCGCGCCACCGACCCCGCCGCGGGTCTAAGGTAAGGTTGTTGACAGCGCTGTCCGCATTAGCGTCTTATGTCGGTATAGGCGGCGTTCGCGTAGCCTCCCTCCAACATAAGTATCGGGTTCGCGGTGAAAGCAAACAATAGCGATAGCGATCTCATCGTATTAGTGTCAAGGATCACTGCACTATATTCATTTTTTTTGTGGTTATAGTGATTTGCTTTGCAGTTTTCAGCCAGCGTGAGGCTTTAGCTCGGTAGTCGAGCGTCTTTTTCTTTCAAGTAACGCTCCGAAAGTTGATAGGGAGCCTTTTTAGCCTCTGGCTCAGTTGCTATTTTGTGTAGCACTCTTTTCGTTGTTCTTGCCGTGTGAGTAGGCAGCCACGCGCTCCCTCCTTCCGGCATTTAGCGTTAGCTGCTCCTCAGCCACTACTAGTAGCTTGGCAGCTGTGGGAAGCTTTTCCTTGGGCTAGTTTTTTTCTTCTGTTGTTGTCAAGGTTTGTTTTTTTGGCTGATTAACTGAGTATATTGTGTATGATGTAGTAATTTTACTTAGCTTAAAGTAAAATCTGTACTTTATTTAATTGAATTTCTTGACTCCGTGACAACAACAGCCTCTAACTGGCAGGGGGTGTAAGCACCCCTCTCCCCAGTTATGGTCCCTGCTGGATAGTTGACTATCAGCTCATAGCTTACTTTAATTATTCTATTTTCATATTTAGTTTTTAATACGACTTTTCCTTGTCAACCTCTGCTGGCACAGGTAGCGTTCGCGCTCCCTCCCTCCGGTAAGTTGAACATAGACCCACCACCAAACAGCCTCTGCAGGTACAGGTAGCGTTAGCGCTGCCTCCCTCCTGCTGATTGTATACAGACCCACCACAAAACAGCCTCTGCCTGCATAGGTAGCGTGCGCGCTCCCTCCCTCGGGCTTACGGCTAGCGAAGCGAACACGTGTGACCGTGCACTGTGCCTCGCTCATATAGAGGAACCAGTGAAGCCATGGAGCGCCCACACCCCTGTTCCTCCTGTGAGGCTCCTCTCGAGCCAGATGATGGCCATGAACTCTGCCCCAGATGCCTCGGGGTTGCTCATCTGAGGGACGCACTCGGTGACGATGCCTGTATGAATTGCACCTACATGCCCTACGCGGTGAGGGCTGCCAGGCTGGCAGAAGTGGAAGATGAGGGCGAACTCTCATCAGGCCAGACTAGACGCTTGAAGCGGCGGGCTGAGGCTTCAACCCAGTCTAGGAGGTCTAGCAGCCGGGCAGAGGCCACTACTGATCATGCCGCACCTCCTTCAAAGAAGAAAAAGCCTGACCGCAATCTGACCTCCAAAGTGGATCAGCTGTCGGCCGAATTGGCACAGATGAGGACTTTGCTGATGGCCCAGGCCCACCGGCCCGAGTCCCCATTGGAGGAGGCTCCCACACCACCGATGCCACATCTAGACCGGGAAGAGGATGCTCTTTCCCTGGCAGCGTAGGCCACACATTTCTGCGAGTTTGAGGAAGATGGAGAAAGCAGTACCTCCCGGACCTCAATGGGCTCCCGCTCCTCAAGCTACAGCTCACTGGCCGTGACAGAGGACTCCTCTATGCGTGACATACTGCGCACGGCCCTGGAGCAGCTGAATGTGGCAGCGCCACAGCAGGCCAGATCAGCTCCTGCAAGCGCCTTTTTCAGGCACAGGCCGCCTCCTACATCCTTTACCGTCCCTCACTCAGAGGACTTTCTGAGGGAGCTACAGGCCAGCTGGATAGACTCAAAGGCTGGCACCAGTCTGTCAGCCGATGCCCGGGCCCTGGCGGCGATGCACGACGCAATATCAGTGGGTCTGGACAAAATGCCAGCTATCGAGCCGGGGATCGCATCACTCATCATGTCACCAGATGAGTCGCTGCGTCAGGACGCAAGGTGCCCTCGGCCCCAGTGCAGGCAGACAGATGACCTTCTAGTCAGAGCCTATGACTCGGGGGCACGTGCTGGTTGCATCGGCAACGCTCTGTCACACCTAATGTTGGCCCTCTCAGCTTCCCTTCATGGGGACGATGCAGGTCCAGGAGGCAAAACAGCCGGGGAAGCCGGAGACAGCAGTAACTTCTGCGATGCGGCCACATGTCACGGGAGCTAGGACGAATGATGTCTTACCTTGTCCAGGCTCGACGCCAGGTCTGGCTGTCGCAGTCACCCCTGACGGAGAAGACCAGAAGAACCCTGCGTGCTCTCCCAGTGGAGCCAGGGACCATATTCGGCCCAGCTGCGCAGGAGGCGCTGGAGAGGACAATCCAGGCGGGGCAGACAAGGCAGCAGCTTGCAGGCCTGCGACACATGCCTCCCCCGAACAGGGCCCCCCCCAGCAGGGGCAGGGGACGCTCAAATGCCCCACGGAGTAGCACGCCAACACCAGCCTACTCCAGCGGTGGTAGTAGACTATTAGCCAGGCCTATGAAGCTGACAACCAGCCTGTACCAGCGGGCATACGGTGCCACTCCACCAGGAGCGTTGCCACATCATGGGCTGCCCTGAAGGGCGTGCCCCTAGGGGATACTTGCGCCGCTGCTTCGTGGGCATCAGCAAGCACATTTGCTAGATTCTATAGGGTGAACGTCGCCACACCCCACCCAATGGGGGTGGTCCTGTGCCCGGAGTCCGATTCTACCTGTTAAGGTTTGTAATCAGGATTCTTCGTGACTATGTTGGCATGAGTCATTCAGTGCTTAAAGCACCGCCTCTGGCGGTCAGTAGGGATGAAATAGAACGAAAGTTACGCATGTAACTACGGTTCTATGAATCCCGAATGACCGCCAGAGCACTGGGTCACTCAGAATCCTCGTGCTTCGCGAGAAAATTCTGTAGGGACTGATTACCTGGTGACTCCCACAGATATAGACTCCTACCGGGTCATACGGGGGTCACAGGTGACTATTTTGGTATAAACACTCGAACTTCGCATGCGCAAGGGGAATATTCAGTGCTTAAAGCACTGCCTCTGGCGGTCATTCGGGATTCATAGAACCATAGTTACATACGTAACTTTCGTTTTCCATGCAGTTTTTATGTTTTCAAAATTATACATGTTTCTAAAATATTTTTTGATGTGTAATACTCTCTAAAATAATTCAAAATGCTTTGTTACTACCATCTTGAAATGTTTGGGCAAAATTGATTGAATATTCTGTTTTATTGTTCTTAATGACATTTTATGTCAGAAGTTCCTTAGGCTCCCTCAATGTTCTTATATAATGTCCTCTAAAAATGACAAAATGTTATTTGCAAACCAACAAAATGTGGAGGATGTAGTGTCTCAGTTAAGCACCTGTCTGTTTGCTCCTCATTAAATGGTCTGTACTGGCTTCAGAACCCTGCTTCACATTTGCACATCTCTAGATCAGTGAATCAGGTAAACTTGGTGGTATTTGTTTGTCACTCTGAATCATTTTTAAATTTGTTCATTTTTTCCGTTTGTTTTTTCCTTTGCTGTGGATTTTCTGACTATTTTCAACATGTTTGTGAAATCAATTTGATTTAAAGAGCCCTCAGTTGCACTGATGAACATCTGTGACAAAAATCTTATGGTTTCAGTCCTTAACCTCAAACTCTGACAGCCACAGCCAGTTGCTCAGCCTTTTGCCAGACCCCTAGCTTTAACAGGAAAATCCCTTTGAACTCTACTAGCCCTTCATTTCTGTCTATCTCTGGCAAACAAAATTAGTACAAGTCAACAGATGGAAGAAACGTTACTGAATGTTTTTTTAGAGAACATCTTCATGCAAAATTCCAGTAACCTTGACAACATTTGGAGCTGCAAAGGTTGAAAAAATATGAGGTCAAAACGTTTTTGCAATCCTGTCACTACGCATTTTACAAGAGTTGTCTCAAAGCATAAAAAAAAAATTCAGGGAATATAATCCTGAAACAAACCTCTTGCTGTAAAAATACAAGAACATTCAATGAGATACTTGAAACATTTTAAGAACAAAACACTTGTCTAAGGCTGCCCCAAAACATTTCTCTTGAAGTGCTTGCCGTTAAGACAATCTAGGTTCATTTTTCAAGGTGTACTTCAACGTTTCCACTGCCTTTTTTCAGCTGGTTGCCTGAATTTTTAAAAATATCTTCCTCTGTATCTTTCACCTCTTTGTCCATTGATCCACAGCACTGCCACCCTCAGTGATAAAGCTATATTTTTCCTTTTGTTATGTCTATGTGAAGGTTGTTTTTAAACTATCTACCTCAGAAAAGAAGAAAAGAAAAAATAAAATGTCTGGGCTGCAGCCCAGCAATGGCATACAGGGCCGGCCGGGTAGTTCCCTCTGCCAGATCTTCACCCTGGATTCTGTCATCACCACTACACCCCCTCCCTTAACCAGTTTTTATTATCCAGGTCACGTTTCCCTCCGTTGACAGGAAAGACTTCTTTAGAGGGCGGATTAAAAGGCCTCCAAACCGATCCTGATAGGAGGTGTCTGGCAGCTGATGCTGCTGTGTGATATGTCACAGTGCTGGGAGGGGTTGGGGGTGGGACAGGGAGAGAAGTGAAAACTTGATTGCCTTTGACTGTGTGAGCAGGTTTTTGTGAGTTTTGGACTGTGTGTAAAGCCTTCTGCCCACATGTGTATTGCACTGGGCATTCTGCACTGACCAAAGATGAAAGGATAACTGGTTGGTCTCCTTTCATGATGGCTGATTGGAGTGATGTAATCGCCTGTAAGGGGCCTTCAGACACACAAACAACATCCCCCAAATCATCAAACATACATCAGTGTCCAAAGAATTGAAAACACACACAAATTGAAAACACACACACACACACACACACACACACACACACACACACACACACACACACACACACACACACACACACACACACACAATATGCAGACTAGTTGCATAACAAATTATCAAACATTTCCATATGACTTTGCTTTAGTTATGCAGACAGGAACTTCACCTTTCTGTCAGTAACCAGATCTCCAGCTGGCTCATTTCAACACCATACCAGACTATTCTTCAGTGTGTGTGTGTGTGTGTGTGTGTGTGGGAGTAGGAGTGTCTTTCAAGTGATGGTAGAGGTGCTCTGATGGCAGATGAGTGACCCGGTCAGAAAAGGTCAGTAACAAAAGTGTTGATGTGGCAGGGGGGGGGGGCTTCCACTGACCAGCTAATTAAATGTCAGTGAGTCCTACTAAAAAAGGAAAAGAAGCAGGGGAGGACAAGCTCCAAACAATAATCCTGCTTAAAGTTCAGGGACTAAAATAACATTGTAACATTGTAAAAGGTGAGACACACTTTCAGACAGAAGGTTTTCATGTATAACAGGTTTGAATATGTGACCTGTATGGGCTTTAACTCGTGAATTGAATTCACACAATGCTTAGTGTGGTAAAGCAGTGTTTACATGTCATGTTTCACAAGCTTTACACACAGTGCATATGAGATGCAGCAGACTTGTCTCCTTTACTCAGATGAAGGCAATACACCTATTTCTTCAATACTTTGACTAAATGGAAGTTATTAGGATTTAGCATTAACAGGAAAGGTGAGGAAGTATGATCTACTATGAAAAATAAACAATAAACTTAATTAAAAATACACAGTAATCACTCATCAAATAATATACAATCTCACAGGTCTTTAATTTAGATTAAATGTACAAATCTCATTTAAAGTTGAACAGAAAAAGTAACTGAAATTTCTCAAATTTGCTAGAGTATTCCTTTGTGCACCCAGTTCATACTCAATTCTTTGTTGTTTTCTTCATCATTTGCTGTGAAAAATATAGAAAACTTTATGTGCAAACATTGTTGCAGACACGACCTTGTTGAGTGCAGATACCTCCTGTTCAGTTCAGGAGTTGTTTTATGGTGCATACACACCAAATGCTACTAAAATACTTTTTGTCAATACTTATCTGGATGCCTGAATGTTCTGTGCTTACTCGAGCAATTTGTGCAACTGACTTGCTTCCATTTGCATGTTTATATTTTATTATTAAATTTGCAATGATATAAATATTTTTTCCCTTTGTTTTTTATTGAAAGGGCACAAGAGAGAAGGCATTTCATAAAGTTTTAAAGGTTAGTTATTTTAAACCACTGCTTATTTCATTGTGAAATAATTCCCTGTTTATTTTGACATTTATGTCCTAATTTTTTTTTTTTTCCAAAAGACTAATCCTGACCTGAACACAATCAGACAATTTTTTATCTGCAATAGTTACAGTCACTCTTACATTGTTATTTCACCATGGATTTTCAGTCATTGTTTTATTTATAAAACTGCCAATAGAGCAGCCTACTCCATAAATCTTTTCATTCCTTCTCGGAAAATGAAACCCACGTTGCATGAGCTACCTTTGTCACTTCCTTTCTTGCAGCTGGAAAAAGTAGAGGGCCTCAAACCAGTAAAGTATACAGAACACAACATACTCACAACAGTTTGCATTTCCCACTAATTAGGATATCATTCTATCACTGCTATGCTTCTACGGTATGTGAACAAGCAATGGGATTTTAAAGTTTGGATTTTTGCAGGTTTACTCGTGTTTATTAAAGTAAAATATGTTCCCTTACGCTGTGCTATCACCTTCAGACAGACTTAGCAGCTAAAAGTCCTGTTGGGGTCCATGTGGATCAGGGATATGCCATAGAATGGTTTTATCTTGATGATAAATTTATAACCAGGAAGTATTTCTCATCTACATGAATCAATAAACAACCAGGAATTAACCAGATGATCTGTGCCTCTTCTGAGCTAGATCCTCATGTTTGGAAAATCTTCACTGTTCAAATTGATGTGTGCCTCGGTAGGTAGACTCAGTTGGTGATAGCACAGGAAAGTGTTATTTAAAAAATTCCTAATAGTATTATAGTAGGTGGTAAACTTCTTATTGTGTGTTTAAATTACAGTGCTGCTTGCAGACAAATTTCCTGAGAAAATCTCCTAAAGTCCCAAGCTGAAAGGTATAGGGGAGACCGGGGCTTGTTGTCACACTTTTTACACTCTTGTATATTTCTTGCGATCAATACATCATAAATATAAACAAAATGTGTACCGGATGAAAGACCAAAGTCTCAGGTACATATTTTGTATTCATGTAATTTTCATATCTTATGTCAGTGCAGAATTATAAGCGATCAATTAGAGAGTGTGAACCAGGGCCGGATTATGGGGGGTCTGGGCCCCGGGGCCAGGAGTTTGCAAAGCCCCCCCCCTCAAAAACAGTCTGAGTGATATGTAAACATTTGGAAAAGCATTTTTGTTCTTCTGAAATGAATGATTTGTACTGAACAAGTTCATCTGCCAAGCTCATTGTCAGATCAGTGGGATATGCTGCAGCAAGAGATTCTGCCCTTAAAGTGAGCTCACTGTTGGACATATTATCAGGCATGAAAAGAACATGAAAAAGATTGGTCAAGTGTGTGTATGCAGTAAACTGATGTTTAAGACAGGACACAAGTTTGTCAATTAGAACATTGAACGTTTCAATCCGAAACTTCTCTTTTCCACTAAATTCAACACCTGGCTCTGCACTTTCATCAGCCATACATTTGCGCTTCTTTGTGCACTGGAGGTCATGTCTGTAGTCTTGGGAGACTGAATCAGTAACAGTTAAAGCTGACCCTTCAAAAAAGGCAAAATTGTCTCTCTGTGCTGCCACAAAGTCACCAAGTGAAAGGAGAAGCTGTGTAGCCGTGTGTATGTCAATGTTATGTTTCTGCAACTGCAGGCTCGTGGCTCGGAACTGCTGCAGTATTGTATCCCAAAAGTGTGCCATGAAAGCTATCTCTAGGGTGTCCAGCTTGCCACAGAGTGCAGAGGCCTCGCTTCTAGTTTCACGTTTCTCCTGTGAGTCTTTGGAAATATTGTTCAATGCCTCTCTCAATTGTGTAATAATATATAATATATAATGCATAATAATGCATTCCTCAATTATTTGAACAAAGTAAAACTTATTCAAACCTTTCTGATACTTAAAAACTTTCTAATACTTTAGGATTTTTAATTATTAAAATTTTCCCTGTTTAAAATAGTTTTAGTATTCATGCATTATTCACTCCTTAAACAAAATCCCACTTCTTCTACTACAACTACTGCTAATATCAATTAAACTAGTACTTTGACTTCTACTTCAACTACTATTGCTACTATTTCTACTTTCTCCACTGCTACTACTACTTCTACCACTAGCTCTACTACTTTGACTTCTCCTATTCTCAAACTATTTCTACTGCTTACATGACTACTAATATCACTACTATGACTACTAATATCACTACTATGACTACTTATCATACTACCACTAGAACAACAAATTAAACTTATGCCACTTCTCACCTTCCTTCCTTTTAAGGTAATTTACTTCTTCATTCAAACTTTTGTGCAATTTCAGTCATTTTTCTGGCCTCTTTCAGCATGAATAAAATTTCAATTTATGGAGCATATTCATACTGTTTGTCCTTCAACCATTTTCACAATTATTCAACTTATATTTCTTTTTCACTCCTTCAACAGCTTTTACATTTATACCTGTCTCCATGTTTTATTAGCAGTTTAGCATTGCTTTTTCAGCTTTCAGCAATCAGCATTTCCACGCATTTTCTGCAAGGAAATGCAATTTTTCTAGTTCCACTTAGACTTCCAGATTTGTTCACTGAAAATACAGTAGCCCTTACAATGGCTTTAAGTCTAGTATTATTACAATACAATACGATACAATGCCAAGGAAAGGTTTCAATGTAAGAATGTTGTTAGGAGTTTAGGAGAATGTTGTTAGGAGTTTCGATAAATGGATTTAACAATATTGGATTTTTTTATTGGGCGATCTTCTGAACTTCCGTGTTTAGCTTGTGGTAGAGTCAAACAATGGTGGAAAATATTAAAGAGAGCCCGGTTGGCTATCTGCCCCCTACATGAAACCGCCAGTATCCAATGTTGGCAATTTAGCGACTTTGTCGCTAGATTTAGCGACTTTTGGCCATCTCTGGTGACTAAAACCTCACCTAGCGACTTAGCAGCTTTTTAGGTGAATCTGGCAACTTTAAAAAAATCACATCTCTCGAGTTTCAAAATCATTGTTTTTCAATGTAACTTCAGCTCTGCACCGCCACCAGAAGCTTATTTCATGGTTAAGCAACACTGCGCATTAGCCCCGATCTCGAAACTGTACCCTTTGGGATTGTCAACATAGCCATGTAGACACATTTTCTTGAGCTCAGTGAGTCGTGTCTGATGTTATGACATCATGGTAACGTCATGAAGTAATCTAGCGACTTTTCAGAGAACCAATAGCGACTTTTGGTGATTTGTTTTTGGCAACACTACCAGTATTGTGCATAGTGCTCTGATCGTTCTGCTGCAAGTATATGCAGTTTCCGCACGTAAATTAAGTCACACAGCTAGCATATCCTGGGCCTTAGGGCTCACTGAAAGGACTTTCATTCAAAACCCTTGGCTCTCCCATTAGGGCTCTCCCTAGGGCCCCCACCTAGCCAGAAGTCACGACCCTTAGCAGGGGCTCTCATAATCATAGGGCCCTCTGAAAACATTCCCCCCTACTTCCTTGAACCCCTAGTTGGTAAACGTTAGGGCTCCCTTAGGAGTATTCACGAGAGGCACTACAACAGGGCCAGCCCAGGGGCCCTCTGACTGCTGTCCCCCAAAGCCCAGGGGCCCTCTGATTGCCGTCCCTGCCCCCCCCCCCCCCCCCAATTCATATCACCCTTCTCTTTCGGTTCTCTTCAGAATAGAGGCCCTCTGACATCGCAATTGGCATCGGCATCAACATCCCTTTGGGCCCCCCCGGGCCCCTGGACCCTTGGGCCCCTGGGCGCCGGCCCCACTGGCCCGGTCCGTAATACGGCCCTGGGTAGGGGTCGGGGAAGGGTCAGGGTAAAAAGAGAAAAGAGATTAAGCCCTTGTGACTGTGGGAGTTAAGCACCCATTATATGGTCATTTGCTGATAATTTTAAGCCCTGACATTGTTAGAATGCCACACAGCAACCCCTAATATAAAAAAGTACATAAAACAGGGCCATGGTTCAACATTAAGTGATTAATCAAATTACAAGGTTTCGTTTATACTCTTGAAGGTTTATATAAAGAATGGTGGTATTTAAAGAGGTTATTTTTCTATGACTATAGTCATTTCACTATAGTCTGTAAATGGGGCTATTACCCATGTACTTATATTGGTTCCATGAATATTGACAGCTAATAATGACCCTAACCCTAATGAATGATTTTTTTGAATTCATTATTGGCCTCGATTTGAAAGGAAGGGGCAGAACTACATAAGCTCTTTACATAACTTTGTTCCTTTTTAAACTGGTTGTAGTTGCCATAAATATGTTTGTGTAAACTTATTTGATGGACGAGTACAGTTTTTTTTTTTGTGTACATATATTTCATTTTGCTTTGACTTTTTTTCTGTTGTTTGCTTTTAAAATTTGAGATGAAGAAAGAAAGAAAGAAAGAAAGAAAGACAACTAACAGAAAATACTTTGTCCTGTGGAAAAGGGGAATGAGTTCTTGCAAAATAGGTCAAGACAAGTAAAAATGTCTTAACAGATCACTTTGACCATAATTTTGTCTCTTCAAAGTTGAAATTCTCCCCAAAACACAGTGCAACAGTATTTTGCCTGGACATAAATACAAATCTAAATACTTTGATCTCTGAATTCAGCTTGCAATGGTTAAGTCAAAAAGCTTTCATGTTTTACCATCCCAGTGGACATAAAAAGAAGCAGATGATACTGACTTGTATAAACTAGGCCATGTTTTGTCAGAGATTGAGTCAAGTACTGCCACCATATCACTTATCTCGCAGGCACACAAAGATTACATTAGCATTTGTGTGTAAGAAGACCGACCAGTTGCTTCACAGCATAATGTATTTTATTTAAATGAGCATTTTGAGTGTTCCAGTGGTTTTTGTGTTGTCCCCTGCTGTCTTTTTTGTTTATATTTTTGGAAAACCAGAACCTAAGTTTAGGAGTTTATGACCTGTTTGCAGAGACCAAACTGGTTCTGTGCATCACACATGCTGTGCAGTGTGCATTTGTATGTAGATATTAAGTTGTGTGTGTGTGCATGTGTTTGCATTATGAGAGCTGGGTCCTTACGTTTTTCCCAAGGGAAGATATTGGAAGCGTCTCCTCTCCCCCTAAAAAGCTGTTGAATAATTCACTCTGCCCCAGTTTCTGCCCATTAGGTTGACACTGCTGGAACTCTCTCGCCTAGAGTAGTTGACAGCTTTCTTACACACACATACCCACATTCATACCAGGTCACATGTAGAAATGCTTGTTCTTTCTGTTCCTTCCTGTCTTCTTTTCCTTGTCTCTTTTACAATAACACACAGTAAAACAAGAATACCTTCTTCACACATTTCTTTACATGTTTTCCTCAGTGTATGCACAACTGTCACCTTGATGCTGTGATTAAGGAACTACGGTAAGAAACTCGCTCTCAGTCTAAATTAAGAAGCTGTGCTGCAAAATTTCAAATTTAAATTTGGTGTGGCCATAAAGCTCTGATAGTTTTCCTGATAAAAACAATAATTATTTGATGAAGCCAACTATTGCCCAGACAGAGGACTAGGAGATGTTTATGCAATACATGACATTGAGTATGTTATAAGAGTAGGCTGAATTAGTCGTTGCCACAGTACTGTGTCATAGTACTGTATCAAAAATTTCTAAAGCTTCACTGTAATGTGTGTTTTGTTGTGTAGTGAAAAACTCAGGTTCACAAGAGCCACAGAATTGGTTGCTATAATTTCAATTCTCTGCATATAAGATGTTATTATACAAATATTGCAAACGGCTGCTTTGTGCACATTGTGGACATATGAGTGGAAAATTGAGACCACCTTGAATTAGAGGTCTTCCTTAAGTGCTGTTTCTATAAAGCATTGTCATCTGAATCCCTCTCATTAGTCTCCTTCAAATATTTACAGCCTTTTCCATTTCTTATAAATCGCTTTCGTGCCTTTAATTTAACTCAATATTCTCTAAAAGCTTCAAGTGCTGGAAGTCAATAAAACTTCTCTGTGGTTTCCAGGAAAACACTGTTCAGATATTGAGCCCTGCTTAAAGATTCAAATCCATCTCCTGGCCTCTTCCTGGTGATGCAAGGGCCGATATTTAAACCCAATAATTCATGTGCAGATATGAATGTTTTAGTTATGGGAGCGGAAATTAAACTGAATTAATGATAATCAAACTAGGGGTCCTGAAGCTATTTCAAGCCCTGCAAGATAAGGTGAGGAAGATGGATATTGGAGTGTATCAGTCAGTCTCTCTTATTTGAAACTGCTTTATAAGAGAGTTTCTTTTCCTCCTTGATGCATATATGGGTAGAAATTAGTTTGTTTCCTCGTGTAATAAAAAATGTAATAAAATAGCTGTAGGTGGCTCCATTATAAGTCTGGTGAACAAATCAAGCTGGTTGTCCCTGTTTCTCCTAATTAATTTCATGATCACAAACAGTTGTTGAAGATGTCTAGTTTACAATATACTTTTTAAATACTACAGCAATAAGAGGAAGTGAAACAAAATTGAAGACAAAACAATGTTGTAATTTTTTCAAATCACAGTAATCCTTATGGTAAATTAGACAAGGCTAAATGTAATCACCTTTTATATGACATTTTCAGGCAATGATTATTAGGCTGTCTTAGAAACATACTGCCTTGTGCTTGGATGGAAAGCCGCCTCTACTCCTCCTTTTTGCATATTTCTGTAAATTTAAACCCCAAATGAACCGTCTTGTCTTCATTAAATCCCTCTGTTCCCAGATCCCTCCATCTCTGGTGCTAATGATGTGCCTGGGTATCCTGCCTCCTGAATCCATCTTCTCTTTTTCTCTTCCATTTTCAGTCTATCTATCCCCACTTCACCTCCCCCAATGTCTGTCTGTTTCTCAGACTCTAATGATGTGCCAATATATGAGAAGCTACATGTAGTGTGTCTTAGCAGGATATGGTGAGGCTGAAGAGCTGACAACATCTTGTCTGCATACGGCACAGCCACGCATTATTGTGAAATCAAGGGAATCTACACACAGTACACAATGTGCAAAAACATATTTCCACAAACCTGGATACTGGAATGAAGTACATCTTTTAATTTGCATGATTAGACACCACTTATCAACACCACACACACACACACAAACACACACACACACACACACACACACATATATATATATATATATATATATATATAGATATATAGATATATAGATATATATATACTTGGACTTGGGGGGGAATCGCTGTTTTGTGGAGGGGAAAATGGCTGTGCATGATTTCAAAAACACAGGACATGATGTTAAAAGATCCAAAGTGCCTGGGGACTCTGCATGGCAGGGGCGTCCTACTCCCTGAGCCAGGTTTGCACCTGACCGCATACCTACACACTTGAAGACTTGAGCATTGAGATGTTGAGACAGCTGGACAGACACTTCACAGGGGTTATCAAGTGGGTTCCTACTTTCACCAACGTTTCGCTGATTTAACCCCACGACGTCTCCAGTAGGCTCAGCAGTGTAATCTGGCGTCCCAGAAACACCCCCCTCTGCATCTGCCCAACCAGTTTATTTGGGAGACCAGCTAGGGTCTTTCCTTTTCAGCCAAAGCCACTGGCTACACCGCTCTGCCACTCTGGATAGATCCTTGATGGCCTGGCATAGGACTTGTCCACTGATTCCCAGGTCCTTCATCAGCCTCACAGTCGACGTTGCCACAAACCCCCGACATCCAACTTCTGCTGGGCAGACCTTTGCTCTCCAGCCCCTCTGTTCTGCTTCTGCTGCGAGATCTGAATAACGCAGTTTCTTTCGTTCAAAGGCTTCCTCTACCGCATCCTCCCAAGGGACGGTGAGCTCCACAAACTACACTCTGCGCTGTGAGTTGGACCACAGGACTAGGTCAGGCCTTAGGTTGGTGATGACTATCTCTGGTGGAACTAGGAGCTGTGTTCCCACGTCCACCAGCATCTGCCAGTCTCTGGCTGTCTCCAGTTCACCCATTCTGGCCTTTGGTGGTAACTTCCTCTGTCCTTGTTTCCCTTCTCGAACAAACGCAATCGAGTTGGCCGAGTTGGTTACTCTGGGCGGCAAGGCATTGATGGTGGTTCTTCTGCTTTCCAGACTTGCGGCCAGGCACTTAAGAACTTGGTTATGTCTCCAAGTGTACCGTCCTTGAGAGAGGCTCACTTTACACCCAACAAGGATGTGTCTGAGTGTAGCTCGTGTTGAACACAGGGGCATGATGGATCTTCACCCACCCATTGGTTGAGATTTGTAGGGGTAGGAAGAACGTCATAAGTCGATCGGATGAGAAAACTTATCCTACTTGCCTCCATCTCCCACATGTCCTTCCAGCTGATGGTTTGTTTCTCCACACTCTCCCATCTCATCCACTGGCCCTGTTTTACCTGTGACACAGCCTTGGCACACCTGTTTGACTCCTCCTGTCGGCGGACTTTGGCCACAACCATCTTCCGACGCTCCCGAGAGGCTGCCTTGTTCCAGCACGGACGCTTTTCACCCAGTCCCAAGCCACCTCTTCCATGTTGGTCTTGGCCCACGATGTCACTGTGGTGGAGAGCAGATTTTGCCTGCTGTACTGCGTTCTTAGCCGTCCACTTCCTTCCTGATGCCACAGTTGGAGCAGCAGCTCGGATGACAGTGTCTTTTGATTCTGCCAGGGTCATCTCTAGTCTCACTTTTGTACATTTGAACTCCTCTGTGAGGCTAGAGAGGGGCAGCTGGAGTAGCCCCTGACCATAGAGGGCTACACTGCTGAGGCATCGAGGGACCCCTAACCACTTTCTCACATGAGAGCTTATCATCCTCTCCATTTTCTCAACCCTTGTGAGCGTGAGACCATTCATGGTTAGTGGCCACATGAGGTGAGGCAGTAATCCGAACTGTAAGCACCAGATTTTCAGCTTGCCGGGCAACATGGATTTGTCGATGACCTTCAGACCTTTGATGAGTTCCTGCCTGAGTTTGTGCGCCCGGTCAGAGTCCTTTAGCTTTGAATCGTACCATCTTCCCAGGCTTTTGATTGGCTTTTCCGCGACCGTTGGGATAGGTCCTTCATCGATGAAGACCCTTTGCTCCGTCAGTTTGCCTTTAACTATGGAGATGCTTCTTGATTTGGATGGCTTGAATTTCATTCTGGCCCCAGTGATGTTCTCTTGAAGCTTCCCTAGAAGGCGCCTGGTACACGGTATTGTTTTTGTCATGGTTGTCATGTCGTCCATGTAGGCCCTGATGGGCGGCAGCCGGATTCCAGATGCCAAGCGCTCACCGCCCACCACCCACTTGGAGGCTCTTATAATGACTTCCATCGCCATGGTGAATGCCAATGGGGAGATGGTGCACCCTGCCATTATGCCAATCTCCATGCGGTGCCATGTGGTGGTAAAGTCTGGCGTGGTGAAGCAGAGCTGAAGATCTTGAAAGTAGGACTTGACAAGGTGCTTGATGGTCCCAGGTATCCGAAAGAAGTCAAAAGAAGCCCAGAGGAAACTGTGAGGGACGGATCCAAACGCATTGGCAAGGTCAAGGAATACAACATGGAGATCCCTCTTCTCCTTCTTAGCAGTCTGAATTTGGTGCCAAATCATGCTGGTGTGTTCAAGACATCCAGAGAACCCTGAAATGCCTGCTTTTTGGACTGCCGTATCCACAAGGTTGTTTCTCTCCAGATAGCTGGACACCCTCTGAGCTATGGCGCTGAAGAAAATCTTACCCTCCACATTAAGCAGACTGATTGGGCCGAATTGGCTGATATCTGTAAATTCCTTCTCTTTTGGAATTAGGACTCCTCCTGATCGGCGCCATGCTTTGGGTACAATTCCCTTTTCCCAGGCCACGCTCATCAGTTTCCACAGAAAACGAAGAACATCTGGAGCATTTTTGTAAAGTCTGTACGGAACTCCATTTGGCCCGGGGGCTGATGAAGCTCTCGCCCGCTTCACTGCGTGTTCCACCTCCCTCCACTTGGGAGGATTAGTGTCCATTTGAGGTTCGGGTTCCTCGATTGGTGGAATGTCAGATGGAATAGCTACCTGCTCGTGCTTCCTGTCATCTGCACATATTCTTTCCAGAAATGTTTCCAGCTCTTGGCTTGATGTTGTCAGGTTTCCTCCCTTCTCTTTGGTGAAGAGTGTTTTCACGAACTTGAAGGGGTCCTTGAAAAAACGGGATCTTGCTCGTTCTCTCTTTTTCCGGGACTTTCGCAGGTTCTCTGCTCGTCTCAGAGTGGTTAGCCGGCTTTTGATGTTTTCCTGTAGAATGTTGATGCCCTCCTTC
Organism: Xyrichtys novacula; assembly: GCA_962446985.1. Taxonomy (NCBI): domain Eukaryota; kingdom Metazoa; phylum Chordata; class Actinopteri; order Labriformes; family Labridae; genus Xyrichtys; species Xyrichtys novacula. The sequence goes on along the minus strand of OY660884.1, from coordinate 26,096,401 downwards.
TCAAGATCAGAAGCCTTCCTCCACTGCTTCTTGAGCTGCCTTCTCTCCCGGATCAGTCGGTCGATCTCCTGCTGTCGTCTGGATTTGCTCTCTAATGCTGGTGCCCTTCCCTGCTTGTTCCTTACTCCATACCGTTCCGCTCCATATGAGTAGATGATGTCTCCCATCTTGTCAAGCTTTCGTTCGACTGTGCCGCTCATGGTTTGTAGGATGCTGGTCAGGTCCCTGTTTATTGTCTCCCATTCTTTCTTCTCCGAGGCTCCAGGCCATTTCACCCGGGGTTTGTTTCCACTGATCTTTTTCTCCATTGCTGGTTTTGGCTGGATGGGCTTCATACATTCCTCTGCTGCCTCGTCCAATGTGCTTGAGTGTCCTTCTTCAGGAGGACTGATGTCCTGCGAACTTTGGTGAGATTCCGGTCGCTGAACTTCATTCGACTGACTTGATTGACTTCTCAAGAAGTACGTATCAATGCGAGGTTCCTGTTTTCCTTCTTTCAAGCACTTTTTTTCTCCCTTGATGTATTTTCAGGCCCAGTGACGAGGTCACACTCCTCCAGCCGCAGGGACAGACCTGAAGCCTTTTCTCGGATGATGTTGATGCGCATGTCTTCCTCGTAGTCTTTTCCGTTCCAGGGTCTGTTGCCGTGTTATCCATCGCTGAGTCTTCTTCCGCCCCCACTCTCCTAGACTCCAGGGGTATTTCCTCTTGTATTGGGTTCGTAGCAATTTGCGGGTGTCTTCAAAATACTATCAAGTACTGGATCCTGCTGACATGGGCAGCTAGCCCATGCCTGCCCCAGGTGGGGTCTATTTCCTCCTGTCAGCTGTCTTTCCAGCAGTCACATGGTCTTTCCCTTGTTGTCAGCCATTCTGTTTAAGGCAGTCACTGGATGACTCCAGAGTGAATGATTTCAAAAACACAGGACATGATGTTAAAAAGGCTAAATCCATCAATGCAGCTGTGTATTGCAATAGCACTCAGCCTTAGTTTATCATATAAATCTATATGCCATAAGTAAGGCATTAGTGCCTCTGCAAGTGTAGGTTGGTGCCGGTGTCCGAGACAGATGTGGTGCTCGTAGGAGCTCGACTCCCTCTGAATTGCAAATGTTGGTTATCAGTTGGATTGATTCTTGAGAAACCACAAAAGCCCTCTGGATGGTCCACTGATGCACCCACTGATAACTCTGCAGTCGACCAGTTTCAGCAATTTTTTCCCCCCACAAAAGCAGCTTTATGACTTTATGACTTAATTGTCTGGTTGGTTGGCCATTACCATTTTGTCGGTCTGTATTTCGAAGTCCCACAGGATCTTGGCTTGGTCATTCTCCATCACCTTGTAAGGTGCCTTCCATTTTGACCTTGGGTTTCCAGTCCATATTCTGCACAGATGTTCCTGTACACTATACCAGCTACTTGGTTATGGTGTTCTATGTATGCTTTTCCTGCCAGCATCTTACATCCCGCTGTTAGGTGTTGGACTGTTTCAGGGCCCTCTTTGCACAGCCTGCACCTGGGATCTTGCCTGGTTTGGTAGATCTGGGCTGCTATTGCTCTGGTACTCAAGGCCTGTTCTTGTGCCACCATGATTAGTGCCTCTGTGCTGTCCTTCAGTCCAGCTCTCTCCAGCCATTGGTAGGATTTGCTCATATCAGCCACTTCAGTTTACTATTATAGCATGGTACATCCCATGCTGGGGTTTTTCCTCCTTTCTTGTCAGTTTCCATTGTCTGAGACACTCACCAAGCGCTCCATCTCTTGGGGCCAGCTTCCTGACATAGTCATGGAGCTTGGATATTTTATCTTGGATAGTGGCTCTGAAGCTCCCTAACTCTCTGCCTCCTTCTTTGCACTTAGTGTATAGCCTCTGTATACTGAACCTGAGGTGGAACCCCCTGTGCATGGTGAGCAACTTCTGAGTTTTAACATCTGTGGCCTGAATTTCCCTCTTTGGCCAGCTTATTATTTTAGAAGGGTATCTGATCACTGGAAGGGAATAGCTGTTAATTTCGTGAACTTTGTTTCTGCCATTGAGCTGACTCTTTAGGACCTTTGATATACTTTTGTAACTTTGGCCCCAGTCACTTTTGAACTGAAGAAGCCTTTTAGTGGAGAGATGAGACATCTTCAAGAACTTGAAACATGTCCAGTTGCCTTTGAACGAAGAATTGGAGTATTAACATTCTCAATGTTTCCAGTTTAATCCCTGAAGTTAAATTCAATTATCTGTTGTCTCACTTGACATGTCTCTAAAAGTAATCTACTATTTACCCAAGAGTTATAAAGCCTGATGGCTGTTGGTACAAAAGATCTTCTGAATCTCTCTGTCCTGCAGCAAAGAGAGAGGAGCCGTCCACCACCATTGGCCCTTTGGTCCATCAAAGTGTTGTAAAGTGGGTGATCCATGTTCTTGAGAATAGTCTTCCTCAGTGTATATCTCTCCACCACATCCTCTACTGAGTCCAGCTTGAGTCCAACCACAGAGCCAGCCTCTTTCACCAGTGTGTTAAGATGTCTTGCATCTTTGTGTGTGATGCTTTCTCCCCAGCAGACCGCAGTGTAGAACAGAACACTTGCCACCACAGACTGATAAAACATCTGCAGCATCTTACTACAGATGTCTATTGATCGGAGTCTTCTCAGGCAAAAGAGGCGGCTCTGCCCCTTTCTGTAGATGTAGTCTATATTCTTAGACCAATCCAACTTATTATCCAGATTTACACCCTAGGTATATATATGATGTTACCACTTCAATGTCCACTCCACAGGTGTTCACTGGCTGAAGAGGGGGTTTGGATCTATGGAAGTCTATGACCATCTCCTTTGTCTTTGAGGTGTTGAGGAGGAGGAGTATTTGTGACTCCAGTCACTGAAGGCTCTTATTAGATCTCTGTATTCAGTTTCTTGTCCAATTCTGATACATGCCACAATAACAGTGTCATCTGTGTAGTTCTGGATGTGGCAGGACTCAGTGCTGAAGTCTGACGTGTACAGTGTGAACAGGAATGGCACCAGCACTGTCCCTTGTGGAGCCCCTGTACTGCTTATTAATGTCCCAGAAACACAGTTCCCCAACCTGACAAACTGTGGCCTTCCTGTCAGTTAATCTGTGATCCAGGAAACACAGGAAGGATCCACTCCCACCTCTGTCAGCTTGTCTTGGAGTATGGTGGGTTGGATGGTGTTGAATGCACTTGAAAAGTCAAAGAACATGATCCTCACATAAACCTCAGGTTCCTCCAGATGAGACAGGGCATGGTGAAGCATGTAGAGGACAGCATCATCCACTCCAATGTGTTCTTTGTATGCAAACTGCAGGGAATCCAGTTTGTCTTTGACCTCAGACATCAGAAGGTGTAGAATCAGCTGCTCCAGATCATCATGATGTGTGAAGTGAGGGCCACTGGTCTGTACTCATTGAGTTCAGCAGGACATTTTGTTTTTGGTACTGGCACAATGCAGGATGTTTTCCACAGAGCAGGTACCCGCCCTAGCTGTAGACTCAGGTTGAAGATCTTGTGGAGAGGTTGACACAGTTCTGCAGCACAGTCTCTAAGCAGTCTTGGACACACACCATCTGGACCAGCTGCCTTCCCAGGACAAAGTCTTCCAAGCTCCATCCTCACCCCTGTTTCGGTGACAGACAAGGACTGGTGTTCTAGGAGGGAGGCAGTTGAAGCGGTTGAGACATCTGAACGAGATGGAGGAGGAATGGGAGAAGTTGTAGTGGAGATTTGTTGCAGAGAGGAAGGTTAAGTAGCAGTCGGAATGGGTGTGACAGCAGTGTCAAATCTGTTGAAGAACATGTTGAGTTCATCAGGGGCCTTATGTATCAATGCCTGCGGCACAAGAAAACCTTGCGTACGCCAAAATCGGCGCAAACGTCCAGATGCGTTGCGTTGACTGTGATTCGCACTTTGGCGACGCTGTGTGGCGGTGTTTGGTGACTCACTATGTGACAAACGTGCACCACATCCCCGTGGCAGAGCAGCATGTCGCCCCACATCACGAACCAGCAGCAGACGGAGGGATGCGAGCTGATCCCTGCCGGGCCGCCGTCCTCGCGCGGGAGAATCTCATCGCTACAGTGTGAATGGGTAAGAAGTGAATACACAGTTCAATGAGCCAAATTAATTTATTTTCTCCACCAGACGCTTGAGGACATTTACGAGCCGGTCCAGCCGCTCGTTAATCCCCGCGATCCCCCTGATGATTTCTTCCTGCGATTGCAGGACCGCCTCCGTGAGGACCCTTCCACTGCGTCCGGGTGGTCCAGCGGAAGCGCCGCGGCTGGTGGACGCTCCACTGCTTGTCGGCGCGCTGGTGCTGATGCTGGTGCTGGGGCCGGGGCCAGGGTGGCCCGAATGCCGCTGGTCCTGGCCGACGACTCCGAGCCGGCGGACGGGCTGCCGCGGGCCGGGGTTCCGCAAGCCGGCGACACGGCCGACACATTGATTTCTGTGACACAATAAAAATATTAGTTCATTTCAATTCCTGCTTTTGTGTATCTGTTGCGTTTACATCTCTCTCCACGGTATCATAGGTAATGTAATCCAGTATTTAGAGGTCAGTTATGCACATTACAGTTGTTTATTGCATAAAAAGTTATCGAAAAATGAAGTTAAGGGCGAAGTATAAATCATGTCTAAAAATAGACTGAATCCCGACGTTGAAATGAAGTATAAACTTAGACTAGACGTCTAATATACGTCTTTTGCTCAGTGGGATGGCAAAGCATGTGGACATTTGTGTGACACGCCACTTACCCTATAATAATAATCGCCACCACTCGCTGCTCAAACGGCGTGAGGGTCTCCTCCCCCAAACCCCCACCTGTCTGGCCGGTACTCCTCCAGAGGGCAGCTGTACACCGCTTGACCTCCACCTTGAGGTCCGACCACTTTTTTTAAATCTCCGCGGGGGTGCGTGTCTCGGAACCCACCGCGTTCACCCTCTCGCAAACTTTCTCCCACTCCAAGCGTTTTCGTTTTGCACTGACCCCACTGGACAGGCTGCCAAACAAAACACGCTGTCGCTCCTCCACCTCGCACGCCGTAAATTTAGTTTTTCTTGTCATTTTGTCTGCGTGCGAGGACAGGGAGACCCTATTTAAATAAATCTGCATATTTATGTCAGGGCGTAACGGGGGCGGGCCCAGTCACTCCGACATCTGCGCTCAATTCCACGCTGATTGGGATTTATCAAGGAAACACACGTGGATATCGGCGCCCGCACACATTGATACATACGGATTTTTTTCAGCGTGACGGACCTTGCGTGCGCTCGTTTCTGGTACGAGTCCCACGCAAGTATTGATACATGAGGCCCCAGCTCTTTCCACATCACCCACCACTGGCTGTCTTTTCTTTTCATTGCTTTGTCCAGAGATGGTACTGATTCCTCTCCATACTTCACAGATGTTGCTGTGTTGTAGATTCTTCTCTATCTTCTTTTTGTACTCCAGCTTTGCCATCTTCAGTCTCCTCTTCAACTCCAGTTGAACTTGTTTGAGTCGTTCTTTGTCACCATCTCTAAAAACTTTCTTTTTCTGGTTTAGGATTGTTTTTATGTTACTTGTGATCCAGGGTTTGTTGTCGAGGAAACAGCGAACAGTCTTTGTCGGTATAACTGTGTCTCTACAGACATAATCAGTAAAGCAATTAACCTGTTTATCAATGTTCATACTATCCACATCTGTTTCCAGCAGCACTTTCCAGTCTGTTGATTTAAAACAGTCCCTTAGAGCTTCACTGGCTTGAGGTGTCCATCTTCTGATTTTGACTTTGGTCACAGGCTGCCTCAGTACACAAGCTCTGTAACAGGTATACAGGTGTAAAACAGCAATATATAGTTTTCATGTGGACAAGGTCTTTATCATAGATTGTTTATACTATGGCCAACTTGGCTCCCCCTTCTGTTGTTATACAAATTTGAGGCCGAATTGCTCTCAGTATTTCCAGGATTTTTTCCACTTCCTGGAACCACCACTTGTGCAGTAGCATTGTAGACATTCGGTGGAAGAGTCCCTGTGATGATGCTCGGCTCAAACAGCGTATCCCCTGGGTGAGCTACGCAATCTCCATACACTCATAGGCTGTATCAAGTATCAATCATAGAAAACGTGAACCCCCTAATAACTCTTAAAATTTAGCTGCAAAGAAAAAAGAGGACTTGATCACAAACCAGTCTTACAGCAACTACATGTCAACATCGCAACCAGGGGGGAGAAAAATTTATATTCTGTGTAATTAGTTTCTCAAGTCTGTCCACGGCTCCATAGGGATTGCTGGAGGAGGCGGGGTTTATGACCTATATAGCAGCCAACCACCAGAGGGTGCTGTTTTCGGCTTCACCCAGCGAGGAGGCATATGACGTCCATTCCAGTGGCGATTGCAAGGGAAGTTCAGCTTCCCTTAAAATGTCACCCCCCAAAAAAAAGAAAAAGTGGTGAAATACATACTGCTGTGTGTACATTTCATTAACTAAATACGCGCTAGAAAGACTTCATCTTTTGTTCAGACACTGTGATAAGAAACTGATAATCACAGGTAACCGGCATAACTTCGTTCTCATTCATCCTCTCAGCGCCTCAGTGCTTCACACAGCCAGACGCTCAGATTCTGCAGACTTCAATGTGGAAGCTCAAAGTGGGTTGTTCCAGCAGCGAAACTAGACGCTCATTGGATAAATGCTTGGCTTTGTCCCGCCCATCGGACGCTCTGCGTCTCTGGAGTTCTATGAGGAGAGGGCGGTCCCGACTTTCTCCCGGACTCCGAGCTTCTGCATCCATGATTGAATGAGCTGTCTGAGGCGAAATCCTTTTTTGATTGACAGCTAAACAAGCGAATCAGGGATCTTGAAGAATAAAACATCTACCAGAGCATTTTCCAAGTTATTCATTCCGTTGTTCTTAACTGCTCCGGAGACTTTACCGATCCTCAGCGACTTTTGTCTTTGTTAAAAACAACTGCCGTTGTGTTTTGCGACTCTGTTCTGTTACATACTAATAAACAAACACAATTATGATGTAGGCCAGAAAAATGAGCTTCCCCTCCGTGAAAGACCAGCAGCCGCCACTGGTCCATTCTATACGAAGTCTATGGTCTCAAGGCACCTGCCTAAGTTTCATGAGGACTGTATAATCCACACCAACCAGCCTCGCATTCAGTGAAACTGTTATAATACAGTCAATTATACTTTAATCATCAGAAACAATCTTTGTTATTACATTTCTATCAATGCCTGTATTTTACTGGATGATAAAATACACCATCAGTTAAAATTGATTTTTCATTAAATAAACTGTAGTGAAAGATCATACACAGGCTACACCAGCTGGTTGTGTAGTGCTCATAACTTCTCTGACACATAATTTCCTGCTGTCGTTTTTCTGGGGCTGTCATTTGGGATTTCACATTCCAGCTGGTCATATCCTTCCAGATGAAATGCATAGACTCTCATCTCTGCTTTCCTGCTTTAGAGTTCCTCTCAGTATAATTTTTTACTTTATCTTTCTGCAGTTCATTCATCTTACTGGTATTTGTGGTACCACCTCTCATTGCGGCCTAGTGTTTGCAGTTTCATCAGTGTAGTTGAGGTCATTATCCAATGCTACCAATGGCCGAATCCTGTCTTTAAGGGAGGATTTACCTTGTTATACACACATGGACAAAATTGTTGGTAACCCTCAGTTAATGAAAGAAAAACCCACAATGGTCAGAAATAACTTGAATCTGACTAAAGTAATAATAATAAAAAAAAAATCTATGAAAATGAACAAATGAAAATCCAACATTGATTTTGAACCATGGTTTAACAGAATTATTTTTAAAAAATTATCTCATGAAAGAGGTCTGGACAAAAATGATGGTACCCCTAGAAAAGACTGAAAAAGATGTGACCAAGGGGACATGTTAATTCAAGGTGTGTCCACTAATGAGCATCACAGGTGTCTACAATTTTGCTATCAGTCAGTGGGCCTGTATAAAAGGCTACAGGTAGGCACTGTGCTGTTTGGTGACATGGTGTGCACCACACTCAACATGGACCTGAGGAAGCAAAGGAAAGAGTTGTCTCAGGAGATTAGAAAGAGAATTATAGACAAGCAGCTTAAAGTTAAAGGCTATAAGACCATCTCCAAGCAGCTTGATGTTCCCTTGACTACAGCTGCACACAACTGTCAGAAATTTAAGATCCATTGGACTGTAGCCAACCTCCCTGGACGTGGCCGCAGAAGAAAAATTGATGATAAATCAAAGAGATGGATAATACGAATGGTAACAAAAGAGCACAGAAAAACTTCTAAAGAGATTAAAGGTGAACTTCAAGTTCAAGGAACGTCAGTGTCAGATCGCACCATCCGTTGTTGTTTAAGCCAAAGTGGACTTAATGGGAGATGACCGAGGAGGAACCATTGTTGAAAACAAATCATAAAAAAGCCAGACTGGAATTTGCCATACCACATGTTGACAAGCCACAAAGCCTCTGGGAGAATGTACTATGGACAGATGAGACAAAAATTGAACTTTTTGCCAAGGCACAACAGCTCTATGTTCACAGACAGAAAAATGAAGCATATCAAGAAAAGAACACTGTCCCTACTGTGAAACATGGAGGAGGCTCTGTTATGTTCTGGGGCTGTTTTGCTGCATCTGGCACAGGGTGTCTTGAATCTATGCAGGGTACAAGAGAAATATGCTGGCCAGTGTCAGAAAGCTTGGTCTCAGTCGCAGGTCATGGGTCTTGCAACAGGACCATGACCCAAAACACACAGCTAAAAACGCCCAAGAACGGCAAAGAGGAAAACATTGGACTATTCTAAAGTGGCCTTCTATGAGCTGTGACCTAAATCCTATTGAGTATTTTTGGAAGGAGCTGAAACATGCTGTCTCGAAAAGGCCCCCCTTGAAACTTGGCAGAGGTTGCCACAGTTCTGCAGCACAGTCTCTAAGCAGTCTTGGACACACACCATCTGGACCAGCTGCCTTCCCAGGACAAAGTCTTCCAAGCTCCATCCTAAACCCCTGTTTCTGTGACAGACAACAGCTGATGTTCTAGGAGGAAGGTGGTTGCAGCAGTGGAGATGTGTAGGAGATGGAGGAGGAGGAGTAGCCACAGTGGAGATTTTCACATGTTGAGGAGAGTAAGGTTAAGTAGCTGTGGAATGGGTGTGACAGCAGTGTCAAATCTGTTAAAGAAAAGGTTGAGTTCATCAGCTCTTTCCACATCACATTCCACTGGCTGTCTATTCTTTTTATTGCTGTGTCCAGAGATGGTACTGATTCCTCTCCACACTTCACAGATGTTGCTGTGTTGTAGATTCTTCTCTTCTCTTCTTTTTGTACTCCAGCTTTGCCATCTTCAGTCTCCTCTTCAACTCTTGTTGCACTTGTTTGAGTTGTTCTTTGTCACCATCTTTAAAAGCTTTCTTTTTCTGGTTAAGGATTGCTTTTATGTCACTTGTGATACAGGGTTTGTTGTTGGGGAAACAGCAAGTCTTGGACACAAAGACTTGCTGCCCTGACCCAGCTTGGTCAGGGCAGGCAGAAGTTCAGAAACCGGGAGGCAAACAGACCAGGCAGACAATCAGAAGGGGGGCAGGCAGAGCTTGTAGTCGGGAACAAAAGGCTAAGGTAATTTACCAGGAGGCAGATGAAGCAGGCAGGTCGAAGACAGGCGGAGTGGGCACCGGGAAGACAAACAGAAGAACGCTGGAAAGTCTCGCATAGCAAAGAACAATCTGGCACTGAGTGAGTGTGAGGCTGGAGAATATATACTAAGCAGAGAGCTGGGGAGCTGATTAGTGAGTGAGGGCAGGTGTGTGATTACTGAGTGAAGGCAGGTGTGTGATCAGTGACTGAGAGTGGGTGTGGTAATCAGGGAGTGGGTGTGGTGTGAGCAGGGTAGTGGAAAACTACTGAGTCCATGGGGAAAGGCTGGAGCAGACTGTGACACTGTCCGTTAAGTACGACCGGAACCAGTCGAGGGCGGCACCCTTAATGCCCACACAGTGCTCCAGGTGAGAGATTAAACTGCTGTGGTCAACAGTGTCAAATGCAGCAGACAACAAACACTAGGACAACAAACTTTCCAGAGTCTGTTGACAAAAGGATATCATTAGACACCTTTTCAATTGATGACTCTGTGCTGTGTAGAGCTTTGAAACCGGACTGGAACAACTCTGTTATACCATTATCTTCCAAAAATGGTAACAACTGATTGTAGACAACCTTCTCTAAAATGTTGGACAGATATGGAAGATTTGAGATGGGTCTGAAACTGGCACAGAGGGATGGGTCGAGGCCAGTTTAAAATCATGGTACTTTACCAGAGGAGAAGCTACTATTTACAATATTAAGGACACTTGGTCCAACAGTAGCAAGTACCTCTTTAAACAAGTGTGTGTGTGTGTGTGTGTGTGTGTGTGTGTGGGGGGGGGGGGGGGCATCTGCAGGAGGTCCAGAAGACTTCATATGGCTGACTATGTCATTTAAAATACAGAGAGACACAGACTCAAATTTAGCAGACAGGTGAGGGGTGCAGAGGGGCTGAAGGGTCATAGGAAGGCTGAGAGATACAGGCTCTGGTTGACATAATTTTATCAGTGGAAAAAAAGGAGACATTTTTTTTACAAATTTCAGTGGAGGCATCAAAACCAAGAGACTTGGGAGCCTCACTTAAAGCAGATCGAGCTTTAAGTTTCACCAGCTGGCTGCTGTATTTGCCCCGGCGGCACCAGTAGCGCCGGCGTTTAGCCCAGGGAAGTGGAGCGTGGGTGCAGTGAAGGTGAGCTGGTATCCCGGGGAGGTGAAACGGCTGAAACGTTGTATGACCATCATGATCAGGATCTAATTTCACCAAATCCTTGGCAGAGAGGCAAGGATCCAGCAGTGTTTGGCTGTCATACACAAGCAGTGAGCTGACATTACTGATAACAATAGACACAAACAGCACTGACAGCGAGAGACGGCAGGCCACACACACCGGCGCCATCTTCCAGTCTCGCGCGCTATCAAGTTTGCACGTGTTTTTGCACACACAAACCTTTTGATCAGGCCCTATGTGTGTGGTACTGTGTGATTGAACAATGTGATGTGGATTTTCATTGTCAGACCAAGAAGCAGTCTGATAATGTTCTCGTTTCTTTTCTTTTTTTTTGCAAAATGAGTGATTTACTTTCTAATGACCCACAAGGTTAATATACACTCTTTTAAAATGTGACTTCCCTTGAAAAGTGTGATTAATTGGGTGTGAAATGAAACAATTTGATTCAGTTGTGTGATGGCTTTTAATACATGATTGTTTATTTTCAGTTTAACGTTATAAAGATACCATGACCATACTATTGATTATAGTGTTCAACAAAGCATCCTCACAGCAAAGAGACCTCAAATGCAGCCTGCAAGGCAAAGAGCCACAGCTCGTGTCTTTTAACATTCATGTATTCACTCAGAACTCAGTCAAAGCAGCAAACGCTGTGAACACAGCCAACTGGAGATCTCTGGGAACCAGGTCTTGTCCCATTTCATCCTTAATAAATCAGAGCACACCCCTGGATTTGGATGGAGAACAATGCCCCTAGAGTGGGATGCCATCCATCTCTCTGCCCAATGCAAATGTGGTAGTCATGATTGTAAAGAGTCCTTTCATTAATTTGAACTGTGTATATGTAAACAATGTGCAGCACATAAGACTACAAGATGTCAACCTTAGGGCTCATTATCACTGATAGGTTGTCATCCAAAAAAGCAGGTAGGGTGGGGCAGGTGCTGCAGCACCTCACAGTTAACATAGCACAGAAGCACCAGAGGAGTTGAAGCTTTGTCCCACCTCCCACTCCCAGTATCTCTCTCCTGGATTCCTTTCTATTGTTCTAATAAGCCTGGCTTCTCGCTGTTGCTCACATGCCTGTTCGTGTGTGAAACATCCATCCATAACAACATCATTATCAGGTTTTGTTTGAAGCTTCTCTCCCTTTCTCTCTGTCACACTTCCCCCTCCTCTGCCTCATCTGCTCATGCTTGGCAGGCTTGAGAAATCCAGCACTGAGGAAGTGAAGGAAAGGAAACAGAGTGAGAGATGTGGAGTGAAGAAACTCTGCTGGCTGCATTAGCATATCAGACACATGGTGAGGGCTGGAGATTGGGTACTGGAGCAGATGTCGATTTACATATTCAACGTCGGGCCAGTGGTGCATGTGTACATAGGTGTGTGTGAGCTTGTGTGATTAAAAAAAAATCAGGATATCACTAGTGTGAGAAGCATTGGTGGAGCAGGAGTAGATGGAAGGAAGGTTGAATCCCAATTAGAGGAAGTATTTGCTTCCAACATGACCAACTTCAATTTTACTCCAAGAAAGTGCATCAATCTTCTTCCTTTACCTTTGTTTTTGCAATAAGATGAGCACAAAAAGATGATGGCCATGATTGACGGCTGTTGCAGACGTTTTGGCAGACTCATGGAGCTGATCAAAGCCTGAAAAGCTGTCTGACAGTATTGATGTAGTTAATTAGAGTAAACACAGAGCGCTCACATGCTGGCTCATTATCTGCAACTCACTAACAGCACACAGATTCACAGAGACATAGAGACACATGCACGCACACACTCACATGCACATGCACACACACAACTGCGACAGTATGTTGTCTATTTCTCCATTTATCTGCTTGAAATGTGAAAAATTGTCTCATCTAGGTGTAACCATTATCTGTGATTCTCTTCTTTACATGTTTTCATCTTTCTTTCCTCCAAACAACTTATCAGGTGTCTACCCTCCCTGCTTTGTTTTCTTTTTGGGCTCTGACTGTGTAATTTCTCTCCGACTCTCTCTGCCTTTCAAGAGGAAGGAACATTGTTTGCAGAGAGTTCTTAGCCCTTTTTCAGCAGTAATACAGGGAGAAAAGCAAACTCACAGGAATTGCAGTCCAGCACTGCTGGGTGAAATGTGTACTTGCATACTGTGAACAGTTCTTAGATGTGTCAGAGGTTGCATGAAAAAATTAACTGATTTCAGTCAGAAAGGGGAATTTGTGGTGGATACATAACTTTTTACTTTGCAAAAGGAATTTTATACATCTTATGGTTCACTGCACATTGTACAATAAAATCCTATGCAGTTCTACCAGGTTAACAGTTAAGTAGTAAGATCAGTGAAAAATACATAACTAATACTAAATACTAAACTAACAATAAAATGTCAAAGCTAGGCTAAAATTGTATTCAAAAAGAAGATCAATTCTGAAAAAGAAAATAGGTGAAAACACCACATTAGACATTCAAGACAGTGACCACCTTCTGTTGGTATTGCACAGTTAATGTTTTCATATTGCACAGTTTTGGCAGCAATAAGTGCTGTTATTGCTAGGATATAAACTGTTTCACAGTCTTTTTGTTCTTGTTTCATAAAGAAAAGGTGAGCAAAGACAAATCTGCGCACCTATGATTTGAGCAGACCATCACACAGCCACTTGTATTATGCATACAAAAATGCACACAGAGCCGTCAAGTACAGCACAGTGTAACAGTCATTGACTGATAGACTGTATCAGTCAATGGACACCATCTGCCTCTTTACTGGGTGAAGCCACGCGAGAGCAGCACCTCTAGTGAAGGGCTGCAGAATAGGTCATAAATCCCGCCTCCTCCACTAATCCCTATGGAGCTGTGGAGAAACTTTAAAATTAAATTACACAGAATATACATTTCGCTCCCCCCTCCTTGCGATGTTAACATGTACACTGAAGATCAAATTTACTTATTCCAAAATTATAATCTTTATTGCTCAACATTTGAAGGATTGCTTGTCGTGGCAATACTGCGCTACGAGAACAATGTTTTACGACAAAACAAGGAATTTCAACAAAAAAAAACCCCTTCATTTAGCAGAAAACACAATGATCAAAATTAAAGAAAAGCAATGCCTGTAGCACAAAGAAAGATGACAACAAAATTGCCTGAAGGTTAGGACAGTCACACATTAATAGGAAGAGTACATGCCTTTGTTTTGAATGACTTGAGCACATCTACGGCCACAAGACATCACCAGTCCCTCACACTGCTCTTGTGTGATTTTGGTCCACTCTTTTTTTTAATCTCTTCCACAGTTTGGTGACTGTAGTGGGTTTCTTGGCCACAACTTTGTTGCCAAGGATTTTACAGAGGTTTTCTACTGGGTTTAGATCAGGATTCTGGCTTGGCCATGTCATTATTTCAGTGATTTCAGTTTCAAGGAACTGCTTTATTAATTTCGCTGTGTGACAGGGGGCATTGTCCTGCATGAAAATGGTTGGCTGATTGGGTGATGAACGCAGGGATGGAATCATATGTTGTTGAAGAAGGTTCTGATAAAAAATTGCATTCACTCTGCTTCGTAGCCGGATAAGAGGCCCAAATCCTGCTGCAGAAAATATTCCCAAAACTATGAAACTTCCTCCTCCACCTCTCACTGACTTCTTTACACACTTTGGGTGCAGTCTTTCTCCAGTTTGATGACGAACATAGAGTTTTCCATTGGACCAAAATAAATTAAACTTGCATTCATCACTGAAATTGACTTTGGACCAGTTTTCTATGTCCGCACAACATGTTCCTCAGCAAAGGTTAGTCTAGCCTTTTGATTCTTTCTACTAATGAGAGGTTTGGTCACTGCAGAGTGGGCTTTCAGTCCAAATGCTCTTAAACAATGAGACACTGTATGATGAGACAGAAGGCTATATTTTCGTGCCTTGCCGGAGACGTGCCGCAGGCACGAACGTAAGTCAGGTCCGCCACTCTGACAAGGCGTTCCCAATCACAATTTGGTATTTTGGTGAGCGGCGCAGCCCGGCGTAAGTATCCCCCCTCCCTAACTCAGCTCCTCCCCGCAGGTTAAGTCGTAGGGAGGGAGGAGAGAGGACGTGGAGTGGTTTTAACACAGCCGAGACCTGCATTGACCAATAACATCAGCTCCTCTCCTCGCCTTTAAATCCGCCACCAGTGAGGCATATTACTATTTTCGTGAAGTGGTCAAAGAGATCAAGAGATGTCTGAAGACAGTAATGTCACACAATGGCGGCAGAAGGCAGCCCCTCAACAAGTGTCACTGTAAGCTCTGCGAAGGGCATCCTCCACACTGTCTCATATAAGCATGGATGGAGTTGGTGTGTGTATTGTTGGACCCACTGGTAAGACAAACACCCTTTTTCCACAAATAAAGACACTCACATAAAGTTGCACATATTTAAACCTCACGTGACAAAAGTGGGTTGTGCACACAGATCACATCATAAATTCCAATAATGGCATTAAAATCAGAACCACCTGTGCGTAAAGGACACGTTCCGTGGCCTGGCTCTTTCTTTCATAGATGTTGGCATGTAAAATAAATTTGACTCACAAAACTGAATATTATAATATTTGTATGTCGGCTTAAAGTAAAAAAACTCATCTGATCACTGAAACAAATCATCTGTTCAGCCGCCGCAGCAGCAGCAGGACGGGGAGAGGACACGGAGACATGTCCAGGTCGAGCTGTGCGAGAAATCAGAGGAAGAGGAAGAAAGAAAAGGAGGGAGACGAATTACATATCTTGTTAACTTCATCGTGTGTGTTTATTTACTAGATATTTAATTTAATTTAATGCCGTTTCAGCTGTGTTGATTCGGTCAGGTTGTGTGTCCAAACGGTGCCAAACGCGCTCATCAGATCAGATATAGATCAGAATATATCTATATAGATCTAAATGTATGTGCTGACTCAGATTATTAGTTGTTGTTGATTATTTATTGCACTGAAATGTGCCTGACACTGTGGAAACCTGCCGGTGAGGCATCAGTGACGTATGCCGATATGCCACCGGTCTACCAAAATACCACTAGACCAGCTGTGCTCCGCCTGCGCTGAAAGCTGACAAGGTTTGAATCGGTGAGCTTTCAGTGCACTTTATACGCCACCGGCGAGCACGAAAATGTCACTGCGCCAGCTGATTCTGTCAACACCTCCACCTGCCACGCCACCATGCCCAGCTTGGCGGACCTCAGTGCGCCTCAGTCCACGAAATTACCAAACTGGCTGTATGCCTGGCTCCGCCAGATGAAAATACCACTGCGCGGGGTACGCCACCCTCTGCCGCCTCACCAGCAGATACGAAAATAGAGCCCAGAGTCTTACCTTGTTCAGCACTGAATTGGTCCAGCTACAGTGTTGAACCGATTGTCCATTGAGGTTCTCTGTATTATCCTGTCCTCTCTTTCATTTGTCTTTTGTGGACGATTGGCCTTCTTGGTGGACTTGAATGAGTTTGTGACTTTGTAAAGATGGAATATTCTGGAAATCACAGATTTGGAAAGACCAATTTCTCTTGCTATTGCTGACAGGGTCATCCCCTTGGCCTCATCTGGACCACCTGTTGCTGTTTCAGTAACTTTAGAATAGCTCACCATCTTGTAAAGTCAGTGAAAACTGGAAGTTAGGCTGCCAGTTAAATAGGGTTGGCAAGATAATTAAAGAAATAAGCACAAGGTGCCAAACTAACACTCATAACTAGGAGGTATCTTTAAGTGTTCTCTAATTTTAATCAGTGCTTTTTTTTTTTTAAATATCCCATTTAAGCTTTTTATACTGTGCTTCATAATATATGTAACTCATGCGTTATGCTAAAAATTCTGCTTCTTCACTATGGTTTGGATTATTTTATAACAGAACAATGCAGTGAACTTGACATTTAGGAAATTGTGGTTTGTTCTCTAACTTTGATCTCCAGTGTAGTTATTGACTGGTTCGTGCTCAAGTCCTCTTTTTTTGTGCAGCTCCATTTTTAAAAGTTTTTAGGGGGTTCATGTTTTCTACACTTGATACAGCCTATGGGTGTTCGAAGTTTACGTAGCTCACCCGGGGGGAAATCACTGTTTGAGCAGAGCGTCATCACAGTGACTCCTCCATCGAATGCGTACAACGCGACTGCGCAAGTGGTGGTTCCAGGAAGTGTAGAAAATCCTGGAAAAACCAAAAGCCATTTGGATTCAAATTTGTATAATGATGGAAGGCGGAGCCAAGTTGTCCATAGTTTATACAGTCTAAGGTAAAAGCACATTTCGAAGACCATGCAACAAACATGTACCACACATTGTATACAAAAGTACATAGCCCCTTCTGTCAGATTTTGCATATAGAGAGTTTAAGAGATGATAACAAATGACAGAGGCCTCTGCAGTATAACACTTAAACTTGCGAAGTGGAAACAGTGAGGTGAAAATTTGAAAGAATGTGGCCCTCTACCAAAGTAGAAGAATCATATTTACTCTGAAAAATAGTGTCAATCAATGTAAAAGGTTTGTGCAGCACGTTCAAGGTGTCTGCAGTATATCTAGGGTGTCTTTTTCATCATTGTAGCCATAATGATAGAGACTCGTGATTTCATCAGATTTTGCAGTCATGTCAGAATTTGCACAATAGCTATTGAACCCAAAGATTGGAGGTGAGATCTGTAAATTAGTGTCATAACTGATGCACATGCATCTTCAAATTTCAGAGCTTGAGAAAAGCTCTCATACCTGATACAATGCCTTTTTTCCTTGAATTGGCCTTTCCTATATCAATACCATCATTTCTTTGTCTAACAGTCAGACCCAATCCCCACTGGGGAAATCTGCCAATTGGTTTACATTTCTCAGATGAATTTGGTCAATATGTCTTTATTGACAGGGTATACACAGCCATATTGTTTGTATTTAAACCTTTAGCTAAAAATTCTACTCTTGATCCAGAAACCTAAGCCAAGGCCTAATTTTGCCCATATCACAGAGATCCTTAAGAAAGCGGTAACTTATCAGGTTTGTGACTTTGTCATGGCACCAAAATTATTTTTCTTCATCTTAACACCTCTAAGACAATTTTTCTAATGTTATGACTGCTCTAGATAGCAACAGTCTGCTACCAAGCACTACTGGAGTGAATCTTTGATTTCTATTTGATCATAGAGCTGTATTTATCCCGAGTTTAAGAAATGTTAAGGCACTCTCGTCTTCCACTTTCACACCATTGTAAAATCTGACTGAACCTGTCTCAAAATTAAGCAGTAAAAAACAGACCATGCATTCATTACTTTTAGGTTGTATCATTACAATTTCTTATTATCACACAGCTGTTATAAGGGTGTAAAAATTGTATGCAACTATTTTTTACACGATGGAACAAAGATCCGAAAACTTAAAAGTTGTCTTGCAACAACTTTCAAACTGTTTAAAGTTTACAATTCACTGTATGTGGTGTTACCAGACACCTCCCTTAGCTAATATTTGTTTATGCTTTTGGCTACAGAATATTCTCCCTGGACTGACCATTCCTCAAACACAACAGCCATCTTCCTGGTTGTTTTGTGTGTTTGTGCCTGCAGCACTGCTGTGGACTGATATAGCTGCAAATTTCAAGACTGTAGTCACCTCTCAGGTATTCCTCTCTTCCTTCCCTCTTTAATTTTTTTCATTCATGGCACATAATCTCCTGCTGTATGGGCCTCTCTCCTTTCTGTCTCCTCCATTTACTTGTCATTTTATTGATAATATTACTCCAAGTCCATGTTTAACCCCCTGTCTTTTCTCCCCCAGCATTTCCATCTTCTTTGGAGCACATCTTCTGTCTTTTCTTCCCCGTTTCTGTCCCCTTTATTCTCACACTCAATATTGTATTGATTGGCTTCCCTCTCTGCTGTCCGACCTTGCTGTAATAGTGCTGGAGAGGTCACGGCAGATGGATTTTTCTGAAAAAGACACTGTCATATTCTGAAATCTATTTTTACACTGTAGCATCAAGAAAATCCTGTGGGTGAAACCCACACATTCCTCACAGGAAAGGTCCCTTATATGGTCCCAGGACACAGGATCATATAAATCTTTCCAGACTTGTTTGCACTTTCAGGTTACCTAACTGACCCGACTGGAGGTTGACCGAAACCTCTGGCTCTTCACGATTGGTCAATTCTGAGAACAGAGACAGAGTCTTTATTACCTTTCAACTGACTCCATCGCTGATCATCTAAATAATCATTCATGCCTCAACCCAGGTTTTCCATTTGAGATTTACCGTCTTAAAGTGTGTGAACACACGGACTCCAAGGAAAGGTCTGAGGAGCAGGACACTGACCTCCAGACCTCTGTCGTAAAACCCTGCTCAACCATGTTCTGATAAAAACTGCATTCCTTTGGACAAAGAATACAAATGACTGATCATGACATCTTATGCATTCAGCAATGTACCAATCTGTCTAATCATGAAATTTGTGTTAAAATTAAATGTGTCCCATTTTTCTATGTGCTCTAGAAGCCAAGTTATCACTCTGACAGAATAAGTACTTATTCTTTAGTTTCTTTAGACCAACAGCTTTTCAGACTGTTTTATGAACTTTTAAGAGTTAAATTTATTGAGTATGAATCATAACTTTACTCTAAGTAACAGAAATAGTTCGGAAATCTTTGGTTTATATTTTAATCATTTATTTAGTATTTTTAAGTATCAGGTGGTCATAATGTCATTAAATAATCTGAATGAGAGTATTTAGAGTCCATTATTAATCATGATGAAGTTAATCTACATGTGTTTACTCTTTTGTTGTTTACATTTTCTATGTGTTACTATCTGTTCTATTTCAGAGTAATTTAGCGGGCTCTGTTTTCGTGCCTCGCCGGGAATGTGGCGCATGCGCGGCATAAGACAGGTCCACCGCGCCGACAAGGCATTCCCAAGTGCAATTTGGTATTTAGGTGAGTGGCGCAGCCCGGCGTAGCTGCAGCAGGACGGAGAGAAGATATGGAGACATGTCCAGGTCGAGCTGCGCGAGAAATAACAGGAACAGGAAGAATGAAAAGGAGGGAGACGAATTACATATCTTGTTAACTTCATCATGTGTGTTTCTTTACTAGATATTTAATTTAATTTAATGCGGTTTCAGCTGTGTTGATTCAGTCAGGTTGTGTGTCCAAACGTGTGCCAAACGCGCTCATCAGATCAGATATAGATCAGAATATATCTATATAGATCTAAATGTATGTGCTGACTCAGATTATTAGTTGTTGTTGATTAATTATTTCACTGTAATGTGCCTGACACTGTGGAAACCTGCCGGTGAGGCATCGGTGACGTATGCCGATACGCCGCAGGTCTACCAAAATACCTCTTGACCAGCTGAGCTCCACCTGCACTGAAAGCTCACAGATTCAAACCTGGTCAGCTTTCAGCGCAGGTGGAGCTCGGTTCTGCCGCAATCACGGCCTGTCTGGACCTGTGGTCCGGAATCAGTACCAAATCCAGAGATGCTCCTCCTGTTGGTCTCTATCAGGACACCTAAAGATAAAGTGAGCTAAAAGTTTTTTCACACAATGCAAATGGATGAAACACGCTGACCGCGGATGTAAACAGGAATAATATTGGTGGAAGAATAATAATGCTCACTGTTTTAGTACAAGTTAAATCAAATAATCAGGGATCCAAGAGGTCTCCTCTGCAGTTGGAGACCCCACGACCTTCCTCTTTCTCCTTACACACACACCCCAGAGACACTTCCAGTGTGAAGTAGATAAAACCAGTAAAGTTAGGGGGGCTCCCACTCCCTTATTGCTCTTCTCTTCACTTTCTTTCTGCTTATGTCCTTCTGTGTTCCTCTTCTTTGTTTTCTCTCAGCTCTTACTACTTTGGGCTCTATTTTCGTGTCCGCAAGTGAGGCGGCAGAAGGGTGGCGGACCCTTTGCAGTGGTATTTTCGTCTGGCGGAGCCTATTTCCAACTGCTTGGGACTCTGCTACATCTCCTTTGTACTTTACTGTACTTTACTTTGCTGTACTCTACTTTACTTTACTGTACTCTACTTTTTACTCTCCTTTGGAATAACTCACTAGCCGTTGAGTTATTCCCATATCTCACCTGATCTTGCCCCAGTGTCAAGTCTCCTAATAACAGGAATGGTTTTTACTGTCTCAAGTGTTGCTACAGCATCACCCGGCCATATCTCCTCTGCATTGGCTTGTCTACACTGGCTCCCAATTCAATTTAGGATACAATTTCAAATACCTCTACTGACCTACAAAGCTCTTTATGGTCAGGCACCATCATATCTGAAAGAGCTCAGAGTTCCCTATAACCTCACCAAAACATTGCAGTCCTAATATGCAGGCCTGTTCGTAATACTTTAAGTCTCTAAAGGTGGTCTGGGTGGTAGAGCTTTCAGTTATTAGTCCCCTCTCCTCTGGAATCATCTACCGGTCGAGGTCTTGATGGCAGACTCTGTAGGCTCATAAATTCCCCTTTTGGTAAAGTTTAAATTCAAGCCTGGTTCAAACTTGGGCACCCAAGTTATGCTGCTATAGGTTTTTGTTCTTGAGATAACATTTGTTGTGAATTTTCACATTCCAAATAAAAATTGATTGACTGAGTCTGAAGTATTTTGGCTGAATTTATCCACATTAATGAGATACACAGTATTTCCAGTTAAGTTTGAAATATTCAGTATATCACAGTTTATGGGACAATCCTGAAAATTGACATGCCAATGTGCTTTTTAGAAACACTCTTTCTTCTTTTTTCTTTTTCACTCATCTTTTCCAATCTTCCAATTTTTCTATGGGGCAAAAGGCAGCAACAGCATGTACCCAGGTTCCAATCTCTTCACCCTGCAGGCCAAAGATAGAAGCAAGGAGACCGAAACTGGAGAAGTGCTTTCTTTTATTCATACCCTGGCTTTTTGTCCAAATGGAGTTTTTTAAATGAGTTACATTAGGGCAGCTGGTAAGGGAGGCAACACATGCCTCAGCCCAATGAATGTAGTGCCACATTAACCTGGCAGTCATATTCTGTGAGTGTGTCTGCATGAATGCTTCAGCCACCAGGCAAGGTGGAGATGGGGACACATTAGGCAGAGTTGAGACAAATCTTTCAGACCCAGTGCCACATGTTGTAAAATATCATAGAGAAGAAAGATGGATGGGATCATTGTGTGCTATCAGTAGGGAATACTACACAGGGATTAAGGGTTCTAAGCCTTGTAGCTGTCAGACCCCTAATGCCATTTGCTTGCTCTGTTTTCCCTGATGAGCTGTTCAAATTATAAATTATGGGATTCTCCTGTGCATGTGCCAGTATTCGTGTGTCACACAGGTGCTTGATTGAATGCATTTGGGTGAGTTGACTGGCCCTATATCAAAACAAGCAGGCAGCAAATTTTCTACTGAAATTAATGGGTTTATATGGGAATCTGAATCTGAGCTCTTCAAGGAAAGGCTATTAACTGTGAGTATGTCCGTGCCTACATAAGTGCTGCACAGTTATGTGATCATATGCACATGCTGGTCTATTCACTATCAGTCCTATCTTAATCTCGGAAGAGGCATGTTAATTAACCAGCCTGTCAAGACTGCAGACATCCAAAATCAGCAGCCGTCACTTCTCTAGGGTCTTGTTACAGCTGTAATGAGTAGCGGCTGGAAAGAAATTACAAATAAGCCCCATTTCCTCATGTTTATCTTAGGATATGTAACTGACAGTGTCCACTTTTGAGTATGTGTATGCTTCCATAACAGCATTTATTGATCCTGTTTTCTCAAGAAGAATTTCTGTAGACAGAGAAAATAAAAACTTTTCAAAGTATGCATACATTTTGAACATTACTGCAGCCTTAACTAAATTAGGGCCTTGAGGGTGCTGGCCATGATTGCAATTGTGTGTTTTTGAAGTTTACAGCACTCGTGTAGCAAGTTGGCCAAAGACCTACTGAAAGCTTAACCAGTGAATGTTGCATTTCAAAACCCATCAATAATTCATTTAAAAAAACACATCAATAAGTAAGCACTTCTAAAATCAACCCAGTCTCTCTGACTGAAGTTTGTAGTTAGCTGAAAATATTCCCTGTGTTCCTCAAGTATAAGAGAACATTCCTAATCACAGACAATAAAATGAAAGGGTAAAAAGAAAAGAACATTTCACTTGCAAGTTGGGTTTTTAATTAATCTCTTCTCAGTCTTGGTGGAATTAAATATTTTATTAGAAAAAATGATGAAGAGACATTCTTTAATTCAGTTCAAACAGAATAGAGTTAATAAGTATGCTCAGTTCCTTAGCTGGCCTCTGCTTTCGCCCCCTCTCCTTCCAAATGAGGAAACTAAATAAGCAACAACTCTAGCAATTAAGCTGTACCATCATGGGTATCCTCCAGTTTGATGGATAAATAATGGTATACGCTATAGAGATGGAAAACTTAGTACCTTTTATGACATTCTCTATAAGTACAGGCCTGTATTCATTATTGTGAGGTGGTATTAAATTTGACGCGTAATTTATCAAAACATTTCTTTAAAGGGGGAGTATCATGCTTATCCACATTACAACAAATACTGCAAAGTTTGGTGTCCATGTTACATTTATGCAAGGTTTCAGATCACAAGATATCGTATGTTGTCATAATCTTAGAAAGTAGATATAAACTGCTCAAATCTTAGAAAAACCCACAAAAATGCAAGACTGTAGTTTTTGTGAGAGATTTACTAAATTAAGCACAAGAATTAGAGACTCTCCTTACTGGTTCACGTACTTCTGGCAAAGTGGAACAGCCTGCCTCTGACAGCCTGTGAGGTGATACCCACAATGGAGTAGGGTAACCATAGACTAGGACTACACAAATTTGGCCAAAAATAAAATCCTTTTTTTCTCTCTGAAAACTCGATTTTTGATTTCGATTTTTTATTCAGAATACATATATATAAAACTCTTGCATTTACTCTGAATTCGTTTCAGTATGGACGGGTTGATACCGCCTTCAGACAGACTTTGCAGTGAGACAGTGAGAAGTGTTTTGTCTTCATTCGAAACTGCGAAGCAGTATCGATTCCACATGACTGATTTGCTCTTGCCCTATTTAGCCACGAAATTATCGCCTTCTTTTGCAAACGCCATGTTTGTATACACTGGTGTGTATGGGGGATCTAGGGAGTGCTTTTGCAGGAAGGGGGGCCTACGGTGGCCTGGAGGCAAAAGGCATGAAAATCGATTACATGATTTAAATTTTTTAACATCCTCATAATCAATCAATCTGATACAGCACCATCATAATCTGATTATGATTTAAAATTGATTAATCATGCAGCTCGAACATGGACAAGAAATATTTCAAAGCTTTTATTTACATTTGGACGAAAAGTGGCATGTCCAAAATTATTCATACCCTTTGCAAACTGTCGCAGTCTATGGGAGAATCCAAAGTTGAACACCATTTCAAATAGTCCAAGCTGTTCTAAAGCATCCTAGTTACCCTGATTCATTGGGAACAGCTGTTTTAATCAACTCAACAGGTGAAAAACAGCTATCTGCAGCTGGGTTTTGGACAGTCATGACTAAGACTAAGGAGCTCACTGAGGACCTGCAGCTGTGCATTGTCAGTAAAGGGCTATAAGGCCATATCTAAATGTTTTCAAGTTCCAGTGGCTACAGTGCAAAAAGTTATTAAAAAATACAAGACATTCTGCACTGTGGAAAATCTCAGAGGACGTGGTCGGAAGCCTAAAGTGACACCTGTGTTGGCCAGGAGGATAGTGAGAGCGGTGAAAAAGAATCCAAGGATCACTGCCAAGATCATCCTGGTGAATCTGGGCTCTGCTGGTGGCAACATCTCAAGGCAGACAGTCCAACGGACACTGCACACTGCTGGGTTCCATGGACGCAGACCAAGGAGGACGCCACTTCTCCAGATAAGGCACACAAAAGCCTGCTTGTCCTTTGCAAAAGCTCATCTGGACAAGAAGGAAGATTACTGGTCTTCTGTTTTGTGGTCAGATGAAACAAAAAATGACTTGTTTGGCCACAATGATGTAGCCTTCATCTGGCATAAAATAAGGAGAAGCCTTCAACCCTAAGAACACAATCCCCACTGTCAAACATGGTGGTGGGAACCTCGTGCTTTGGGGGTGTTTTTCAGCCAATGGACCAGGGAACCTAATCACAGTGAATGGCACCATGAAAAAAGAACAATACATCAAAATTCTCAACAACAACATCAAGCAGTCTGGAGAGAAACTTGGCCTTGGGCACCAGTGGACATTTCAGCACGACAACGACCCAAAACACACAGCAAAAGTAGTAAAGAAATGGTTAGTAGACAAAAACATTAATGTTTTGTAGTGGCCCAGCCAGAGCCTGACTTGAATCCAATAGAGAATCTGTGGAGGGAGCTTAAGATCAGGGTGATGGCAAGGTGGCCTTCCAACCTGAAAGAGTTGGAGCTCATCGCTAAAGATGAATGGGCGAAAATACCAGTGAAGACATGCAAAAAGCTGGTCAGGAATTATAGAAAGTGCCTGATTGCTGTAATAGCCAATAAAGGCTTTTCTATTGATTATTGAGAAGGGTATGAATAATTCTGGACATGCCACTTTTTGTTCAAATGTAAATAAAAGCTTTGAAATATTTCTTTCCACTATGATGCCTCTTGTACATCATCTTATTATCTTCTGGGAGATGCCTGTGTCATTTCAAGGACCCCAGGAAGAATAGCAGAGGCTCGGCCAAGGCTAATGGGGATCCAACTTGCTGGTTGAATAAAAGTTACTTATATATATATAAAGTAATATATATTTATATATATAATATATTTAAAAGTAATATATATATATATACACACCAGGCCAACAGTTTGGAAGCAAGACCATTACAGGCCGGACAGTTGGGAGTAACTTTTTTGATTTGTTCACAATGCTTTTTTAAAAATCCAGCACGAGTTTTATGTATTTTGGGATGTATTTACTCCATGATCAGATGTTGCTTTCATATATCTATATATATATAAAGTAATATATATTCATTTAGATATACATTGATGTTTACAGACCATTGCTAAATATATGTCAGCAAAAGATAGTAAGGGCTTAGTTTTAGGGTTGAAAACTTTTGCAAGAGTCACAACTTCAGTGCAAAAGCAAAAAAAAAAATAAAAAATCACAGTTGGATTATTCACTTCAGCTTTTTGGCTTCTGAGAGCCTGCATACAAAAATCCCAATAAATCTCAACTGCGTTCAAACTACCGCAAAAATGGCTAGAAAGAAGCAACTGAGTAAAGAAACAAAAGTACAGATTTGTACATTGAGGAAAGAAGGACACACAGAAAGAGAAATTGCAAAACACCTAAAGGTGTTTAACAAAGGAGTCCACTACACTGAAGAGACTAGAGGAACCTGGAAGTTATGATGATAGAAAAAGACCGAAACGAAAGAGAGTTACTACAAAAGCAGAGGATAAACATAGCATTGTCACCAGTAAGAGAGATCGGCGAAAGACAGCACCACAACTAAGGGAGAAAATCAACATGATAAGGTCGAAACCCATATCTCTGACAACCATGAAATGAGGTTTGAGAAAGGCTGGTCTGAAGGGTTGTGTATCTGCAGAAAACAGTACTTCGTCCACAGAACAAGAAAAGAGATATGAGTGGGCAAAAGCTCACAAAAATTGGACTTATGATGACTAGAAACAAGTTTGCACTGTTTGGTTCCAAACGCAGAGTCTATGTCCACAGACAAAACTGGTGAACGTCTGAAAGCACCATGTGTTACACCCACAATTCAGCATGGAGGTGGCAGTTCCATGGTATGGGGATGATTTGCAGGTGATAGAGTAGGAGATTTGTTTGAAGTAAAGGGTATCATGAAGAAGGAACAGTACCACTCCATCCTCCAGCACCATGCTGTTCCATCTGGACTCAGACTTGTGGCTTATAAGGTTGTTTTGCAGCAAGACAATGACCCTAAGCACTCTGCCAAGCTCTGTCAGGGTTACCTAGACAAAAAAGAAGAGGAAGGTGTTCTTCAAAAGATGGTTTGGCCCCCTCAGTCTCCAGACCTCTCTCCAATAGAGCTTGTGCGGGATGAATTGGATCGATCGGTCAGAAAAATGCGTCCCACAAATCAGCAGTCTCTTTTAATGAACTTAAGAAAGCTTGGAATGCAATCCCTGATACATACCCTAAAAAACTTGTGGAACGAATGCTTGGTATATGCCAAGCTGTTGTTAAAGCCAGAGGAGGTTACTTTAAAGAAAGCAAAGTCTAAGCAACAATAATGTCAAAATGTCTTCTGATAAGTTACTCTTCACACAATAGTCATGTTTATTGTGTTGCAAATTATATATATCAAAACTATGATTTTTTTTTGTACAAACTTTTGGCCTGTAGTGTATATATCAGCTAAAACGGGGCATTTTAGACACAGGCTAAAATGACATTTGAATGTACCACTGTGAGAATTTTTATTTTTTTATTTTTTTTAATTTCAAAATCATCAGCCACATGAAGAAGGAAATATAGTGCCCCTCCCCCCTTCAAAACAAGCATATCAAGCTACAATAGTAATTATGGAGGATATGTTGTTAAGTAAAAGATCTGTCAGGATTAGAAAGTGGCCTCCTTCTCCTAATTCGTTTCTAGCATAATTAGTCCTGCTCACTGATGGAATTTTTACCACTCTGATTTTATGGAAGGAGTAGATGACAAGAAAATCAACACTGTTTGTTTCCCTTGATCATCTGCAGACAAGAAAACAGACAAGAAAAGAAAAGCATCCTTTTTTTTTGAAGGTGTAACAAGCTGCAACTGGCAATTTTGCATAACACAAAAAAGAGAGACAGAAAGAAGTGGACACAGAGAGTTTGCAGTTTTGACCAGCTTACTGTAAAATACAACATGACATGTACCAACCAGTTTGGCCAGAATTTGAATCAAAATCATTGTAGCAATTTCTTAAATAGGTGTTTTTGAGCTGAACCCAAAAGCAGACTGGAGGCAAAAGAACTGTTGAAAGGTTTATTTTTAGTAAAGGTGAAGGGAGGAAGGTAATCCAAGGTTCAGGGTGTGAGGAAGCTCTGAGGTGAGAGTGAGTAACTGAGGAGGCGGGTGAGTGGTCCGGTGCGAGAGTGGTGGCAGCCGGGCAGAGGTCAGGGCTCGGCTTGACATGCTCGTGGAGGCACAAAAAAGAAGTTGGAATCATCTGACACTGAGGAGCCTCTTCGCAGCACCTAAGTGTGGGCCGTGATTAATGATCAGGTGCAAGTGCGTACATGCTGGAGGAGCCAGAGTGAGAGAGGCGCCGCCTAACCTCTGAAGTGAAAAAAGACTTCATACAACACAAAAGATCACTCCCAAATATCAAAGGAAATCATGGATGCAAATCCCATGATTAAGATGCTGATCTTTGGCACATACATACTCTAAACTTTTTTTTTTTTAACTTGAAATAGAATCTTTAGAAATCTTATAAGCATGCTAATATGTCCTTGAATCTAAAAAATATTTTTTCTTTAAATTTGAATTAATAGACGAATTAACATATTTTGTAGCTTTCTGTGATAGTCCATTTAACAGATATGCAGAAAGGTAGTCTTCTATTCTGGGACAAGGAAATAAATCAGGTTTGGTGTTGAAATTAACCTTACTGTAGTCATTACAAAAACAGGCAGTTTCTTCAGCTTTTGGAACCAAGACACAGGGTAAACTCCACATGCTCATGCCAGGAACGGCTCGGCCATGTTCAACCAAATAACCCACAAAACAAAACATAAGTTTGTCTCGGACTATCTGAAAATAAGTTACTATCAATCAGAGTGATCAAATCAGTGCGCCCGCGAATTGAAAGATGAGCCAGAAAAGACAGAGTTACTTAATACTATGGAATTTTCCATATGAGTCTGTGGCATTTATTTTCAGTCTGTCTGTCATCAGACACAGAGAGTCTATACTCTACAGAAGTGGTGGGGCAGGAGGAGATGACTGGGAAGCTTTGTCTCAAGCTTCATCATATTAATATGGCACACACGTTTTTTATCTGGACCCTGCCATTGATTATTCTATCCACTATTTTTTTTTCCCTTACAGGCTGGAAAGTTTGGATTGGAGAGAGGATCCAGGTAATCGAGGTAAAAACAAGAACTTTGTCACCAGGATGAAACTATCTGGACTCAGACTTTTGGTCACATTTGCCTATTATTTTAATTTGCGCTTATGCCAGATTTTTATGCACTAGCTCACATGCACAATCGAGATGTTCATGGCAGGTGCTGACATAATCCAGCACATTATGTACAGATTTAGAAGTTTTTGTCAACCATTTTTCTTTGAGGAGCCATGTGATTTGTTCATAATAAATGATTTGATACTAAACCCATATGTAGAATCAGGTAAAACATTCTTATTATACTTTGATATCACTTTCAAAGAGCACTGAACATGCTCAATTACTTCGAAATGAAACGGTAACACATAGAGACCGTGAACTACAAAAGAGTAAACACATGTAAATTAACTTCATCATGATAAATAATGGATTCTGTATACTCACTCAATTCAAATTATTCAATGACATCATAACCACCTCATACTATTTCATGATTAGACAGATAAGTACATTGCTGAATGCATAAGACGTCATTTGCATTCTTTCTTCAAAGAAATGCAATTTTTATCAGTAGGCTATATTGTTGAGCAGGGTTTTACAACAGAGGTCTTGAGGTCTGTATCCTGCTCCTCAGACCTTCGGTTGGATTTCATGTGTGCACACACTTAAAGACAGTAAATCTCAAAAAGGGCAACCTGGGTTGAGGCATGAATGATTATTTAGATGGTCAGTGATGGCTAAACTCTATGTTCTTCAAATTGACCAGTTGAGAAGAGTCTGGGGTTTGGGTCAACCTCGAGTTGGGTCAGCAGTGTAACCTGAAAGTACAAACAAGTCTAAACAAGTCTGGAGAGATTTATATGATTCTGTGTCTTGGGACCTGATGCCACAGGGGGGAAAAAGAAAACAAAAAAAAAAACCTTAAAGCTTTTACTTTGATTCGGCTTTGCAGAACCTCTTGGAAAACATTTTGTGCATAGAGGGATGGGTTTGTGGTAGTGTGTTGTAGCACACATTACAGTTCAGATGTAATGATATCCAGACTCAGTTTTTGGAGGGACCATACAGGTAGCACTTCATGCTTAAATGGCTTCTCAAGCACAGTAATCGGTGCAAGGGCACCAGTAGTAAGGGTTTATTTAGCTTTCTCACTAATTGGCAGGTATGACAGGAACAATAACATTTACTTACACCAGCTTTTAAACTGGGCCAAAAGAAATTACACAGCACTCACTGATGGGTTTTACTAACTCTGAGGTGGCCCCCTATGCTAATATAGAATGTAAGACTGAAGTTCTGGGGTTGGTACTCTTTGGATGTGACAACCTGATTCACTGAAATTGTAACTCCACTTTCTCATTAACACAATCTTGCAGGAAAAACATGACAGGTCAGGGACTGTCAGTGAAAGCTGCAACAGAGAAATGGCAAATGGCGTTGGCAACAATGGGTTTGACTGAGAAATTATGCAAATTAGGCAATGACATCATCTAGCGACTTTTATTTGGAGACAGGCACATCTGACTGCAAATGCTTTGATTAATTCTTAGTTCTGAATGATTCTGATATATAGCTGCTGCTCAAATTCTTGTGTGTATGTTATGGACTACATATCTTGTATCATGTTGTGCAAGACTGTTATTATGTACGTCTCAAACTCTGTTCACTGCTGCTGTCTTGGCCAGGGATGAAATGGCATCTGCTTGTATTTCTTTACTGTGTTTTATTAAGTTCAAAGTCAATTACCTCATGGTTTGCAGTTTGACAGACATCGGATTAATATTTTTTTAGATGGAAAATGGACCAACAAACCTGGTGTCATGTTTCCCAGCTTTCCTGGGGAGATTATGATTGAAGAGCCAAGTTGTCTGCCCACAGAAATAGGTAGATGCTGGGTAGTTCCGATGGTCAGCCTTCTTCTTTTAACTTAGAGTTTCTTAAGAAAGCATGCAAAGCTGGTTGTTACACCTTATTAAACCATTATAAGATTATATGATTTTGGGTCCCACTTTCTTCAAAGCAGAGGATGCCTACTGGAATGTCCAAGGAGTCTGCATCATGAAGATCCTATGAGTAACAAGAAAATAAAATTAGATTTTCATAACAATTAGACTTTGTAATATTTGTCCTGCCTGAAGATCTGACAGTACTGGAGCTTCTTGCTACTGCTTCCCAGGGTCCTGTACATCGGCAATCTTGATGTAAGCAAGGAACGGATTCAGTCCTGGCATAACTCTCATGTTTAAGTCTGTAGTGTTTGAAAAGCTGTGCTCTTTTGTTTTAGTTAACAGGATAATACTTGCATTTCCAAAGCATGCAAGCAAATAACTCAGGGAGTTGAAGAATGTAAAAAGGTCCATGAGGATCAAAACTGGAACTCATCTACAGCAGTTGATTTATCCTGCTCTCCATAAAAATCAGATTAATTAAGAAACATTCATGTTCTTCCATGCATAAGCACTGCAGACCATTCCTGTAGTCCATATTTGTTGAAAATAAAGAAATGTTTAATACAGTGCAGAGAACAGGAAGGCTAACTCTGTGACAACAGGACAAAGACCAACCAAATGATGCGCTTGAACCAAGAGGTTGCTGCAAGTCTGGTCTCTCCGTATTATCTGTAATTTTTGCTAGATTTTTTTCATATTTTGTTGTCATTTTGTTGGCTGCTGATGGATACTTCTGCTGGGTGAAGAGTTTACTCAAGAGAAGAGCTCCTTTCATTGAGGTAAAGCAAATCTGGACAACAACATACAATTCCAGAGGACATCAGGAGGTGTTATCGTGGTTGCTGTGCTGGTGCAAAGGTGAAGGCAAAGCTAGCAATCCTTAACCATAAAAAGAAATCTTTTAAAGATGGTGACAAAGAACGACTCAAACAAGTTCAACTAGAGTTGAAGAGGAGACTGAAGATGGCAAAGCTAGAGTACAAAAAAAAGACAGAGAATAATCTACAACACAGCAACATCCGTGAAGTGTGGAGAGAAATCAGTACCATCTCTGGACACAGCAATGAAAAGAAAAGACAGCCAGTGGTGGGTGATCTGGAAAGAGCTGATGAACTCAACCTGTTCCTCAACAGATTTGACACTGCTGTCACACCCATTCCGAGTGCTACTCCACCTTCCTCTCTGCAAAAAATCTCCACTACAACTTCTCCTCTTCCTCCTCCATCTTGTTCAAATGTCTCAACCACTTTAACTGCCTCCCTCCTAGAACACCAGTCCTTGTCTGTCACTGAAACAGGGGTGAGGATGGAGCTTGGAAGACTTTGTCCTGGGAAGACAGATGGCCCAGATGGTGTGTGTCCAAGGCTGCTTAGAGACTGTGCTGTTCTACTATTAGTTCTACTACAACTATTTGTTCTGCTCTGTCACTGAACCAGCTGCTTCCAATGAGCAGCCAGGAAGGTGAGCTCATTAGTGAAGGCACCTGGTTCAGTAACTGAGCAGAACAAATACGTGGCATGGAGATGACTTGGTGACTCCACAATTCCCATCTCTGGCCAGTACCAAAAACAAAATGTCCTGCTGAACTCAATGACTGCAGACCAGTGGCCCTCACTTCACACATTGTATAACTATTTGCACAGAAACTAATCTGGGTTTACAGTGCATACAAAAACACCAAGTACACCACACAGTATTTGCTCTTACATTACACATTTAGATACATAATGTAGAAATGGAAAAGTTAGACATGACACAGGCACTGATACTCAACCAGTGTTTGTGTACACACTCCTTCAGAATGATTTATGTCTATTTGCTCCATAGACTAACCTATGGGCCACAGCAGGGTAGTGTCTTCAAATAATTTGATCAGTAAAACAAGTGTGTTTGTGCATCTCTGCATCTCTGTTTGTTGTGCATGCAGAGGAGAGAGTTGTTTTTCTAACTCATACACAGAAGGATGCTCCACAGGGGTCTAGACACTCAAGGGTTTTCAATGTCTAGTGGAAAGGGCACATAATTGAGTGAGAGAATGAGAAGACAGAATTTGGGTGGGAAATGGAGGACGGTTTCCATGGAGATATATGTTCTTATTTTGTCTTTACACAACACACTAAATAGATATCAATCTATTTGGTGTGTGCAATATGCTGTATGATTGTAGTCACCTGTCTCACCTGAACTGACAGCATAAGAGTACAAACCACTCCACAATCACAGACCCAGAAATAATACAGACAGAAATTTAGAGGGAGAGAGAGAAAACTAAAGACATTCATTGATTTAAAAAACCCAGAACAATTACATGACCTAATTTAAAAGAGCATGCCTCAAAAACCACAGCAATCCCTGGCTATAACGACCATGTGTTCACAAATTGAAGAATGAGAACTCGAACTTAATGAAACCTATAGGAAGAGTTTAGTTTTTGTTTCAATTATGTTTTGCATAACTTTTGCAAACAAGACAGAAAAACACCTGGGTTGGCAAAGACACTGTGTATTGTCACAGATAGTGGAGTAGTATGTCTAGCAAAATTAAAGATAAGCAAAATCTTTAATTTGCTTATCTTTATTTTGCTTAAGTGGCCCTCACTTAACACATCATGAAAACCCTGGAGCGGCTGATTCTACGCCTTCTGAGGTCAAAGACAAACTGGATTCCCTGCAGTTTGCATACAAAGAACACATTGGAGTGGGTGATGCTGTCCTCTACATGCTTCACCGTGCCCTATCTCATCTGGAGGAACCTGGGGTTTATGTGAGGATCATGTTCTTTGACTTTTCAAGTGCATTCAACACCATCCAACCCACCATACTCAAAGACAAGCTCACAGAGATGGGA
Organism: Xyrichtys novacula; assembly: GCA_962446985.1. NCBI lineage: Eukaryota > Metazoa > Chordata > Actinopteri > Labriformes > Labridae > Xyrichtys > Xyrichtys novacula. The sequence goes on along the minus strand of OY660884.1, from coordinate 26,062,711 downwards.
GTGGATCCTACCTGTGTTTCCTGGATTGCAGATTACCTGACAGGCTGTTTGTCTGGCTGGGGAACTGTGTTTCTGGGACATTAATTAGCAGCACAGGGGCTCCACAAGGGACAGTGCTGGCTCCATTCCTGTTCACACTGTATACATTAGACTTCAAATACAGCACTGAGTCCTGCCACATCCAGAAATACTCAGATGACACCGCTATTGTGGCATGTATCAGAAATGAACAAGAAGCTGAATACAGAGATCTAATAAGAGCCTTCAGTGACTGGAGTCACAAAAACTGCCTCCTCCTCAACACCTCAAAGACAAAGGAGATGGTCATAGACTTCCGTAGACTCCAACCCCCTCTTCAGCCAGTGAACACCTGTAGTGTGGACACCGAAGTGGTGACATCATAAATATCTAGGTGTACATCTGGGTAATAAGTTGGACTGGTCTAAGAATATAGACTACATCTACAGAAAGGGGCAGAGCCGCCTCTTTTGCCTGAAAAGACTCCGATCAATAGACATCTGTAGTAAGATGCTGCAGATATTTTATCAGTCTGTGGTGGCAAGTGTTCTGTTCTATGCTGCGGTCTGCTGGGGAGGAAGCATCAAACACAAAGATGCAAGACGTCTTAACAAACTGGTGAAAAAGGCTGGCTCTGTGGTAGGACTCAAGCTGGACTCAGTGGAGGATGTGGTGGAGAGATCTACACTGAGGAAGGTGGAGACTATTCTAAAGAACATGGATCATCCACTTCACAACACCTTGATGGACCAAAGGATTAATGGTGGTGGACGACTCCTCTCTCTTCGCTGCAGGACAGAAAGATTCAAAAGGTCTTTTGTAACAACAGCCATCAGGCTTTATATCTCTTGTGTAAATAGTAGATAACTTTTAGAGATATATTATGTGAAACAACAGACAATTGAATTTCCCTAACGGGGAATCTGAGACAGCAGATTTCTCTACCTCTTCTTCTTCTTCTTCTTCTTCAGTTGTGGTACCCAAGTGATGGCTTGTGTCCTTCAGCATTCACTGTTTAGCTAATACCCACAGAAATAATCACTACAACTAAGTGCATGCAGGAAAGGATAACAGATGACTGTTATTAGGAGTGGGAGGAAGAGCAGAAGAGCTTTGGCACTGAGGAACAGATTAGTAGTAATACCAGGTCATTTCAGCATGTAGCTCTAAGACCCTTGCTGAACCTCAGTGAGAACATGAAAGTAGGCATAATTACCTCAGTCAGATCACTAAGACCTTCCAGTCTTGCAGATTAAAATTATTTTGAGCACAGAGTAGAGCCCATTCCTTAATCTTGCTAATGACTGTGATTAATAATATATTGTCACAGAATCTGAGACAGCAGATGGGTAAAATCTGTTGTAATTTAGATTGAGAAGCTAAAGCTACCGAATACAATTAGCAGGGGCTGATGCAAGGATAACGGTGAGCTAAAATTGTCTCATACATCCTTTTCAGCAAAAAATAAAAAATAAAAGTATTAATATTCATGAACATTTGAGTTGGCATGAGGTTGTATGTAAAGTAGACTGGCTGCACCCTGTCTATGCTGAAACATTATTTTTTGTATGTTTTCTCTCTCTTTTCTTTATTATTCATGCATATCCTACCCTGTATATTCCTGTATGACATGGGCAAAGGGAAAAACCTAAGTTGGGTACACTCAAAGCTAATTTCATAGGTAATGTTAACATGACCTCTAAACAGAAGCTGCTGTGGGGCAAATTTGATGGTAAGGTAATGAAATAAGGTCTTTTGCAGTAAAGTACACCAAGGCCCCGGTCAGAGGGCCTTCATTTGTTTATAGCTAGGGAGTTTCCAAGACACTATTAGAAATAAAACCTGAAAGCATGAGCTCATCGGGGAGGGGTCTTTACTTTGCAGACCTCGCCCAGATACAGCTAGAAACAAAGAAAAGGGGCCAATCCTAGTACTACGAGTGAACACCTACCTAAAGTACTATAGAAGAAGGGGATTCTTGTTACTTCAGTCTGGATTCTACAGAATTCAATCTCACTGACTTCGGTCATTCGTATGCTGAATAAAGTACCTTGGATGCAGCTTGAACAGCCTTATCTATTGATTTGAATTTGTCTGCCTTTTCTTCAAAGAGGACTCAACTCTTAGACAATATCAGAAAAGCTAGGACAGAGCTAACAGTGTCTAGCATTGATTCTTAGCAGTGACCTGGACCTCCAGGAATGCAGCCTCAACTGACATTACCTTAAGATTGAGACACATCACACTGTATAAGCTGTTTAAATAAGACAGCATCATGCCTTTAATAGAGAGACCTGAGTCTGCAACTTTCGAGTTGCAGCAGGACATGATGTCCGTATGAAATTTTTATTCCTTGTCCCTCCACCTTTGTGTGTAATAGCATGCTCCCTCAGTCTCGCTCATCCAGCTGAGATCTCCCACCCCCTCCTCCATTTTGCGGTTTTCATAAGAGTGATCATCTTAGCTTCAGAAAGGCTGTTGTGTTAATTAACATTTATGGTGCTTAAAATATGGAGAATGGTTGGTTGAAGAAATTTTTTTTATTATTCTTATTATTCTTATTATTATTTGCTGGGTCATATAGCCACACCGTCACTGTACACTATGGAAGAGGATTAGAGCCACTGAAATAAAAAAGGTCATATATATATATGTATATATATATATATATATATATATATATATATATATATATATATATATAGTTTTTAATTATTATTCTGGCTTTTTCTCAGAATTCTGACTTTTTTAAAATTCTATTTTTACCAATGGCCCTAATCCTCTTCCGTAACATTGTGGAACACTGTGTATATAATGATGAATGGCATTGGTTTGAGAATGATGATAAATCTAACATTGTTGGGACTGCTTGTGTTTATGAGAGCACATATTAAAGGCTTTTTGAAAGAAAGGAACAGAAAATTATGACATGTTCATGTTCATGACAGTTCCACTTTCACTCATCCTGTAAACTGGGGTAGTTCTAACCCAAGTTATCATGTTCTCAAGCAAGTGAAGCAATAATGCGCAGTCCTTGCTGCTTGTAAATGATTAATAATGATCTCATAGTTTCTTATTACTAACCCGTGCCATATTTATATATTTTTTCTCTTTACATGTTACTAGAGGGGCTTTGTATAATCCAGTTGAAAGTCATTGACAGTTTTTAAAACACTTCAAGATCCAATTAATCATCAGTGTGTGTCTTGCAAGATATCTATCTATCTATCTATCTATCTATCTATCTATCTATCTATCTATCTATCTATCATTTACGAACTGTAAATGTACCTTTTTGTTATTTACTGGATGGGTTTGTCTTTCACTGTATTTGCCTTTGCCCCTGCTGGTAATGCTAAATCCCTGAGCTCTCCTTATTCTCCTCATGAGACAGCTTCTGATAAAACATTTAAATATTTATGTCTTAAAAGTTGTTTACCTCCCTCTCTTAGGTGCACTGTAGGGTGGAGAGGGGAAAAGCTGGCTCTCTCTGTTCTGTTTGAGCAATGTCCTTTCTCTCTTGTTTTCTCTCTTCCCCATTTATCAGACTTGGTGAGTCCATGACAAAAAGAGACAAGCAGTTTCAAAGACCAAAGAAGGACAAATAGTGCCATACAAAAATTAAATGGTGTTTTTTGTCACCTCACTCCCAACTTTGTTACCTGTGACATGAGATGTGAAAAATAGTATTTGATTTCCCCTTGTTATTTCTATAGGTCTGTAGTATTTATGAATCTATTTCTAATTGTATCAAAATTAATATTGACCTCTTTAATTTACTATGGATTATTCATTTGGAGTAATTGGTTCTCTTTCTTTCCCTTTTAATCTTTATTTTTGCAACCACGGGTTCATATTCTGATTTCATTATTTACTAGTTGGCACTTTTGTGTAACAGGGTTTCTCATTGTTATTGTAGGCTCTGACTGTGCTTCAGACCGAGACTGTTTGGTGGCAAGAGAATAAAAACCTTGATCAATGAATGAATGAATGAATGAATCAAATTTTGTTTAAATAGCGCCAATTCACTACAGTCCTTATCCCAAGACGCTTTCCAAAGAAAAATAGCAGGTCTAGACCACGCTCGTTGTTTGATGGATTACCAAGACCCAACCTTAAGATGGGACAGACTTGACCCATCTCATCTAACATGAGTGACAGTGGCAAGCAGTGTTGCCAACTCCTCAGTAAGGAAAGTCGCAAGTGGCTGTTGTAAAAGTCGCTAGATGATGTCATTGCCTAATTTGCATAATTTCTAAGTCAAACCCACTGTTGCCACAGTTGTCCTTGTCTGCAACCATACTCCTCCCATATAGGCACTAAACTTGCAACCCTTAAAGTGGTTCTACTGGCTGTCATAAAATTGAATTTGGAGCAGCTTTACCTGCCCGGGTGTTTTTTCAATTTATTTATTTATGTATTTTTTGTTTGTTTGTTTGACGGTTTGTTTTCTTCTTGGTTGGATGTTAGCAGGATTAAAGGTGGGATAGGCAGGATCTGAGGAAGCGCTAGTTTATGGGAGAAATCTTGAATGTAAACACTACCCCTCCCAACCAGTTTTCCCCTCAGCTCCTCCTCTCCCCTCCCGCTCTGCTCCAGCAAGCCCCACCCACAGAGGCTCATGCTTTTTCGTATCATGCCAATTAAATTCAGATATAATGCAGATAAATACTTAATAATGGGGCCTATACCGTAAAAGTAAAAAGCCTCGGTCCTACTCAAGATGCCAACAGACTACCAGCAAACACAATGTTTGCAGGACATCTAAAACTAGGATAAAGTGTCACATTCCAGTACCCGAGGTAACCAGTTTAGCAGCCCTACAACATACAGCAGGTCCTGTTTGACAAGAAACACTTCTGTTACAGACACTTGGCTTACTTTGTTAAAGTGGTTTATCTGTCCAGCAGAAAGGGTACAGGGTCCATAAGATCCCGAAGTGTCACCTATCAAATATGCTTTATTGACGTTGACCCAGCTTTTTAGCTCTTGTCCGGGCGGTCAAGCCAGAGCTGGGTTCCGCCAGACGGAAATACCACTGCGCGGGGTGCGCCACCATCTGCCGCGCCACCGGCAGGCACGAAAATAGAGCCCCATAAGTGAGACAGAGTGCCTTTGCTATGTCATGAGCAGCAAGGTCATCAAGCCCAGGGTCTAGAAAGTTCAAGTATTTAATCTTGCCCTCTATCCCAGACCAGAACCAAACTCATATCCTTTTTGGGGATGTCAGGTTGGTACCACAGATTTCTTTACCACCAGAGCAGTAGTGTTTTTCCTGTTTGACAAATACATGTGCATAACCTACTACCTACTAGCATGGCTGGGCCATCCTGTTGCGTCAGTTACTTGACGTTCCTTCCCACAACAGTCTGGACTTGGTTACAGTAGTACATGGACCAATCAGGGGCTGCCTTTCTCTGTTGTCCGGGTAACAGTGAAAACACAGTCTCTGATTGGCCCGGTTATTTTCTGATCGGGATTACACGCTCCCAATGGGCCAAAGTCCAGACTGTGGTGGGAAGGAATGTCAAGTGACTGACGCAACAGGATGGCCCAGCCAGGCTAACTACCTACTACTCTGTAATTTAGTGGATACTGTGTCCTTTAAACACAAGGTTAGATGTGTTGTGTTTATAAAGACGATATGACCGGATCAAAAAAGTGCAAAGGTATTACCAAATTTGCATTGCTGTATGATACAACAAGTGATCCAAAAAATAGTCAAAATAATCCCAGATTTCACCCTGAATTTGCACTAGGCGAGCAAAATATTAAAAATAAATTTAGGGCCAATTAATTAGAGTCTCTTCAGTTTTTAAAAGTCAAGTCACACTCAGATGTTTTTTTTTTCCATCAGATAATCAGCTGCAATGTCCTTATAATGAGTTACTTCCAAACAAGTTGGTGTGTCAGCCAGTAAAAGACCTCTCCTGCTTTCAAATGTCCTTGCTCATTGGCTTTCCAGAGATTCCACCTGGCTCTTAGGTACTTTCAGCAGTGGTTAGAGTTTTGTTACATACCTGCAAGTTAAGTCAAGGATTGAGGAAATATCAAATAGGTAAATTGCAATGCACCCATGATGTTGTCTTGTCACAGGGAATGTATGGGCACACTAGGCCAGCGGGCCCAGCTGTGTACCTGAATGAAAGGTCATAAAGGCAGCTCCATGAATCACCTCAGCAGGTTTAGCTTGCCATGGATCTATATGATTTATCCGCAGCTTGAGACAACAGCCATGAGAGGAGGTCAGATGCATATAGTATGCCGTGGAGGACACACAAAAAGTACTCACCTGTAACTGCCTTTGTATCAGGCACACACAGACATAAGTCCATGTGCCCTAAATACAACTAACAGCACTCTTAAGTGGTGATCTTTAGAGTTCCATGGCATGAGCAGGAGTGTTCGAGGAGCCAAGTAAAACAAAATTCTGGTTCAATGTAGGGAAAGAGTCCTTTAGAGGATGTTTTTTTATGGGCTCCATATTTCTGTGTAACACCTAAGGGTATGAATGGATTTTGAAAGATTTGTTCGACAGTTGCAAAAGACAAGGTGAAAGTGACACACATAAGAGTGGAGTGTATAAAATACCATTTGAATTTTCTATTTGCCACTCGTTTATGACTTTATTTCAACCATCTTTCTCACTTTAGCTTTGGAATATTTTGCTTTGTTTACTGGACAGCCTCTGTATCAGGATGAATCATTCTGAATTTCTCTCTGTAATGACAGACCATCATTTTAACAGACTGGAAAACACTAAAATGATCTTCTCACCAACTGTGGAAAGCTATCCCCCAACACTGTTTTGATGAATTTTTTCTGGATACTAAATTTTGGCTTTTTCTTTACTCATTGCAATGGGTAAATAAATCCTAGATTGACCAAATGTTGAGATATAGTTGTACTGCAAAATAAATTGATGTGGGACAAATATGTGAACTTAAATGAAGTAAGTGAAATTGTGTGATACAATTCTCATGTTTGGACAATAATTTACCTCACCTAAGAGTAGCTACCACACAGTTCTTTTTTCAATTCATAACTGATATTCTATTTATGGTTATTGCAATTTGCGTTCTTCTCACCACAATGATCCTTATACATAATTATCAGTATCACTCTGAATGACAAAACAACAGACCTATAGGGTAACATAATAGGAAGTATTTTAAAGAGCTGAATAGGTAAGAGAAATAGTCAAAGTAGTATATCTGTCACATACATTGAGATGAATTACTGGTATTTTTCTTTTTAAATGTCTGTTTATGCATCTTTCACCAGTTGAATCTTGCCCAGTGATTTAGAATAATTTCAGTCTTCAAGAATGTCTTTTAATGCCTTTTAATAGGTTTTGAGGGCACAGATTATGTCCCTCTTATTCTTTTCTACCCAGTAGGTATCATCAACAGCTGAGGCAGATACTGTATGTTGCAAAGCTGAAAAAGCCTTGTCAGCTGTGTCCAAAGGGCACTATGCTCATTACTTTGAAAGAATGTGAGATATGTCTGTGAGGCAGAATGCTATGTTGAAAGACAGAGGGGGTGAACAATGAGCTGGTCTCTTTGATGATTATTTATTTATTTTTAAATTTCTAAATCCGTTGAGGATGTAGCGGTGGGATTAAATACAGGCATGATGTCAGTTCGAGATTTCTAAGCCAAATTACTGTGTGCTGATATTGTGGTTTTAAAAGGGACTCTGCAGAATAATGATCTTTGTTACTAATGATGATCTATATTTATCTGAGCAGTTTTGTGGAACAAACAAGCTTATTTGCCTCATGCAGCTGATGTACCTCTCATTTGTTTTTAACAAAACAGAAATTGAACTTGTAGATAAAAACTGTATGTTGTGTACTTTTCAGCACATAGATTCAAGGCAGAGACGCTCAGTGGTCCAAAGTGTTGCTTTCAGATGACAGCAAATTTTGCATCTCATTTGGAAATCAAAGTCCCAGAGTCTGGAGGAAACTCAGAGAGGCAAAGAATCCATGGTGCTCGATGTCCAGCGTGAAGTTGTCATGGTCTGTGACTACTTGGGGTGCCATGTCATCTGTTGCCGTTGGTTAGCTGTTTTATCAAGTCCAAAGTAAACCCAGTTGTAGTCTACCATAAGATCTTACACCACTTAATGACCCACTCCAATGAATATCATGTTTTTCTTGTCGTCTACATATTCATATGGCATTTTTCTGATGCTAGAGAACGTACCATGAGTATTTCTGCATTGAAATTGCTGTGAATCTCTGGCAGACCCAAACAACAGGTTTAGAGACAGTGAGATTTCCAACATCACAAATCCAAGCTCTATCCCTTGTAAGAAAGCTAATTATGATATTGACTGTCATCATGTCCCCAAAGATATTGGTATCCTGAATAGCTCCTATGTTTCTACTACACCAGCAATGTTAGGCTGCATGCTAGCATGAAGAGGAGTTTGGAGAGCAGTGCTGTCTCCGCCCACGACTCCATCCATCCATCCATTTGGCTTATTTTTTAATGCTCACTATGCATTCTTAATCCCCAGCATCACAGTCAGTATCATTGCTCCCTGTTCTTAAACTATGCCACTTTCCGGACAACTCATCATGCTCTGGGCCTCCTAACTTTGGTTTGCAGATGGTTGCATCTGCATTTTGTGTTCCAATGAACAGTGTCTCGGGGACATATAAAAGATTTAATGTCTTTTTAATTGAGGATAATCAGTTTAAAATATGTTCATTGACTGTAAAATAGAACACATTCGTGTACTAACAGAAAAAAGAACCTGATTATGTCCAGTCTAATGAACTCAAAGAGCTCTATTTTTGTGTCTGCCGGTGCAGCGGCAGAGGGTGGCGGACCCCGTGCAGTGGTATTTCCGTCTGGCGGAGCCCGGCGTACAGCCAGTTTGGTATTTTTGTGGACTGAGGCACTCCGAGGTCCGCCAAGCTGGGCGTGGTGGTGTGGCAGAGGGAGGTGTCGACAGAATCAGCTGGCGCAGTGACATTTTTGTGCTAGCCAGTGTATAAAGTGCGCTGAAAGCTCACCAATTCAAACCTGGTCGGCTTTCAGCGCAGACGGAGCGCAGCTGGTCTAGTGGTATTTTGGTAGACCGGCGGCGTATTACGCATACATCACTGATGCCTCACCAGCAGGTTTCCACAGTGTCAGGCACATTTCAGTGCAATAAATAATCACCAACAACTAATAATCTGAGTCAGCAAATACATTTAGATGTATATAGATATATTTTGATCTATATCTGATCTGATGAGCGCGTTTGGCACGCGTTTGGACACACAACCTGACCGAATCAACACAGCTGAAACTGCAGTAAATTAAATTAAATTAAATATCTAGTAAATAAACACACATGATGAAGTTAAGATATTGAATTCGTCTCCCTCCTTTTCTTTCTTCCTCTATCTCTACCTTCTCGCGCAGCTCGACCTGGACATCTCTCTGTGTCCTCTCCCCGTCCTGCTGCAGCTGCTGCGGCGGCTGAACAGATGATTTGTTTCAGTGCTGAGATGAGTTATTTACTTTAAGCCTACATGCAAATGTCATAATATTCAGTTTTGTGAACCAACATCTATGAAAGAAAGAGCCAGGCCACGGAGCGCGATGCGTCATTTACGCACAGATGGTTCCAATTTTAATGCCATTTTTGGAGTTTATGTTGTGATCTGTGCGCTCAACCCACCTTTGTCACGTGAGGTTTGAATATATGCAACTTTGTGTGAGTGTCTTTATTTGTGGAAAAGGGTGTTTGTCTTACCAGTGGGTCCAACAATACACACACCAAATCCATCTGTTCTCAGATGAGAGAGTGTGGAGGACGCCCTCTGCAGCGCTTACAGTGACACTTGTTGAGGGGCTGCCTTCTGTCGCCATCGTGTGGCATTTCTGTCTTCAGACATCTCTTGATCTCTTTGACTACTTCATGAAAATTGTAATATGTCTCGCTAGTGGCAGATTTAAAGGCGAGTAGAGTAGCTTATGTGATTGGTTAAAACAGGTCATGGCTGTGTTAAACTAACTCAACGGCCTCTCTCCTTCCCTCGCTACGATTTACGCCGCTGGGAGGAGCTGAGTTAGGGACGGGGGATACTTACGCCGGGCTGCGCCAAAAATAGAGTCCTAAGTCTTTACCTATCTTGCAGGCAGATATGCATGTGCACTTACACACAATGTTTGTGTATCTCATTTGTCTGTGGTGTGTAGATGCAGAAGGAGACTTTGTTACGCTGGCTTGCTTGTACAGTAAAACCGGGGATGCTGGGAGACGACTGCTATTGTTGTGTTGCTCGTGAACGTTTTGTTCAAAAGAACGGAACTACTGAGTGAACGACGTGAATGGAATCACTCCAAGATCTGGTTTCCTTTCTTAGTTCATTTGAGCACAGCCGCAGCTCAGTCGTGCTGGTCGGGAGTGGAACTGATCAGTCAGACTGTGAACAAAATAAGTGACTTCCGAATGGCATGAGACAGGCAGAGGAGGGCATTGCGCTGTTCATGAACTGCCAGGCTTTCATTCGTTCACTGTGAGGATGAATGTAGGCTAAGATAAAACAGTGCATTATAGTGCCTTTACATTAATACACGTCTATAAACTTTCCTGCAAGGATTTAATTTAAGCCAATTAAAAGCAATATGCGATTTGATATCTTTAAAAGTATCAGAATTCCCGCTACAGTTGCGATGCTTATTTATTTTTAAGCTCTCCACTTTTCTGCGATATAAAAGAACGACGACTCGCACTCGTTTAGCAAGCATGCTACTTGCTGCTGTGTTGTCTCACTCACTGCTGTGTTGCTGTGTTGATGCGAACGTCGGCGGCACACGGAGAGGTGAGTTTTTCAGGGTAGAGGAGTAATTTGTTTCACGACTTGGTGAATGAACAACATGTGTCATCCAGTTAACGGGAGGGGCTTTTTCAATCAACAAACTCCCAATCAGCGCCGTTGTGTCACTCACTCGTGTAATGCACCGGCAGGACAGGGCTCCAAAGCACTGACTGATTCTGTAAACAAATCTTTTAAACGAATCCTTTTGATGAACAGATTCTAAAGATTCAGTCAAAAGAACTGTTCTTCCCATCACTAACAACTGCCAATGATGTCCTTCTCCTTGATTGCAGTTTAAGCACCTCTTATGTAGGGTTAGGAGGTGCTTACACATCATACACGAACGCCTCTCAAACATCCTGTTTTGATGAAAGCTGGAGTCTGGCTCTAAATTGTGAGACACAAAATAGTACTGGCACAACAAAAAAAGAGCTTCTTCTGGACATTCGATGGGAAGTACAAACTTCATCATGTATGATTTCACTACAGATACCTCAGTGGTTTTATTAAAACAGCACATTTACATAACTTAAAAACAAGGTAATCAGATTTTTTGACAAATTTTGATCAAGCCAATACAAAGAGAGATCAAACAGGGCACACAAATGCACACATTCACACAAACTACTAAACAAAGACAAACCCCCTGCAGACACAAAGAGCAAGCATGCAAGCAGAAATAAATCAGAGCTTCAGCCAGGTGGATGAGATGTATTTCACACTCAAGAAGTGGCCTTCTCTGCCAGGAACAAGGATCATTAATCTCTGGTAGACAGGGTCTATGGCTTAAAGCTGGCACAGGTAGACCTAAACTGGGGGGACCTGCACTACTATAACTATTAGCTGCTCATAGTGTTGTCAGTTGTCAGATAGTACAGATGTGGTGCTGTTGACTTAAACTAAAGGTTATACCCCAGCCAAAAGCCACAGACCCTTGTGGGGCAACTGACAGCACATAACTCACCATGATACACACACACACACACACACTTCTCACCCTCAAAAAAGAAAGCAAGCAAAGTATTGTCTGTTGAACATTGCTCTTGTGTTTGTGCTCTCATTTCTTTTTCTTCAGTCAACCATGATGATACTTTGCTTGTGGCTATGTAAATTCCTGTCCTCAAGAACTTTGAAACTATGACAATATTGTCAGAGAAGACAAACACCCAACGATAACAACCTCAGCTCTGGCTATATAACAACAGCCATGAAGAAAATAATCTTCTTCATCGTTTTTTGCACAGCTGTTGAGGAGGGTTCAGGGGAGCATATCTTTGTTTCTTTGGAAAAGACTTGGTATGAGGCTCAGGCTTACTGTAGAGAAAAGTACACTGATCTGTCCTTTATTACTAGCCAGAGTGAGCAAAATCGTCTTCAAGCAGCCTCAGGTCAAAACATTACCACTGGATGGATTGGTCTCCACAAAGAAAGCATCAACAGCTCAGTCTGGAAGTGGTCAGGAGGTGAGCACATAACATACCAGAACTGGGGATACTGGCAACCGGACAATTACAATGGGAGGGAGTCTGTTGTACAAATCTGGTATGGTGGAAAGTGGAACGATTTTGAGCCATCGTTTGAGCTGCCTTTTTACTGCATCAGTGTTACTGCAGTGCAGGTGAGGAGGACCTGGGAGGAGGCCCTGGAGCATTGCAGAGAGACTGACACTGACCTTGCAAGCCTGCACTCTGAGTGGGAGATGCACCAGGTTCTGAGTGGGATCCAGCATGACCACATAACCGAGGGGGTGTGGATCGGCCTGCGTTTTCTTGGAGACCGCTGGCTGTGGCTGGATGGTGGCTCTATGTTGTATGAGGCCTGGCCAGAGGGAGAACATCAGGACTACCAGTGTCCAATACAAAAACGCTGTGGAGCTTTAACCAAAGGAGGACGGTGGGGGAACTGGGACTGTGAGGAAAAACTCAACTTCATCTGCAACTGAGAGATTCGGCAACTGTAATTAGTTGGTCTCGGATGTATGATGCTTTAGCTAAAAGCATCTGCTAAATGGGCTTGTAATCCTGTAAAAACTTTGTTAGTTTGTTTTTGTGTTTTATTTTATGAAGCCTGTAAAATAAAAGAAGAACTCATTTAGCCATAGCTGTTTTAAGATACTTTATGATGCCTTCATAATAATCTATATAATGACCAGGACCAGTGCCTGGTCACACCCTTTTGCTTGATTTGTCATTTTGCATTATTCCTACTCCTCTTATAATCTACATAGCATGAACGCCTTTGTTATTTATATTTTGAAGTAACTCATAGATGTCTCAGGTGTAGTAAAAAATATATATATATACTGTCAATTAATACTTTGAGATATATTCATGATGAACTTATAATAACCTGTCTTACCAGTTTCATATCTTTACTTCACTGGTAAGTCTTAAGAAATGTATATAAATTACATTGATTGCAGTGTGCTTTGTTTTTGTATAATAATATTAAATATTACAGCTTTAATTCAGATGCCCCCTTGAAGCGTGGTACTATTTATGTAATATCTGATAATGTATAAAAGGGAAAGTGAAAAACAGAAACCCTCATAAAATATTAGAAATCATAAATTGGTCAAAACTGAATTGTGATCTGATGCTACAAAAAATTTCAAATAGGTATTAAAGATGAATTTAAAATGCCATGAAAATAAGAAAATTCATTCATGAAACAGGCTAACAAAGCTGATTATTATTTATAGTACCCTTACTAATCATATTTGAGGACTGTTTTTTTAATATATTCTGTCATCATATTTGTTCACAAAACCGTTTCAACAATTATAAGAAATACAGGTTTGGTAAAGTCTAGTCTATGTTTTTTTTTTTTTGTTTGTGTTTTTTTTTTTTTTGTAGGCCGAGGTGCAACGAGGTCCGCCAAGCTGGGCGTGGTGGCATGTCATGGGGAGGTGTCGACAGAATCAGCTGGCGCAGTGACATTTTCGCGCTCGCCAGTGGCATGCAAAGTGCGCTGAAAGCTCGCCAATTCAAATCTGGTCAGCTTTCAGCGCAGACAGAGCGCAGCTGGTCTAGAGGTATTTTGGTAGACCGGTGGCGTATCGACATACGTCACTGATGCCTCACTGACAGGTTTCCACAGTTTCAGGCACATTTCAGTGCAATAAATAATCAAAAACAACTAATAATCTGAGTCAGCACATACATTTAGATCTATATAGATATATTCTGATCTGATGAGCGCGTTTGGCACACGTTTGGACACACAACCTGACCGAATCACCACAGCTGAAACCGCATTAAATTAAATTAAATATCTAGTAAATAAACACACATGATGAAGTTAACAAGATATGTAATTCGTCTCCCTCCTTTTCTTTCTTCCTCTTCCTCTTATTTCTTGTGCAGCTTGACCTGGACATGTCTCTGTGTCCTCTCCCAGTCCTGCTGCAGCTGCTACTGCTGCGGTGGCTGAACAGATGATTTGTTTTAGTGATCAGATGACTTATTTACTACATACAAATATTATAATATTCAGTTTTGTGAGCCAAATTTATTTCATATGCCAAAATCTATGAAAGAAAGAGCCAGGCCACGGAGCACGATGCGTCATAACGCACAGATGGTTCCAATTTTAATGCCATTTTTGGAGTTTATGTTATGATCTGTGCGCTCAACCCACCTTTGTCACATGAGGTTTGACTATATGCAACTTTATGTGAGTGTCTTTTTTTGTGGAAAAGGGTGTTTGTCTTAGCAGTGGGTCCAAAATTACACACCACTAAATCCATCTGTGCTCATATGAGAGAGTGTGGAGGACACTTGTTGAGGAGCTGCCCTCTGTTGCCATCTTGTGGCATTACTGTCTTCACACATCTCTTGATCTCTTTGACTACTTCACTAAAATTGTAATACGCCTCGCCTGTGGCGGATTCAAAGGCGAGTAGAGTAGCTTATGTGATTGGTGAAAACAGGTCTTGGCTGTTTTAAACCCACTCCACCCCCTCTCTCCCCCCTCCCGACGACTTACGCCGCTGGGAGGAGCTGAGTTAGGGAGGGGGGATACTTACGCTGGGCTGCACCGCTCACCAAAATACCAAATTGTGCTTGGGAACGCCTTGTCGGCGTGGCGGACCTGACTTACGCCGCGCCTGCGGCACGTCTCCAGCGAAGCACGAAAATAGAGCCTTAAGACACAGAATTTTTTCAGTGAATTGAGTTATTTGTTTTAATTTCCCACACTTAACCCTGGGTTCCTGTCATTTTTTTTTTAATCTTTATTTTGAGCTGACAGTTACATTTTTAAAGATTTGGGGACATTTGGACAATTTCAACTTTGCCCTCACTTCAGAGCAAGTGGATGGACATGCACGAGTATGCACAGGTCCTTCAGATCATTAGGTGAGAATTCATCACATCTCAAATATGCAGTTATTTTTATATGTACGCAGTCAGCGTAATAGCGGTCATATTTTGGTTAGAGGTGGATAAGCACTCAGAAGTGATTCCTATCTTACATACGTCCTCTGATTTCATATTCAAAATTAATTTAATATGAACAAATAAATCGATTTTACTTCTCGTCATTAACAGGGCCCAGACTCTTTTTATTTAAAAAAAAAAAATCATCTAGGTCACTTCATGTGGGAAATATGGCGGTTTGGTGTTTTTTACCATTAAAAAATAACAGTGACATGGAACACAATAATTGGAATAAAAAGGGTAATAGATCCATTTTTTATTCATTTTTTTTACATGGTCAGGGCTGAAGTTGTTTACGAGGTATGAGTTGAAAAACGTTAAAAAAAAAATAAAAATAAAAATAAAAAATGATTATTTTATGAACACTTATCTGCATGTCCGTTTTGGGGACTAAGTAGGCTGGATGGAGCTTAGAACTATCAGGAACCAAGGGGTAATGTAACTGTCCTTTTAAATCACCTTGAATAGCAGGTTGAATAGCAGCACTGAAAGGTAAATTAAAACTGGAGGTGGGTTTAGTGATTACTGGACAAATGACTCTTAGCAGAAATAAAGTTGAGGGTCATGTTTTAAAAAATATGATAATATACTTGTGTCCTCTGCAGGCAGATATACAGCACTAGCACATTACGACACAAAACACAAGATGCTTTAATCTCCTTAGCAGTCTCCTATTTTTGTGAAACGTCCTCTTCACCAAGGGTAACTGTAACACTGTCCTTGCACCTGGCAGTGATTATGACCCAACTCACTAATCCTCCACAAAGCATCTAACAGGGCCTGCAATCTCAGTTCCCAAACGTTTATTGAGTGTTGTTAAAAGGAAAGGTGATGTAACACAGTGGTAAACATGCTCCTGTTCCAGCTACTTTGGCACGTGTTGCAGCCATGAAATTCTGAGTTAATTATTATTTGCAAAAAAAAAAAAAAGTTTATGAGTTTGAACACTAAATATCTTGTCTTTGTAGTGTATTCAATTGAATATAGGTTTAAATTTGTTTTTGTACATGTGATGCTTATATTTTAAACTCTGAATGAATGCTTAGCATAGGACTTCATTTCTTCTCTACTCATTTGTTCTTTGGCTTTAGTCATATCTTATAATTTCATATTAGTTGTATGTTTTTTGTATTAAGCAAAAGTTTCTCTACATAAGAATAAGAACTTTTTTTTATCCCTGAAGGGAAATTCAGTTACATCTACATGGCATTTAACTGCCGTGTAACAAGTCACACTCAGTTTGCCAGGCCAAATAAACTTTGAAACTTAGGTCTGAATCAAAATAAATAGGTACATTAGTGTTCAGGGTGGGCCATGGCATTGCATCATACTGTAGGAGTAAAGGGCTGGTCAGACTTTACTTTAAGGTCTTCCTTTAATTATGATCTCCTGCCTCGATTGAAAGTCCAGTTACGAAGATTGTTTGAGTTTAGATATGAAACCCTCTATTTTGACAGTCAGGCCACAGGAGAGGAAAACTAAACGGATGCCTGCACTTGACTAGCTAAGTGTAGATTGTAGCTTGCCGTGTCACTTACTCTGCATTTAAGAAGTCGCAAGAAGAATCACTGGTATCATGAGTGTCCCCTACCATGAGGCAGGAGAACTGCGTGCTTCACTTCGTGCTCTTTCTCAGCTGTTTTATGATTGCTCAGCACAAGAAACATTACACACATACGATTGTTGACAAAAGAAAAAACACTGTATGTTGTATACATAAGCTAACCTGTGGAGATTTACTTCATATAGCAAAAAAAAAAGGTTTGAATATTTTAATAATGACATATAGAGAAATAGCAATATGGTCTCACTGCATAGCAGGCCAATACAGTTAGCTGAGTCATTGCACAATCCATAGTGAGGCTCATCTGGCTGCTGCCTCATCACACTTCACTTCTCAGTATTTGAACAGTAAATGTGAAAACTCAGCAATTTTGAATAAAAAGTAATCTAAAACTGGTGAAGTTAAATGAAAAATACCTTCATAGTGCAAATCGCTAGATAAACATAACAATTTAATTATTTTTTTCATTTAACTTTTTTTTCCCATGATGACAGGTAAGGCACGGCCTCCCCTGACTGCATGTCACTGCCCTGCAGTGTGTTTTAGTCGGTTCCACTCAGGCTAAAGGTCCTCCTAAAACAGGGAAAGTAGTCATAAGCAGTATTCGCCTTTAGAACTGCATGGGGAGATCCAGTGAATAAAACGTTCTTCAATTCAACTTCTTGGTGAGTAGAAGATGAATGAAGACTATCAATGGGGAAGAGGAGAATAACAGTGATCTTTCTTGAGAGTTGAGAGACAATGACAAAAAAGGAGAGGAGGAGAGCTTTGAGGTCAGTAGCTGGATTTAAGTAGAAAGAGGGAGGCAGACTTTGCCCAAGAACACCTGAAATCCAATTGTATTATTAGCGTACACTAACATAAAACTCAGTGTCATGAATAGAAAGAGCTACTTCACTGTGTTTGCTTTGAGCCTGAGAGAAAGGGGGGGACTTATTGTTTATATGAGTGTGTTTGTCTGGCTGTTGACTGCGTGCCTGTGTGGAGGTCCCAGTGCTAAGCTATGTATGTGTGAGTGCGTTTGTGAGGGAGAGAGAGAGAGAGAGAGAGAGAGAGAGGGAAAGGGTGAGCATATGTGTGGATAATTACTTGTATTTTTGCTGTGTGTGTGTGTGTGTGTGTGTGTGTGTGTGTGTGTGTGTGTGTGTGTGTGTGTGTGTTTGTCTATGGCTGGAGGTAGACGAGCAGAGGGGAGTTTGGGAGTTTTGGAAAAGGTCGTGAGGCATGAGGGCTTGGCATGGTGGCATATTTCATTTATAAGCTCACTGGGGCATAACTGTGCTGCAGGGAAGATTAAGCCTTAAATCTACTGTTTGTGCAAAAATGCAGCACATATTAAAAAAAAAACCTAAGCCTTTGTAGACCTTTGTGTAAAAAGGCTATGTTGCTGTAACTGAATTCACCAGCACAATGTTGTTCATTGAATTATAATTCTCCTTTACTTGTAAGCACTTTTTCATGTTTGAGGAGATTTAAACCAACAGAGCCAGGGAAGACAAATGCTAAAACAAACACCCAAAGCAGTGACACAAACAGAGACTAGAAGAAGGGTAGAACAATCCATTTGATAGTTGAATCAGGTTTGTAGATGGATTTTGGCTATTTTGGTTGAGTTACAGGTGAAGGTTCCTGAAGTTCCAAGTGAGTGTGAGAGCCAGGGTTTCTGTGAGTCCTTTATTGGGGTGGCTGGGTGGGTAATGATCCTGGAGCTGGTGATGCTAGTTGTCAAGTTGCACAGAGACAAAAAAATCCATTGGTTGCAGTAGCTCACATAACCCACACAGTAGTTTCTTTCTTCTGGGTCAAGCCACCAAGAGAGGACACAGTAATGGAGCTTGGAATCTGTACCACAACTCTGTGGCATCAAACTCCTAGAAAAAACTGTTTGGCAGGATCGTGATGCACGAGCATTGGGGCTGAGGTGAACAGAGCCTTGAGTGTAGTGAAAGCAGGATCTGCAGCTGCTGTGTGTTTGTGCATGCATTACCATCTGGTGAAAGGTACACTGTAGGTACCGCAGCCAGAGCAGTAGATATTTAAAAAACCACCTATAATTAGAGCCACAGGGCAAATGCAATGTTGTACTGTGGATTTTTTCTTATTTCTCTTCTGGACACATTTTGATTCGCTACTAGTCCTACAGCTTGAGGAGTTGCAAGAAAAATTGTATATCAAAACATGTGGTTTGATCAGGATTAGTGTGCTATTACTTTTCTCTGTTGTATATGAATTTTTCGTGATGCAAGTGTGAAAAACTGCTGAAAAAGTTTGCATTAAAGTCAATCGAACTAGCCAAAAACAAAAAAGGGCAAACAGAGGGAATTTTCTACTGTCTATTATTCTGCAACTCAGTTTCATATCAAAACCTCTGATGTCTCTTATTTGCTTTTTTAATGTGTTGTAATGCTGCCTTGATACAACAATAATGTCTTTTTAGAGATATACATTGGATTGAATGAAATATAGTACAAAACCCAATTCCATTGAAGTTTGGAAATTGTGATAAACGTAAATAAAAACATAATACAAAGATTTGCAAATCCTTTTCAACTTATATTCATTTGAATACACTACAAAGACAAGATATTTAATGTTCAAACTCATTTATTTTTCTTTGCAAATAATAATTAACTCAGAATTTCATCGCTGAAACACGTGCCAAAGTAGTTGGGGCAGGGGCATGTGTACCACTGTGTTACATCACCTTTCCTTTTAACAACACTCAATAAACATTTGGGAACTGAGGAGACTAATTGTTGAAGCGTTGAAGGTGGAATTCTTTCCCATTCTTGCTTGATGTACAGCTTCAGTTGTTAAACAGTCTCCATTGTCGTATTTTACGCTTCATAATGCGCCACACATTTTCAATAGTAGACAGGTCTGGACTGCAGGCAGGCCAGTCGAGTACCCGCACTCTTTTACTGTGAAGCCACGCTGTTGTAACTCGTGCAGAATGTGGCTTGGCATTGTCTTGCTGAAATAAGCAGGGGCGTCCATGAAAAAGACGTTGCTTGGATGGCAGCATATGTTACTCTAAAACCTGTATGTACCTTTCAGCATTAATGTTGCCTTCACAGATGTGTAAGTTACCCATGCCTTGGGCACTAATGCACCCCCATACCATCACAGATGCTGGCTTTTGAACTGTGCGTTGATAACAGTCCGGATGGTTCTTTTCCTCTTTGGCCCAGAGGACATGACATCCACTATTTCCAAAAACAATTAGAAATGTGGACTCATCAGACCACAGAACACTTTTCCACTTTGCATCAGTCCATCTCAGATGAGCTCGGGCCCAGAGAAGCCGGCAGCGTTTCTGGATGTTGTTGATAAATGGCTTTAGCTTTGCAATAGTTGAGTTTTAACTTGCACTTACAGATGTAGTGACAAACTGTATTTACTGACAGTGGTTCTCTGAAGTGTTCCTGAGCCCATGTGGTGATATCCTTTACACATTGATGTCGGTTTTTGATACAGTGCCGCCTGAGGGATCAAAGGTCAGGGGCATTTAATGTCGGTTTCTGGCTGTGCCGCTTACGTGCAGTGATTTCTCCAGATTCTCTGAACCTTTTGATGATATTATGGACCATAGATGTTGAAATCCCTAAATTCCTTGCAATTGTACTTTGAGAAACGTTGTTCTTAAACTGTTCGACTATTTGCTCACACAGTTGTTCACAAAGTGGTGAACCTCGCCCCATCCTTGCTTGTGAATGACTGAGAATTTTCGGGGAAGCTGCTTTTATACCCAATCATGGCACCCACCTGTTCTCAAGTAGCCTGCTCACCTGTGGGATGTTCCAAATAGGTGTTTGATGAGCATTCCTCAAATTTCTCAGTATTTTTTCCACCTTTCCCTACTTCTTTGTTACGTGTTGCTGCCATTAAATTCTAAAGTTAATCATTTGCAAAGGAAAAAATAAAGTTTATTAGTTTGAACATTAAATATCTTGTCTTTGTAGTGTATTCAATTGAATATAGGTAAAGGATTTGCAAATCATTTTATTCTGTTTTTATTTACGTTTATCACAATTTCCGAACTTAAATGGAATTGGGTTTTGTACTCTTAATTGCTTGATTAACATGCCTTTACTTCTACACAGTATTTAAGTGTATGGTTTCTGCACTAGAAAGTTTTCACCCCAGTAAAAGACAGCAGGGCAGCAAGAGAACAGGACTGTGCTGTTTATCATTTAACATATTTCACGTTTCTTTCACCTTTAGCACTATTCAATACTGCCTGACAGCTGACCTTTAGTAGGAGAATGAGAAAGGCCTGCAACTATAAGCACTCGCTCACACACAAGCCAGGAGAAATAGGCAAGTGCACACACTTTTCTAAGGTCATGGCCTTAGGCAGTCAATAAGAGTGGTAAGCTTTTGTGTTCCTCAATACCTGCCAGTAAACAATTTGAAGCAGCTTTATGCTGAATATAAATGCAAGAAAACAATTGATGTTGAAACAAAAATCAGAGACTTCCGAGCCTCACCATGACCTACTTTATTATGTATTGTTGGTTTATTTAAAACGAATTAAACAGCACCTGTAAACTCAACCTTGGCTGCTTCAGTCAAAAACATTGATCTACAGCCTTTCAAGAAAAGAATAGGTGACAAAGTGTGTGACACACACACACACACACACACACACACACACACACACACACACACACACACACACACACACAAGCTCAAAAAACAAAGTCAGAACTGTGCATGCTGTTCCAAAATCCTGCAGAGACACATTAAGTCATACAAACACCTTGAGTGTCAGCCTTGGTTGTAAAAGGGGGAGAAGATGGATGGTCTTTAGCCCCGGCTTGACTACCTGCTCAGGTAGTGATTAATGACCAGGTAATTTACAGGCCAAACTCACAGCCTAGAGGAGTGTGACACCCCTCCCCCCCGACACACATATGCACACACACACACGCACACGCACACATATTGGAAAGATAAACCATAAAATCACATATGCACCTGCATACCCAACAAATGCATGGAACTCATCACTCCTTGACAAAAAATACAGACATGATCACTATTTTTGTAGATCATGTGTGTTTAATTTAATCTTCAACTAGCTCCCTGGCAGTAAAGACAGGTCCTCACTCAGAGCACTTTCTTTCTCGCCTCCCTAGAGTATGTTTTAGTTCTCTGCCCACTGGTGACTGACAGGCACAGAGATCCCACAAGAACCAGTTGTTTTCCACTAAGTCCAAAAACAAAAGCAGAGGATTGTGATTTAAACAGAAAGAAGCACAATAACATGGAACTGATCTATGGTCCCTCTGGAGATATGGGCTGCAGAGACTGATTGAGTAAAAAACATGCACTATGCCAAGGTAGTATTTCAACCAAAATTTATTAGACTGCAAAAAAAAGAAAAAAAAAAAGCTTCAGAGAGCTGGTGACAGCGGTATAAAATAATCACAGCCCCAAACTCTCACTAACTTCCTGGTTCTTTTAAGGTGGGGTAGGCAGGAATCCATTAAAGAAGCATCTTTTTTTGTGGTGTATGTACAAAAAAGCTTTTAGTATCAGTCAATAGCTGTTAGTTATTGATGACATTTGGGAATATAACAATATGGCTGTGTTTCTTTTTGTCTGTGTAGTCAACATTTTAAAATTTCAGAGCGCTCCACTCTTTCTGACTATAAACAAAGCCATTCCCCGCCTCCCCCATCCTGATTGGTTGTAAGGCGGACGCTGCTCCCCCGTGTCGTTCAGGAGCCCAAACAAAGTTAGCGTGCTACAATATCGGACAGTAGAAACCAACCAGAAAGTACAGAAAATTGTCTGAATCCTCCTTTAGCCATGACTGCCGACACAAGCAAGAAAATGAACTAAATACTGGAGACTCTGGCAGAATAACAGGCACTTAAAAAAGAGGTAGACCGGACAAGAGCTAAGAGGCCGGGTCAACAATGATGGGGGATGCTTCGGGATCTTACAGACCCTGTCACCTTTCTGCTGGACAGGTAAACTGCTTTAACAAAGTAAGCCAAGTGTAACAGAAGTGTTTCTTGTCAAACAGGACCTGCTGCATGTTGTAGAGCTGCTAAACTGTTGACCTCGGGTCCTGGACTATGTAACTTTATCCTAGTTGCTGGTAGTCTGTTGGCATCTACAGTAGCACCAATGCTTTTTTACTTTCACGTTGACTGGGCTTCATTTGTAACTCTCTTAAGTATTTATCTGCATTATGTGCGAGCAGGAGCGTCTGTTTGTGGGCGGGGGCTTGCTGGAGCAGAGACGGAGGGGAGGAGCTGAGGGGAAGACTGGTTGATAGGGGTAGTGTTTACATTCAAGATTTCTCCCCAAAACTGGCACTTCCTAAGATCCTGCCTACCCCACCTTTAAGTTTCACACCCTACAAAGTAAACCAGACATTTCAGTGTTGTTTGATGTGATGGCTTTAATCAGAGTTGAAAGAACTATTCAAACACTGAGTTTGGAGCTGTATCGGATGGCATGGTGTACAACAGATTGATGTGTGGCATTCAGTGTTGGTCAAGTTACTTGGAAATAGTTCCTGATTTAGTGATTACCTCTCCAAGAAAGTAATCCAGTTACTTTACTAATAACCTATTTTGAAAAGTAATTACTTCACTAACTTCTTTAGTTACTTTTCAAAAACATGATGCACAACCTGAATACACATCAAAGTGATACACCTTTCAGCCTAATTATAAACTTTTGCGTATTCCATAATAAAAATTTAATCAAATGAAACAGTCTCTTTTTTAGAACCTTTCCTTATTAGTTTCAATCGTTTAACTCAATGCACATTGCATCAAACAAAATTAAATTGAATGTAACAGTCTCTGACTTGAAAATCGCCAAACACTTTAACTAATTGTCTGCACATTCCACCATATTTCAGGTAAAATAAAGCAAGTCTTTCTTCTGAAAACATATTTCAGCTTATAAAATAAAAAACATTTTGAGTACAGTATTCTCTGTATGGACAGGCTCCCTTCACTCACAGAGTTTGGGATCTTGGTCATGGTTAGATGTGTTTCTAATAGTAACTGTTTCGGCTGACTGTCTTTCTTGTTTCTTGTTAATATATACTGTTGCCACTTCCAAATGACTGTAACCACGGTCAATATCTTACTGGCTTGTAAACTCGACAACATTGATAATTAGGGTAACCTTAGCATCTCTCGAGAATAAATAAAGGTTATAATAAACCAAAAACATTTTTGCAAACTTTGTGATTAGTATCTAAGAGCTAACTATGGAGGTCAACGCAGGAGCCTCTGTCTCAGTGATGAATCAAGTCTCATTCAGTTGTGGCATTGTTAAGGAGTTTGTGCACTTCAAGGAGAATTTTGATATTTTTTGACCTGAGCCCAGTATTCCCATCAATTTGTGTGTGCATGACTAGAGGGGAGAACAATTTCTCAAACTGGTCCAGTATTGAGATAGAGCAGAGCAGCCAGCAACCCAAGAAACAAACTAAAATGTAGTTTGACAGGGCAATATTTTATCGTCAAACTCGGCCCACTACTAGTGCTTTGTTTTACCACTGACAGGCTCAGAATGTTAATACAAATCTACCCAGGTTTTGCAGTTTAGAGTCTCATTTGACATATTTTTTGTGCCATGTCCTAAAATGTATTTCAATAGGTGCCAAATTGGGACTGTGGGCAGGTCAGTTAAGCACCAGGACTCTTCTACTTCGGAGCCATGCTGTTTGAATACGTTTAGTCTAATTTAACACCTTTTTGCCGCATTAATCCAAGGCATTGTCAGGATGGCAGAAGATTATCCCAAATCTGTGTGTATCATTTCTAAATAATGGTGCGTCCCTCTATATGCAAACTTGCAGTGACTTGGGCACTTAAAGGGCCAATCCCAAGTGCCACTCTTTCCCTTCGTCTTACTCCTTTGGCTTCTCCTTCCCCTTGGCCCTCTGTTTTCAGGGCCAAAGAAAAGGAGTGAAAACATGTTCCTAAGAAACGAGACCGCACTCGATTCCTGCTACACATCAGTGTAGCTATCAATTGCTATAGCTTAGGTAGCTAGCTCATCAATCACCCTTTTTTAAAATGTAAAAAATTCAACACATTGCTTTTATTTATGTGGAGTAGCAAATGACTGAATATCTGATAAAAAACACAAGTGTCAAAATCATGTCAAAATCTTACCCCTTGCTTTCAAGTGAGGTTCCGGTTTGTCTTCGTTTCATGGGCGGTGTACCTCTTGCTCCAAGCCCTTCCCCTTAACCTTAAAGAGAATTGAGACACCCCTTTGTTTGACATGAATGTGCAAAACCAAGGGCTAAGGGGTAAGGCAAGGGTAAAAGGGTACAATTGGGATTGACTCATAGAACCCTGTGCCATGTTTGCTTTTGAACTTGGTATTTTCAAGTGGTCCTATTAAGAGCAGTAGATGTAGCCTTAGTGGCTTTCAAAAAGAATGTCAGATTTTGATTTGTCGGATCACAGGAAAGTCTTCCAACTCAATTTAATCCATCCATCAGGGGTCAAGACCTTTCTTGGATCATGTTTATTTATGCTTTACTCTTTACACATAAATCTAACCTGCATTTTTTAGATGCAGCAAAAAAAAGACTGATTTTTGGAGGTGATTCCGAACCCATTCAGTGATTTCCACTGAGTCATGTCTATTTTCAGTGCAGTGCTGCCTGATATCTGCCATCCAGTATCAGTTATCAGCTGTGTCCCCTTGTACATAGATTCCCTTGGACCTCCTGTGTCTTTAATATTATATACAGTAGTAGATGAAATTGTCATTTTTTATTATTTTTTTTTTATTTGTGCTATTTTTGGTGCAAGACATCATTTTGGAATTGCTGAATTATTTACTCATTGAGTCTCTAATAGGTTGATAAAACTCTTTCCATTTCTACTTCTAATAGACTCAGTTTCTCTGGAGTGCCCCTTTTTATCTATACTTAGTCAGTCCTGTTACAAATTGATGGAATTACTTAGGAGATAATCCTGAGCTTTGCACAACTTTAGCAGTGTTTTGTTGTCCCTGTCCCAAGTTTTTGAAGACATGTTGCAGGCATTGAATTTGAAATAAGCATTTATTTTTTATTTCACATTAACATTTTTTAAAATTTAATAAGTTGTCTTTGACTTTAACTGATTTGCAAAGTATAGGTTCTGACTTTATCAACATTTTACACACCTTTCCAGCGCTTATGGAACTAGGGTGTTACTTTAAAAGACTGTACATACATAGCCAATTGATAAAGAAATATTGATCACATCTAAATACTTAGCTAATTAGTTAATTCAGGATGGGCCATCTGAAAGAAACTTTACCATAAACTGGTTTAAGTGAAAGGTTGATGGTTTACACACATTTTTTAGCTAAGTAAGGTATTTTGGAGGAAAAACAGTGGAGATATAAACCAGGTTTGCAGGAATACATGTCTCAGTGGAACCATGCTTTTCAAACAGCCTTGTTCTAAAAATAAGAGCAGCCTTTATTTATTTTTCTTTTAAAGAGCATCAGTAGTAGTCGTAGGCACTTCAAGCATGCCACAGGGCATTCCTGAATTATACAAGATTCTCCCATTTTATTAGGAGCATCTCATTCTATGAACCTGTAAGACCTTGACTTCAGTTTCCAAGTTTCAGAAGAAGCCCACAAAGCTGCCTCAGGTATTAAATGATTGTCTTTTGATAGTCCATTATGTCAAGCATGCATGATTGCATGTCTATCCCTACGTGTGTATTGATCTCATGACTAATAAATACTGTTTTACCCTGTATTGCATAACTACATTTTGAACTTTTTAATGTGTCATTTTTATTTTTTAAGTAGATAATGTTTACTGTTAGTGAATTTGTTGTTGATGTTGTCTTTGCATCAAGGTGCTATGATCTGCACACTTCTACAGACATAATCTTTCATATTTTGTCTTCCTTTCTCATCATCTCATTCACACATTTACACACACATACACAATCAGGCTGCCAGCAAGACCTGGTTAGAGTAACTGAGAAGGCCATCAACCGTCCAGGCATATGGAGGGTAGTGACTGGAGGGCCCATTACTCCCAGTGATGCTTGAAGAAATCCATTTAGATGCCTCATCATTACCATCCACATTAAGCCACAGTAAAAACAGGAACAGTGATGCAATTTGAAATTTCTGTCTCTGAGGAAAACTTAAATGTTTTATTGGATTAACTGCTTCATTTGCCTGCAAGGATATTTTATCTATCCTGCATAAACAGAAATTATTTTAGGGTGTGAGTTTCTTTAACCCCAGCTGAAAATAATACATGGAGCACCACAGCTTCCTAACAACAGAAGGGACCTTCTTGTTAAAGGTGACTGCCGCTTCACAGTATCGCTCATCCCAGTGTGCAAAATATTCTTTTTGACAGTTGGATTTGCTGCAACAATACCTTGCTGTCATGTCAGAAACTGTATCCTTTGGAAATCAGAGAACTATCATGTTTTCACCACACATAAATCTCACATCTTTGACAGTGGCATCTCCCACAATTAGAATCTGGTCATTATCTTTGCCTGCTGGCTTCTGATTTATGTTCAGACCTTACCCTTCTCAGTGGTGATGATAGGTACTCCAACTCATTAGGTGAAGATGCAGAATCCTGGCGTTGTAGAGCAAATCTGTGTTGGATTTTGACAGTGTGTTGTACAGAATGTTTGCTATTGGTCCTCCCTTTAGCAGTTGTCCATGACTGTGTCCTGCTCTGCATCGGAGTAGAGGAGGAGGAGGAGGATGGTAATGCTGGCCAGCCAGAAGCATCAGAGATCTCTGGGTGGATGGTTATTCTTCCACCAATGTTCCAGGGAGCACAGTTCTTCTTTGCCTTTGCCCCAAGAGTAGTCTGACTTTTGTGTAAAGAGGATCACAGCTCTTCTATTTCCTTTCAGTGCTAAATACCAGTGTGTTAGCATATTCTTGGCCGCTGAAAGGAAGAGTGGTTTCATTTCCTCACAGTCTGTTAACCTCTGTCAAATTTAAACTACTAAATTAGACTGTAAAAGGGAATCTCTGAAGAGATGATTAAATTTATAGTGTTCATTAAAAAATGTCGTATCTTGATACATTTTGTTATTATTAATAATAAGTATTAAGAGCGCTCAGGTAGTCCTGGATATGGTATAGAAGTACTGCATGTGACCTGTGTAATGAGCAGCATTATGATTGATGTCTCATTAACTACTTTTTATATCACTATTACTCCACTACAATTTGATGTAATCCAAAGTAAATTAAGTTGATTTTCTAAAATTACATTGAAGAAATTTAAAAGGACTTGTTACTCATTGCTTTGCTTCAAATAGTCAACATCTACATAAAATATACAATTTAACAGCCAGGTTATGCCTTCATTAGGGTAGTAGCATCCTGAGAGAAAGATATCAAAACAAACTGATTGGTGAAGAAGCTAATCACATTTATAATGCAGTTTCTCAGTAATTCAGTCTCTTTTTAATGTCAGGAACTGGTTACAGAAGCTTATAATGAATGTACAGTTAGTTATAAACGACTGTACGCTTTAATAACACTGTTGGCAGTAACTCTCAGTAACGATTTCATTTTGATGCCCAACCTTTCTGGTACCTCCACAACACACAATGGATACAAAGCATCTACTTTGACATCAGCCACTGGTCATGTGAAGAAAAAGGTGGAATAGAAATGCAACCCCCTCCCTCCAGCAAAGTCAGCTGCCATAGTCAAATGTCTACCTGGGGCCAAAAAAAGGCAACATGGAGGGCATGTTAAACTGCTGGCAAAGGCTAAACTTTAATTCAGTGAGATAGTAATCCACGGTGGCATCAGTGAC
The DNA here is from genome assembly GCA_962446985.1 of Xyrichtys novacula. Taxonomy (NCBI): domain Eukaryota; kingdom Metazoa; phylum Chordata; class Actinopteri; order Labriformes; family Labridae; genus Xyrichtys; species Xyrichtys novacula. The sequence goes on along the minus strand of OY660884.1, from coordinate 26,034,047 downwards.
TCCCAGCAATGCTAATCAGGAGTCACTGAACTTGATGTCAAATCTGTGTGTGCTTTATCAAAAATAATGTCTGACTCTGTAAGTTTCTTTGTATCCCTGCTAAATCTATCCAGTGGTATAGCCATGTTTCACCAACCAACCAGCTGTTAAATTGCTGTCAACAAACAGCCTGGGGCTTCACAGACAACCAGAAGCTGGGGCAAACCAAGTCTGATTGGTCAAGACAGCATTTATCCTACTTTCCATTCACCATGATAGACTGTGTTTGTTCCCTGACCCATGCTCACATTAGATACCCCTCAAGACGTTTTAGTAAACGACTGATTGAATATTATCATATGAAATGACTTTCTTTGACTTTAACACGTCTGTGTCAGGACAAACATGCATATATAGGTAAATATGTTCACCCAAATAAATAAATGTTCCTTATGACACTGACTGTGATGGTGGAGAAGGAGCTGTATTTACCTCCAATCCTCCAATTTACCACAGACCCATACTGAATTTGGCTATTTTGAAAAGTTTGTTTGGACCTCTTTTTCATCCTAAAACTGTACACCCAGTTTTATTTGCAAAACTTTCCCACCCTTCTGGTCTGTACTGTGATACTCTCAAAATTAGTCTAGTCCACAGTAGAGATAAGATCATTTTTTTAAGGTGATTTAAATATGATATGGCTACTGAAAACACTAACCTTAGCAATGCTCTCATGTCGGTGTGTGTGTGTGTGTGTGTGTGTGTGTGTGTGTGTGTGTGTGTGTGTGTGTGTGTGTGTGTGTGTGTGTGTGTGTGTGTTTAAACAAACCTACACACAGTTCTTATCACACTCCTGATGGTGCCATAGCTAAGCTGACACAGTTCTGGTTGCTGTAAATTTATAACTTTGTCCTATCTGTCTAAGTAACTCAAAAACCTCTTTCTTTTTTCTTTTCTTTCCTTTTGCTGTCCTTCACAGCTTGATCAGTTTTTCAAGGATGCCTCTGATTTTGTTAAGTTTCGGTCATGATTGGACTCCAAAGCAAGGAGTGACACAGGCAGATGTATCCAAAGAAATTATTAAGAAACAGAAAAACAAAAGGCAGGCTGGAAGGAAGCTGGCTGTCTTTAAAATATCTCTGTAGAGAAAAATACTGGGGGTTAAAAAAAAAAAAAACAGGCACTGAAGAACACCACACTGGCAAGCAGGGATGCATACAGGAAAACATGAGCATACAGGAAAAAAAAACAAAGCACTAGAAACACCGAGCATTGTCCAAAAAGACAGATAGTGCTGGAGTACAGATCAGGCTTTTATGTGCAGGTTGATGAGCTGTGTGATAACAAGTGCGCCTTGTCTGCTGCCTGGAAGAGACCAGCCACACATGCCTTGCCAGAAAAGAAACAGGGAGGTAAGGGAGAGAAACTCAAGTCTGAAACAAAGTTACACAGAATCATCACAGATTCACTGGAAGTCATTTCTGCTTAAGCTGCTCCTCCCAAGCAGAAGCCAGTTAGGTGACTGGGGTCATGCCATGGTACAATACTGACACCCATGAGCTGAAACAAACATCTAGAAAATTTGAAAGGAAGTCCACTTAAAGGTGGGGTAGGCAGGATCTGAGGAAGTGCCAGTTTTGGGAAGAAATCTTGAATGTAAACTCTACCCCTATCAACCAATTTTCCCCTCAGCTCCTCCTCTCCCCTCCCTCTCTGCTCCAGCAAGGCCCGCCCACAAACAGACGCTTGCGCTCGCTCATATCGTTCCAATTAAATTCAGATATAATGCAGATAAATACTTTAGATAATTGTGTTAAAATCAGTGAGAAAGTAGTGGAAAATCATCTCTGTGACTGTCTATATAGCAACAGTTTATTTGAGGATTTTCGATCCGGTTCAGAGTCCACTATAACATTGGGTCTGCACTGCTGATGGACTTTGACAGTGGTCATACTTTTGTCTTTCTGGATCCTTTTTCACAGGATTGACTACCACATCATAGGACAATGTGACAGGTAATGTAAAAGTGTTTTGAGTGGTCAGAAGACTAGAGAAAGTGTTATTTTAACAGATCCTATTTACAAAACCCAATTCCATTGAAGTTGGAAAATTGTGATAAACGTAAAGTAAAACAGGATACAATGATTTGCAAATCCTTTTTAACCTATATTCAACTGAATACACTACAAAGACAAGATATTTAATGTTCAAACTCATAAACTTTACTTTTTCTTTCGCAAATAATTAACTTTAGAATTTCATGGCAGTAACACATGACAATGACGTTGGGAAAGGTGGAAAAAATACTGAGAAAGTTGAGGAATGCTCATCAAACATATTTGGAACATCCCACAGGTGAGCAGGCTAATTGGGGACAGGTGGGTGCCATGATTGGGTATAAAAGCAGCTTCCCCAAAAATTCTCAGTCATTCACAAGCAAGGATGGGGCGAGGTTCACCACTTTGTGAACAACTGTGTGAGCAAATAGTCGAACAGTTTAAGAACAACGTTTCTCAAAGTATATTTGCAAGGAATTTAGGGATTTCAACATCTATGGTCCATAATATCATCAAAAGGTTCAGAAAATCTGGAGAAATCACTGCGCATAAGCGGCACGGCCGGAAACCAACATTAAATGCCCGTGACCTTTGATCCCTCAGGCGGCACTGTATCAAAAACCAACATCAATGTGTAAAGGACATCACCACATGGGCCCAGGAACACTTCAGAAAACCACTGTCAGTAAATACAGTTCGTCGCTACATCTGTAAGTGCAAATTAAAACTCTACTATGCAAAGCAAAAGCCATTTATCAACAACATCCAGAAACGCCGCCGGCTTCTCTGGGCCCGAGCTTATCTAAGATGGACTGATGCAAAGTGGAAGAGTGTTCTGTGGTCTGACGAGTCCACATTTCAAATTGTTTTTGGGAATAGTGGATGTCATGTCCTCCGGGCCAAAGAGTAAAAGTGTAGTGCATTCTTCGTGTGTAAATTTCTCTGGTATTACTGAGGGGAGTGCTGTGGGAGCTTCAGCACACACTATGCACTCACTAGCAGTCATCTGTTTCAGTGTATACATATCCCATTGATACCACCCATTACGGTGAGCTTATTCCCAAGGTTTATCTGAGTATGATCTAGCACTTCTCTGCATGGGTCTACCAAATCCTGCTATTTTACTTTGGCTAATATCTCTACTCAATGGCACTTCTGCACTGCCGTAATCATCATATTCATCGTACAGTGTTTCTGTTGTTGTTCTACTTGGTGTCGTCGGGGTGCTTGGCATGTTCGCTAGTGTGGGCACCTCATTCAATTTAGCCTCTGTCGAAGTTGGTGTGATTAGGTCCATTATTTCATGCGTTTTCTTTCTACCTGTTGTTGCTGTGGTTTTCATCGTTTTACTGACAGTTATCATGGTGGGTTCAGTTGTGCTAATAAATTTTGTAGCTGCATCACTAAACCCATACATACCCGTACATACAGGTTTACAGGTTTACAGGTTTCAACAGCGTGGCTTTGTAGTAAAAGAGTGCGGGTACTCGACTGGCCTGCCTGCAGTCCAGACCTGTCTCCCATTGAAAATGTGTGGTGCATTATGAAGCGTGAAGCGTAAAATACGACAACAGAGACCCCGGACTGTTGAACAACTGAAGCTGAACATCAAGCAAGAATGGGAAAGAATTCCACCTTCAAAGTTTCAACAATTAGTCTTCTTAGTTCCCAAATGTTTATTGAGTTTTGTTAAAAGGAAAGGTGATGTAACACAGTGGTAAACATGCCCCTGTCCCAACTACTTTGGCACGTGTTGCAGCCATGAAAATCTGATTTAAAGGGGACCTGCCATAAAAATGTAATTTTTGGGTTTTTTTGTGTCATATAAGGTCCATATTATGTTCGTCTTATGTTGTACATGTGAAAACAAACCGTTACGTTGTTTGCATTCTGTAAAGGTTTAAAATCAAGGAACGAGTAAACCAGGCCAATTGAAAAAGCCCGTTGGTGTTACGTTGCGCCGACCTTGCTCATTATTATTCACGAGCGCGTCCTCGGTGAGCCGCGCCCACTCTCTCGTTCTCGTACTCAGTCACAGCCAGAGCGAGACCCAGCTACCGCTGTATCCGCTATGGGTCTCTTCCAAATGACCGGTGTTTCCTTCGGTTCACTGCCGGGAAAATGAACTTAAAGCCGGGCAGAATGAATGAAAACATCGCTGGAGATCTCCGGCTTCTTCTTCAACTTCCACCTCCTCTTCGGACTCGGGGTCTAAAATATATGGTTTAATACCTGCCGTTTTTAGCCTTTAGCATAAGGTGACCAGACGTCCCCGATTTCCGGGGACAGTCCCCGTATTGGATGATCTGTCCCCGGCAAAAGCTGTCCCCGAAAATGTCCCTGATTTAAGCGTTTCATTAATGAGAGCAAAAATGTTGTGTGTGGGCTCGAACAACGGTTATTACAGTAGCCGAATTTAGTTAGCAGTCCTGAACAACAGTTCTTACGGGGGTTATTACAAGGGGCATGCGCTGCTACTAAATAGTACCGAGACTTTGTCTGTGATCACACAGCCCCTGCACCACCGCCGCCGCCGCACCGAATATCCCCGGATATCATTACAGACATCTGGGCACCTTACTTTAGCACACATTAGCATATGCTATTAGCATTAGCATAATAACAGTGGATAAACCGAAATCCGAACCTCCACTTCTGAGCCAATCAGAGCACAGCAGGCTTCACAGCAGCGATCCAATCAGAGCAAAGCTCATTACCATAAATGTTAATGAGCCAAAACCAGTTGGTTTTCCTGTAAGGTTTTTTAGGCATACTAAAACAAACCATCAAATAACTTTTCAGCTAAAATTATGTTGCAAACATGATCAGAGGACATCAAGGATTATGAAAAATTGATAAAAATGGAGTATGAAATTTTGATGGCAGGTCCCCTTTAATTATTATTTGAAAAAAATAAAATAAAGTTTATGAGTTTGAACATTAAATATCTTGTCTTTGTAGTGTATAACTTGTCTCAAATGTGTTGGTCTGGACACAAGTGTCTGCTAAATGACTCTGTAACCTTGTAACAAATTCTACAGAAAGAAGGCTACCTTAATAATGGAACACAGCCCAACTCTTCTGGCTGTGGAGTATGTCAGCTCCAAGATCCAGCATGTTACTGTGCAGAGAGAAAGGGCAATCAGTAAGTGAGAGAAAGAATGCTTGTTACACAATGTTAGGGTTTTATTTGAGATCGAAATGAAAAACTGATTTTTCTTGGTAAGTTAACTTTCACTCTCTGCTGCAATCGCAAGAAGAGCTCTCAGTATTATCCCTGCAGCTTTCCATTGCTGTGAGAATAACCCATAATATATCATCATATCTTTGCACAGCCACTTTCCTTAACTACTGCAGCTGCCTTTACATGAAGGAGACTATGAAAAAAACTAAAATATCTTACAAAAATAGAATAAGAGATTCCTAAACCAGCTGAGTGTAACTTGGACGACACTTTTATTTGACCACAGGTTGTATGCACAGAAAAGTGCAGTAGGAATGCTTAATTGGCATGCACACAGAAAAGACATCCATAGCTGCTAATGAGGATCCAAAGGGGGTCTCCCTCAGCAGCCAATTATTCTGTCCCTTAGGAGGAAAGTCCTGTGTGTATGCAAGTGTGTCTTTGAGAGTGTGTGCATACGTGCGTGTGTGTGTGTGCGTGTGTGTGTGTGTGTGTGTGTGTGTGTATGTGTGTGAGGAGGTGCGCATGTACAGATGTTTTGAGTCTATGCTATTGCGACCATAGTGTAATGTACATTGTCTTTTATGTCTATGAATTTCTTAATGGCATTATAACTGTTTTTTGTTTTTTTCTTAAAAAGCATTGAAGCTTAGAGCTTCAGTAAGCTCTGTGTTTCCCCAATTTAGCTCTTATCTTTTAGTGGCCACAACCATTAAAACAGTCTTGGGTGTAAATTTGGAAAATAACTCACCAGAGAGGGCCAGTCGATGCTTAGGCTCAGTTTTTCAGTAATGAGTTGTATCAGAGGCTTATCGCCATATGTCAAGTTGACTTAGAAAAGTTACAGGGGATTTGTGCGTGCGTGCGTGCGTGCGTGCGTGCGAGTGTTGGAGAATGAGATCACCCAGGAATACAGATACAAGCTCAGCAGCTGTAAGTAGATTCAGAACTGTTTCTTTCAACTTCAGCAGTGAAGACAGGTACCACAATAGACACACAAGGTTTAAGAGAGCCAAAAAAAGTCAAGGAAAAGATAGAAAAAGACATGAACGAAGGAAACCAAATATAAATGGGGCAACCAGATATAGCCAGTGATCAACATCTCTGACAAACCCCTTTCATAGGAAAGCAGATTCACAGATTCAGAATCTTGTTAAGCTGCATTGTTTGTCTCATCATCATATTTCCTATTCATGTAACACAGTGAGTGGCAGAAAGTGATATTTACAAGCCATTGAAGCAAACATTCAAAAGGGCCATTGTTATTCTAGGGGACATGGACTTGGAGTTTTTCTCCATTGCTAAAACACAATTCATGACATCCTTCTTCCTTTTTCAAAACTTAAGGCACAACAAACAATTTTCAAACTAAACTCACCAAACCTCTGAATCCTCCCACAAAACCAAACACAAACCACAAAACCTCAGTTCAATCTGTGCTCAAAAATTAAACAATTTGTCAGATCAAACCCTAAGTCCATCAAAATGAAAAACACTACTGAGCAGTCATTACACACGACATAAAAAAAAAAAGAAAAACACAATGTTCAGGACATGAAGCTGTAAAAATTATTGTTAAAAGTAGGCTAAATGAATTTTGCCAAAAAAAAAAAAAAAAACTTAAGTAGCGTATATACAGTATCTACAACCAATCTTTAGAATACATTTCAATTCATTCAAAGGATTCGTTCAAAAGATTTGTTCATTGAATCAGTCAGAGCTTCGGAGCCCCATCCTGCCGGTGCTGTACACGAGTGAGTGACACAGCGGCGCTGATCAGGATTTCTTTCAATGAACGAGCCCCACCTGTTCACTGGGTGACACATGTCATTCATTCGCTAAGTCGTGAAGGAAGAATCACTCCCCTGCCCTGAACTCACCTCTCTATGTGCTGCCAGCATTCACATCAACATAGCAACACAGCAGTGAGTGAAACAACACAGCAGCAAGCAGCATGCTTGCTAAACAGGCGCGAGTTGTCGTTCTTTTATCTCATGTTGAAGTGGAGAGATTAGAGTTTTTCTCAAATGTTTACACACTAATACTGGTACTTAAGACACAATGACCACAACATGTAACTCATGCACCAACCCCCGGAGCCATTTCTGCTAAACTACAAGCAAAATTCCTGCTTTACACACACACACACACACACACACACACACACACACACACACATAAGATACAGTCAATAACCTCGAGCTAACAAGGCTACACATACAATGGAGTCAACAGACTCCCCAATTCATTCTTTGTTTACCCCTATATAATAATTTAAAACAATACTTGATGATGCTGCCAATATTTAATTTATGTATGACGAAATAAAAAAGGAAATAAATATTGATTTATCCATGTTTAAAGCACTCGTAAGTGTGGAAAACTGAGGGCAGACGGAAACAGCCGAGCACTGCCGGGCTCAGTTGATGTCTGACCAGCGCGTCAGAGCACAGCAGAAAATGCCTTATGTATGAACAGCCAAGCACATACGCGCCGGCGCTATGCACGCGAGCAGCATCAGCGTCCTGTGTGAACCAGGCGTAACTGAGCTTGTGTTGAAGTTCACTATTTTAGAATAAATATTTCTGCTTTTCACATCCTGTGGTGTGGTTTAACATTAAAGTACTGGGTAATATGGGCACAGAGGTCTTTTGGGCCATTTTTAAAATGGTAATATTGCACACCATCATAGAGCATACACGCAGGACTAATGGTGGAATTTAAATTCAAAAGGACAAATCATTTCCTTGTGAGTTTATTGGCTTCTAAAGAAGGCTTATGGAAAAACTTTCCAAAAGACAGTGGCTTAGACTTTTCTTATTTCTCTTAACCTGTGCTTTACACAGTGTAATGTATGACGTATGTATGACCTGTATGGAATGATCAGACAAGCATACATGTGTGCATTGTGTATGCCTCTGCACTATTGTGCGCGTGTGCATGTATGAGAACGTTTGTGTTTTCTGGATTTGTTGAGTGGCCTCCAGGCTCCTTGAGCTTGTCAATAAGAGTTTAAGAACTCCCTAAGATCAGATGATTCCACAGGGCCTACACTGACCGCTGAACTGAAAAATGTGATAAGGAGAGCCTTCACAAGCTTTAAGTCAGGGACGGACTAGCCACAGGGCAATGTGTGCAAATGCCACTGTGGCTGCTTGGTGATGTGGCCGCAAAGCAGCTCGCTCGCCACTCATCACCACTTGCGGCCGTATCTCAAATTCAGGGCTCTCAAGTCTCACGCACTTGGTGTGTGACACGTGCATTTCTACCCGTTTACATGCTCACACACCACACACCTCTTTACCAATGGAACAGGTAGGAATCAAGTGAGTTCCCCTAAGAGTTCAGAAGCTGCATGCCACAGGCAAGCCACTGAAATAAAGCATATGTCTTCAGAACAGCCAATCAAAAAGTAGCATTGCTGTATCCCAGTTGATTTTGAAGGCGGACACTTGCCAAAATGAAGCGTTTCATAAGGACAAAAAATACCCAATCAATACAGTAAGTCAGTAACCTACACCTGCAGAGGCCTTAACACCTTTTGCATATAGACTTACATGATCAACTAAAGCCCTATGCTATTGCTATTAACAGCTGCATTGAAAAATTTAGCCTCCATACAGCCATTAAAGTTCTGATACTCACAACAGTGTAATGCTGCTGTACCAAAGGATTAAGTATCACCATGTTTGTGAAACCTACTCTGAAGTACAATTCATCAAAATGCTCCATAGCACTCATTTTAACAACTCTCCTCCACAACAGGTAACTTTAGTACTTTATTCTCATAAATTAATGACTTAATTCCTGTAAGTAATGACTTTAATCTCGAAGTCTTAAAAATGTTGTTTTTTTTTCCTAAATGTGGCCCTTTTACTCTGTTGTGTTTATTAGATTATTATACTAGTACATTATCTTTAATCACTCTTGAAAAATACTGATCATAACTAAATGAAAGAATGGACTAAATAAATATCTAAATAAAGAGGAACGGCTGTGTCAATAGGCAGACGCATACCAATAAGGTTTTTTGGATGTTTTTTTTGGTCGTCAGTGGATTTTCTCACGATCGTTGACCTGCTGAGATGATAGGTCAAATGTCAATGGAATGATGGGTAGTGCGAGCAGGTCAACAACACGGAATGAAACAAAATGGATGGATGGGTGGAGCAGAAAGAAGGAGAGAGAAGAAGCGTAAGGTTTTATTGGCTGAAAGAGAAAAAGCGTAAATATTGAGGAGTTATTCTTGAAAAAGCCTGTGCCTGGGAATGAGCCTGGTGGGACTTGGATTATATGATTGATAGAGTGGCAGAGAAAAGCAAATTATTGCACAACCTGCTACTGTAACTACATAAAGGTAAAACATTTATTTATCATGTTCTGGTTAAGCTATATGGTCATGTTTTATGGTAATGTTATGTTTCTTCGTTGTTCGCACAAACTAAGAAGACAAATGTGGCCTCTGTCTGTCTAAATTGCCAGGGCCTCTTTTCGGTGCCAGTCCACCACTGCTTTTAGTCAACATGTATTAGTCCATGTGTGTGCATAAGATGCAAGCACCCAGGGACAAATAAATCACAAATTTATTTGCCTTCATGCATACTTGTTGATGTATCTCTTAATATGCAAAAGCAGCACTGAATGCTCTCGAGTGTTAAAAATAAGTGTTGAGGCATTGGTTTTCTATCGCCCTAAGCGATCTGTAGTCAAACAGATTCCATCATGTTTGTATTAGAGCACCAGATACGCTTCATTCCCTCTAGGCTGGCTGTATGCTGATGCTCCTTTAAGCCAGACTGGATGGACTACAGCATCCACTCAGTGCCTTTTACCAGTCCTTGCATTCACAGCATTTAGTGTGTTTTTTGAAGGTTTTTGTTTGGATACCGCTCCCCAAACCTGCCTATCAGCGATGCAAAAGTACGTGGCTTGTTTCAGGGGAGATAGGCTCCATTGGCATTCCAGTGTGCTGTTGATGTTGCAGCGTAGAAAATTTTTGCCTCAACCAATTAGATCCCTGCCTCCGCTGCCTGGTAAACTTTTTGTTGTTTAAAAACTTTTGCTTGAGACATCCTCCTGCCTCCACCTCTGCTTTTGAGGCAGCTGATTTGAGCAAAACATGACAGATTTCATCACTGGATTACAATTGTTAACATGCTATACAGTCTGGGGGCTCTATTGTTTGTGTCCTGCCGGTGGCGTGGCGCAGGCATGGCGTAAGTCAGGTCTGCCGCGCCAACAAGGTGTGCCCAAGCACAATTTGGTATTTTGGGAGTTCCACCAAAATACCAAATTGTATCCCCCCTCCCTAACTCAGCTCCTCCCAGTGGCGTGAGTCGTAGAGAGGGAGGAGAGAAGGTGTGGAGTAAGTTTAAGACAGCCGAGACCTGTTTTCACCAATCATATCAGCTCCTCTACTCACCTTTAAATCTACCACTGTCAAGGCGTATTGCAACTTTTCGTTTAGTAGTTGAAGAGATCAAAGATGGCTGAAGACAGCAATGCAACACGATGGCGACAGGAGGCAGCCCCTCAACAAGTGTCACTGTAAGCGCTGCAGGGCGTCCTTTACACTTTTAAATAACCACAGATGGATTTGGTGTGTGTAAGGTTGTACCTACTGGTACATAACAAGGCGCAATAATCCAAGTTTTTCATACCGTTGGATGAATTCAAAAGTGTATGCCTTCAATGATTTCATTCAGGCTATTCAGATAAGCCGAAAACAACAGCCCTCTGATTCAGAATATTTGCTGTCCTGAAAATATAATGTTCTCTACCTTAACAGCTTACTGTACAGTTTATATACCCAAGTACACCTCTGTTTGTGCATTTTTTTTAAATACCTTAAAACAATGAAAGTTTGCTGCTCCATTTGACATGTTGTCATGATCCAATACTCGTGTTTTTTTTTATTTATTTTTTTTAAATATGAGATCATTTTCTTCCACTTTAAGAAACTAATGAGTAGATGGAATGCAGGGGATGCATTCTACCGTGGGGGTGCATTCTATGGCACAACACCGGTCAAGCTGTGCGAGGAAGAAGGAGAATAAGCAGGGAGACTAAATAAATATCTTGTTAACTTCATTATGTGTGACTGTTTACTGGATGTTTAATTTAATGCGGTTTCAGCTGTGTTAATTCGGTTAGGCTGAGTGTCCAAACGCGTGCCAAACACACTCATCCGATCAGATATAGATCAGAATATATCTATATAGATCTAAATGTATGTGCTGATTCAGACAGTTGCACTGAATAGTGGTTGTTGTTGATTATTTATTGCACTGAAAAGTGCCTGAGACTGTGGAAACCTGCCAGTGAGGGATCGGTGACGTATGCACACTACACCGCCGGTCTACCAAAATACCACTAGACCAGCTGCGCTCCACCTGCGCTGAAAGCTGACCAGGTTTGAATCAGCGAGCTCTCAATGCACCGTCCGCCGCGCCGCCGGCAGGCATGAAAATAGAGTCCCTGGGTGTGCTGATCCTGGCTACTGTGGGTAGAGGAGGAAGATGGAAGTCGCAGACAGTCAAGAGCCACTGTGTTTTTGCCTGATTTAATGCACAATGCTGGTACAGCTGATTTGCTTGGTCATGAAGGTTGCAATCCCCCTCCTACAAAAAACATATATCAACATAAATTGCACGTGTCTTCTATCTTCAGCTTTGCTAAAATGCATATGACCAATTTCAGAGAAACAAAAGTCTGACCATCTTCAATGAGATTCTGATTTGGATGCTAAAACTGGAATGCACTTCCCTGGGACAAAGTCATTTGGGCAGACCTTATTCCCACATATATCAAGCCATAGAGAGAAGTATGTAATGTATTTCCATGTGTGGACTCATTCTTTCAGTCCTTTTAGGATATTTTCCACTTTATGGGCTAGAGTTTTTCCAAAAGACTCCAAAAGTTTTGAATGTTCACCAGAACTAGGCCAAGTCTCAAAGAAAAGGCAAATAACATGAGCAAAAAAGCCAATACAGTGTTCATTATTTCCAATTTTTGTTCCTCTGATAAAAGGATAGCATCTAATTTTATAACTTATGGATTCAGCCATCAGTTCCTGTCTTTACCTCAAAAGCACAAGTGGTTTCTTTTGACTGTTATATTGGAAATATATATGCAAGTTCACCGTTTAAACTCATAAATTGTGAATGCATTTGCTATTAATTGTTGTATACGTCTTTGTTTGTAACCATAATTAATTTATACCGGATTTCCTTACAAGAAACAACAGCAATCTAAAATTTCACCTGCACTGTCCAGTATTAATCGATTTCAAGTTACTGAATTGTTTTGGGTTGTATTGTTCTGAAGTAACTGATATTGTCCTTGAATTGAATCAGCAACCGAGAATCATGATACAATCGTTATTCAATAGAATCGAAGAGGTGCCATAAACAGCTACAGTAGTTCAGTGTCGCTTTAACAATATGCATGCTTTTGGAAATGTATTAACACTGTCTTGTTTCAGTTTAAAGAGGAACTAATGCTTGTGCCGTTAAACCATCATCCTTTGGCCACTGTCACGGCTCATCATGTGCTGATATGTTGCTATGTTGTTGAGTCTGTGTGTTTGCCAAGTGTGTGTTAGTGTTGCGTGCAGTATTGCAAAAGTTGCAGAGGACATGAGAGGTCAAGCATCCCTCAAATGCTTTTTTGTCCTTGTTTAGTTTTATTTTTTCTTTGTTCTTTTACTGACTTCATTTTTTTCCTTTTGTCTCTCTATGTTCTGTCATGCTGACATAAAGTTAAAATGACAGCTTCTGCTTGGTGTTTCCTTCTAATGGGCTGCAGCCCCAGAAGACATGCAGATTTACATTGGTAAAAGCCCTCTGCTATGCATTCATGCTTTTTTTTTTTGCCAGTAGTTAGTTAGTTAATCTGACCATTCACTCTGCTTGAAAAGTGTCACCAACCACTCCTCTGCTTTGCTGTGCACACAGCTTTGCAGGCTGGAATATCTGTTTTATTTGAGCCCACAGAGCAGAGGATTCCAGCTCTGAAAAAAAAGCAATGTACAGGTCACTGAAAGAAGCCAAACTTTCCAAATAAAAGAATCAAGATTAATGGGTATTGTTGGATCTCTAAATATTTTCAGACCATTGCTCAGCACAAGCAAAGGTCTGGGGTATAGAGAATAATAGGTCACAGTAAAGCAGGAAATTCAGATGGGGTCAGGAACTAAGCAACAGAATGGACCCTGTCAAGCAAAGCTCTTGCCGTGCCTCATCAGTAGTACATTTCACAACCTTTTTTTTTAATGCCTTTCTTAGGTTTTATGAAATTTCATCTTTATTTTTCCTTAAAACATAGGAGGTTGTTTAAACAATTTCATTTTCACTTTGTAGAGCAATAGGTTATTATCACAATTTCTATGATTTTCTAGATTCTTGTTGCTCCTGTTGGTCATGTAACGTTTTCTAAAGCCAAAAAAAAAAAAGTATAAGACCATTGCTATTGCTGGGAGCAATGATACTTTAAGAAATCAGTTCATTGGCCTGAAAAGGTTCAAGGAGTGCTGTAGTGTTGTTGGGGGAGTTACTACAAAGAATTTGTCCCCAAAGAGCTTTAAGAGCAATACCAGAATTTCCAGTTTGAGGAGCTAATCCCATCTCAGATCCATGAAGATGAATGTAATACCCTAGTTTTATAAACATATTAATGTAAATATGCTTATAACTGCTTGACACAGATGTATAACTGTACTTTGTCTCCATGGTTTTTTGTGTCATTCAATGTAGTGCCCACACTGCAAGCAAGAGAAGATTGATCTGTGAATTATGTTGAGGTTGTGTTCACATTTTCAAAAACAACCCATAGTTATTTCTCTCGTGTTCCTGTTTCCTGTGTGTGCACTGTTAATTTATGTTTGGTTATTTCTGTGACATATTACAAGTTCCTGGTTTCTATTGTTATCTTTTGTTGTCCAATCCCTAATATTAAGTCTAATTTCATGTCCTTGGTTTCCCCCTCCTTATTTGATGACTCATTAGTTTCACCTGTCTTTCTTTCCCATCTGTTGCTCGTTACCAATGTGTATATGTGGTCTCTGTCTTCCCTCCTTCTGTGTCTCTATTGTATGTGTCTCTGTGTTGTCTGTGCACCAACGGTCTCCTCCGGTTGTTTCTCATCTTCCAGTGCTTTTAGTTTTTTTGTTTGTTTGTTTGTTGTTGTTGTTTTTTACTTTTAACAAGTTTTTATTTTTTATTTGGACTTTTTGTTTATCATTTACTTTTTGGATATTATAACTGAAAGGACATCAAGCAGACTAGGCTGCCATCATCCTCACTCTGAACAGGACAAGATGCAGTGCAGGGCTGCACTTAAAACACAGGTACAATACGCTTTAAATTCCCTAAACTTGAAAAAAAGAAACACATCAAGACCTGTTAACAGACAGAAACTAGAGGAAAAGTGAACGAAGGTCATAATGACTAACAGAATGTGAGAACAGAGGGCCTATAGCATCTTAATTCTCATGACTGCACAGCTGTATGCACTTTATAGGCACACGCAGACCTCCTGGGGTGAACCTGTGTCTGCAGAAAAAGATGCTCCAAACTGTCTGATGCAGAAGATGAATTCACAGAAAGAAGTATTAAAATCATGCAGTTAGTGTTATCATATCAGATTGGTACCAAAATGGAAGTATTCTATCAAATATCTGCTTTCAAATTAAAATAGCCTCTAATGATTGTACAGAGGGTTAACATGCTAAACAGTCACACACGGTTAAAGTCAATACCTCAGAACCTTGACAAACCCCATCAAAACATTAGATGTCATCATACACCTCTCAAATAGTTGTGTGTGTTTAAGGAAGAGATTTTCAATTCATTAGACTTATATTAGCGGGTATGGTGCATGTCTAACAATCCTGTGCCATGAGCTCCCAATCATACTAAAATTGTTTCATACCTTGTCCAGTTACAATACTCACACCAAGTTGGAGGTAAAACTTTGAATATTGCCTGCCAAATAGAGAAGATAAAAGCCCCCGCAGGTCTGAAGCAGGGTTGGCCAGTACATCACCACACTCCAATCCAAGCTGATTTCTTCTCTGGACTGCTATTTGTCTTTAGAAATCTCAGTCCCATCGCGTTGGTCGGTCACGTCGCGTGGCGCCCTGGTGTGTTCACAGCGGGTCCAAAGCTGCAGTCGCAGGTCGCGGCTGGTCGCCGCTGACCCGCTTCTCCCACCTTCCTTCTCCCTCCTTTTCTTCCTCATATATACATCTGCAGAGCCCTGATTGGCTGTCGTGGCATGGAGTCGCGGATATTCGCTCCCAAAGTTCAAATATTTGAACTTTGGGAGCGACCAGTCGCCAAGTCGCGTCAGGTCGCGTCGCAGGCAGCCGGCGGTCGCCAAGTCGCTGCTGTCCATAGACTTTGCATTGGGAGCCGTTGCCGACGTCGCCAAAGTCGCGTTTGGTGTGAACACCCCATTACAGAGAAGGAAACAGAGACGAGAAGTGGACATAACATGTCACAAAACATGAAAAGGTATTTGCAACCGCATCATTTTCTTAAAATTTTCTAACTATTGGGCAAGTGTTGAAGACCTGCTTTGTTGCCTTAACTTCATCAACCATTTGAAAATTTATAAAAATAGGACCTGGATGCTAACCTAGACAAAACAGTGCAGGGCATCTGGACTGATATCCCTGAGTTTTGCAGAAAAAAACAGAACAGGATAGATAGTTGTGTGTCATTATACAGGGTATATACAACAGAATTTTTCTAAAAAATAGAAATACAACAGGGTTACATTTAAAAGACATACATGCACCTACACACTCTTATACATACACATGCAAGTTTACAGCATTTGATTCAGTATGTGAGTATATATGGATTAATCAGATAAATGAAGGGGGGGGGGGGTGCACTCTTATGACAAGTTGCTATTTTGTATACTAATACTATGTGTAGTTAAAATACTATTATATGTATAATGAAGGAAATGATATGTTTAAAAAAATGTATGTATAGTATGTATGATATATGTATGATTTTATTCTGTGGTTTGTGGATGACTCATTTCACACAGAAAACACACTATCCTGCTGTAGCAAAATGGAAAAGAATTCAAATTAATAGGTCCTGACCTCCAAATCTTCTGGTCACCAAGAATGCAATACATGTATGTGTATGAAAGTAGATGAAAAATCGTCTGGAGAGAAGTGTAGTGTGCCTTTAAGCAAAGTTAAGGCCTTTTAAAAAGTGTATTAGGCTGAGGCAGAGAAAGATGGTGATAGTTCTTAGTTTGCCTGTTCTCAGTTTTTTAATAGAAATTCTGGACTCTGCTTGTACAAGCAATTGTGGTTTCAGCATTTGGCTCGATAGATGTCATGGTCTGTACATATGAATGGCAGGAAGACTGCTTATCATGTTCTTCATCGTCAGACTTCTGACGTCTGTCACCTTCAGTCTCTCATATTCTCTCTCCTTGCCTCAGTCCCTTTAACACACACCTTAACGCCCTTACACGTATACAAGCACACACTTCTGCTCTCTCCAAGTCCCCACCTCCAAAACATCTCTGCCACTTATCTCTCTCATCACTCAAACTGTTCACAGAAGCACGGCTCCTTCTGCAGCGCTAGGGAATGAAAAGAATGAGATGAGCGAAAAGGGATGGGGAGGACGGGACGATTCATTCATTTTGCAGGGCTCATATGTTCTGAAAGGTGCTGCTTTGGCAGCAAAAGTTTCCTTTGACATACAACTGATCCCCTGAAATGGTTGCCCATTCAGCAGAAGTGATGGGACAATTCCTGTCGTCTGCAGATTGGGTAATGTTAAGGGAGAGAGTGGAGGAAGAGCTGTCACTGGCTGAAAAATCTGATATCACCTGAAGAGGTAGGTTGTTTTATTGATTTCCATCCACTTCCTCCTGATCATTGTCAATGTCACTCATGCTGTCACCCAGGTGGCTGTTTTGATTATCATTACCATTATATGTGGTATACCACTCTCTATTGTTATCTCCTCCGTTGTCTTTACTGCAAAATAGCAGTAATTAAATGTAAAAGTATTATCAACATCATACAAATGTTGGTCCTCTGACACACTGCTGATGTGTAGCTTGATCAACAGCATTAACCACAGTGAGTAAGTGAAATAGATCTAACTTGCTTATTGATCCCGCAAGTTAAAACTAATTTGCCTGCCAGGTTGATCAGGCCGAGTTGTGAACAGTGGGTGGATCAATTGACCCTCCTCTAGTTGAGTTCATGCCGTACTCGGACAGCTTAACAGCTTTGAGTTTACTCTGTTCCAGCTCTGCTCTTTTTTTTTTTTTTTTTGTCTTTATTCGTTTCTTGTGTGTCCTGTCCTCGTTTAGTGTATCTTTTTATGCATTTTTATTCACCTTAGGTTTTTAGCCTGTTACCAGAAACTTTGATGCAACTACCTGAGTTTCTCGACTGTCATAAGTAATTCCCTGCATGCTTAAATTACCAAAGTCTAAGTTTGTTATTTTGTGTAGTTCATTAAAGTGACTCTTGAAGATAATATCGGCTGGCCAGTGAAATTATTTATTGTTGCGAATTAATCTGCACTAAAGCTAACTCCGAATGCCAGACGGGCTGACCCGAACCATCTTCTGAGCCCGCGTTTGCCACAAGGTTCCAAGAGAGGAGTGCTGAGGGATCCATTCGGGTGCTGGTGGTGTGTGCTTGTGAGACATCCGTTTGGCTGACAACTACCAGCTGATTCCACCAAAACCACCTGTAGCTCCGACCTTCAGCCGACCCACTCCAAGGGCATCTTTTGAGAACCGTCATCAAATAAATAGGCAAACCTCCCATTTCAATAGAGTCAATGTTTGATTACTTAATTAAACCTTGTTCTCTTTCTTTTTTCCACCATCCAGGGTGGGTGATGCCCCTTTTAATGAGTGCATAAATGTCATAATTTAAGATTATTATTTCAGGATATTTATTATAAATTCAACTCCCTACTCTGGCATGTAAAGGTCTGAGGAAGTTTAACTTTTTTTTTGTTTTGTTTTGTTTTTGAAATACTAACAGAGCTATACAGATGGCTTATACTTATCTGAGTTGTTTTGACGTCATATGGAGTGTTATTTAAAATGGCATAGGAGTTTATACTTCAAGCACAAACAGATCATCTATAGGCTCACTCTTGCTTTGTAGTCCAAGTTACTGATGGGTCTAACACAGCTGGACTCGGTTGAGGGTCATATGGGGTTAATAACCAGTCCATGGTGAGTCACTCACATTGAATAAATGACAGATACACTCAAGTTTCATGCAAAAAAGGGAAAATCCTGTCCTTAAGTTTTACCCTTAACAGAGCCTCAGATCTTTATTACAAGCAGCTATATTTGCTATTAGGAAAAGTGACAGCATATTTCTACTGGAAGAACATTTTCAGCTGCATTGGTCTAGTAGCTAGGCTATGATGGGATGGTTTAGAGAAACTTCCTCTTACTGGGTTGGGGCATTGCAGTACCTGTTTGACCTGTTAATGTAGCAAGAACAACTTATCAAGACCCACTGTTTAAGAGTATTCAAACTCAGACTCGTTCTTGAGAACTGTTTTTACAGCTAGAGAAATTTTGCGAGGCTTTTCCACCCTAGGAATGCCAGCATGTCATGTCACTGGCAGATTCTTTATTTTTGTAGTAAGGTTGTGCAAAATGCTGGAGAAATTCTGGCATTTAAACCATAAAAGTAAGAGAAAACAAACAAACAAAAAAAGCTGCATTGAGTGGGCCCTGGCACATTTGCACATGTTGGGGACTAATGCATGTCTGGATGAGGCAGATGTTTAGTGTGTGTGTGTGTGTGTGTGTGTGTGTGTGTGTGTGTGTGTGTGTGTGTGTGTGTGTGTGTGTGTGTGTGTGTGTGTGTGTGTGTGCAGATAGGCCGAGCTAGAGCAGTTTTAAATTCTATAGCGTGGCATAATGTCAAAACCAAAATTAGCTTACTATGTCCCTTGGAAAAAATTCACACTTTTCATCACACATTAAGATCAACATCTCTATGATATTTTGGGCAAAAATGATGCAGATATGTTTGACAGACTATGAGATTCAATTTACAAAGTGACATCATGACATTTACTACTGCCGCCATAAGGTGCAATAACTGGGATGAGATAATATTATATAAATATGTCCAGGCCTTGACCCCAGTTACATATGGTGAGCTTGGTTCAGATTGAAGTATGCACATCTTAAAAAATATGAATGCTTGCTGTCTTCTACAATGGAGTATTAGGGCCACATTAAAATAAAGTCGTAATTAAATCATTTCTTACGAGAATAAAGTCAAAGTAAATTAAGTCACAATGCTTTTGTGGAGGAGGAAATGGATAAAACTGGTCAACTGCAGAGTTGTCAGTGGATGCATCAGTGGGCCATTCAGAGGGCTCTCATGGTTTCTCAGGAATCAATCCAACTGATGATCATCATTTGCAATTCAGAGAGAGTCGAGCTCCAACAAGCACCTTGCTGTCTCTGATGCCGGCACAGCACCGGCAGCAACTTACACCACTGAGGCACCAACACCTTATGACATATTGATTCATATGATAAGCTATTGCTATAAATGGCTGCATTGAGGGATTTAGTCTCTGCACAGCCATTTCCCCCTCCTCAAAAACAACAATTCCCTACAAGTCCGCCAGGTTCCTTCTGCAGATAAGATGCATTTCTTGCATATATCCCAATACTTATGACAATATTATGCTGAAATGCCAAAGGATTGATCTCCTTGTTTGTGAAACCTAGCTACTGAAGTTCAATTCATCTTAATGCTCCACAGTGCTCATTTAAACAACTAACAACAGGTTAGGATAGCTATTAGCTACGGCTTTGTTCTCTTAAGTGATGGTTTTATAACGACTTTATTCTCATAAGTAAATAATTTATTACAACTTCATTCTCGTAAGTAATGATTTTACCATGACTTGATTCTTGTAAGCAATTACAAAGTCTATTTTTTTTTCTCAATGTGGCCCGAATACTCCGTCGTAGCCTTCAGCCACATAAATTCCCAAAAATTAATCTATTGGTTGGATTACAACAGACAGAAAAGTGGATAATAATCCAAAAAGTGGATTATTGTGTGAAATTCATTCAATGATGAATTTCACACTTTCACACCAGTTTCATACTTAATTGAAATATATCAATTAATTGATGACTGATTAACAGAGTTGTTTTATGGCAGATATTTAATTAAAAAAATGCCTTTATGGATTAAAAAAACCCTGTATGTTATAAAACATTAAGGCATTATAAAATGATCCAGATTTACAGTCTAATGCGTAAAGTGCAAGGTAAATTAGGGCATGATTTGTTATACCTTTAGCTTGGAATGATCTTTGAGCTTTCATAGGTATGTTGATATGTATGTATATATTACTTGATACAATCAGCATGTCAGTTCTTATTATGGTGAGACGCCTCCACTTCCTGCATTATTTTGGTTTAACTTCCTGTTAAACACCTGCGCTGCATTTGCAATCAAGGCCCTTTAAGAAGCCAGCAGCCCTCAGTCTCAGCGCCTGAGTGTTGTCTTCGCTCCTGAGCGGTACAGACGCTTCTCCTGGCCTTTTCCTCGGCTAATTTCTCGTGATTTTTGCTCCCTGTGATACCTCGTATGATTTCTAACCTCATTCTCTTCTGCTTGTCCACAGTGTCTCCAGCCCACACAACAGTCAGCCAGCCAACCGGACTTTCCTCGTGCCTTATACCCTGAGTTTTAGACATTGAAAATACATACATACATTGAAAATAGATACACCTGCAGACAGAAACATTACCAAGCAGATTTTAACCCTTCAATGAATATAGCTAGAACTTAGCCAGCATATTTCACTCCTGTCTTTCACATACTGCATTGGTATCCCATGATGTGAGAGAAAAGGAAAGATAAATCAATGAATTAACATACCGACTCCAAGCGATCTGTTCCTGTCTTAAATTTCCATCAAAAACTTAATTTCATATTATTAGTTTAAGTTTCATTTCCCTATAAGTGAGAGCACTGGTGTGCTTCTCTGCACAAGCAGATGGAGGACATTTGTACACTCTTATTGCCATCCTACTGTCTCACTCATACACCCTCTAAATGACAAGTAAGTGATACAGACTTTAGACCAACTTTGTTTTAGTCTATGGTGCAATTCCTTTCTGCATTGAGGCAGCATAGTGCCATCAGTGCACTTCAGCATATTGCATTTTACAACAAATTTACTCATGGCACAAACTTTGGTGCAAGTTCATTTGCAACTAATGCCAAACTTTGTGCTGTCTGAAGTTTTTGGTCCTTTGTGGGACACAAACAAGCATCTACCACACAAGTGCCTTTGTCTCAGCAGGAATGTATCAATAAATACACTGATATTTAACTAATGATAAATAAGTTTGCTATCGAGGTATGAAACTGCTTTGATCAGTAACCTCCAGTTTTGAGGAATTAAGTCAATGCAGTAGTACTAAAAAATGTAGTTTCTCAGGTGTCAATCTGAGGCTGTATGGCTGCAAATGCTCTGGAGGTTGCACACACCCATTTCAAAAAGCCCATCTCTACAGCAAAAATAAACATGTTTACAGCTTGGTTCATAAAACAGTATTGGTCTGAATAGCTAATTTCCCTGTCCATATAAATAAATGCAGTGCACTTCATGATGCTTACAAAATTTGGTGCACCCACTCGCTGTGGAATCATAGAGTTAGGAGAAAAGGAGAAGAACTGAGTTTTTTTATCCAGTATAGTGAGATGAACACTCAAAAATGGTGGGTGTCAAGAGACTACAAAAGCTTATTCTCCCTCTACCCTCGTAGGAAAGATTACAAGACTTATTACATATTGACTCAAGTAAAGGTTTCATTGACAGTGTGAAACATGATAATAGTAATGAAACATGTGAAACATGATGATAACGGCTGCTTGATTACTCATGTTATTACTGAGTAAAGATGGCATTATACTACAGACCCTTGAGACACAATACTCTGTCCATGGCCTAAATTTTGTCAGACAAACCAGCTTCCAGCCATGACATTTGAATTTATTTCTAATAAAAAGCAAATTAATTCAAAAGATACTTAAGATAAAACAAAAAAACACACAAGCAGCTGTGTGTTCAATCACTGCTTGTCCATATTTAATTCTCTTTGTTCTGTCTCCCTGTCTCCCTCGCTTTCTGTTTTATCTCTCCAAGTGTTTGTTTACCACACATAATAGTGCTTTAATGATGCCGCAGGGTTGTCGACAAAATCACAAAGTACCCTCCCCCCTTCAATTTTTCAAGCTCTCAAATTACAAAGCCTTAAAAGTTAAAGTTGCAGTGCCTGCAGCATGAAGTGACACCCACACAGATGCTCTCTTTCCAACACATTACCAGGGCAGAAATATGAACAGAAGCCCTGTCAACCTAGTCTGTCATTGTCTTCAGATGGATTCCTCAGCATGTCTTTTTATAACTACTAACAGTCCTCGGTTTTTCTTAAGCTTCTCTGAAACATCTGTAATCATGGTTCCTGATGACAGATTTCTGTGCATTGTCAGATATCTCAGAGAGATCAGTAGATCTGGAGGTAAAAAAAGGAGAGTACCCTGGATGTTGTTGTTGTGAATAATTCCTGAAGTCCTGAAACTGACGGCGCATACACGTGCATTTACGAACATCTGTTTGTGTGCATTTGTGCACATTTGTGTGCAAGGGTGGGAATGCTGTAACTGAGGAAGCGTTTCTGAAAAATAAAATTCTACCGTCCATCTTTGTCAGGTGAAAACAAAATGGCTGCTGATGTGGATTTACGATAAATTTGCCTAATCAATGTGGCAGCCTCCTGTGTCAAAAACATTAAAAAGATGGTCTTTGTTGCTTTTTTCACCTTTATTTCAACTATACAGAGAATTCATATTGAGTCAGGTGTTTTAATCTTTATCATCAAGCCAAAATTATGCACAATTAGGGGTGCAGACAACCGACATAACATACACACAGAAAAATAAACCATAGCATAGCTTATTTCTAAGTATTTACATCTATTTGATTTTATTCAAATTATTACATTTTTCAGAATTTATTTATTCAAATTTCTCTAATTATACACAATTCAATTTAATCAGTTAAAACTTATAAAAAAATTGTTTAAATATGACAAACTGTGGATCAACCACGATTCATATAGCTAAAACAAATTGAAACACAGAAACAAATTGGAACAACCAATGGTGAATACATAAATCTTCATTATTTATTTTAAACACATTGGGTTTATTGGTATTATTACATAAATCAGATTCCTATTGTTTCATTTACATTTGACTGACAAATATGCAGCAAATAAAGTTTATTGGCCTGTTCATGCTAAATTTAAGTAATTCAAATGGATGGAAATTTTGTATGCGATGAGGCCTAAATATTTCTGTGAGTGTACTGCTGGCTGTTAATGCACTGAGTCGCATATGTGTACAAATAGTTCAAACTGACCCTTAAAAAGATTTCTCCACTATTACCAGGTACCTGCTGATGCAACATGCAGTGTTATTCTGGAAAGCCCCACATCTCATTTATATGTAACTGGTGGTTAGCTCATAATTCAGTGAACGGCAAAAGGCCCTGTGTTTAAAATGTTTATTTTTCCCATGAAAAATGATGAAATATATGAAAGACAGAGCATCTATTAGCTTTTTTCAGCATGAGCTTTTTATAGGCCTACTTCGATGAAAATCCTGTTTTTCCTGTAGTCCACATGTTCATATAACATTTTTATGATGTAAGATGACATATCATGAGAAAACTAAGAGTATTTCTGCATTTAAATCACTGTGAACCTCTGGCAGACCCAAACAGCAGGTTCAGACCCAGTAGGATTTTCTTCGTCACGAGTCCATGCTCCAATCCTGGAGCCCCACTATGCAGGCCAAGAACTAAAGACAATGGTGGAACAAGTGTGTGCAATTGCGGAATGCTCATAAGAAAGCTAAATATGATATTAGCTTTCGTCATGCCCCCAAAAGACATTAGTGATTGAGAACTGAGGAGTTCCTATATAAGCAGCTGCCACTTCTGCTGCACTGGCAATGTTGGGCTACAAACTAACGTGAAGAAGAGTGTGAAGAGGATAGCGCAGTTATAAAATAACATTCCGAGGCACATGGATACAATTAAATAAATATTTCTTGTTTTTCAAGCATGTATTTTACCTTGACCTTAAAATAAATGCATTTTTTAAAAATTATATTGGTCTCAAATGTGGCACCAACTGACTGGGCACCCAAAAATCAGTAGGTAACGACACCTTAAATGTGTTTTTACTGCAAACACTGCATTTGGTTCCGAAGTTAAGCATTTTTCAATATTTTCAGCGGCCATTTATAATTTGACCTCACCCGGGCCTCAGGCGTCAAATCTGACTTCCCTCCACATCTGAAAATAAACCTCATGGTATCATCTAACTATGGTAGAAGTTTCATGCTTTTCTCAAAAAGTGCACAATTCCTTTTGTTTTGGGGGCTAAGCCGCTGTACTATCAAAATTTGGGTTAATTTAAATAACCCAACAGCCTGGGTCAAAATGACCAAATAAGTAGTCGGTCCCTTTTCCACCCTGGTGTTGGGTTAAAAAAAAACCAAGTTGGGTTGTTTTTAACCCAGGGGTTTTTAGAGAGTTTGAGCAACTGGATCTCTGCAGAAGAAAAGCCCTTGAAAATGACACAGGTAACATGATTTTGGTTAAAAACTCACAATTTAAAGACCACTGAGAACACTTTAAATTGTTAAAAAAAAAAAAAGAAATCATAGTGGGACTTGAAACACTATTTAATAGCAAACAGACTAATAACAGTAATCAGTAATCTATGGGCTGTTTTTATCAGAGAAGATTAGAGAACTTCAATTCCCGTAGCAGTACCACTAGTTGACTTACTGTTTATGTAAACTGTAAACAAAGAATAGCAGCCCAGGGGGGCTTCTGAAGATAGCTCATTTGAGAGTCATTAATAATAACTGTGTGATTGCCTGTCTCTGGATAGCAAGTTGTAGAGATGTCAATAAAAAGACAACACACAAGTAATAGAGAATACTTTTTCATGGATTGATAATGTCTATATTATCATGCTTATCATTTGGTCTCAAATCAGATCTCAGTTCAGTTGCAGCTCAGCAGCCATTTCATGCCAGTCAATCAAACAAGTAAATTGCCTGTGTGGTAATTAGCTTGCTAGTCTGCTTGTGTGTTCTGACAGTGCTGTGATTATTTTCTCTGCTCATTCATTTCCAGTGACATTTTACTGTCAGCTTCTAACACTCATCACAAAAGATGCCACAGATCGACTGTGTGTGTGTGTGTGTGTGTGTGTGAGAGAGAGCGTGTTGGTCAGAACACAGTCAGGATTTAGGGAACAGCAGATGAGACAGAAGGCATGTTGGGCACTTTCAAATGTGTTTGTCTGCACAATTTCAGCAGTGTGTCTGCCCACTTGTGTATTTAAGAGTTTGAGAGTTGATGGGGCTCAGGATTAGCAGAGATCTCAGTCTTTTTTTCCTTTGCATAGATACAAATCCATCGTCACTGCCAAAGAGTGATGATCATGTTCCTCTCCCACAACAAACCCAGACAAAGAAACACACAGCAGTAAGCAGGTTACAACCACAGTCTTGATGGCTGATGAATAGTAGGGTAGCAGGATTTTTTTTTCTTTTTTTGTTGATAGAAAATAAGGCCTATTTCAATCATTTCTGTGAGGTAATTCTAAAGAGGCAGACCGAAGTAATGAATACTGAAAGCATCCAACATGCTTACGTTAAACCCTATCATATTACATAGCAGATCTTCACGAACACAGTGAATCAGTGTGTAACTGGCATTTGTGCCAATCATGCGGCAGCCTTCAGGCCTCATAATTTAAACCAATGAGAAAGAGCTAAAATTTGCAATTCCCACAAATGTAAACATCCTGGCTTAAAAATAGATTAAGTCTAAGTAGCTCAGTTGCCCCGTTGAACACACTTAACAGGAAGTTTGATTTTTTTTTTTGTTTAATAAGGCATTTGTTTCAAAAACATTAAGGTTATACACTCACCGGCCACTTTATTAGGTACACCATGCTAGTAACGGGTTGGACCCCCTTTTGCCTTCAGAACTGCCTCAATTCTTCGTGGCATAGATTCAACAAGGTGCTGGAAGCATTCCTCAGAGAGCTTGGTCCATATTGACATGATGGCATCACACAGTTGCCGCAGATTTGTCGGCTGCACATCCATGATGCGAATCTCCCGTTCCACCACATCCCAAAGATGCTCTATTGGATTGAGATCTGGTGACTGTGGAGGCCATTTGAGTACAGTGAACTCATTGTCATGTTCAAGAAACCAGTCTGAGATGATTCCAGCTTTATGACATGGTGCATTATCCTGCTGAAAGTAGCCATCAGAAGTTGGGTACATTGTGGTCATAAAGGGATGGACATGGTCAGCAACAATACTCAGGTAGGCTGCGGCGTTGCAACGATGCTCAATTGGTACCAAGGGGCCCAAAGAGTGCCAAGAAAATATTCCCCACACCATGACACCACCACCACCAGCCTGAACCGTTGATACAAGGCAGGATGGATCCATGCTTTCATGTTGTTGACGCCAAATTCTGACCCTACCATCCGAATGTCACAGCAGAAATCGAGACTCATCAGACCAGGCAACGTTTTTCCAATCTTCTATTGTCCAATTTCGATGAGCTTGTGCAAATTGTAGCCTCAGTTTCCTGTTCTTAGCTGAAAGGAGTGGCACCCGTTGTGGTCTTCTGCTGCTGTAGCGCATCTGCCTCAAAGTTCGACGTACTGTGCGTTCAGAGATGCTCTTCTGCCTACCTTGGTTGTAACGGGTGGTTATTTGAGTCACTGTTGCCTTTCTATCAGCTCGAACCAGTCTGGCCATTCTCCTCTGACCTCTGGCATCAACAAGGCATTTCCGCCCACAGAACTGCCGCTCACTGGATATTTTTTCTTTTTCGGACCATTCTCTGTAAACCCTAGAGATGGTTGTGCGTGAAAATCCCAGTAGATCAGCAGTTTCTGAAATACTCAGACCAGCCCTTCTGGCACCAACAACCATGCCACGTTCAAAGTCACTCAAATCACCTTTAGTCCCCATACTGATGCTCGGTTTGAACTGCAGGAGATTGTCTTGACCATGTCTACATGCCTAAATGCACTAAGTTGCCGCCATGTGATTGGCTGATTAGAAATTAAGTGTTAACGAGCAGTTGGACAGGTGTACCTAATAAAGTGGCCGGTGAGTGTACATTCGACAGATTAGAGGCACAGCTGACACACAGAGGCAAACTCTAGCTGTTTGAAGGTGGCTAAATGCCTACCTTAACTCCATCTTTTTGCCTCTTGATTGGTTGACTGAAAGGTTGAGTCAGCATTTCCAATTTAGCAACTACTGCTGAGGGGCCTGAGAACTGTGCTCCAGAAACAAATGGATAAAACCACATTTATAATTTGTACAGTCTATGGGTTTGATAAAGCTGATAGTAAACCTATAGATAGGAATGTTAGGTACTGTCCAAGCTCCCCAACTTTTCTTATCTCAATTTGTTGGATAATAATTATAACTAGCACCATGCAGGGTACCAACGGGCCCGAGCAGTAGCAGACCGCTACCTCTGCGGACTGCCTCCCCATCACACTGCCACCATTTCACACAGCCTGCCATCCCCGGTGTAATGCTCTCCACACCAACCCTAACTGTAGCATCTTTTTAAAAATGGTCACTGCTTTTTAAAACTTATATTCTGAAAATTTTCTCTCATGAGTAGAGATTAAATTTTTTTTGGGAATGATGCCTATCGACCTCACCAGTGTCATCTGTATCATCACTAAGATCTCTTCTGCTCTGTCGTCGAGGGGTCTTTGCTGCTGCTCTCCCTGCCTCATTCAGCTCCTTCTCTTTATTCTGGGTTTGATTTTACCACAGTCATTATTATTATTATTATTATTATTATTTTTTAAATTTGGCTCAGACAGATACAGGCTTTGAGAGAAATTCAAAGAGCCTATCAATGATCTGCAGCTACTCAGACGGGTAAATAAAAACAGAATGTTTATAGATAAAAGTCCATGAAGCTTTGTGAGGGATAACAGTCATATACTGAGGAGGTATTTGTTCAGCCTCTTCTTGAAGGCGTGAACACCAGTCGATGTAATATCTCCAATAACTGCAGCGGGAAGGCTATTCCAAGTTGTTATGGCAGAGTGGAGAAAGCTCCTGTCAAGGCAATTGGTTTTTAACTTTCAGGACATTCAGGGCGTGACTTGGCAGTACTCTCTGGGTGATTCTTCCCACGGTGTGGGCTTGGGGTAGCAGAGCTTTGAGACACTGATTCCTGCTCTCTTCTGCTCTCCTCGTCTTGGCTTTTGTGTACGCACATGTAACAGGCTCACTTGTTGCATCCAGCTAAATGGGTTTTTATTTCAGCAGTTCCGACTTAAATACCTCCATATCACAGTATTTAACTGTAACTGGTCCAGCTCCACCAATGATGCCATCAGCCCTGTTACCTTAAGAGGATCCCTGGTCGCCAACAAGAACATCACTCCTCAGTTTGGAGTCCAGGTACTCCTCAGTTTGGGGTCCAAGTCAGCTACACCTACTACGTATGAGCTGAGCATGCTCTGACCTCCAGCAGCTGAGTTAAATGTGAAACCACTGAAGGCATCTTTGGCTGCTTTCTCTCTGTGCAAACCGTCATCAGACAGGGAGTCATGGTGCAGAGAACCCAGCTCCAGAGTCTCATCCAGATAGGGACAGTCCAGGAAATCCCTCGAGGACCAGTGATCATACCCAGGCTTGGTGAGGCAGGAGGTGGAGGGTGAAGGTGGGGGTGAGAGGAGGAGATGGAGGAAGGAAAGGGAGTAGACGCAGGAGCACGGTGGTGTTGGTGGTAGAGATAGGAGGACTGATGGGGTATTCAGGAGGTTGAGGGGAGTGTAGACCCAGACTAGGGTGGTAGAAGCAGCAGTGAGGGTGAGGCAGCTGAGGGTGAGACGAGGAGGACACAGATGGAGATAAGATGCTGGGATGAGTTGTTAACCCCAGGTGGTGCAGATGATGATGACTCTGATCATGAGGGTCGGAGGGGTGACCCATGACATAGTTCCTGGGAGCCTCCAGAAAGCTCAGCTGGAGGTTGTTCATGATGTAGCTGTAACGGGTATTGACTGGACCCAATTGCAGCACAAACAAGCAGGTTCACTTTAACAACAGTCTTTATTGAACACCAAATCCAATGAAGCAGCAGAGTATAGCAGGTGGGTATGGCAGGATTCGAACTCGGGTCTTCCGGGTGATAGGCGAGCAGAATAGCAGTGGACCACAGGTCAGACAAGAGTTTTGAACTCGTGAGCAGGGAATTGTCCACAGTCTTAATTTGCTCTACGAGTTTAGTGAAGGGGAAAACGCTCAACTCACAGCTGGAGGAAGATTTCTTGGAGAGTGGTTCAGGTGAGGATCCAGAGCTTGCAGACGAGCTGGCAGAACCAACGTCGGCAGAGGAGGTGAGTTGGCGAGGTGAAGCTGATGAGAAGGGGGATCTCAACAGAGCAGGAACAGGCTGAGTGACATTCAGCTGCAGGCAGACGAATAGCAGGAAACAGGCAGGCAAAGCTCGTAGTCAAGGACAGAAGGCAGGTAGGTTTACCGGGGCTGAGGCGAGAAGCAAAGGTCAGGGGCAGATCAGGTCGATACCAGGTAAGCAGTCCGAGGATAAACGCTGGAGAGTCAGGCATGAGAGCAAAGACAATCTGGCAAAGAGTGAGGGGAAAGAAGCTGCATATATACTGGCCTAATTGGAGATGATGAGCAGGTGAGAGCAGCAGGTGGAAGCAGTTAGCTGATGAGGGGTGTGGCTGAGCAGCAGAGCAGGAGAGGGCAGAGCAGACTGTTACAGTAGCAGTCTGTCCAGCTAAAGCTGTGGCGTGCGGCTCCAATGAGGAAGTCCTGGTCATGTTTACCAGACTCCCACCGTATGGGGGAGTAGAGGGAGGGGTTTCACAGCTGGAGGCGGGCGGAGAGCAGTGGGCGACGGAGAACCTAAAACGGAGACACAGTGAGAGGATGACAGCAAAAAATCAACAATCAGAGCCAAAAACACAAACTCTCAGTGGATCCACTTTGATTGTTTAAGCACTTTTACTTGTTGGAAAAAATAATATTTGTATATATAAGGGTGTGGGGTAAATCCAAAGAATGGAACTGCTGGTGCCTTTAACAGTGACTTTTTTCTACAATACAGTGTTACCTTCAGATGTTGATCTTCATGTGTGACAAAGGATGTCAGCACAGTACAGACAATTTGATCTCTTTAAAACTCTCATCATGAAATTATAAACTGCTCCAGCTCTGACCTTCATCAACACACTAGTATAAAATTGCCTTCACTTATAAAGACTCCCACCCTAAACACATCTGTGTTTTTGTAAATGTCAGGTTTCAAACTTGACTTGCTTGCCTGAACTAGCTCACAAACCTTACTCTCTTCTTTAGCCTCCAAAGGAAACCAGTCATAAGGTGAATCTTTTTTAAAACATACTCTAAAGTCAGTTTGAGTGGTACTAGTACGAATGAAAACTTGGAGGACTCACGGAATCGTGTTTAAAAAGAGCTCACCCGGTCTCTGATCTTGCGGAGCAGCTCGGTCTGGTATAATGTTCTCGCTGCCCACTCTTCGGTTAGAGGCTCCTCGAGTACCGAAGGACCCACCAACCCTGCAGGAAACAAAAGGGAGACAATCAAGATCAACATGGGAGCGGAGAGAGGCAGGAACAGGGTTTTAGAGAGAGGGATTAAGGCAGGGAGCATGCAATAACTACTCCATGTGTAACGGTTACATTTGTCCAACAGCCTGAAAAATAAATGGCTGCATCTGAAAACAGAAACAAAAATAATTCAACTTTTTTTTTTTTTAAAGTATTTCTTTGGGCAAGTGTTGCCTTTATAGATAGGACAGTGTGGGAATATGTGGAGATAGAGAGAGAGAGGGGGGGGACATGCAGCACGTGGTCCGGACCGGACTCTAACCCATGACTGCTGCAGGGACTGTGGTCCCCATACATGGGGCGCGCTAACCCGCTAGGCCATCTGCACACCCCAAAGTAATTCAACCCTGAAAGATAAACTAAAATATAAAACAATAAAAAATGAAACAGTACCTTCAGGATTGATTTTAAGGTTCTTTTATTAGTTTTTAGATGTATTAATGGTCTTGGCCCCTCCTGTTTATCTGACTTACTTTTACCGTATCGACCCTCGCGCACCCTGAGGTCCTCCGGCACAGGCCTTTTACCTTACCCAAAGTCAAAACAAAAACACACGGGGAGGCGGCTTTCAGTTTCTCTGGTCCCCGGTTGTGGAACAGCCTGCCGGAGAGCCTCTGGGCCGCAGAGACTGTTGATGTTTTTAAGAAGAGAAGATGTTTTTAAGAAGAGGCTCAAGACTCACCTTTTAAATTGTTAATTGCCTTTTTTTATTTCTCTTATTCCAAATGTTCATTTTAATCAAAGTTCTTATTATTGTTTATTTTATTAATTACCTCTGTTCTTAGTCTTTTTCTTAATTCCCGTCACAGGTTTTTTTTATGGTAAAGAGCTTTTACTTATCTGTTCATTTAATATTATTTTCTTGTTTTAGTCCACCAGGTTTTAGTCTTTCTTTTCACCATTTTTATCTCTATTTTAATCTCCAGTGTTTCCCAGAGGTTGCTCTTTCCTCATGTAATGTCTCGGTGTCAGGCCATGTCTCTCTAACAATATGTCTTAAATTCTCACACTGTGTGCGGTTGTGTCTGTGTATGTGTGGGTGAGTGAGGGTGGGTGTGTGCCTTTGTGTGCGTGTGGGTCCATGGGTAAGTGTGTGTGTGGGTGGCAGGGTTGGGTTTTATTGTCATTAATTGTTGTTTTTAGCCTCTGTGAGGCACTTTGAATTGCATTTTTTGCATGAAAAGTGCCATACAAATAAAGTTGAATTTGAATTTGAATTCCTCTGAGGCAGTTTGCAGGCCATGTTGAAAAAAGAGTTGAAGTTTCTCTCCAAACTCTCATCTGTCTCATCTCATCTCATCTCCAGTCAAGCCAGAGTCCTAAATTGGGACCAGTTGAAGGTTCTCCTCTCCTGTGGAGCTGAGTGGGCAGGCCTGGCCTGCATGAAGAGCTGCAACACCAGTACATGTTCCAGTTGTAGTTGTTGTGGTGACCAGTGTGGCGTCCTGAGTGCATAAGTCTGCTGTCAGCTGAGTGTCTGTGAAGGACAAACACATCAACCAGCTGAGCAGGTGATAAAATCACAAGCCAAATTCAAATATCGAGGCAAGATTTAAGTAAAGAAGGAGAAAAAAAATCCTGCAATAGTCTGACAGAATGTCCGAAAGGTGAATTTTTGAGCTTTATATTGTTGAAAATTTAGTTTTCTCTTTGGTGCGAGGCTTCTGGTTCTGATCCAGAGAAGGATCATCATTGGAGAGTCAGTACCTTTGCACGAATTCAGAGTTTCACTTCATTTTACATCCCTGCATTTGTTCAGGCAAATATCTGGTTTTCAGTTCACATCAGTCAGCCTGAATCTTTGTGAATGAGCTACAGCTCAAGAAATATTGAGTTTCAGCACTTAAAATGCTAATCTAGTGGCCTGTGGGGCACCAACGGGCCTGAGCAGTGTCGTGCCACTGCCTCTGTGGACTGCCTCCCCAGTGCAATGTTCTCTGCAGCAGCCTTAAAGGTTGGTACACACTGGTGATTTAGCGAAGCAACACGGAAATGTAAAATATCCGGCTTATGCCTCTACTTTTACACACCTGGTGTGACGCAAAATAGACTATTGCGGGTTTCTGTGGCTGCAGTTTCAGCTTTCTTAAATCTGGATGCGCTGGAACCAGTGTACGGCGAGTCCTTTGAGAAACTACTCGAGCATGATAATCTGTATGGGTTCATTAGAGAGACATTTCTTTCCCTCCATGTAGGGGTCCAGTAAAATACGTGTAATTTCGCTGGGCCTGACCTGCCTGCCAAAAATCATGACTTTTTGAGCACGTCTAGAGGGGTCTTAAGTTAAAAAACTTTTAAAATTAATAAAAATTATAAAAATAAATAATTCCTACAATTTCTACTTGCAGCGTCGGCTCAGGCCCTTATAATAATAAACAATTTAAGGCTGCCACATGCAAGGTGGTTGCGAGGTGCAAAGACCCGAATCTTCAGTTTAATTTTTTTTTCATTTGCACATTGCTAAAAACAGTCAAAACTGCTTCATGCTGCCTGTTGTAATTACAGAAGCATCATGAAATCTAGATACATAGGTCTGAAATAATGTTCTACCTAAACTGTTTTTTCAACAGCTGATATTGATGCCATTTAAGAGAAATTAAGAGAACAAATACCTTAATATATGAGGATGATATCTTGCTGATGAAGTATGTGAATTTTGTTGTGAGAAAACTAAAAAAATAACAAGGAATGAGCAGGAACTGAAACTGTTACTATAGCCTGTGGCTCAATGAGAATGAGCAACCAGGGTGATGCATGGGCAATTGTCAAACAAGGATTAATGGATTAATAACACTGTCAGGTATCCACCCAGAGCTGTCTCTATTGAAACCCTTTATTTTCACCACTTCCTATACCCTCTCTTCCTCACTGCACTAATAGGGAGTGTGAAGGGAACTGGGGACATCAAGAGCCAATCTCACAGACAAAAAACTCTCGGCAGAATTTAATCTCTCCGTCCTCTTTCTGTCTTTCTCCGACAGCACCGCTCTCCAGCTTCCCCCACTGTGTGTGATGGTGGTGTGTTCGGGTTATTGGAGCCTCTATCAAACTGAACAGAGAACTGTAATTACAGTGAATTGTCAACAAGGATGAGAAAATTAACCCTAGACCATTTTAGCTTTCTTTTCACATGTGTGTGATTAAACAGCATAAGCACGAAAGAGTCTGTTGACACAGACTCACACATCTGTTATAGACTAATGTTTAAAAGAAAAATTTAGTCTAACTTTTTACATAGGCAGCGACAAAGGAAATGCTCATGGCAAAACATTGAGAAATATTATATAATATTTATATATATTAAATATTCACAGTGTCCTGTGAATATTCCATCCATCCATAAAACAGAAAATACATGTAGTACAAATCTGCACTGTCCATGCAGGTTTTTATTTTTTTATTTTATTTTATTTTTTGATTACCAGCTCTATTCTGTCTTTCACTTTATCATACTCAACCATCATTTGGGCAATAGTTAAGTACCTGTAACAATTTTTTTACAGGTTGATATCAGCCACTCTAGTTGAGCTAGACTGCATTACTTGCATCATTACATATAAAAATGTCGAAAGGGCATTTTGGAGAATGCCAATTTTTATGGCTTGGGTATCTTTCTTGCATGTTCTGCTATTTGCCATCTGGCTAGATCTGAGCAAACCACATTATGTCTACAAGACTGTAACCTGTGACCTCCTTGACAAGATTGTGAAATCATTCATCATGAAGTTACTGCCATGGAGGAGATAAACAAATGCGCGGGAGGTAAGAGTGCCTCTTACACTAACCCGAGATAAGGATTCATTTAGAGTACCTAGTGTGTGCAGGATGAATTTCTGACTAATTAAATACGTGTGCACTGCAATATTAGGACTGATTGATGGCAAAAGAATGGCTGAGGAAAATACTTTTTTTATGTAAGTCGTATGGGGTAAATAAACCCACCCTTTCTTTCCCTGCTGTTAAATCTTTCATTTGTCAGCACACCTTTGACTTTCTTCATCAACTAAATCCATTCCTGCTTGTGTAATTGTATATCTTCTACCTTCATCCAGCTGTCATTTATTTTGTAGGGTTTCCTCCTGCCCTCCTTTTGCACACCCCAGCTCTAGACACCCACCTCAACATTTTCACCTTGTGATTGCATTGCAAAGCTTTACTCAACGCCAAAAGATCTTCATCCCTAACCTCCCCCATGTACAAACAACTCATCCCATTCAATCTTTCCCTGCAATTGCTGCTACAGTCTCCCCACCTTCTCTCTAGTTTTTGCTGCCCACAAAAAGCTGTAACCTCTTTCACCATCCTGGTGCACCTCAGTGAAATTGCTCCTCCAGATTTCACCCTGTTGCCAATAATATATATTTTTTTCCCTTCCCCACCCCTTTTTCATCAAGTCACTCTCATCACATGACCCAACAACTGCCATTTCTTTATTTTTTTCTTTCATTTCCTCTTTGTCCTTTTGCCCCTTCTCTTTTCCTTTTTTTCTTTCTCTTTTTGGTTTATTTTCAAGCTTTCATTTCAGCCATTTAATCAATAATCTTTAAATGCTCAAACTGTATTGATTTTCAGCTATTGAAAGATGCTTCATGAGCTATTTATTGGGCCTGTTTTTTATCCTCATCCCAATTCCCACCCCATGTTCATCTACATAAGAGCTACAATGACATCCCACTGCCCTCTCCAAACTCTAGCTCTCCAACTACTCCTCCATCCAAATTACCTGGCGACCCCCTGCTGAAACCAGGCCCTTAAATCCTTTGCCTTTTCCCCATCCTTATCTAAAAAACATCTCAGCTTACTCTGGCCCCCTCCATTCTTTGTATTTAATTAAGGGTCATGGCAGCTGATGATGCCTGATGTTTGATAGCTCGTTAAATCGTGCATCAGAAGTAGACCCTAATTAATTCTGGCTGTTCAGAGGGAATTATTTTGTAGCTACTTGCATCTTTGTCCAGTCCCTACTGGCTTCTACCCTTAGGTATGCTGCAAAGGAAAAAGGCCTTGATATTAATATCGGAAGGAGCGGGTTAGCAATGCCCGGGGAATCAAAGCTGATACAACTGTGGCCTTGCAGGTTAGGGAAAGATGAGTTGGACTAAATGATGATTCCTAACCTGAAAGACTGCAACATTAAAATATAAAGAAAAAGGGAATCATGTCAATTTATTTTGGGTGTAATATAAAAAGTATTGCAAAGTGTAGTTGTATTAGGAGCATGGCCAAGTTCTCATTGACCTTACTTTTAGAATATTTTTTAACAGCAGCGACAAAAAAGAAGGCACACATTTTTAAAACTTTGACGATGTGACCCTGAAAATAAGATTGATATCATGCTGGGCTTGCAGTGTGACAATGCACAAAGACAGAAATCAAGCTAATAGAAGTAACGTGGAAACAAACAGTATCAAGTCCTCTTGATAGAAAATACATTTAACATGGATGAGCCTGTTTCTGCTATCCTCCTTATTATGTTTTTAACAAGAACAAAGTCAATTAAGGATAGCAATGTTTGCCTCAGTCCAGAAACCAGAAGAAAATAACTGGCCCTATTTTAGACTTTTGTGGGCAACAGGGCTTGAAGACCTCCGGCATGGTGCCGGAAAGCGGCACAGATTACAGATTCGTCATTTTGTAATATTCTTAGAAACGAAAAAGTCCCGGCACGTTCTGTTTGGGGGGCTGGCGGCGGTGATATGACTAACCCCCAGCGCGATCGGGCTCCCTGTTTCCACTGCTTTGATATATTTTAAGTGCATTTATCTGCCTTACATTATTTATTTATTTGTTTGTTTGTTTATTCTATTGGATCAGAATCAGCTCTATTGGCCAAGAATGTTGTTACACATACAAGGAAATTGACTGGTAAACTTTGCTCTCTATGGACAAACATTTTACATGAAATATTACAAAATTATGTACAACATATACTATTTCCTCTACCTCTTATGTTCTTACAGTACTATAATGGTCCTTCTGGTCTCAGTTCATGTTATTTGGTTCTTGTACTGCTTCGGTTCTTATATTGTTAGGTCATGTCCACTTGGTGCAGAGGTTAGCAAACCTCATGTTAGGTTATCATGTGCTTAACTAACTTGTTCCAGCTCCATTGTGAGGAAATGCTATTAAAAGGTATGACCGCTCACAAGACTTTTTTCTTTTAAACCTGCCCTTCTTAATGGCAGTGAGGGAAGATGACCTTAATATCTTTATCACAGCAACACTTGAAACCCTTAAAACTAAGCTCTCAGCCTCACTTTAAAAACTTCTACATATTCTCTGTCATCCTTAAATCCAGTTAGCTCTTCACGAGTGAATGCTCCAAACTTTTAATGATTGCAGAACCCTTTGAGACTTATTCATTATTTATTTATTTATTGTAGCTTGTTGATCCCACCTCTGATTGTGTCCTATGAAAGAACTTCAGAAATATTGAGAGTGCTTTAGCTTGGGTTAAAATCTACATTTTCCTAAGTGTGCACATTCTGTCCTACTAATAAATAATGTACAGTACATCTTTGATGTGCATATCTGAACTAGTTATACACGTGGAGACTGATGGTAAACACAATGGGGAAAAAAGTCTTTTTGGGCTGAGTATGTAAAGTATCTCTTCTGTACCAGGGTCATGTCCAAACATTTTAAAGTGCATGGCCTAATTGAAGTATGGACTTACGCAGCAATGGAATAAGATACGCAAGCACTCACTTGCACACACTCAAACACACGCACATTCTACCTGGAATAAATCCAGTCTGATGGAGCAGAATTATGTTTCCAATTCATTA
The DNA here is from genome assembly GCA_962446985.1 of Xyrichtys novacula. Classification (NCBI taxonomy): domain Eukaryota; kingdom Metazoa; phylum Chordata; class Actinopteri; order Labriformes; family Labridae; genus Xyrichtys; species Xyrichtys novacula. The sequence goes on along the minus strand of OY660884.1, from coordinate 25,996,221 downwards.
ATCAGCAAGTGTTTCAGTGAACTCTTAATGATAGCAGCTGGAAGAACTCTGAAATTATATGAGTCAGGGCTGATCAGAGCATCAGGGAGATGTTTGCCAAAGTCGTGTGTCAGGGAGTCCAAAGGTTGCAAAGGTTGGAGTGGAAGGAAAGCATTTAAGGAATAGGAACTGACTAGAAAAGAGGCTCCTGTCTTTTTAAATGTGTTGATTTTGGTGCCCCTTGTGGATGAAGTAGTAACCCTTACATCATTGATGAATGTTCTTTTCCTTGTGTTAATTGACAGAAAGCTCCTCTTGTAGCACTTTTACAGGGAAGTTGGTCCTTCTTTGTGAATATTTGCTATTGGAAAAGTAACAAAGGCTATTTCTTCAGAAACTTCTAGAAGCTGGGGATCTAGTGGTTTCTGTTGCATAATCCAGAGTCTGTACAGTTTCTCATTTACCTGTGTTGAAATGATTACATGTTCACTAACTGGTTTGAAACACATTTTGGAGTGACACGATATGATGTTCTCTGTCTGCCTCTGTTTAGCTTAGTTTTACAGATGAAGAAAGATAATTTAGGTGTGCGCTTGGTTGATTTCAGATTAGGTGCACAGATGATATAATTGTATTGGCCAAGTCAGAAATGAGCTGATTATAAAGTGTGCAAAATATACTGATGTTATGGTGGGATAAATGGAAACTAGAAATTAGGCAAAGCAGAAAAAGCAATGCACTCTAGAGCAAAGGTGTAAGAAGTACACAAAGACGAAGATTTGAAGAAGATGTTGGGGTGTATAAATATGTTTGGGTTTTTTTCTGATTAATTGATGATCTATGAAGTGCGAATTGGATGTCTTGTTGATACTGCTTGTAGAGCTTTGTGATTGGTTATTGACTATTGTCTAAAAGTGAATAGGAATCTTAGATACTCTTCTTACACTCAGCTTTATGATGCATGTGTGTCCCTAATATTACACTATGCTACAGGGGTAAAATGTTGATACTGAGTAAAATAATGCTATACAGTGATTTCTCCAGGTTTATTATAGCTCCAGGTTTTTTCTCCAGGTTTATTGTAGGTTTATTATAGCAATTCAGGGAGATATGGGTTGGGTTACACAGTCTGTACAATTAAAGTGTGAAATGTTGTGATTGTGGATTGGCTAATTAAAATGCCAGAGAATGTAATAAATACGAAAGTGTTCATGTAGAGTAAAATGCATTACTCTTTATTGTTTATTTAATTTCACCTTTATTTGACCAGGGGCCTGTTCTACAAATCAGGATTATTGCTTAGCGAGGTAACTTCGAGGGTAAGTTCGGGGTTTCCTGTTCTACGACACGGGTTCACTTCTTAGCAAGGCGAGTCTCCATGGCAACGTATGCTGAATGGTGAACCTGCTCTGGGGCAGGTTAAGTTCCAGATTGAACTCACCGAGTATAAAAACCCCGCCCACTGACCAATGAGCTCTCTCGAAAAATGGCTTGTCCATTCTTGGAGGATCCTATAGACCTCAATGCTCGCATTGCCTGAGAAGCACTCTGGCGTGCGAGAGTTTACAGGGACCGCACAGACCCACTTACTCTTCCGGATGACCACCTTTATGAAAGGCTCATATGGCCTACATATCACACACACAAAAAAAAAAAACATGACAGGAATGAACAAACGAATTAATTTATCTTGGAAATAAATTAGACATGTCTGGTGCATGTTAAAAGCGCATGTTGAACAGTGCTATTTCAGGCATCAAAGATTTTTTTCGCACTATACTTACGCATCGAAACTATCAGCAATTATTTGCCAGCAATTCTTGCGTGCTTTTGCAGCGGCGGCGGTGTTGCTTTTGAGGTTTATGATAGATTAGAATTCTTCATACTTTCTCATGATCGTCTCCTGCTCCTCGTTTGTAAAGTACGCGGTCCTTTGCTCTCCGGCCTGCTCTGATGCTCCAGACTGGTCCATGTTCGCGATTGGTCAATTGTGGTAGGTTCTGCCTTACATGCGTGCACGCGCTCATAGAAAAGCTGGATCCACTTACGAGGTTGATAACCAGCGTCGTAAGACCATTTAGCGAGACCGCTGGCTACCGCGCTAAGTTGAGCGAGGTAGCTCCAAGGCTACCTCGCTCGGTTGAACTTGCTTCGTAGAACAGGCCCCAGGTAAGAACCCACTGAGACTGAGATCTCCTTTACAAAGGTGACCTGGCAAAGAGGTCAGCAGCACGTCATGTACAACTGAATAATTCCAACCTTGTATGTAACATAAATATGAAGTTTGAGATTTCATTAAAAAATTATATAAAATTATAGTAGGAGTAACAAAGTATATATATATACACCTTATATATAAGGTTTTTAATGGTTTTTTATTATTTTGAGGTGCATTAAAAACAATAATAAAAAGTACAAAATGTCAACTCGTTCACCGTCTGGATCTTTCGTTCACTCGGTCTCTCGTTCAACTCGTTCATCCGTCTGGATCTTTCGTTCACTCGGTCTTTCGTTCAACTCGTTCATCGGTCTGGGTCTTTAGTTCAACTCGGTCTTTCGTTCACTCGGTCTTTCGTTCAACTCGGTCTTTCGTTCACTCTGTCTTTCGTTCAACTCGTTCATCCGTCTGGATCTTTCGTTCACTCGGTCTTTCGTTCATTTGACCCGTTCTTTCAGTCAACTAGGTCTTTCGTTCATTTGACCCGTTCTTTTAGTCAACTCGGTCATTCCGGTCTTTCAGTCAGCTCAGTAGTACTGCTGCTGCTTCTCTAAGCCCCACCCACACACAGAACGAGGCGCGACGATAGGATAAGACAGGCAAGCAGTCCCTCTTCAGCCAATCAAAAGAACTGAACGGATTGAACGGGTCATTTAGGGGGGGAGAACTAGTTCATTTCGTTCATCAAAAAGAACTAGTTCTTTTGATCCGTTCGTTCAAGACCGACACACCACTAGTGCAGTGGTTTGTGCTGTTGCCTCACAGTGAGGAGTCATTTTTGTCTGAGGGACACACTTTCATACAGTAGGACACATCATGTAATAAGTCGTGTATAAAACCCGCAGTTCTTACGTGACTGTCTGATCCTATCGTTGCAGCGATTTGCGAGGAAATGTTTAGTGTTAATTCTTTACTGAATGTACTGTGAGGTAAACATTCATTGAACGAATCACGAAGTGAGCCCAGTTTACAGAGTAGACCAGATAAATAACATACCATTGAATTTATAAACAAGTTCATTTTTACAAACCTGTTTGTCAAAGCAACACAGCCACAACACTCTCGTCTCCCTGTCCCAGAAGCCATGAACTGAACTGAATACTAAACCAATTAGCTGTGTATCAATTCAGGAAGTCAGAGTTGGAACAAAACTTCCGCCAAGTGCTAAATGATTAGGTGATTCAGTGAACAAATCTTTTCAGTAAACTGAGTCTAGTGATTCAGTACAACTAAAAGAACCTCCGTGCCCATCACTAACATCAAATGCTGAGTGAGGTCTAGACCAGGGGCCTCATGTATCAACACTTGCGTGGAACTCATACCAGAAACGAGCGCACGCAAGGTCCGTCACGCTGAAAAAAATCCGTATGTATCAATGTGTGCGGGCGCCGAAATCCACGTGTGTTTCCTTGATAAATCCCAATCAGCGTGGAATTGAGCGCAGATGTCGGAGTGACTGGGCCCGTCCTCGTTACGCCCTCCTATAAATATGCAGATTTATTTAAATAGGGTCTCCCTGTCCTCGCACGCAGACAAAATGACAAGAAAAACTACATTTACGGCGTGCGAGGTGGAGGTGCTGGTGGCGGAGGTGGAGGAGCGACAGCGTGTTTTGTTTGGCAGCCTGTCCAGTGGCGTCAGTGCAAAACAAAAACGCTTGGAGTGGGAGAAAGTTTGCGAGAGGGTGAATGCGGTGGGTTCCGAGACACGCACCCCCGCGGAGATTAAAAAACAGTGGTCGGACCTCAAGGTGGAGGTCAAGCGGCGTACAGCTGCCCTCCGGAGGAGTACCGGCCAGACAGGTGGGGGTCCGGGGGAGGAGACCCTCACACCGTTTGAGCAGCGGGTGGTGGCGATTATTATTATAGGGTAAGTGGCGTGTCACACAAATGTCCACATGCTTTGTCATCCCACTGAGCAAAAGACGTATATTAGACGTCTAGTCTAAGTTTATACTTCATTTCAACGTCGGGATTCAGTCTATTTTTAGACGTGATTAATACTTCGCCCTTAACTTCATTTTCCGATAACTTTTTATGCAATAAACAACTGTTATGTGCATAACTGACCTCGAAATACTGGATTACATTACCTATGATACCGTGGAGAGAGATGTAAACGCAACAGATACACAGAAGCAGGAATTGAAATGAACTAATATTTTTATTGTGTCACAGAAATCAATGTGTCGGCCGTGTCGCCGGCTTGCGGAACCCTGGCCCGCGGCAGCCCGTCCGCCGGCTCGGAGTCGTCGGCCAGGACCAGCGGCATTCGGGCCACCCCGGCCCCCGGCCCCAGCACCAGCATCAGCACCAGCGCGCCGACAAGCGGTGGAGCGTCCACCAGCCGCGGCGCTTCCGCTGGACCACCCGGACGCAGTGGAAGGGTCCTCGCGGAGGGGGTCCTGCAATCGCAGGAAGAAATCATCAGGGGGATCGCGGGGATCAACGAGCGGCTGGACCGGCTCGTAAATTTCCTCGAGCGTCTGGTGGAGAAAATAAATTAATTTGGCTCATTGAACTGTGTATTCACTTCTTACCCATTCACACTGTGGCGATGAGATTCTCCCGCGCGAGGACGGCGGCCCGGCAGGGATCAGCTTGCATCCCTCCGTCTGCTGCTGGTTCGTCATGTGGGGCGACGTGCTGCCCGGCCACGGGGATGTGGTGCACGCTGGTCACATAGTGAGTCACCAAACACCGCCACACAGCGTCGCCAAAGTGCGAATCACAGTCAACGCAAATATCCAGCTCAACGCCAATTTCTACACCACCTCCTGACTTTGCGTTGATTAGCGCTGGAACCGACGCTCGTTTCGCGATGATAAATCTGGACGTGTGCGCCGATTTTGGCGTACGCAAGGTTTTCTTGCGCCGCAAGCGTTGATACATGAGGCCCCTGCTCTTTTGGAAAGCATCTTGGGATACCGATTGTTGTAATTTGGTGTTATATTGATTGATTGATTGATTGATTAAATGATTAAATGTCCATCATGAATTGACAAAGGGTATCTTGTACCAAGCACAGGTTTCATACAATTATAGTGCTGTCAAATTTAGAATTTGAACTGTGGAATTTGAGCATGACTATGTGTAAAGACCCAAGCCTGTAAAATGTCACTCAAACTGTGTGTGGTTTTTGTGAATAAGCAATGAGGCTTGCTTACATGGAGAGGTAATGCAAATGAATGCTAAAACCTGGACACAGAGATTCTATGTGGTCTGAAGTAAAGTATGTTGCACATTTAACCTTTTGGGCTCTTTTTTCGTGCCCATTAGTGGCATGGCGGAGGGTGGCGCACCCCGCGCAGTGGTATTTTCGTCTGGCAGAGCCCGGTGCACAGTCAGTTTGGTATTTTCTTAAACTGAGGCACACAGAGGTGTGCCAGGCTGGGTGTGGTAGAGGGAGGTGTTGACAGAATCAGCTGGTGCAGTGACATTTTCATGCTTACCAGCGGCATGGAAAGTGCACTGAAAGCTTGCCGATTCAGTTGCATGAGCCAAGTTCATTTTATGCAACAATGAAATAAAGAGCCAGGCCACAGAGCGCGATGCATCTTTTATGCACAGGTGGTTCCAAGTTTTAATGCCATTATTAGAATTTCTTTATGATGTGATCTGTGCGCACAACCCACCTTTGTCCCGTGAGGTTTAAATAAATGCAACTTGATGTGAGCGTCTTTTTTTGTGGGAAAGGATGTTCGTCTTACCAGTGGGTCCAACATTACACACACCAAATCTCTCTGTGCTTATTTGAGAGAGTGTGGAGGACACCCTCCGCAGCTCTTACAGCAACATTTGTTGAGGGGCTGCCTTCTGTCGCCATCGTGTGGCATTGCTGTCTTCAGACATCTCTTGATCTCTTTGACTACTTCACAAAAATTGTAATACATCTCGTCGGTGGTGGATTTGAAGATCAGGAGAGGAGCTGATGTGATTGTTGAAAACAGGACTCAGCTGTGTTAAGTCCACTCCACGCCTTATCCCCTCCTTCTCTACTACTCATGCCACTGAGAGGAGCTGAGTTAGGGAGGGAGGATATTTAAGCCGGGCTGCCCCACTCACCAAAATACCAAAATGTGCTTGGGCACGCTTTAGCAGAGCAGCAGACCTGACTTACGCCGCGCTTGCGCCATGCCGCCGGCGAGGCACGAAAATAGGGCCCTTTGTGTGCTGTGGCTCATTTGCACAGGTTTTTTTTTTGCCACAAAAGCTACGCAATCCTTGTATTAGGCCCTTACCTTGTCTGAAAACATGAAAGATTTGATGCCTGGAAGGTAAGAATTTGACTTTAATATGAGCCTGCTATGTTTAAAGGCCATTCATTTCATTTTAAAGCTGTGACTCTCAACAGCAATTTCATCAACTTGCCTATGGATCACTATGACAGTTCCTTGGAATTACCAGATTAAGAGACACATCAGATCTAAGACCCGTTACGCAGACTGTGTGACATTCTGTTTGATGACTTTTATGTTTATACCGTTACGTCTGGGCTAAATTAGAAGTGCCATACAATAATGTCAAGTGCTTGAGTGTGATGGTGCTTCAGCCTTACTGTACATTCACCAAAAGCCAAGGAAGGTAGCATTTTTTAGGTGGACGTCTCTCTGTAGAAACAGCTTGAGCCATGGTGCATGAACTAAGGGGTAAATATACTCAGTGATACACTCTTACCATAAACCATAGCACATTAAAATCTGCCTAAAGTTATCACAGATTTGTCTTTCAGCATTGCCGCTTTGGGTAACACTTTATTTTGAAAGCGTTTACATAAGACTGACATAACACTGTCATAATCATGACATGACACCTTTAAATAAAGTGTTACCCCACTTTGTTATGAGAAGACACAATGCCTTTACGTCAATAACACACCTACAGCTATATTACAATGTGAAAATGTCATATAGCAGACTCTTTTATCCAAAGCAAGGTGCATACGAGAACAAGAACAACACAACACATATTATCAAATCCCTTTCAAGGCACTTCCATATCTTAAATTTATTGGACTGAGAGGAAATCCAGCCTTCATCTTCTCTGCCCTGCTAATTGCTTTCTTTGAAGGACAGTTTTCTGCAGCTTACAGAATTCCTGGTCACACTGTCACTCATAGAAATGTTTGACATACAGCTGGTAAGAAAGGTTAAGTAGTGCTTTGTTTTTCTTGGTGATGAGATGGATAATAATGACTGCAATGATAAAGGAAACTTCTCCGGTCTAATAGCATTTGATTTCCCTGTTGGCAAAGGCGTTAAAGAGATAGGCAGTATCAGAGTTGCTCATCCAGTGAAAATGACCTTTAATTTCACAACAAGGTAGATAGCAGACACATCTCCCTCTTCAAACCCTTATTAGATTGCAGAGCTAGTTGCACAAGTGAATCTTGGCTGCAAGCTGGAAAAGTTTTCAAGGTCAACTACCATTGCTGGAATGTAAGTGAATGAATTTTTGAGAACCTTTGACTCACTTGAAGGGTAACTAAGCAGATAAAGTTAAATTAAGTCGAAACATGGTCTACAATCATTGTGCTAAATACATTTAAGGCACACCTTGCTAATAATGGATTGCCCCCCCTTTGCCTCCAGAACTGTCTTAATTCTTTGTGGCATACCTTCAACAAGGTGTTAAAACATTCCACAGAGACTTTTGTTCATATGAACAGGTGCAGGCACAGCAGATTTGCCGGCTGCATATCTATGATATGAATCTCCCATCCACATCCCAAAGGAGCTCTACTGGACTGAGATCTGGGGACTGTGGAGGCCACTGGAGTACAGTGAACTCATTGTTATGTTCAAGAAACCAGTTTGAGCTGACTTGAGCTTTGTGACATGGTGCATTATCCTGCTAGAGGTAGCCATCAGAGGATGGGTTTACTGGAGTCATAAAGGGATGGACATGGTCAGCAACAGTACCCGGGAAGGCTGTGGCATGTAGACTTTGCTCAGTTGGTACTAAGGCGCCCAAAGTGTGCCAAGAAAATACACCATCACTACCAACAGCCTGATCCATTGACACAAGGCAGGATGGGTCGATGTTTTCATGTTGACGCCAAATTCCGACCCACCATCTGAATGTTACAGCTGAGGTCCAGACTCATCAGACCAGGGAGCATTTTTTCAGTCTCTTATTGTCCAGTTTTGGTGAGTCTGTGTCAATTGTCGCCTCATTTTACTGTTCTTAGCTGACAGGAGTGGCATCCAGTGTGGTCCTCTGCTGCTGTAGTCCATCTGCGCCAGGGTTTGATGTGTTGTGGATTCAGAGATAGTGTTCTGCATACCTTGATTTGTAACAAGTGGTTATTTGACTCACTGTTGCCTTTCCATCATCTTGAACCAGACTGCCCATTCTTCTCTGACCTCTAACATAAAAAAGACATTTCTGTCCACACAACTGCCACACACTGGGTATTTTCTCTTTTCCAGACCATTCTCTGTCAACCCTAGAGATGTTTGTGAGTAAAAATCCTTGTATATCAGCAGTTCCTGAAATACTTAGACCAGTCTGTCTGTCACTGGCAACCATACCACGTGCTCAGTCTGAACAGCAAGCCATCTTGATCACATCTACATGCCTAAATGTACTGAGTTGTTGCCATGTGATTGGCTGACTAGTTATTTGTGTTAACAAGCAATTAAACAGCCGTACCTTATACCTTAAAGTGGTCGGTGAGTGTTTATGTTGGTCTGCAGGGAACAAAATCTAAACTTCAATCTAACCCATCAAATTCTGAACAGAAAACACCCATTCACTCTCCCCCTACTTTCATATATGTCTTACATATGCCTTGTGAATCCAACCTCATAGTTCATCTACTGCCTCAAAGAGGCAATAAAAAGTAAAATAATTGTCCTCAAACTGCTTTGGATAGGACTTACTCTACTGATAATGAGGTATGGCAATAAAAAAAGGATAAATGTATTTTCTTTATCACAGAGATTATCAAGTATGAAAAAAGTCTTTTTGTCGTATATTGTACCTAAGGTTAACACTGTTCTGTTTTAAATAGCGTCTCTATAACTGAATCCTATATTTTCCCAACTGAGGCTCTATGTTGGTTTGCTTTGCTCCATGGCACTGGAGCAGAGAATCCGGCCATAAAGCTTGTTTCCATTCTCTTTTCTGTCCTGTCCTCTGTTGACAAAACCCAATAACTACTCAGAGTTCCAAAAATAGGCTCCAGATAAGGGAAAAAGAAGAGAGAATAATGACACTCAAGTGCCACAGAGGATATTTGTTTTTATCAACCATAGCACTTATGAGGAAAGCTGCAAAAAAAATATGTGGCATGTAAGAATGTGTGTGTACCAACCGACTGACGATGAAAAATATTTTTTTTCATCTTCCTTCCACAGGTGGCCTTAGTGATGCCCACCACAGCTGTGATAAACCAAAAAGACTCAATGAAGAGAGATACATACAAGAGAAGAGAATTAATTTGACCCATTAACGAACATGTGATTTGGATAAAACTGCAAGTTCCAATGTAAGAGGTCATTTCAATAAAAGAACAGCAGTGGAAAGACTTCATGAAAATACCTTTAAAGGTGGGGTAGGCAGCAATCCGTCAAAGAAGCATCTTTTTTGTGGTGTATGTGCAAAAAAAGTTTTAGTCTAAGTCAATAGCTATTAGGTATTGACAACATTTGGGAATATCATGATATCCATGTGTTCTCTTATACCTGTGTAGTCAACATTGGGGGCGGCAGTAGCTCAGGAGGAAGAGTGGTCGTCCAATAACCGGAAGGTTGGCTGTTCGATTCCCCCCTAATCCAAGTCTGTCCGTTGTGTCCTTGGGCAAGACACTTAACCCACCTTGCTCCCAGTGTGTGTCCTCCACTGGTATATGATTGTGAGTGTTGTGTGGGGGTGGTCGGAGAGGCCGTAGGCGCAGAATGGCAGCCACGTTTCCGTCAGTCTGCCCCAGGGCAGCTGTGACTACTAAGGTAGTTTACCACCACCAAAGTGTGACTGTGTGAGTGAATGAATGATGTATCCAATGTAAAGCGCTTTGAGGGTCTCTGATAAAGCGCTATATGAAATCTGATGCATTATTATTATTAACATTTTAAAATTCTTTGAGCGGCCCGCTCATTCTTGATTGGTTGTGAGGAGGGCACTGCTCCTTAGTGCTGATTGGTTGTGAGGCAGTCCTCGAATATCAAGCCCTTACAAAGATAGCGTGCCACAATATCGGACAATAGAAACCAACCAGAAAGTATGGAAAATTGTCTGAATCCTCCTTTGGCCACGACTGCCAACACAATCAAGAAAACGAAGTAAATACCAGAGACTCTGGCAGAATAACAGGTGCTTAAAAAGGAGGTAGACTGGACAAGAGCTAAAAAGCCGGGTCAACATCAATAAAGCATAAATGCTTCGGGATCTTTCGAACCCTGTAACCTTTCTGCTGGACAGCAGTGGACCACTTTAACAAAGTAAGCCCAATGTCTTTAACAGAAGTGTTTCTTATCAAATGGGACTTGCTGCATGTTGTAGCGCCGCTAAACTGTTGACCTCGGGTCCTGGAGTATGTCACTTTATCCTAGTTGTAGAAGTCCAGCAAACGTGTTTGCTGGTAGTCTGTTGTCATCTACAGTAGCACCAATTCTTTTTACTTTGTCATTGACTGGGCCCCATTTGTAATTATCTAAAGTATTTATCTGCATTTGATCTGAATTTAATTGGAACGATATAAGCAGGCGTCTGTTTGTGGGCGGGGATTGCTGGACCAGAGAGGTAGGAGAGAGGAGGAGCTGAGGGAAAAACTGGTTTGGAGGGGTAGTGTTTACGTTTAAGATTTCTCCCAAAAACTGGCACTTCCTCAGATCCTGCCTACCCCACCTTTAACCCTTGGTTCCTACTATGTCCGTCTTCAGCACATTCACCATTTCAATCATCATTATTTTGAGCTGATAGTCACATTTTTAAAGATTGAGGGCTCTATTTTTGTGTCCGCCATTGAGGAGGTGGAGGGTGGCAGACCCCGCGCAGTGGTATTTTTGTCTGGTGGAGCCTGGCGTACAGCCAGTTTGGTATTTTCGTGGACTGAGGTGCACCGAGGTGCACCGAGGTCTGACAAGCTGGGCGTGGCAGAGGGAGGTGTCGACAGAATCAGCTGCCGCAGTGACATTTTCGTGCTTGCTGGTGGCGTATAAAGTGCGATCAAAGCCCGCCGATTCAAACCTGGTCAGCTTTCAGTGCAGGCAGAGCGCAGCTGGTCTAGTGGTATTTTGGTAGACCTGCGGCGTATCGGCATACGTCACTGATGTCTCGCCGGCAGGTTTCCACAGTGTCAGGCACATTTCAGTGCAATAAATAATCAACAACAACTAATAATCTGAGTCAGCACATACATTTAGATCTATATAGATATATTCTGATCTATATCTGATCTGATGAGCGCGTTTGGCACGTGTTTGGACACACAACCTGACCGAATTAACACAGCTGAAACCGCATTAAATTAAATTAAATATCTAGTAAATAAACACACATGATGAATTGAACAAGATATTTAATTCGTCTCCCTCCTTTTCTTTCTTCCTTTTCCTCTTATTCCTCCCACAGCTCGACCTGGACATGTCTCTGTGTCCTCTCTCCATCCTGCTGCAGCGGCTGAACAGATGATTTGTTTCAGTGATCAGATGGATTATTTAATTTAAGCCTACATACGGATATTATAATATTCAGTTTTGAGAGCCAAATTTATTTTATATGCCAACATCTATGAAAGAAAGAGCCAGGCCACGGAGCGCAATGCGTCATTACGCACAGATGGTTCCGATTTTAATGCCATTTTTGGAATTTGTGATGTGATCTCTGCGCACAACCCACCTTTGTCACGTGAGGTTTAAATATATGCAACTTTATGTGAGTGTCTTTATTTGTGGGAAAGGATGTTTGTCCGACTAGTGGGTCCAACATTACACACACCAAATCCATCTGTGCTTATATGAGAGAGTGTGAAGGACACCCTCTGCAGCGCTTACAGTGACACTTGTTGAGGGGCTGCCTTCTGACGCCATTGTGTGGCATTACTGTCTTCAGACATCTCTTGATCTCTTTGACTACTTCTTGAATATTGTAATACGCCTCGCCGGTGGCGGATTTAAGGTGAGGAGAGGATCTGATGTTATTGGTCAATACAGGTCTCGGCTGTGTTAAACCCACTCCACGCCCTCTCTCCTCCCTCGCTATGACTTACGCTGCTAGGAGGAGCTGAGTAAGTGAGGGGGGATACTTACGCTGGGCTGCGCCGCTCACCAAAATACCAAATTGTGCTTGGGAACGCCTTGTCGGCGCGGCGGACCTGACTTACGCCGCACCTGTGGCACGTCTCCGGCAAAGCACGAAAATAGAGTCCTAAGGCATCAAATTTGACAAGAGTTCTTATTTTTCTTGGTATTTAAAAATAAACACGTGTTGCCCATAGAGCTCCACCAATGCATATTAGCTCCATCCAGCCTACTTTGTCAAGAGATTTGGCCTACAATCTCTTGAGCCTACAAGAGATTCAGCCAGTGCACAATTTCAACCCCTTTAGTACCACACAGGAAAGTCTTCATTCATGGACTCAGAGTGTTTGAAGTGTTATTTCATCCACTAAACATAATCAGAATGAAATGAAACTTTACATGCTGCTGGATATGGATTTCTAAGAGTGGGCTACGTGTGTAAGGAAAAGTTTGTACGAGTCGAAAAAAGTTTTTAAAAGAACTTCAAAAATGATTTTTTTATGAACACTTATCTGCATGTCCATTTTGGGGACAAAGTAGGCTTGATGGGGCTTAAAATTAACAGGAACCAAGGGTTAATCATAACCCTTGGTTCCTGTTTAAGCAGTTTATGCTAGGGGTCTTCTTAACATGGAAAAGATTATCTTACTTATCTTAATAACGGAGCTCTGCACTATGTGTTTGGCTTCATCATCAATATACTATTAATTGTGACCTTGTCTCTTCTACTGCTCCTTTGAGAAGAGATGTTACTATCTTTGAAAGTACCTAGCCGACTTACGCAAAGTAATACCATGATACAAATCTCTAGTGGGTTTGGGAACATTGTTAAATTGTGATGCTCGTCTTGACCACTTCTGATTTCTTCTTCCCTGTTATTAATGAATAGAAAACACTGACACCAAGCTCTAACAGCCTAATCAATGAATACAGAGACAGAAATAGAACACAGAAACAGGTGGAAAATCAATGCAGGACAAATGAGAGACAAGCTTGATTGGCCATCTAACACTACATGATCAGATTGTTCTTTAGCTCCCCCCTACCCCCACCCCACCCCGATACCCTTATGTTGGATACAGCTCATCTGCTGAAATTCACTCTGTCCCTTCTTAGCTGGCTGTTGTTACTAAGAAACTCTGCAGAAACAATCTTTTCTGTCCTTCCATTAGGCGTAACTCTCAGTAGACACAGTGAGAAAACAGAGACTTGATAATGAGAGTAGAGCCCATTAAAAAGCTTGATGCTCCTAACACAATAAATTATACAGTGCATGCGAAACATACTTAAATTCTGCTTTCTGCCCACTCATCCCTGCCAATACACTTAGGCTCATAATGCATGGTTAATGGGTGGACTGGGAATATCTTCAGGGACAAGAAGTCATTTGAAAGTAGGCTGTTGAAAACAGGGTTGGAGTTGTATCTTTAAAGCACATAGAGGTCAGTTTCCCAAGGTCAATTAATCAAGTCAACTACATTACGTCGGTCATGCAGCTCTGTGCACTTTTAGAGGAAGAATTTTTAGGTTCAGTCCTTACTGAGCTTTGGTATTTTCTAAGACTAGAAAAGAATTTATGAAAAATTAGGCTTTGGTGTCACGTATGCACCAACTCTGGATGGTAAACTATTTGGCGCACCTTACAGTCAAATTCAATATTTCATTATTTTTGCTGTGAATTTGGTGAACAGAGAAGAGGACCAGTGTGTTTTTAAGATACACCAGAGTACATGCAGTGTGAGGCCAGCGCCTTCTTCTGATATTAAGTATTGATTTAGAGAGATTGATCCAAACACAGCTTCATAACCTTTTATGAAGCACTAAGGGAGGACCATTCAAGCAGATAGGGCGGTGATTATTAAAAAAAAAAAAAAATAGAAAATCAACTTGCAACTCTGTGAGTGTGGGTCACCCAAGGCACAAGAAAATCACTTAATAGGCTAAAAATAAAGAAAAGCATGAAAGTAGAAATATATGAGTAGAAGGCAGTATGTTTTATCCTGATTGAGATTACAATAATTGAAATGTGGGAAGATTGATCTTGGCAGAGACACTTTAAATAATAATATTAATAAATAATAACAACAAATAATAACATAGCTTTGCGCCTATACCATGCTTTTGAAAATGTCCGCGTATATTGTCTGCTCTTCTCGGTGGTCACTCGCTGAGCGGCGGCGTCTGGTCGATCTGGACCAAGCTCTTCCAGCTTTAGTTAGTCCTGCAGATTTCTCCTCTCAAACAGGACCTACTTGATGGACAGCGCAGTCATTCCCACGTCCGCTGTCATTAGCAGCCAAGTGCAGAGTGAGGGGCAGACTGGCTCCGAGTAGAGCTACGTCAGACGCACATTGTAACTATGCGTCCGTTTGTGGCCAATCTGGTTATGAACGTGCTTACGTTATTTAAATTTGGGACGCTGGGGCACTCATTAGGGATTTTTATTATGTGGCTAGGATAAGCTAACTTTTTAATGCAAAATTGTGATCTGAGCATGCGTGAGGGAGCAGAAAGCTTGGGTGCTGGCCCGTAGCGCCCCTGACGCTAATGCACAACTGTGATCTGAGCATGCGTGAGATAACAGACGTTCCGAGTCCGCCCTAGCGCTGGGTAGAGATCGCTAATGGACTGAATTACACATTTAATGGGATGATTAATATAATAGCGCCATTTCCTTACTTTGAGAATAATTGTCAGGGAGACAGCAGACATCTCTTTTTGCTCACGCAGCTCAGGTAGGGCTCCACCCGCAGCGCCCTTATATACCGGCCGCCACTGCATAGGAGCTATTCAGCTCTCAGACACTAGTGTCTTTTGGAGGCATGATGAAAGTTACTATCATAATTAGCTTTCTTATGAGCATTACAATCACTCCCGTACGCACTTTATCTGCTGTTGTCCTCTCTACTTCTTGGGGTCTGGCCTGCAAAGTGGAGTGTGGGGGGCTGAACCTAGTCTGAACCTGCAATTTGGGTTTGCCAGGGGTTCACAGCCATTTGAATGCAGAAATACTCAGAAATGCAATCTTGCTCTTATTTTTCTCATGATAAAAACAAACTCTAACATCAGAAAAATGCCATATGAACATGTAGACAACAAGAAAAACATGATTTTCATTGGAGTGGGTCCTTAATACTGGTATCAGATTGGTATCAGCAGATACTAAAACCCAGATATCAGTATTGATATTGGAACTTAAAACGTGAATCAGCCCATCCCCACTACATATCCACTGTGAGGACCAACCTTCTTAAGATGTATTCAAGAGTAAGGGGAAGTAAGCGGTTTAAAAGATGGTTCACTCACAGGAATCACGATACCAATATATAATCAGACAACAGAACACAAGTCACACAATAAACAGAACAGCAGACTTGTTAACAGAAGCAGGTAATAAATGAGAGATTATGGGTGTTTTGACACGATTTACATTTGTAACTGTTGTGCTGCAAAATCAGCTCAGGCCTAGATTTACACTTTACAAAATACTATACTTCACTGTGTTATTTGATGTTTATTCAAGAACAACTTAGTGGCAGAATTCATTTCAAATTCAGTTTTCCATATACTATTACAGACAATGCTCACATTTAAATAAATAAATAAATTTAATGTACTTTAACAACTAGCTGGGAATTTTTGCCATCTATGCATATTGTTTAATTGAAATTGAAATTAAAGCATTATCAGTTTTGAATCGGATTGAATTGTGTGGGGTTTTTTTTGATAATACCCAGCCCCTCTGAAAACATAAGTTTTGGAAAACTCCAAGGTAGAAACTTTTTAAATGTTTAAGTTGTTTTTGTGTGGTAAAAACAAAACTTTTGGAAAACACTGATGTACTTGCTCATGGCAATAACTGTCGTTCTATGAATTTTAAAATGGTGAGCTTCTGCTTTTCTCTGTCACTGGGCACTATTAGATCTTACTGCAATGTTTTCATGGAAACCTATCCTACTTTATCATTGCTCAAGAATTTACTCACCAAACATCAGCGCAGTGGTCTGTGGCATTTAACATGACATGTGGTTATGCATTATCACCACCTACTGGTCTGGTATGGTATGTAAGTTTTCCATTTCTGCTTTGTTGTGTGGACAGAAGCATTTTTTAAAATCACCTGTGGTGTGGACAGGGTTGTTATATTTAAAGGAGAGTTGATAAAAACATCAAAATCCAAACATATGGCCAAATCAAAAATAAAAACTACAACTGTCAATCAACAAGCACATTAAGGCACACTGTAGAGCTGCTGTAGAAATAAAATGCCTTTATTTTACATGGAAAATATCACTATGACTAAATTGTTTTAGTTTTAATGTTAGTCAATCACATTACTTATGTTAGTAACGTCTCAAAATCCTTTTTGACTAATTACACAGACAAAGAAAGCCCTTAGTGTTTACATGAGGCTTTGGCATAGAATATTATAGTGAGAGTATGAGAATAAATACAACCAAATGTTTAGCAACTGTTCAAAGAAATAACTGAGAATTACTAACTGGATGGCTGAACTAAAAAATATGAAATGCTGTAGTGGAGCAGTACAGGTGAAAAATGTTAGGCAAAGAGAAAAGAGAAAAAGAGAAAAAAACAAAGAGAGAATCAATGGTTTTGGTAGTTGAACGTTGTACCTGTGCTCTGCCATCTAACAACTCTTGGTCTCAACACCATAATTCAACCTTACCACCTTGTTTTGGATGGCAGGTTCAGAGAACCTTGTACGGGTGGTTCGGCTGGGGTTTGCAGTGCCAAGCAGGTGACTTTGCAGATGTCAGTGGTAGGACAGGTTAGTCAGCCAGAGAGGTGGCAATGGGGGAGAATGATATACAAATCTCCTCTGGGCCAGCAACAAGCAGCTAAATAGTGACAGTCAAACAGGATGATGTACCATCCTGTATGGCATTTTCTTCTCTATTCTACACACTCAACAACCATAACCCTGTCAAAAGCCTTTTCTTCTTTTGTTGTGAGCATAGAAAAGAGAAATGAGAAGGAAACAGGCTGACATTTTTCACAGTTTGGCACAGGAGCAAGGACACACATTCACCTATCTGTGTTTTTGTGTATGACACCATTTTTCAGCACACAGAAAAAATGTACGTGTTAAAATTTGTGTTAGAACTTGGGGACCGTATGATATATGTTGACGCTTTTCTAGCAGTTCTGTATTTTTTATCTATGCCTGTAGATAATCCATGAAAATGGTTTGTATCTGTGTGCATGTGCACAAAGGACTGAGTTGGTGTCCTTGGGGAATAGACCTAGCTATACAGGTCAGGGTGCTGTGATCTGAACAGGGAGCATTAATATTTAAACACAGGCTCCAGAGGGAAAGATAGTGTAAATGATTCATGATTTATTCTCTGGGCTCTCAGCAGCAAAAGCCAGAGCTCTGTAAGGATTCACTGATTCCCCCTCCTGACAGTATGTCCTCTTGTTCTTATATATGATGCCTTTCAACTTACATTCAGTCTCATCGGGTAATGTCTTCATTATTTAATGTTTTTAAAATTACTTGATTACGGCTGTCAATTTTCTGCACAGTTGGCCCATCATCTGCAACTTGGTATTTCTTGTAGAAAAGCAGTTTGTATGAAAAACTGAAATTACAGCGTAGGCTCTTCAAGTGCGACAACGCACAAACAATGTGCATACAATCATTCAGCTAGTCAAGTGTGTATAAAATCGATGTTTGACTTGACATTATTAGATATTTGAATTAAATAATAAATAAACCACATTTGGGATATTCCAAACAATCAATACTGCGGTCTCCTCACCAATAGCCAGTGAGGAAAAAAATGCTTAGATATTGTAAGTCCCCAACTCATCACCATTGCTCCAGCTCCTGCTTGTGTCAGTGTGGTAGACCAGAGTACAGATTGATAAAGAAAGAGAAAAGCTTTGGTGTGCTGGAAATGAAATGGAAGTAAAGAATGAGCAAAAACAAGATTCATGGACTGATAGGCCTAAAGTGGCAGCAGTCTGCCCTGATGGAGACTGATGAGAAAGTGAGGAAATAAGAGTGGAGACGCCAGAAGACAGGCTACATTCAGGGGACATAGTGCTTGTTGAAATCTGTCAAGATTGATGGAGTGAGGGTCCACCGAAAAGTAAATGAGGGCTCAATTGAAATGATGAGTGCCAACCATGTCTTTGTAACAAAATGGAGGAAAGAAAAGAAACGAAAAAAAAACAACAGGAAAGAAGGCATAGGCAGATTTATGGGAAGTGGAAATTAGACCGGGAAATGGTGTGGGTGAATAAGTAATAGAAGAGAGGACAGCATTTAGTTGCTGCATGTGTGGAGTAAAGGGCAGTAAATATGAGAAGGGCTGGGGTCCTTTGTGATTCCACAAGCACTAACACCGATCCATCACCGCGTCTTAAGTCCATAGAGGTATAAAGTGACACAGTCCTCAACTCTTCAATATTTTGGTCTCAAAACAATAGTGATCTGACCTCCTGTCACCACCAGAATGTTAGTAACAGAGTTTCAGGGAAAGATTATGAAAAAGAAGACCATCCCTGGACTGCCTTCATCCACGAAAAACCAATTCATTATAGTGACAAGTCAAAATGTTTTACCTTAATTATGTTATAGAAATCAGATGACACCGAGTGAGACTCCAAGGGTGTTAGTGTATTATTTGAACACAAGTCTTTTTGTGTCAGTCAACTCTTTTGGCTAGACAAGAAGAAAATTTGAGTGGTGACAGATTCTGTCAGCAAGCTTTAGTGGCAGATAGATAGGTGTTGTGCTTTTGTTAGATGTTGTACTTGTTAATTCACATGGCCAATCATCCATCTAAGGTGGAGCCTCAAGCTCACTTAGATACAGTTCTGGATTCCCTTTAGTGTAGGCAGGTGTTTTGAGACGAGTGCTGTACAAGTCTATGACATCTCCTGTGGTGAATCTGCTCTGACATGTAACCATTAATTTTTTATTTTTATTTTTTTAATTCATTTTTCTTTTTTTAGGGAGCAGCAGTTTTTCTATTTTCTGCTTGTCACTTACAAGCCCCTTCTAGTAAAGTTACATGAATGGTTTGACTATGTGGGGTTATCAAATACTATTTGATTGACTTTTAATATAAATACTAAGGAGCCGTTCCAGTGACATTTTACAGAAAAGGAAAGATTTTTGGCTACAAGACTATAACTCATAATCACCAGATATTTTTTGTTATCTCCATGTTCATTGCTGCTTTGGCTGCTTTCAAAATTTACAAAACTGTATGCATGTGTTTGTGTGTGTGGGTCAGTGTGTACGTGCATGCATGTGTTTGTGTTGAAGAAAGTGTGTGTTGCCCTGTAAGCATGCACTGATCATAAAAAAGGGCATCTTGTGAGGGATGTTTCATGTATATTTGGAGAGATGTTGAGTAAAAACATGGCCTCCTGCCTTTTTTGTACTTAAAGACTAAAACTAAAACAAGTGCTGGTGTGAATATGCACAATGGTGCTGTCACAGCCACAGCAGTTCCTTGGGGTAGACCAAAGACTGTATATAGAATGGACGCCGTCTGCCTTCTCGCTGGGTGAAGCCACTCCGAGAACAGCACCCTCTGTTGATGGGCTGCAGTATAGGTCATAAATCCCACCTCCGCCAGCAAAGCTTATGGGGCTGTGGACAAACTTTAGAAATTTATTACACAGAACATAAATTTTTCTCCCCCCTGCTTGTGATGTTGACATGTATTTACTGTAAGACTGGTTTGTGCTCAAGTCCTTTTTTTTCTGTACAGCTCCGTTTTTAAAAGTTATTAGGGGGTTCATGTTTTTTATGATTGACACCTGATACAGCATATGGGCGTTCAGGGATTGAGTAGCTCTCCCTGGGGAGATACGCTGTTTGAGCCGAGCGTCATCACAGGGACTCTCGGCGACTGCTCGGCCGATTGCGCGCATCGTTACTGCGCAGCGCTGGTTTCAGGAAATGAAGAAAAATCCCAGAAATATCGAGAGCTCTTTGGCTTCAAATCCGTATACAGGCGGTAGGCTGAACCAAGTTGTCCATAGTATATACAGTCTATGGGGTAGACAGGTCAGGATCCCTGATGGTTCAATCCAACTTAAAGTTGGCTGGTAGAAAAATTAGATCTAAAACTCACTCACTGTGATTAATTGTATTGAATGCTTTGGATGTTGCAAATTATTTAACATCAAAAAATATGTCAAGAAATGGTATTAAATCTCCATACACAACATTCTCTTTATGCTTTGCGTATCACCCTCAAAAGAGCATTGCACATGGAGAATAACTGAAATAAAATTGATCTTAACCGACTGGAAAACTTTAACCATCAAAGAACAAACAAACGTCTGTGTACAGTGAGTCAAGTTTCACTATCGTTTGAATATCTCATTGTCGGACAAGTAGCCTGATTTTTTGTAGCCAAAAAGTGGTAACTGTGGAGTTGTTCTCAATCTGTTTTGATGCATCCCTTTAACTGTGTGTGTAGACATACTGTATGGATATGAACAAACATGCTTAAGTCCATGGAATTCAGTAAAATGACTGTGATCCTGAACAAGAACAGTATATCCAACCCAAAATCTTTCTTTACGAGTCACTGCTCATGTGCAGCAGGTGGCTCTCAGACATGAGTCTGGTCCTGCTCAGGGTTTCTGCCTGCTAAATGGAAGTTCTGCCTTGCCACAGTCACTCCTATTGGATGAGATAGGTTAAATCTTTTCCCCTCTTGGGTCTTTGTAATACATCAAACAATGAGTGTGATCTACAGTTGTGGCCAAAATGATTAGCCCCACTATAAAATTTTCAGTTTTTTCCCCCAAAATTTCATCTGTTCAACAGATTAATGATTTTTTTACACAGTTTTTCCAAACATCCTAGTTTTATTTTGGATCCTTACATTATTTTACTTAGCACACAAAAAACAAAAACTACCAGGGTCAGAAATATTAGCCCCCTTCAGGCTAATAGTCACTTGTGTGTCCTTTTTGCAGGATAACAGCATGTAGTCATTTGCTGTAGTTTGTAACAAGGCTCTGGCATATCTCCTGAGGAATCCCAGTCAATTCCTCTTTCAAGCTCCTCCAGATTTGACGGTCTTCTAGCATGGCCCCAGGTCTTCAGTGCAGCCCACAGATTATCAATAGGATTTAAGTCAGGGCTTTAAACACCACTGTGTTTAACTGTGGGGACAGTGTTCTTGGGTTTATATGCCTCTCCCTTCTTTTTCCAAACATAAGCAATGTCTCTGTGACTAAAGGGCTCTAGTTTGGTCTCAAAGAACATGTCTACAGTATGCACAATCTTTCTCCAGATTGTCCTCCGTAGTTCAGTCTCTTTTGTAGATGTGAAGTTTTTCTTTGCCTGCATCCTCGTAGTCCATTTCTGTTCAGGGCTCTAGAGACTGTCTTGTTTGACACCACAATTGCTGACTTGGTAGTTGTTCTAGGGTGTTTAGACACATCTCTCACCAGTTTTCTTTACAGTCTCTCTGTGAGTACTCGGAAGTGAAAGTACATGATTGCACAACAGTGGTTTTTGTTTTGGCTCAATAAAAACGTCAACTCTTAAGGGGGCTAATAATTTTGACCCTGGTAGTTTTGTTTTTTTGTGAAATAATTTTGTTTCTGTGTGCAAAGTAAAATAATGTAAGGATCCAAAATGAAACTAGGATGTTCAAAAATACTGGGTAAAAAAATCATAAATCTGTTTAACAACACTTGGAAAATTTTGGGAAAAAAAAAGAAAATTTCATAAGGGTGCTAATAATTTTGGCCTCAACTGTAGACCTGCTCTTTTGGAAAGCTTCTTGGGTTAAAGACTGTTGTGATTTGGCACTATATGAATAAAAATTGGTTGATTAATTGATAGGTAGATTGATTGATATTTTATTACTGATATTTTATTTTATTTTGAACAAGCATCTGCACAGTCACCTGGGGTTTCTTTTCCAATATGTATCTCTTCAAACTAACTCTGACACTCAGCAAACTCTTTGCCAGTTTGTTCATGTGTCAGAAAGCATTATAATTCCTTGTAATAGAGACGGAAGTTATATAATAAGGTGTTTTATATTACAGAGGAAAAAAAAGCACTGCAGCCCCAGAACCACTCATTAAAGCACCAGTCACTTATTTCTAACAAGTACCTCGTACAAACCTCGTACAAAAGTATTCCTTTAAGAAGAGATGTGCACCACTAATTAAACCCCGAAAGGAAAGACTTAAAGCCTGAATGTTTTAATAAACTAATAATTTTAATTTGGCACCAACAATTGATAACAATTCTGCGTATGGTTCATAGAGGCAAACAGCTTTCTGTTCATTGCTCATCATCTCAGACTTGTTGTTATTGTCTTTGTTTAAATCCCCCCTTGGTTGATCTTTGGCTGTCCTTCTGAGAGAACTCAACAGCCAGAAGATTGTCTTGATATTTGTGCAATAAATAGCTGTCCTGTCGACCATCTCTTCCATTGTTTGCTTTAACATTAGATCTTCCTCTGTTTTCCACAGTTCCCCTCCCTCAATATTGCACCTGTCTTTCACATACTCTTCTTATCTCTGGAGTTCTTTTTATCCCTCAGACACAGCACACAACTTCACAAATCTCTGTCTGGGCCTACTTGGCTTCAGTCCCTCTTTTTATGCCTGTCTTCTTTTAAAACAAGTGTATTACAGGGTGACTCTCAATCTTAGAGAAGGCACTTAATCATCTTGCAGTCGACTGCTGCTGGTTTAAGCAGAAACAGAAGTTACACTACCAATCAGATCCATGCTAGTCTATGGGAAAACACATATTCGGCTACTTATGCATGGAAGCCTGTAAAATTCTCATCCTCCTCCTATCCCCAAACCATCCTATGAGCAGAAACCTAGTCTGTATCAAACCCCTCTGTCCACACTTTACCTCCTCCCTTCTCCTTGAGATTGAGTGAGATTGCTGTACACACAGCCCAGCACTACATCCCTAAGCTATTAGTTCCTGACAGTATCCTTCATTCTGCCCCATCTGCCCCCCTCCACCCATCCACATGCACACAGTTACACACAGTTACACGCACACACACGCGTGCACACACACATGCACGCTCAACTCTTGGGACTCTCTTTTCTGCACTGTACCCTTTAATAGCTTTCTATGCTGCAATCTAGCTGCCTGCCCTTTGAGTCAATTGAGTGCATTATATTTGTAATTGGAGGCTATTGATTGACAGACTGTGAATGTGTTGCAGGACAAAAGTGTGGAAACTCCCAACTATGCGCACAAGGGGCGATGCACAAAGGACTTTTCTTTTTTCCTTGAATCACTGAAGGCTGGCAGGCCCGAGGTTTCCTTGCTCAAAATGAGGCTCATACAGTCCTCTGTTCAAGGTCATTTCAACAAGATAGGCTGTAAAATTAACTGTGAGAAAAGAGGGAGACACTTTGCAGCACACAAGGGGACAGGAAAAGATTACTTATAGTGTATTAGTGTGCCTGTTTTGTAGCCTGGTATGTGCAATAGGCTGTTTTCGCCAGTTTTCAAAGCAATCCTCATAAAAATGTCATTACTTTATGTTTAACAACTCTGATGTGTTTTCCTCTGCTTTCCCTGCTTCCCCATAAGATCTCTCACTCCCTGGAGCCTCACTTTGTGTATTTGTGACAGACTATGGGTACAGCCTATGAATGAGAACTTCAGTTTAAATTAGTGTCTGTTTCAACATTTCAACAAGTATATACAGTTGAGGCCAAAATTATTAGCCCCCCTATGAAATTTGAAGGTTTTTTTTCAAAATTTCTGAGGTGCTGTTCAACAGATTAATGATTTTTTTACACAGCTTTTCCAAAGATCCTAGTTTTATTTTGGATCCTTAAATTATTTTACTTTGCACACAGAAACAAAATTATTTAAAAAAAAAAAAAAAAAAAACTACCAGGGTCAAAATTATTAGCCCCCTTAAGAATTGATGTTTTTATTGAGCCAAAACAAAAACCACTGTTGTGCAATCATGTACTTTCACTTTCAAGTGCTCACAGCTTTTAATCAATCAATTAAGTTAAAACAAAGGGTTGTCCTACACTTTACACACTGTATAAAAACCTGGTTAAGCCTTTGAGCTGTCACTTGAGAAGGCATCATGGCAAAAACAAAAGAATTCACTTTAGACTTGAGAAAAAGAATTGCTGATGCTCACAAAGCACAAGAAGGATATAAAAATGTATCATGGCGTTTCCAAGTGTCAAGAAGTGGAGTGAGAAGTATTATCAAGAAATTCAAGGAGAGCCACACAGTACAGAGCAAGTCTGGGAGAGGTAGGAAGTGAAAAATTTCAAAGAAACTGGAAAGAAAACTGGTGGGAGATGTGTCTAAACACCCTAGAACAACGACCAAAACAGTAGTTGCTGACTTAACCAAGTCAGGAATTGTGGTGTCAAACAAGACAGTCTCTAGAGCCCTGAACAGAAATGGACTGTGAGGATGCAGGCCAAGAAAAACTCCACTTCTACAAAAGAGACACCTTCAAGCCAGACTGAGGTATGCTAAGGACAATCTGGAGAAAGATTGTTCAAACTGGAGACGTGTTCTTTGGTCAGATGAGACCAAACTAGAGCTCTTTGGTCACAGAGACATTGCTTATGTTTGGAAAAAGAAGGGAGAGGCGTATAACCCTAAGAACACTATCCCCACAGTTAAACATGGTGGTGGGAGTATCATGCTTTGGGAATGTTTAAGTGCATCTGGAACTGGGAATCTTGTCAAGGTTGAGGGAATAATGAAGAAAGAAAGATTTGTGAAGATTTTGAAAGAAAACCTCAAGCAGTCAGCAGCAAAACTGGGTCTGGGTTGTCGCTTTGTCTTCCAACATGACAACGACCCAAAACATACAGCTCTCCTGGTGAGGAGCTGCCTCCAGGAAACCAAAGTGAACGTTATTGACTGGCCTGCACAAAGCCCTGACTTAAATCCCATTGAAAATCTGTGGGCTGCACTGAAGACCAGGGTCCATGCTAGAAGACCATCAGATCTGGAGGAGCTTGAAAGATTTGCCAAAGAGGAATTGGCTGGGATTCCTCAGGAGATGTACCAGAGCCTTGTTAAAAACTACAGCAAACGACTACATGCTGTTATCCTGCAAAAAGGACACACAAGTGACTATCAGCCTCAGGGGGGCTTATATTTTTGACCCTGGTAGTTTTTGTTTTTTGTGAAATAATTTTGTTTCTGTGTGCAAAGTAAAATAATGTAAGGATCCAAAATGAAACGAGGATGTTCAGAAAAGCTGTGTAAAAAAATCATTAATCTGTTGAACAGCACTTTGGAAATTTTGGAGAAAAACTAAAAATTTCAGAGGGGAGCTAATAATTTTGGCCTCAACTGTAACTGTTCCAGTGAAAATCATACATACATAGCTGATGTTATTGGTCAATACAGGTCCAGGCTGTGTTAAACCCACTCCACGCCCTCTCTCCTCCCTCGCTACGACTTACTCCGCTGGGAGGAGCTGAGTTAGGGAGGGGGGATACTTACGCCGGGCTGCGCCGCTCACCAAAACACCAAATTGTGCTTGGGAACGCCTTGTAAGCGCGACAGACCTGACTTACGCTGAGTCGATGGCGAGGCACAAAAATAGAGCCCTAAGACTCTGGGTGTGCAAATGATGCACAAGTTGCTTCTTCTGAACATACCTTAGTTCAGAACAAGCATCATCCAAATCACTCTCCTGCAAACAGCTCTCCTCCTCTTCTACATACCATAGTGGCCATTTCATACATTACTATATAGGAGAGAGTGGGGTAAGATGAGTCATCTTTCGGATCAGTACATCAAGGCAATCATAGTTTTATCTCAAACTAGTGTGTCTGCATATACTTCAAGATGTTGTGCATCCCTGCAAACCAACAGAATGAGTTTAAACATAACTGTCTTGATAATATAGCATTTTAAAAAAAGTGGTCAGCAGGGGAAGTTGAGCCCTTCTAACCCCCCCCCCCCCCCACACACACACACACACACACACACACACTTTCCAGCCCTCCCTCACCTTCTCTCTCCCTGAATAACAGTCACTTCTTCACATTCATGTGTATTTTTATCTATTATACATTATTCAACTGGTACAATATTTTTGTTACCATTATTATTGCATATAATTTCTAAAAAGCTGTTTTGTAAAAAGTGATTCAGAACATTCAAAGCTGTATTTTTGAAAAGAAAAAGTAACACATTTCAACAATCTGAACTGAAACTCTGATCTTCTCATCAGACTTCTTTACTTTCTCAGTTGAGCCACTGGCTTAATTTACCCCAGAACTACGATTATGACTTTATTAGTCCTCCAAGTTAAAATGGTGGCCTTTATACTAGGTTTTTGACCTGATGTTGTAGCTCATAGATACCACAATTGATGTATAAAATAAATTTAAAATGATCTTTTTTGTCTGTGCACTATTCTACGGGGCCCCTAAGGGAACCTGAAGGAAAAAAATTTTTTAGAATTTTTTTGTGTGATCTCGCAAAACTACTGCGAGATCTGGCAAAACATTTGCGGGATCTCACAATAGTTGTCAAAGGGTTATTAGTCAAAAGATTATAGGTCAGTGGATTTCTTCCGTATCAAGTCAGACCAAATAGGGGAATGCACACGCATGAGGAAGAGGTTCGTTGCTGGTGAAGGTGAGATGAAGCCTCTTGAAGCACTGAAGCTTTCCAATCACTCGACTCCTGGGCCGAAGCTTCATTATTGTGCTTCATTTGCTTTATTGTGCCATCAAGTGGACAATAAATGTAAAACAGGCGGAGTGATTATCAAAGACACCCCGAGGCTTCGGTGCGCGAAGCTTTGAATTGAAAAAATGAATGGATGTGATGCCGTGTGTTTGTGATATCAATACAAAAATGATGAAGTTATTAATATGGTATCTGTCTTTAAGCCAGGTTATAACCAATCAGAGAGCTTGTTTCATGACTCATTTGCAGTGTTTTACTTGGTTTTACCAGCTCAAGGCCCAAAATGTGAGGGAAGGAAAAATGGAGAGGGGGAACAGAAAGCTAAAACACTTTGATAATAAATAAATATTCTTACATCGGTTTGTCAATTCACTTCTTTATTTCTATTTTTTAAAACTGCATTTTCAAACTGATTTCTAAACTATTGATGAAAGAATGCATTCGTGTATTTCTAAAGATTAAACTTTTGTACAGTTTTAAAGATTCATTTGTGGAATCTTTTTATAATTCCTCTATTTGTTCATAGATGAACTCGTGAATTTGGAAACCAATTTATGAATTCCTGTTTTAATAGTACAATAACTTCTTTGATTAAAAATACATTATTTCAATGTCTACAACCCTTGTGGTCCTCCGTAAAAGGCATTTAAAAATGGTTCTTCACATTCAAAAGGTTTCTGACTCGTGTCCTTCAAAATACCAACCACCACGTCCTCCTTTAAGACCAGAGGCAGAGGGACGTGTTTCTGCAGTTCAGGTGTGGCAATTTGAATTTATAATAAATGTCTTAAGATTAATAATTGATAATTATCTTAATTTATGACATTTATGTACTCGTTACAAGGGGCACCACCCATCTTTAATGGTGGAAAAATATTAACATTAAGTCAACCTTAAATTAATCAATCTCATATCCCAGAACTCCACTTCTGAAAGAACACTAACAGACAAGAACTTAGAAAAACAATGATCTGTTTATTACAGGATATATGATGGTACAACATACATGCAATAAATGATAAGATAATGAGTATAAATAATAATAGGTGAATAATAAAAGATTCTGAGTCAGGTTAGGAGCACTAAAATTAATGATAGTGAGTGAATATGCTCTAACATATTAACCTACACTAACTCTGGTGTAAAGATAAATTTGGATGTGGATCTGGATGAATCTAGGATTAATTGAATAAGTGAATATCTGAGTCATGACCACATGAGACAGCATCAGCCCTGTTTGGAGCTCTGGAGGTTTGCATACTTAAGTGAGACTGGTCCTTGGAGAAGATGGAGCAGGTTCTGAAGGTCCAGGGCTACCGGCAGTTTGAGAGGCTCAGAAGACGACTGAAGTCGGCCGAAAGATGGGCCAGGTGTCGCAGCACTCAGGCCCGAAGCAAAAACCAGCGCCGTATATATCCTTTGGATGCTCCCTTAGTTTCACTCAAAAACTCGGGCACAGAGGATGACTTTGGGCCTGCTGTGTGACGTTCAGAGGTGTCTTTGAAATCATGCAGATAACTCAAAAGCAGAGGCTCGATGGCCAGTCGAAACTATTTCAAAAATGACTGCGAAATTTTTGCACAAAAAATCGAAGCTTCAAAACTTGAACTAAGACAATGTTAAAGAAAAACCGACATGAATGAACACGTAGCGTAAAACTTAGAAGACTAAGAAAAAGGAAGACTAAGTAGTAAAAGTAAGAGCTAAGAGGATCAAAGAAGGGGACTGAGAGAAGACCCGGAAAACAAGAGCACAAGAGCTGAAGAGCAAAAACAGAAGAAAGTGAGCACCCCCAACTTTACTGTTTTTATCTCCTTCACACTGTCTCTGGGGTGTCTCTGGGGGTCAGAGAGAGAGGAGGGTTCATGGTGCAATCAGGATCCCTGATTATTTGATCTAACTTATACTTTTGGCTGGTAAAAGAGTCAGATCTGATACTCACTCACTATGATTAATATCATTGTATGCTTGGTTTCATGATAAATGATTTGACACTAAACATATATGAAGAAATGTAGAATCACATCAAACATTCTCATTATGTTTTAAGTATCACATTGAACATGCTAAATTACTGTGAAATGAAACAGATAGTAACACAGAAACTGTGAACAACAAAAGAGTAAACACGTAGATTAACTTCATCATGATTAATAATGGATTCTAAATACTCACATTTAGATTATTCAGTGACATTATAACCACTTAATGGTTAAAAATACTAAATAAATAATTAAAATATAAACCAAACATTTCTAAACTATTAATGTTACTTAGAGTAAAATTATGATTCAGAGTCAATAAATTTAACTCTTAAAAGTTCATGAAGTCTGAAAAGCTGTTGGTCTAAAGAAACTAAAGAATAAATGATTTATTCTGTCAGAGTGATAACTCGGCTTCTGGAGCACATAGAAAAATGGGACAAATCCCATTTTAACACAAATTTCATGATTGGATAGATTAGTACATTGCTGAATGCATAAGATGTCATGATCAGCTATTGTATTCTTTCTCAATTTAGTTTTATCAATACATGGTTGAGCAGGGTTTTATGACAGAGGTCTGGAGGTCAGTGTCCTGTTCCTCAGACCTTTCCTTGGTGTCCGTGTGTTCACACACTTTAAGACGGTAAATCTCAAATGGAAAACCTGGATTGAGGCATGAATGATTATTTAGATGGTCAGCGATGGAGTCAGTTTGAAAGGTAATAAAGACTCTGTCTCTGTTCTCTGAATTGACCATTCGTGAAGAGCCAGAGTTTCGGTCAACCTCCGGTCGGGTCACTTAGGTAACCTGACACAAGTCTGGAAAGATTTATATTATCCTGTGTCCTGGGCCGAGATAAGGAGTATTTCCTGCGAGGAATGTGTGAATTTCACACACAGAGTTGTCTTGGTGCTACACGGGTCAACGTGACAGCTCTCAGAAGAAAACTAAAAGCTGTTAAACAGAGGAGTATTCAAACCGTAAGACAAACCTAAAGTTCAGCAACACATTTTAGAGCTGGGCCATTCAGAGGAGATGCTCATCCAGGTGCCCAGTGTTGCAGACAAATAGCTGCTGTTACTGTGTGGAGGAGGAGACAGAATGACAATCACACATCAGTCTGATTCAAATTAATTTCTCATGAGCTGTTTGAGGTTTTTTTTCTTTCTTTTTTTAATTAATGTCCTTCTCTACATGGATGACATCAAGCTGTATGTCTGTTAGAACAAGATCTAAGCCATCAACACCTACGCTCTGCCAGTGATCGGATACCCTGCTGGCATCATAGCTTGGCCAAAGGAAGAAATAGAGACCACTGAAATCAAGACAAGAAAGCTCCTCAAAATACTCAAATTGAGGTTTTCACCCTAAATCCAGAACCCTGAGGCTCTACACTAAGAGGAAGGAAGGAGGCTGAGAACTAGTGAGCATCAGAGCTACAATCCAGGATGAAACAGTTCACATCCAAGAGTCCATCAGAAAGATGGTCCACAATGATGACCTGCTAAGTGAAAACCTCAGGTAGCAGATACCAAATATATGTGTAGTTGTCTGTGACCCAGTAACTGTCTGGTTATACCTCCGTGTATCCAGTCTCCATAGAGGATCCTCCAGTCCAGCAGACAGCAGTTTTACTCCTGAGTCTCCTGGATGATTGTAGCTCAGGTCCAGTTCTCTCAGGTGTGAAGCACAACCTTCTCCTGTGATCAGACAGCCTGATAACCTGGAGTCAGAAAAAAATGTGAAACAAGGAAAAGTGTACCAATTTTAGACAATTTCATTCAAACAACTATAAAACTCAATCAGCAGAAAACCTGACCTGAGAGTTTCCAGTGAACAGTGAGGACTCTCAAGTCCAGCAGACAGCAGCTTCACTCCTGAATCCTGCAGGTCGTTGTTGCTCAGGTCCAGCTCTCTCAGACTGGAGGACTGGGAGCTGTGGACTGAGGACAGAGCTTCACAGCTTCTCTTTGACAGGTTAGATCCGCTCAGACTGAAGAAGATTCAGTGATTAGCAGAGACACAATGTTTCATCTCTCATGAACAATAATGTTTTAATCTCTCACGTGTCCACTCACAGAGCTTTGTTGGAGGCTTTGACCACTGCCAGCAGTATACTAATACTAGTAATACTTCCACATCTTTTTCTGATGACAGTAGGATGAAGACCAGAGCTGACCACTGAGCGGGGGACAGTTTCTCTGTGAAGAGATGTTCTGATCTCAGGGACCACTGGATCTCATTTACTAGAGAACGATCATTTAGTTCATTCAGATTGATGCTTTTCTCTGCAGACAGATCCTCGCTGATCTTCTTCTTGATGTACTGGACTGTTTCTTGATTGGTCTGTGAGCTACCTCCTGTGTGTGTCAGCAGACCTCTCAGGAAATTCTGATTGGTTTGCAGTGAAAGACCCAGGGGGAAACGTAGAAATAAATCCAGGTGTCCGTTTGGACTCTGTAAGGCCTTGTCCACAGCACTCTGATGGAGATGTTTCGGTTTTCGTTTGACACCAAGGATTGTAGAGATTGAGGATGTTGTTTGTTCTTCCTTCATCAGGTTGACTCCAGAGTTTGTAAAGGTCAGGTGGACATGAAGAGCAGCCAAAAACTCCTGGACACTCAGATGGATGAAGCAGAAAACCTTGTCCTGGTACAGTCCTCTCTCTTCTCTAAAGACCTGTGTGAAGACTCCTGAGTAGACTGAGGCTGCTCTGATATCGATGCCACTCTCTCTGAGGTCAGATTCATAGAAGATCAGGTTTCCTTTCTGCAGCTGCTCAAAAGCCAGTTTTCCCAGAGACTCAATCATCTTCCTGCTCTTTGGACTCCAGTGTGGATCAGTCTCAGCTCCTCCATCGTACTTGATGTTCTTCATTTTAGACTGAGCCACCAGGAAGTGGATGTACATCTGAGTCAGGGTCTTGGGCAGCTCTCCTCCCTCTCTGCTCTTCAGCACATCCTCCAGAACTGTAGCAGTGATCCAGCAGAAGACTGGGATGTGGCACATGATGTGAAGGCTTCTGGGTGTCTTGATGTGGGAGATGATTCTGCTGGCCTGCTCTTCATCTCTGAACCTTTTCCTGAAATACTCCTCTTTCTGAGGGTCAGTGAACCCTCTGACCTCTGATACCATGTCAACACACTCAGGAGGGATCTGATTGGCTGCTGCAGGTCTTGTGGTTATCCAAAGGCGAGCAGAAGGAAGCAGGTTCCCCCTGATGAGGTTTGTCAGCAGCACATCCACTGAGCTGGACTCTGTAACATCAGTCAGGATCTGATTGTTGTGGAAGTCCAGAGGAAGTCGACACTCATCCAGACCGTCAAAGATAAACACAACCTGAAAGTCTTGAAAGCTGCAGATTCCTGCTTCTTTGGTTTGAGTGAAGAAGTGATGAACAAGTCCCACCAAGCTGAACTTTCTCTCCTTCAGCACATTCAGCTCTCTGAAACTGAATGGAAATGTGAAGTGGATGTCCTGGTTGGCTTTGTCTTCAGCCCAGTCCAGAGTCCACTTCTGTGTTAGGACGGTTTTCCCAATACCAGCCACTCCCTTTGTCGTCACTGTTCTGATTGGTTCCTGTCTTCCCGACCTCTCCAGTTTCTCCCTCTGTGATGTAGAGGTCTGTGTAGATTTGGTTCAGAAGGGTTGGGTTTCCTGCTTTAGCAATCCCCTCAAACACACACTGGAACGTATCCTTCAGGTTGGAATTCAGTTTGTGTTGGCACTCTGCAGCAGCGGGTCCTGAATGAACAAAAAGAGATGTGATGAATAATCTGAAGCTACAATCAGTCTGATGAATTTACACTTGAAGACATCAGGATGGATTTGATTTCCCTCCTCTCTGAAATCTCTTCAGCTCATCCACTCTGATCAGTTTCTCTCAGTTCATAGATGTGAATCAAATGCATCATATGAACAGCAGAGTCTGAACTGTCAACCTCTCCCATATTGTCTCTATTTCCTCTTTTCATCATGTTAAATCTCTTCAAATCCTCATTCTCCTCAGGAAGTTCACAGTGATCTTCAGAAATGTCTCTCTGCTCTTCATCCTCATCCTCCCTCAGACTCACTAAGCATGCTAGCTCATCTGGACTCAGAGCTCTCTGGATGTCTTTCAGCTGCTCCTTTACAAAGCTGACCATGTTTTCCTGGAGCAGCTGGAACAGAATAAAATGTGAACTTGAACTTGTACGAACTAAACATCAGATCATCTGTGACAGACAGAGAGCCTGCTGGTCTGCAGAGTGCAGCATGGAGACTGGATCACAATGCTGCTTCTGCTTTTTTTAAAATACTTTAAGTCTTGAATTTACGAGAATAAAGTCATTCATTTATTAGAATAAAGTTGTAACGATACCTGTTATTTCA
Organism: Xyrichtys novacula; assembly: GCA_962446985.1. Taxonomy (NCBI): domain Eukaryota; kingdom Metazoa; phylum Chordata; class Actinopteri; order Labriformes; family Labridae; genus Xyrichtys; species Xyrichtys novacula. Next base: position 25,962,735 of record OY660884.1, on the reverse strand, counting down.
AAGGAGAGTTGTTAAAATTAGGGCCATGAAGCATTTGAAGGAACTGTGCTTCAGTACAGGTTTCACAAACAAAGAGAAACTTCATCCTTTGGCACATCAGCATCACATTGTCATAAGTATAAAGACTTAAAAAAGAACATATGAGAAATGCGTCTTTTCCACAGGGAAAAAAACAGGTGTACTTGGAGGAAATTGCTGCTTTTGTGGAGGCAGAAATGAATATGCTGAGGATATATCCGTTTATGCAGCCGTAAATATCAGTGAATGACATTGAGCTTTAGTTTATGATATGAATCCATATGCCATAATAAGGCGTTGGTGTCTCTGCAGGTGTAGGTTACCGCCGGTGTCAGAGACGTGGTGCTCGTCGGAGCTCGACTCCCTCTGGATCACAAATGTTGATCATCATCAGTTGGATTGTTTCTTCAGAAATCACAAAAACTCTCCTAACTTTACAACTTTAATTTCTAAGTCTTAAAAAAAAAAAAAAAAAACTCGATGTGTGCCTGATCCTCTGCTGTAGTTTTGTCAGCTTTCTTATTTCTAATGTTTCTGATTGTTGAAGCAGAGCGGATCAGTTTATCATGTTTGGTTTAGGGATTTTAGTGAGCGAAGAGATCATGCTCTCATACAGCCTGAACTGACTGTTTGCTGTTTTTGGATTTCTTTTATTTTCTTTGAAGACGCGCTGCGTCTCCAAGCGAGTCCAGCCTCTCACCCGGAATGTGCAGCTGTGCAGCGGCACGCAAAGAATTGTGGGATACCAAGGCCACGAAAACGTGCATAAATGCACGCTTCAAAAACGGGCAGGGGTAGTGTGGTTTTGAGACCGAATTTGAGGCGTGCTCAGCATTTCGAGGCAAATGAGACACCGTTCGCGCCGCGTGATGACATCACGCACACTTCAAATGCGCCGTTCGACGGTGCGGTCTCTGAAATAAGACACAGCCTGTGTCTGTGTGAGGACATCATCCGCCATGACCTCTGACCTCTGCCTCTGTGCAAGTTAAAAATGTGCGGCTTCATTCAAACAGTCAAAGATAACTCAGGCAGAGATGATGTTTGCAGTGTCATTAGGAAACAATCCAAAAACCTCCAAATATACTGAGTGTCTGCTCTGATGATCAGTAGGAGCTGTGTTTGTACATTTACACGTACCTTAAATATGCTGTGTTTGATGCTGCTGGGCAGACTGACCAATGGGAACCTCTGATCTCTGCTGCTGAACTCTGTGGAACAAACAGAATCTAATGTAGTGGATATAATATAAGAAGACACAGGGGGCTCTATTTCCGTGTCCACTGGCAACACAGCGTGGTGGTATTTTCGTCTGGCGGAGCCTGGCGTATAGCCAGTTTGGTATTTTCGTAGACTGAGGCACACCGAGGTCCGACAAGCTGGGCGTGGTGGCACGGCAGGGGGAGGTGTCGACAGAATCAGCTGGCGCAGTGACATTTTCATGCTCCCCAGTGGCATATAAAGTGCGCTGAAAGCTCGCCGATTCAAACCTGGGGCTCTATTTTCGTGTCCGCCAGTGACACGGCAGAGGGTGGCGTAGCAGTGGTATTTTCGACTGGCGGAGCCCGGCATTTAGCTGGTTTGGTTTTTCCGTGGACTGAGGCGCACCGAGGTCCACCAAGCTGGGCTGAGGATCCATGTCCTCTCCCTGTCCTGCTGCAGCTGAACAGATGATTTGTTTCAGTGATCAGATCAGTTATTTACTTTAAGCCCACATACAAATATTATAATATTCAGTTTTGTGGGCCAAATTTATTTTATATGCCAACATCTATAAAAGAAAGAGCCAGGCCACGGGGCCCGATACATTATTACGCACAAATGGTTCCGATTTTAATGCCATTTTTGGAGTTTATGTTGTGATCTGTGCGCTCAACCCACCTTTGTCACGTGAGGTTTGAATATATGCAACTTTATATGAGTGTCTTTATTTGTGGAAAAGGGTGTTTGTCTTACCAGTGGGTCCAACATTACACACACCAAATCCATCTGTGCTCATATGAGACAGTGTGGAGGACGCCCTCTGCAGCGCTTACAGTGACACTTGTTGAGGGGCTGCCTTCTGTCGCCATCGTGTGGCATTGCTGTCTTCAGACATCTCTTGGTCTCTTTGAGTACTTCACGAAAATTGTAATACGGCTCGCCGGTGGCGGATTTAAAGGCGAGGAGAGGAGCGGTCCTGTTTACTGCTGTCGGATCCTGATAGAAACACAAAGCCTGAAAAATCTTCACCCTCACAGAAAAAACACTGACCACAGTCAGGATGAAAAGTTTCACACACAACAAAAGAAAGTTCTGTTTGAAAGGCTCAGCTTTGCTTACAAATCTCTCCTTCAAAATTAAGATGGTCAGACATAGACTGATCACTCTTTGAGGACATACAGCCAGGTCCAGGTCCAGGAGAGTCTGGTCTCTCATGTTTGACTCTGAAAGAAACACAAACACTGATAAAGAAACAAGAACTCTGGTTCTTTTAATCTTCCAGGTTTGAGTGATGCTGTTATAGATTATTACTTTTGATTATCAAAATGATGTCAAACTTTGAAATTAAGAGATCTGTCCATAGACCGGTCACTCTTTAAGGACACACAGCTGGGTCCAGGTCCAGGTCTAGGTCCAGGAGAGTCTGGTCTTTTCCCCTGTTCAGGTCTTTAACAGACAGACAGACAGACAGACAGACAGACAGACAGACAGACAGACAGGCAGGCAGGCAGACAGACAGACAGACAGACAGACAGACAGAACAACAGACAGAGGTTTAAGTGTGAATAATAGTGATGGTGGAGTGATGTGAGTGCTGAGCTCTGACATGGAGAAGATGCATGGACAGTTGGAGATCCTCATCTTACCTCTGAGCTTTGGTCTGGCTCTCATGTTCCCCCCACAGAGTGGTTTTAGAGGGAGGGGCTTCCTCCTCTCTGTCCTCACACTGATTCATAGCAGAGCCCCCACCTTCACACAAACACAACAACTTGCTCAGTCAATACAACAAGCTTTACACCACAGGACACTTCAGTTCTAATTCCTCTCTATAATGTGACACAAATATTCAGGACTGACAGAAACCTCGTCTGAGCCTCAAACAGGATCTGATGGGTCCAGAATGAGTGACAGCCCCCTCACCTTCCCATAAATACATTGTGGTCATCACAATAATCTATCACTATCAACACTATTGTTAAAACGAGTAAAAGTACAATTCTAAAAAATTCTCTTCAAATTGACATATTTGATTAGTTTGATTTAAAAAAAAAAAACCTTAGTTTCAATCTTAAATTTTCGAATTTGGACAAATATCAAACATTGATATAGGATGGCTCATTTTGTGTCTCATAGGGGCCCGTGATAGCTAAGGGGTCTCAATCAAACGCTGAGTCCACTTAAACTTTGGGCTGGCTCCGGTCCATCCAAAAGGATCTGAAACCTCTGGGACCACTGAGACCTTGACCCTGCTAAAGGGTCTCCAGTAAAACTAAGTCAGTCTAGTGTTGGAGGCGATCTGACATCTGAACCCTTCACCTCAGAGTATCAACACTTTCAAAATAAAAGCACCTGAGCAAAGTTGATCCAGGCTGTCAGACCAGTTCTGACATTCCCTGCATTTTTCCCTGATGGTGTGACTCAAACTGCTGTCACACTACTGCTGAGTCGACCCCACAAACAACAACTATAGAGCAGGTGGATCCATCTGAAATCACTGCTCTTAAACTCAGAGAAAAATTCTACAACATGTTTCAAACAGCCAATCTACATCGAGAAAGATTTCTGCAGTTCAACAGAGACCCAGCACTATGTGAGCACACTGATCCTGATCCTCAGACATGATCTGATTTCACTGGAACGATCCTCACCTGTTGAAGTGAGCTCAGGTCAGCTAACAGACACTGACCAGTCTGACCAGAAACCTCGTCAGTGCAGATTTCACACAGATCACAGGATATATTGTTAGGTCTAAAAACCTGCCCAAATATCTGAAAACATATATTAAAAGGAGAAAGACAATGGAATATACTCGAGGAGAATGGACAGAGATCTTTTTTTTAGCTATCTCAATACCACTCTAAGGGTACTTTCTCTGTCCGCCTCTTTTATTTAGGGTTGTCCCTGGTTACACAATGTTTCTAAAAGGGGGGGGAAATGTGCAGCAAAGTAAGCATTTCATAGAACATAATAATGAACAATTTGTGAATATGTGAAGGTCAAGGCGGCATCTAACGAGCTCCTTCTGATAAGGATGGATCCTTGTCAAAAGCTTCCCACGATTCATCAGCGGAGGATACGTCACCCCCACACCCACACCTGCTGATAGGAAAAACACGGTCACAGAAAACTGAAAGAAACATTGATGTCTGTGTAGTAAAGCTATTGGAGAGAGAAGTTAGGAAACACTCTTATATGATAAAAATACTCTTATATAATGTATAAAAAGATGTCAAAGCAGTTTATACTTGTAGTATAAACTCTTACATAAGAATATGAGGAATAATGATAACTTCTATATACATTTATACACATTATTCTAACAACTATCACACCACTAGATGGTGCTACCAACCTTCTAATGAAACAAACAGAAACGCTGACAGATCTTGAGGGGTATTTCATGAAGCAGGATTAAGGGAAAGCGTAGCTTCATTTGATAAATTCAGTTTCAGTTTAGTTCATCTGTGTGTCTAAACATGTCAGACAGGCAGAAACAGACTCCCCAACCACAGCTGCCAGGTGACTTTACATGAGCCAGGAAGCAGAAGTTCATAATGAAAACCATGTCCTAACATTAATACTGTTTCCAAAAATCAGTCAAAATGTTAAATTTTTTTATAAATACACTTTATTTATGAAGCACTAATTACCAATAAAAAGGTACATCTGAGTGCTGTTTGATTGTTAAATGAATTGAACCTTGATGTTCTCCAATGTTCTTCAACTCCAATCAAAGAGACTAAATAAGAGGAAACGAGAGAGTGAGTGGAACAGGAGCAGAGAAATAATCTGGACATGTTGTAATAAAGATTCTCCATGACTCCAGAAACAGAGTATTGTCTGATTGATAACAGTGATTTATTTCATATTTTCTATCATGTCAGATATGATTTATGTTCATATAAACATCGATGTTGGTGCTGCTTTCAGACTGTGTTACTGCTCTGTGTGCTCGTAAAACTAGATAATCAAAATAAAGAGATATTTCACATTATTATCATTCTTCTTCTTCTTCTTCTTCTTCTTCTTCTTCTTCTTCTTCTTCTTCTTCTTATTATTATTATTATTATTATTATTATTATTATTATCATATTCATGCACATTATCAGCACAAGGACCCCACAGTCGGAGCACCCCCCAGAACCAGGAAAACCCAAGCAACATATAGACCCAACATCATAAGAACCGAAGCAACGCAAGAAGCAAAGAACACGACTGAGACCAAAATAATTCAATACAATGAAATATGTTCAGGCTTGAAAGTCTAAAAAAGGTGAGTGAAACACAGCAAAGAGGTTCAAGCTCTATAAATAACAACTGCATAAAAAAGAGACAAAGCCATGAAAGAAATGAGTGCAATGAAATTTAATACTAAGGGGAGTTGAGTAAACAGAAACTATGGTTTGATGAAAATAAACTCTCTCTAAACATGACTAAGACATGATGACTAAGTTCATAGTGCTTGGAAAGAGACCAATTCAACCAAATACAGAGGTTGGAGTGAGTATTGATAAAACTAAGATAGAAAGGGTGTATGAGTGTACTTTTTTAGGGATGAAAATGGACCATAATCTCAGCTGGAAACCTCAAATGAACTATGTTAGGTCGAAGCTGGCTAGGAGTATTAGTATTTTGGGTAGGACAAGACACATATTAATGGTAAGGACCTTAACTTTGGCAAGCTTAGTTCAAAAAGCCCTGCCAGACGGACAACAAATAAATTGTGACTTCAAACGATAGAGGGCAGCAATGCGCTTTCGTCTCACCAAGCCTGCCGATTTAAAAGAAGAAGAAGAAGAAGACATACTGCTTACAGGAGCAAATTCTACAAAGCTACAAGAGCGTGCGGAATCGATCTAAAAGAACTCGACTCGTCAACCCACACTGGAAACGATGGGTAAGCTGATATGAATCAATAGAATAAATGTGCATTCAGATGGGGAAAACATTCGGCTGGGTCAGCCAGTAGTGATGATTATGAAGTACTGTAGTAGTGCGTTGCTAACGTTACATAGCTAATTCACTAGCTAGGGAGCTTGTAACTGTTTAATTTTAGGTAGAGGCGCGTTTACTTTCGACTTTATCAGTCACCAAACAGTTTTATATCAGGAAGATATTGTAAATGTTATCTGTTGAAATGCCATGACTTCTAAGATAAACTGAGCCGCATCAACAGCTTGTCTCATGTAAACCAAGTGATTGAAACTTAGCTAATGGCTGCTATTTTGTAACTCGGCTGCGTCGTGGGTTGATGGGTACACCTTCAGCCGTGGAACAGTTTCTGTTCATCATGTCAAAATATAGATTTGCCTATTGGCGTTTGCATCCACGAGCCTACCAACTCCCAGGATTTTTTAGCACGAGTTTGAAACACACGGAGCACATTTTGCTGCTTGCCAACCACGGTTATCATAATGTTTACATACCATACACAAAAAAACCGGACTGCCCATGTGACTGTGGAGGTTGGCAAACTAATCGGAGGGTTATATACACGTCTCCATGTAATCCCCCCGGCATAGAGAACTGAAGTAAATGGACCAGCTTCTGAACATCATGAATGCTCTCTTCAGACTGGTGTCTTCCCCGCCGCCCTTATAACAGCAGTGGTGATGCCCCTGCTGAAGAAGAACAATTCAGACCCCAGCGTTTTTTAATAACTACCGACCCGTATCCGATTTAGCATTTTTAGTTAAAATTTTAAAAAAGCACTTTTGCAGATTTTAAACGACATCAGGTGGAACTTGGATAACAAAGCTCACAGTGTTGGCTCTACTGGATCTAAGCGCCACTTTTCACACAGTAGGCCATCACATTTTATTAAATAGACTCAGACACCTGGTCAGTCTCGCTGGTACTGTTTTTAACTGGTTTTGTTCTTATCTCACAGACCGATGTTATTATAAAGGTATGGATGCATGTCCCTCAGAAACCCATGAAATTGAATGTGGGGTTCCCCCAAGGATCAATTTTAGGTCCACTTCTTTTTAATCTGTTCATGCCTTATCTTGGGGAAATCATCAGGAGACACGGCATCAGCTTCTGTAGCTACGCTGATGATATGCAACTGTACATTGCAGTGTCTCCTGATGACATTGATGCCGTTTTTTTAACTGCATTGTAGACATTAAGTCATGGGTGGCAGTGAATTTCCAACAGCTCTACCAGGACAAAACTGAGGTTTTAGTTATAGGTCCCGAAGGCCAGAGGAAGAAAACTTTTACCAAAACTACAAGATCTTAAGCCAGCGCAGTCAGTAAAAAATCTGAGTGTGATTTTTGACTCCAAGCTGAATTTTATTCCACATATCAAAAATATAATGAAAATAGGTTTTTATCATCTTAAGAACATAGCCAGAGTCCACCCATTTCTCTCTCAGGCCAGTATGGAGGTGCTGATGCATGCTTTTATCTCTTGTCGCTTCGATTACTGTAATGCCCTGCTCTCTGGTCTCCCCAAAAAGAGTATTCTAAACCTCCAATTATTACAGAACTCAGCCGCACATGTGCTGATGAGGACCAGAGGGCGGGAGTACATTACACCAGTTTTAAGTAATGGCTTTGCGCCCTCTTACACTTATCTGACCTGCTTTTACCATTTCAACTCTTGTGGATCCTGAGGTCCTCTGGCATCGGGCTTTTATCCACAGCCTTGATGTTTCATAAGTGCATTCAAAATAATCTAGTCAAACTAAGGTTTATGAACTATGCGTTATTTATTGCACATACAGTGCTCCAGACTAACCTGTTTTGCTAAGAGCACACTAACCCCTAACAAAAGAATTTAGGAGCACAAGCAGAAAATGTAGGGGTGCACAGTGTAACTTGATTTGCAAGGCAAATAATTCACATTTCCTCACATAAATAGATAATAAATGCAGAAATTACAATGTGCTGTTTTAAATTCAGTGTCACATTTTATTTGTGCACTTTTAAAGATGCAAAACAAACATAAAACATAAGGTAGACAGTGCCCTGTCATTACACTAACAATCAGAAGGTTTTTTTTTGCACATGGCATTTGTTTACAACTTTAGACCGCTACAGACTGTTGCTTTGGTAACAAACAACCCAAAGGAAAAACAACCGTCTGGTAAATTAAAGCCCTGGTTTCACTAATTAAGTTTTCCAACAGCACATTGTATGATATTTCCACGGGTGAAAGCTTGCATCCCACCTGTGGTGTACTTTCACTTCTTTCATCTTGATTTTGTCTCGTAGGCTTGAAATAGTTTACAGTTAGCTTCATGTGTCATGCTCAAGGACTGGATTGAGAACTGTATGTAAAAAAAGCAACGTGATTTTACAGTTTCATTTTCTGCAGGTTTACTCGTGTTTAATAAAGTAAACTATGTTCCTTTATGCTGTGCCGTTACCTTCAGACGGAGTTAGCAGTTAAAAGTCCCTTTGGATCAGGGATTGTCCATTGGATTGTTCTGAGTTACTGATAAATCCGTAACCAGGAAGTATTTCTCATCTACACAAACTGATACACTGTCGGGAGTTCGCATATGGTGTCTTATTTAAAAATACTGGATGACATGCGCATTTTTCGTGCTTGACTTCCTGTCTAGGACGATCATCTCTGTGTAGATTGACGCGTAACGGAAGCATAGAGCAGCAAAAATAGACTTGTCATGTATCTTTGGTAGTGCTGTGCTCGATAGACTTCTGATACGGAGCTGATACGAGTCATGTATGCAAAGCTTTATTATTAGAATGGCAACCTATTTGCTGCGTGATACGAAACACTGACGATACACGCTCAATACGGATCCTGTATATTTTAGCCTTAAGTGATCAAGAAAAGTTGGGACACCTGTATAAATTGATAGCACCAACTTTCAAGGTTTGATCAACCTCCATTGCTGCAGAACTGCTTTAGGTTGTGAACCCATTTCTTGTTCCCTGAAAAAGGCCTTTTTGTATAATTCTGAAATGTACATTATTTTTCAGTTTTGGTTAACCTTACCTTTTTTTTAAATTTACCTCTGGCAGTTCACCTCTTACCTTTGTACCCTTTCAAGCTGTTCATTGGACTTGAACTGCTTGAATTTCAATGGAAAACTGGGGTGTTCTAAAACTTTTGACTGCTAAATAGGATAATAGGATTCTCCAATGTCAGTGTGGAGATATCAACTTAATTTTTTTTTTACACATAATAACCTAAAAAAATGTGATATTTTGTCTGTAGTTCAGCCTCCTTTGGCCTTGATGCTTGCAGCTTTCCTCTGTTCAAACACACAGCAGCATGTCAAACTGTCCCTCCATCTTTCTTCTCGGTCTGTTTTTTCTTTTTACGAAAGTATTCATCAGCAGCACATTTTATAAAGACACCCAATAGCACAACCCACCTTTTGTAACCTTCTACTCAATTTTCTGCTGTCATAAAGTGACCAGTGTAAGTGCTGTAGTATTTTGCAATGATCCTAGACTGAGACAGCCCACAATGAGTCCAGTAGGAACCAGCCAGGCATAACTAGTGATCTTATACAGATGAGAAAAACAAGAGTAAAACCAGTTGTTTATTTTATGGGAAACATTGCATGGGATACTTTTGAAGTTTTGATTGAATGCATTTGGTGTTGCAAAACTGTGTTTCTTACCTTCTGCCATGAACCATGTTTTTTGCCTGTATCTGTGGACTATCAGAGACGTCAGCAAGTCCAGCCAAAGATAACTACAGGATGAACCGATACAAAAACAAAGCACTAAACTCAGACGAGATGAGGCGCAGGAGAGAGGAGGAAGGCATCCAACTCAGGAAACAAAAACGAGAGCAGCAGGTACGTCAACAAATCTATCAAGCCCAGACAACAGATCGTTGATCTCTATATGACAATATAATGCCAAACAGTCTTTGCTTCTCACGTTTATGCGGGCTTCATACTTCCAGCTTTTCAAGAGAAGGAATGTGGACGTTGTCAACGAAGAGGAGACAATGTTGGAGAATTCTCCGGCAGACCCCTACCTTAGCTCTCCAGTAACTGTGAGTTTCTATTTTTCTTACACCATGCACACAATGTAGATGAGAGGCTTATCCGAGGAAACCAGGTGGTTTTTATCAAGTTTCAGGAGTTGTTTATGATAAGCCTCTTTTTTTATAGCCTATGGGCTTGGAGGAGTCGAGCAAAGTGTATCAAGTCTCAAGTGTCATGAGGTTACTTTTGCCGTTGCAGGAAGGGGTTATAACTAGAGACATGGTCGAGATGCTTTTCTCAGAGGACCCTGAACTTCAGCTTTCCACAACACAAAAGTTCCGGAAACTTCTTTCCAAAGGTATACTGACATACCTTTTGTTCTTATGTCTAGCTATGAAGCAGTTACTATTGCATCAAATGTGTATTAATAAAAGTGTGATGCTAATTGTACAGACACCGTGGACTTGGAATGTTTATGTCTCCTTTGTTTTCTATCACAGAGCCCAACCCACCTATTGATGAAGTCATAAACACACCTGGAGTGGTGGAGAGGTTTGTGGAATTTTTAAAGAAGAGTGTCAACTGCACACTACAGGTAAATTTTTATTAACACTGTCTTGCACATTTTAAAGCACATTTTGAACTGAAAACATGTACTCAGGGTTTACAAATGTTATCATTCAAGTTAGAGTACCCTGGACAGTTTTCTCTACTAAGGGACAAAACTCATTTTATTTCAGAGCAGGGCAATATTTTTCTTTGTCAAACTATTTGCAGCAAGCCAACATTAGTTCCCTATTTCCTGCCATGTTATGGTAGTCTTATTGACAGGTGATGGTGTTTTCCATTCAGGTAGTCGCAGAAACAAAGTAGTTCTACTGTTTTGAGTTACCGTACACATACTGTTACAAAAGCAAAATTGTACTTCTGCATTGCACAAGTCCCTGTTTGGTCAACTATGTTGCTGCTGTGCATAACTTAAAATTCTAAAGCCGGAACGGCAAATGAAGTAAACTTAGATGTGATTGATTATTTTTTGTGTGAATGTTTTTTTTTGGGGGGGGGTTATATCTGAGCCTATATTTAAGAGATCCTCAAATGAACTTTAAAACAAATTATTTAAGGACTCTGTGTGTAAATGAAGAGTGAAAAAAAAACAATCTTTATTCCCATGTAGTTTGAAGCAGCTTGGGCGTTGACCAACATAGCATCAGGCACATCCATGCAAACAAAGACGGTGATTGAAGCTGGAGCGGTGCCAGTCTTTATAGGATTGCTTCACTCTGATTTTGAGGATGTCCAAGAACAGGTAGTACACCAGATATTTATACCATCCAGTGTGTCTAAGAAAAGATAAGAAGAACTTTATTGACCCCCAAAGGGAAATTCTATTCTATGTTAATATTATAACAATTTATAGTCTGTCGAATAACTTGATCTGATTGTCTGTTGTCATTCATAGTTTGGTATTAAATAAATGGGTTGGTAGCCAAGTTTGCATGTGTGTTTGTTTTTCCACAGGCTGTTTGGGCCTTAGGTAATATTGCAGGGGACAGTTCAGTTTGTAGGGACTATGTGCTGAACTGCCACATTCTTCCTCCACTGTTGACGTAAGCTCATAGTCTTTGTAAAGACATTTTTCCTACACATACCTTTTTAGATTAGTCAAAAGATACATTTCTTGTTCTGTCACTGTAGCTAAGTTTTGCTTTTCTGTGTCTTTTTAGGCTTTTGACCAAATCCACAAGATTGACCATGACAAGAAACGCTGTGTGGGCTCTGTCTAATCTCTGTAGAGGAAAAAACCCTCCACCTTCTTTTGAAAAGGTTTTACTTCCATTTAAAAAATTCACAATGATGAAACGTTTTGATGATTTGTGATCAGGATTTTTATGTGTGTGTGTAGGAAGCTGTGGACAAGTGTTGTGAAAGAGAGTAAAGTGGCTACAATTGTTTGGTAGTTCATCAGGTTCAGAATATAGCTTATATTTGTTTCGACTAAACTAGATTTTTTTAACTGTCACCCTGAAAGCAAGGGTGACCATTTATTTTAACTATTGTGCTCAATTCTAAACAACAAAGATTCATTTCACCCAGTGGTTTTGCCCATACGGAGCCTGTAAATGCTGAATTTTGCTGCATAGGGAAGTATGGTGACCTTGCTCAGATTTCCTGCCTAAACTGGTCCAAACAAGTGCTGAATATGTGTTGATCAAAAGTTGTAAACATGTACACAGTCAAATACACGTCTGACTTTTGGAAAAGCAGAATATATGAGAAATGGATCTTTGGTTCTTCAGCTCTTTACATGTCAAATTTATGCTGTTTCGTGTTACTGAGTAACATCACTGCCTTCTAGGTGTCACCATGTCTGCCAGTACTGTCCAGACTTTTATTTAGTAGTGATCCAGACTTGCTGGCAGATGCCTGCTGGGCCCTGTCTTACCTCTCAGACGGCCCTAATGATAAGATCCAAGCTGTTATTGACTCTGGCGTCTGCAGGCGTCTTGTGGAATTACTTATGTAAGTCCCCCCACACTTTATTTTGTCTTTGTTACCGTCAATATGGCAAGTGTGTTTTATACTTAAACTGTGCTCTCGCTCTCTCCACAACATCCTTTTTTGCAGGCACACTGACTATAGGGTGGCCTCTCCTGCTTTGAGAGCTGTAGGAAATATTGTGACTGGGGATGACATTCAAACACAGGTGAGTGTTAAGAGAAGAAAATTGACAGGCATGCTCCTGCTAGTCAGCATTTAGCCTAAATCCACACCCATGAAAAGACAGTGGCCACCTAAAAAAGAGGTGTAGGTGTGAGCCAGCAAGCTTGGGGTAGAGAATACTTTTCAAATGCAGAAATTGAAGTTTCGGTGAAGTGGAATTAGAAGAAAAAACAAGATTAATAAGATTTATAAGATTAGTATTCAGATTTCAGTAAGAAGTAGATGTATTGAAGCTCATTCTCAGCAAAGAAGAGTCCTGTATTTAAAACTTTAAAGGTGTGTATGTTAACAGGGGTTAAGATTCAAAGTTTTCTGTTTTTGTTCTGCCTAGTATTCATTGAAGAAGAAGATGTTTAGTGATCCCTAGATGAAATTCTATATAACATTGTCATTTTATCTAAACTTTTCTGCAGGCTCAAAAGCAGACAGTGTCTGGAGCAAAGGACGTAGACCTCATTAGCCGCTACCTAGTTCTTGAAGCGACTTGCCAACTTGAGTGATAAGTTAGAGTCTTATCAGTCTCTATAAATAGATGTGCATTTATGGTTAGATTCCAAGCTGGTGTAAATGCTGTTGCTCATCCCAGCTCCAACTCTACCTCAAGTTGCCAGACCAACAGTACACATTGGCTAGCTAAAGAATAGGAAGGCTTGGCCTAGCTATTCCTAATCAGTTAACCAAAATGAGTGTTTACATACTAACCTACTGTTAGTTCAGGGCACATACAGAATTAGATAAAAGTGGATGAATTCCAAGATTGACTGACTAACCTGCAATAACTCCTGACTTTTGATGTAAACTTAAACTGATACAGAATGGGATTCTTTTTCGTCTTACCTTCACCTCTTTACCTCTGCCCATTTGTTTTTTTACATAGGTGGTATTGAACTGTTCAGCATTACCCTGTCTGCTGCACCTTCTCAGCAGTGCGAAAGAATCCATTCGCAAAGAGGCATGCTGGACCATCTCAAACATTACAGCAGGAAACCGAGCCCAAATACAGGTGATATATTCACAATGCATGTCTTAACTAAATAACAACTGAAAACCCACAGAATAAAAAAGATCAAATATATGTTTGTATAGTATATTGTGGTATCAGTGTTTCCTCTGCATTCATTCTGAATTACGTGTGCCACTACTGAAATTTTACATGATCGTTAATATCAATGCGCCACTAGTTTCTACTCGCACTGTGTGTACACAACAACACATGACGTTATTTTCGACTTGTTTCGAGTCATCAACGGGCGTGTCAAATCCTGTCGGACCCTCTTCCATCAATGTGAAGGGTGATGTTCAAGCTTATACACAGTCTAATGAGCGAGTAGCGTGGGTAACGTAACATGAACGTAAATCCCCCCCCAGGGACACAGCAGCAATGCTAGGGGAAACACTGAGTACAGTATGGTATGGTATAGTGTGGTGTGGTATGGTATACTATAGTAAGTATGGTTTATTGTGAATTTACCAGCTACCCTCCCATCTTTTTTTTTCCCTCATTGTTTGTGCGCTGAACAAAACCAGCCATAGAATATAAAACTACAGTTTAGCTAGACCTTGAGGTTTATACGTTTGTTCCGTTGTGCATCTTAAATAATAAAGAGGAGACCACATGACCTCAACTGCATGCTAATGGTTGCTAAATATCTATCAGTGTGATATATGCATTAGTTTGCCTAAAGGTTTTGTGATTGGTAACTAGGATTAGACAAATGCTAGTTTTTCAATGACTGTATCATCTTTATATTAACCTGTTTGGCCAAATATTAGACTTGTTGCATAAATGGAGATGCCATGTACCTGCCCCTGATTTTAAATGTTATCTCTCTCTACAGACAGTAATTGATGCAAACATCTTTCCAGTGCTCATTGACATTCTACAGAAGGCAGAGTTCAGGACAAGAAAAGAGGCAGCCTGGGCTATCACGAATGCCACCTCCGGAGGAACACCAGAACAGATAAGGTCAGAGCTGCAACACTTAGTAAATGATGCCACCTCACTAAAGAGCTAATTGATGCAGGATAAATTATCCTGAATCAACTCCCTTAAGATAAGGGTGCACGTTAAAACACTCAGAAATGGCTGTGTAAAAATGAAAGTGGGTCTTTCCAGGATGTGACTTCGAAGGGAAGTAGCATTTTGTGGTGGTGATAATCTAAAATCTTGAACAAAACATATCTCTTAATGCAGATTGTCATGCTATGACTTTATTTATTGGCACCAAATTATGGAGGCTAATACTGTTATGAGTACTGAAGTATTTATATTGATGAGCAGTACCAGTATCAATAATATCCTCTCCTTGCCCATCCCTAAACGTGTTATATTTGATAGAGCAGTGGTTCTCAAGTACAGTCCTCGAGGCCCACTGTCCTGCATGTTTTGGATGTTTCCCTGCTCCAACACACCTGATTCAAATGATCAGCTCGTTATCAAGCTCTGTAATGGCTTAATAACGAGCTGATCATTTGAATCAGGTGTGTTGGAGGAGGGAAACATCCAAAACATGCAGGACAGTGGGCCTCGAGGACTGGACTTGAGAACCACTGTGATAGGGGTATCCCAATACAACTTTTATACTTCCAATACAATACCAGTGTTGTAGCCGTCAGTATTGGCTGATGTAGATCTATTATTGGCACAAACTTATGCATGACAAGTTTTGCACTCAGCTGCCATCTTTTTCGAACTCGCACCAAAATTCTGCCACAAGGACAACATCACTCCTACTCCTTTCTACTTTGTTAGTACACACTGTTGTTGTGATCACATGGGCTCTGTGTGCTGGATCAGAGTGCTGCTAGATAGAGGTGCTGAAGCAGAGTCTGGAATGGACTGTTTGCATCAGAGTGCTGATATTTGAGATTTCAGATGCAGGCCAATGTAATCTGATATTTGTCTTTTTGTTGATGCTGACAGTTATCCAATATCAATATCGGATTGGGACTCGGGAACATTTATCGATATTGATGCCATTATCGATTCTGCTTATTGATTCAGTTCTTTAATGATTCCCTTTTCGATGCCTTTCTTTTATTTAAAAAAAAAAAGTAGACTAGTTTTCACTGTTAACTCAAAATTTTATTGAGTCTCTGATAACAGAAAAAGATGTATGCCACCTTCAGTGGGAGACTAAAAAATAATCAAACAACAAACTATTTATACAGCATTTACTTCAGTCAGTATTAAACAATACAGAAATAATACATGTTGTTATGCATGCATTGTGCTTGTGTTAACACAGGACATATGTTAGAGTGATCATATTCTGAATACCCGAAAAGAGGGTACTACTATGCAGGGTGGACTTATGCGCAAATTTTTTAGGGTTTTTTGGGTCGAGTTGAGTGTATTTTATGTGCTTCTAACCGGGTTAAATGCATATTCTGAATTCCCAAAGACAGTGCATGTATGCGTCGCATCATTGACTTTGCTTAGAAGTTAGTTTAAGGGCAGAGCTGCAGAGAGCACTGATGCGCTGCACTGATTTATAATGAATGAATACATGTCCTGGACATTTGAAGGATTTTATTAACTCCCTCAAGACAGCCCCCCAAAAGAAGACATCCGTGTAAAAGAGGACGTATGGTCACCCTATCATGCGTGCCTTCCATGCCTTGCTGAGAAAGAGCAGCAGCTGATGACCGGGATAGAGCATCGAATACATGTGACTCCTTAAATTTGATGCTCTGCACCGCTGCCAAATGTTTAAGAATGTTGCTGATGTTCCCACCTTTGCATGCTATCACTGCTCAAATGTTGCACTGTTATCATCTTTCTTTGTAAGATTAAGCCACGCTTTAGCTTTTTTCTGCCTACTTTTCGTACCGTCTGCCATGTTTTTTTCTCCGTTCCTGTTCGCGTAGACTGGCACTCGCAAGACCGTTTTTCAAGGCACCCAGAAGAAAGGAATCCTTAAGATAAAATGTAAATGATGTCGATGGATTGAACCATTTGGAACCGGTTCTCAACAAGAACAGGTTCTCGATTCCTATCCCTAATTGGGACATCCCTGTTTGACATACCTGTGTGACCTTAATTCAAAGTTTTATGGTATGAATATTTGGGCTGTAAAGTCCTAGTCGACTGGTCAACTTATTGGTCCATACGTGCAGAGTTGACCAAAATTCCGATTGGTTGACTCGATTTTTTTTTTTTTTTTTTTCGAGTCAATTTACAGTTTATGATTAATTTCTTTACGAGGAACGTACCAAGTGCTAATGGGGGTGTTTTCAGAGCACCCCCGTTTCAGAGGCAACAGCCTGTCTCAGAACACCCCCCGTGTTTTCACTACTTTGGATTTGCTCAACCCACTGGAGACGGGGAGACTGAAGAGCGTCCACGTAAATAAATGTCAGGTGGTCTGCTGAAAATTTATTTTCATTGTGCGATGCTTATTTTTTGTTTTATTGTTTTATTTTGTGCTCCGCCGCCGAGTGCGTCGTTCCCCGCTGCAGAAGGGTTTGCTGTTAGTCGAACCAAGAGTTTCTGGAATATTCCAAAGATACATGCAACTTCAAAGTAACAGCACCACTACCTGCATTCAATGAAACAATGAATAATTATGGATTTGCGCTGTAATTCAAGTCACATATAAATATCATACTTAATCAAAATCTCAAGTGCTCAAATTCTTGCTTTTCAGCAACTAAATTGTTTATGAAAACAGCCTGTGGATGTTACCTTGAATTAGTACTAGTATCATCTTATGTGTGCTTGTCTCTGTTTGGATATAGGTACCTAGTGAACTTGGGCTGCATTAAGCCCTTGTGTGATCTGCTGACAGTGATGGACTCTAAGATCGTCCAGGTGGCTTTAAATGGACTGGAGAATATCCTGCGGCTGGGGGAGCAAGAGGCCAAGCAAGAAAACAACGGCAGTGGTGTTAATCCTTACTGCAGCCTCATTGAAGAAGCATATGGTAATGTAAAAGAAGTCCATGTAAACAAGTGCACATGCATGTATTCTGGAACCTTTGAAAGCATATGTTTTTTGCGTTTAGAAATAAAGCTAACCTGAAGCTTATTAACTGCATAAAACGGTTTATACTTTTTCATAGTGTTTCAAGACTCACGGACAGTGATTTATTTTTATGCAGGGTTTTATAAAAGAGAGTGAAAGTAGTGATCTAGTTTCTTTTTTTCCAGGCCTTGACAAGATAGAGTTCCTCCAGAGCCATGACAATCAAGAGATATACCAGAAGGCCTTTGATCTAATCGAGCACTACTTTGGGGTCGAGGATGAGGACAGCAGTCTAGCACCTCAGGTTGACCAATCCAACCAGCAGTTTCTCTTCCCCCAGCAGGAGGCACCCATGGAGGGTTTCCAGCTATAAGTCCACTCTCCCTTTAAACACTTGGACCTCTTCTATACCTGTCCACGTCATCTGGTATCCCCAGTCATACGTTCATGCCCCTTTCCTTTAGGTTCCCCCCACCACACACACGCACACACACACACACACACACACACACACACACACACACACACACACACACACACACACACACACACACACACACACACACACACACACACAGAGAAAAACAACTTTTCCTTGCACCAAATCTTGACTCCCTTCCTCTCTGCTTTACTGCAAGTGGACTGGCTTCTCTAAATGCAGGCACCTATGTTCCTTGGCCTAGGAAAGCATGCCATATAGATCTAATTAAAAGAGGAGTGATCCCTTTGCAGTCCTAACAGAGTCCACCCTGTCATAAGATGCGCACACTGACATAATCCTACTGTTGAATAGGTTTTAAATGCCATGTCAGGCATTTTTTTGTTGCAGTCTTTATATTCACTCAAAATTTTACTTCGAATGATCATTCCTATTTCTAGAACCACCAGTTTATACCCCATACCAAGACTTCAGGGTGAGGTGAAATATGGCGAAGTTCATGATGTCAGTTTCAACAAGAGCAATTTAATGGAAAAAAAACAAAACTTGTAGCATTATCCTTCTGGTTAACAGTTATTTCTTTCACCTCACTACTCTTTTTTTGTGCATTTTATTTCTCTTGGCTTGCATAGCACTTCAATACAAAAGAATTGTTACATTTACAGAGACATGGATGTCTCCCTAATGAATTTAAAGGCATTCTATTGATCCCCGATCTATCAGTGTTTCTTTGTTGACAGTGAAAGACCAGGGGAAGTGCTTCTGATGGAATCCTAGGAAATAGTTGAGGTTTTAATGATATATAGTAAAAGGTTAGGGTTTGAGAATTGGTATGGTTGTGGTTTCTTTTTCCATAGGGTGCTGTGTTTAAACATCAATGTATCTGAGTTAAGAAGTGATCAACTATTAAAAGAGCATAGTAGGGAATTGAAGGGGGAAGCTACACCAGCTGTGAACCAATTAAATTTTGATATAGAATGAATTCACAGTATTACTTAGATCAAAAGTTGGATATGAAACCATCTGTTGTACAAAACAACCAGAAAATTTCATGAGACAAAAGTTGTAGTAAAGATTTTTACTATGAAAAACAGGTAGCTCCTGGTTAGCTATACACTGTGCCCCCCCCAAAAAAACCCTTCTAGATGTATGCCATGAGGTTTTTGCATCATGTTATATGTCTTTGCTTTTAGTCACTGAGTATTCCTGGACAAACAGACAGTTGGCACAGAAGGATGGAGAAAAGTGTGGAAAAGTTCTGAGGCATAGCTGCTCAGCGTTTTTGATGTTAAAGGATTAGGAGATGAAATGCAGGAAGCCTTCCAAAAGTGGTAAATTTGTTGATGTTGAAAAATATGATGTAGTGGTCAAGATAGTATTTTGTAAGGTGGTCAAATGTGTTACTCACCAATGGTGATTTGTATGACAATATTTTCAAGGACTAGTGATAACAGCTATCAGAGTCTTTTATGACGGGTTGAGGTTTCAGTGTAAATGCCTGTGGCATACCCTCTGCCCTGTTGAGTCGAGGCTCCTGCTCTTTCTTTTTGTGACTTTTGCAACAACCTAAACAGAATTTGGCATCTAAAACAAGTCATATTTGAGTTGAAGATGTCATATGCACACTCTATGCGCACATGGATACGGCACCAGCAGACATATTGCTTACTCTTTCAAGAATATATGGTTCTGTTCCTCTGCCTTTCAAATGAACAAAAGGAGTATTTCTTTTATTTGATGTTTTTGTGTGTGTTTGTGTGTGTGTAAAGCACTTTGTATATTTTCTTTATTTAAAAAATGTTGCCTTTGGTTAAAAGTTATTCAACTTTTTTTTCTATGTTTCATATCAAAGAACAGAGAGATAAATTTAAGTTATTTGAGCACACATGTACTGCTTATGAAACCTTTTTTTTTGCTCAAGCCACATGGCACATGTCTTCAGTGGTTTAAATTAGCTCTGTAGAGCCTGACCACAGAAACGCTCTGCCTGCTTTGGCGCAGGGTTTAGGCTTTGTGAAGTGGTAAAGTTATGGCCATGTAATGTTCAACTTATAGTCAGTGTAAGGAAAAGTTTGATTAAACTAGACCCCCCCCATTCTGTGGGTCACTGAACCAGCCGATAAAGGAAGTGGGAAGGAAATCTTCCCAGTTCTGCTATTCTAGTACACATCTCAACAAAAGTTTGATCATGTCGTACACACTCTGGAAAACACTTTTTATTCTTTTTTTTTTTCTTTTTTCCTTTTTTTTTTTTGTCTTACCAGGGTAATTCCTTCTTACATGAAATGACAAAGTGCTGTATATTTTTTTCATTTGTCTCCAATGTCAGTGTAAGGTGCTTCTATGACATTGAGACTGAAATGATTTCCAAAGATATGTGCTTCTAAAGGGCATAAAAGTTTAAACCATTAATCATGAATCAATATAATTTAACCTCTGCCTAACCGGTGTGTAGTACAGCATGTAAACTGAAGCTTTTTTATGGCCAGTTCTGTACCTGCCTCAACATCACTGCTAGAGTCGCAATATTATAAAAAACAGAATCAGTGCATCCAGGAAAGAATTGTGTTTCTGGAATGAAAATGCATTCTTATTCACAGAAGTGCCAACTAACTGCTAGGACTGGAGGTTCCTCTGTGTCTGTGTTAGATTTCTAGATTTTTTTTTTTTTACTTGAATGTGCACACTTTTTGTGCAGATAATTGCTGCTCTTCTTCCCTTATCTGTAAAGCAACATTACTCACCATCCTTTTATGGAAAATCTGGCATTCAGTACTGTGGACATCGAGATAAGAAATTAAACTACCACCGTTTGCCCACTGGGGTAATAACCAATTTGATGGCCTACTACAGTTATTCTTGGCTATCGGCGGGGCTTCCCGTTAATGGTGATGTCCCCCACTCTTGCTGTCTTCACTTGATTTAAACTGTGTAAAACAAAGCAACAAATCTTTTGGAATCAAAGACTTGATCTTCTGGTGCATTCAGTAGACTGAAATGTTAAACATTTCTTGAGATCAGGGTCTATAGCCAGTCAAGAAACTGTGCCAATAAAAATATTATTTGTGTTACGTGATGCAAACAATAAAAACAAACGACTGTCAGAACAGATAATTGTTTATTTTTAATCATGAGGCTGGTTGAATTTATTGATTAAAAGTTTTATTTTTCTTAGACTGTGCCTGACCATTCAAGACTTTCTTCTTTTTAGAAGATGCTGCAAAACCAAGTACATCTTTTATCAATTATCAGTACTTTATTGAAAAATTTGCAAAGCCAGAAAACTGTAGTGAATATCATCTAAAACAAGGCACCACAAGATCTGCCTTAAAACCCCTCTGTCAGGTGACAGTCCTTCCACGGGGTGAGTTTCACAGAGGCAACTATGACTCATTTTTCTATGATAAAATCTGGGATTTAAAAATAATCCAGTGACTAACATTGAAAAGTAGCATGTGTTAACCTATGTGAACAATGTATGTTTTGATAGAATGACAGGGATTCAGATGTAATTCAAATCACTTCTGAGAAGTGCAGAAAAAGCGTTATTAGAACATGCCACGGGAATAAAAAAGGAAATAAAATCAGATAAGGATACTAGCATCCAGTACTTTTCTTGATTTTCTGTCTTTATTTTGTTTAGGAAATTGTGGCCTATATTTTTGGATAATGAACCTCAGACCTAAAGTTTGTCTAAGGATGCCTGATCTGTAAACCTATCATCAATGAAGAAATGAACAGACATCGTTGAATATCTGTAATCTGACTTGTCTTCCGTCCTTGGGGGGTTTTCATGTCTTTAGCAAAATCTAAAGCCTTGCTTTGTCAAATAATGTCTAAGCTACAAATGTTTACAGTGTTAAATGTATATGAAATACTTTTTATATGCCATCGCTGTCCTGTGTCTGCTCTGGTCCTCTCATTTCTACTCCATATGATAATTTTCTCTTCTCTTGTTAATGACTTAATTTCCTGAAAAAATAACACGCCATGATCTTTCATTCACTGAAAAATTACACATAAACTGATTGGACTTGACTTTACCGACGGTATGAATGACTATGACATTGAACTTCTACACATCATATGAACATGGTACAAAAAAAAGGAATTTAAATATATATAAATATATATAAAATAAACATACTGGACAGAGTACCAATATTGAAAATGAAAAGATATATGAATCCTTGTACAGTGGAAATACTGCACAAAACTAATAAAGATATGTTTCAACTCTTTCCTGCAAATCTGTCTTTCATCACTGGCCTACTTGAAGGACTATTGTTAGGCCACCATTTATCATTTAGAGCAACAAAACTTTCTTTCTTTTAAGCTGCGTCTGTAGGCTTTTTTTTTTTTTCATGGCCTTAATGAGATCAGACAGCTGAAAAGGCAGTCAATGTGAAGAGCAGACAGTAGGTGACATTCAGCAAAGGATCAGCTGCCATGAGGATTGTAGCCTCTTTTCATGGGGCACTTAGACTGCCAGGCAATTAGCACCCCTCCTCTAAACTTTTCTGAGAGACCTGCCCAGGACTTCACATTAAAGTCTTTCTCAAAGTGATCCTAAATTTGATCACATCTCAGATTATGAAATTTCAGCAATGACCATAATTTGTCAGGATGTGGGGACCTCTGGTGATCACTTTAGGTAACAGTATTTCAGGAGGACAACAGGCCAATACTTCGAGATTGTTTATTCAATCAAATATTCATACAGTAAAATTGTAGACAAGAAATTCCCTATTTTTTGGAGATCAGAAAGGAGTAGGTCAAAGATATTTAGCTTATTTGTACCTACCCTCATTCCTTCCTATTTGTTTACCCTTTACATGTCTTTGAATTTAGAATTTCTGTCGCCAAGAAGTAACCAAAGCTCCAAAGTCTAACATGCATATGTAACTAATCATTAATAGCAAAACGAAGACCTTGTATATACACATATACATTCAAATCTACATACACATATATAAACAAATATGCACTTGATATATATATATACCTAGAATACCTTAAATCTCTCATTTGTACCATACCCATATACAATATGATAAGTGTGGCAAAACGAAAATCACTTATGTATTTTTCAATCATACTCTGCTTTAATTTACTGTTAAACTGTGCTATCGTTTTGCTTTGTTTAAGTTAATCGGGCAAGCTGTTCCACAGCTTCCCCCCAGCAACAGAAAGACACATGCTTTTTAGTGTTGTACAAATGCCTGGTTGTTTTAAATTGTGTTCTACTCTTAATACATACCTTCCCTATCTTCCACTAAACATTTTCTGTATATTACTAGGGAGTCGATTGTTACTAGCTTTGTACATTGTGCAGTTCTAAATTCAACTAGATCTGCAAATTTTAATACTCCTAATTTCAGAAAGAGTTCATTAGTATGTAGGAAGAATCCTACCTTGTTAACAATCCTCATTGCTCTCTTATGCATAATATAAATAGGTTGTAAATTCTTTTTGTATGCATTTCCCCAGACTTCTATGCAATAAGTCAGATATGGTAAAATAAGCATATTGTATAATAAGTATATTGTTTTATGGTTTGTCTCACCCAAAATGCCAATACTCCTTGCCAGCTTTGACCTAACATAGTTTATTTGGGGTTTCCAGCTGAGATTATGGTCCATTTTCACCCTTAAAAAGGTGTTGTTTAATACAATAATTATATTTTTATTAATTTCACTGTCCTATATGTGGATAATGGAGCTGCATGGGAGGGATGTTGAGAGGGAGGAATTCGAAGAATGTTCTGCAAAAAAGAAAAGAAAAGAAAATGATTAAGAAGGCCATTTTATTGTTAGAACAGTGGGGGCTTTTACTAGTGAATCAAGGGGAGGATAATAGACCAGAGACTGTGGGTAATCAATGAGAAAGTGAAAAAATTAAAGTATGTAGGACTATGGATGCATGACAAATATACATGGAAAACCCACACTGAAAAACTAGAGACAAAATGTAAAAAAAACTTTTAAACCTAACCAGAGATATATCAGGAATAAGCTGGAATGCAGACAAACATGCATTTTGAGATCAAAGGCACTAATGTGATCACTAGTTAATTATACAGTG
Organism: Xyrichtys novacula; assembly: GCA_962446985.1. NCBI lineage: Eukaryota > Metazoa > Chordata > Actinopteri > Labriformes > Labridae > Xyrichtys > Xyrichtys novacula. The sequence continues at coordinate 25,938,381 of OY660884.1, read as the reverse complement.
GATATAAAAAGTCTACACACCCATGTTCAAGTGCCAGGTTTTTGCCATGTAAAAAAATTTAATCAAGATAAATCATTTCACAACTTCTTCCACCTTTAATGTGACCTATAACCTATAACCTATAATCTGTACAACACAATTGAAAAACAAACAGAAATCTTTAAGGGAAGGTGAAGTAAAAATAAACAACTGAGATCATGTGGTTGCATAAGTGAGCACACCCTTTAATAACTGGGGGTGTGGCTGTGTTCAGATTTAACCAATAATATTCAAACTCAGGTTAAATTGGAGTCAGCACACACCTGTCACCAATTAAAGTGCCTCTGATCAACCCCAAATAAAGCTCAGCTGTTCTAGTTGCTTTTCCTGACATTTTTGTAGCCACATCTTCCAGCACAAGCCATGGTCCACAGAGAGCTTCCGAAGCATCAGAGGGATCTCATTTTTCAAAGATATCAGTCAGGTGAGGGCTAGAAAAGAATTTCCAAGGAATTAAATATACCATTGACCACAACAATCTCCCGCTGTCTTAATATGTCTGGGCTATGGGGTAGGGTGGCAAGACGGAAGCCTTATCTTACAAAGAAAAACATCAAAGCCCAGCTTGATTTTGCAAAAAGACATCTGAAATCTCCATTATACATGTGGGAAAATGCGTTATGGTCTGATGAAACCAAAGTTGAACTTTTTTGGCATCATTGCAAAAGGTATATGGCGCAAAATCAACACTGCTCATCACCAAATGAACACCATACCTACAGTGAAGCATGGTGGTGGCAGCATCATGCTTTGGGGCTGTTTTTCTTCAGCTTTTTTTGTTCCTTAGTCAGAGTGGAGGGAATTATGAACAGTTCCAAATACCAGTCAGTGTTGGCACAAAACCTTCGGCCTTCTGTTAGAAAGCTGAAGATGAAGAGGAACTTCATCTTTCAGCGCGACAATGACTCAAAGTACACATCTAAATCAACAAAAGAATGTCTTCACCGGAGTAAGATTGAGACTTTGGAATGGCTCAGCCAGAGCCCAGACCTGAATCCCATCAAACGTTTGTGGGGTAATCCGAAGAGGGCTGTGCATAAGAGATGCCCTTGCAATCTGTCAGATTTGGAGCGGTTTTGCAAAGAAGAGTGGGCAAATATTGCCTCATCAAGATGTGCCACTCTGATAGACTCCTACCCAAAAAGACTGAGTGCTGTAATAAAAGCCAAAGGTGCTGCAACAAAGTATAAGTTTAAGGGTGTGCATAATCATGCAATCAGGTTATTTAAACTTTTCCATTTTTATTTTTCCCCTTTAAGGTTTCAATGTGTTTTTCAATTGCATTGTACAGGTTATAGGTCACATTGAAGGTGGAAAAAGTTGTGAAAATATTTATCTCGCTGTCAATTTCTAACATCACTAAAACCTGGCAGTTGAACAGGGGTGTGTAGACTTTTTATATCCACTGTAGATGCTTTGTCTACGGGATGGCAACCACACAATTTGGATTCCATTTGACAACAGAATCCCAGATAAACTATCTGTATGTTTATCTGACTTGTTCCTTTTTAACTTGTAGCAAGAGAATATCCAATGTATATAATAGTACAACAGTCAATCAGGATCCATATACTTGGGATAACAGTAGAATTTTGTTGGGTAGCTTTGCATACAGGATTACAGGGAAATGAAAAGGCAGCTAGGATAGCTAGACAAGCACTCAATATTAAACACTCAACAGACACTCAGAGGAAAGGGTGAGGCAATCATGAAAACCAAATGTTGGATATCTCTCAAAATGTGCGACAAGTGTGCAAATGAGGAACATACAGCAGAGTGCAACAATGAAAACATATTAGAATGATCAAGGAAAGAGGAAAAACTAATTAATAAAATAACTAAAAATATTTAAAGTTATATGTAAATTTCTGTGCGAATAGATTTTAAGAGAGGCATTTTTTTCCGTGTAAGGGGAATTTTAAAAGAGAATCCATTTAAATACTCCGGTACAGTAGGTGGCGGTAAGTACAATAGGAAAATACCTTCAGCTATGGATTGTAATTCGCCATTAAACACGAAGAAGAAAAATAACCTGAAGAAGAAGACGACGAAGAAGAAGACACAATTTAAAAAAACAAAAAATAAGACAATCGATCGAATTTGGAAACGTGGACGCAGCCAGAGACATTTGAGATGTTCCCCATGCCATCTCTGTGGTTCTTGTCAACGGTGGTGTAATTCAAAGTGAAGACAGGAAGCCAAACATTGGTCACTGCTCTTCCGGAAATATCGTCGAAGTTGTAACTGCTCGGGGCTGAAGGTAAACGACAATATCCGACAAGATGGTGAAGTCTGTTGAAATAAGTTTGTTTTTACGGCCAAGTTCTAGATTAAATGATCGGTTTACGTGAGGTTGTATTGAAAAGTAAGTAACTGCGCAGTCTTTTTAAGTGGCTATCGAGAGTTAGCACGTGTCAGCTAACACAACCTGAATGTCTGATGGCTGACGGTAAATGACAACTTAGCAGAAGAGATCAAACTGCTTAGAAGCAAGCCTTTTGTAAATATGAGTAACACCTCTTCTAAAGTGACACTTATATTGTGTTTTAATGTTGTTACAAATAATGCCACAGCTCAATCGAACCAATAGTATAATTTCACTTCAAAGTATCAGGCCTTCATAAAAGTTATCCAATTGTGCCTCATCTCTGGATATACATGTACTTTTTGTCGAGATCATTCGTTTCTTCTTGCAGAATAACGGGTTCAAAACTAGCTTTTACAAGATTTAGCCGATACAGACAATTAAGCTTATCAACGTTGTTTATTCCCTGTCCCGTGTACAATGAAGTGCGCACTCCCATCAGTCCCGATTGCCCCGTACTGTGGCCTCGGTGTCCCCCCTCCTCATCGGTCTGCCGCTGGCCTGCACCCAAACTGCTGTAGGATCGGACAGGCCTGGGTGTGATTACCTCTGGTACCTACAGTGGATATAAAAAGTCTACACACCCCTGTTCAACTGCCAGGTTTTAGTGATGTAAGAAATTGACGGCAAGATAAATATTTTCACAACTTTTCCCACCTTCAATGTGACCTATAACCTGTACAGTGCAATTGAAAAACAAACTGAAACCTTTAAGGGGAAAAATAAAAATACAAAAGTTAAAATAACCTGGTTGCATAAATATGCACAGCCTTAAACTAATACTTCGTTGCAGCACCTTTGGCTTTTATTACAACACTCTTTTTGGGTAGGAGTCTATCAGCATGGCACATCTTGATGTGGAAATATTTGCCCACTCTTCTTTGCAAAACCACTCCAAATCTGACAGATTGCGAGGTCATCTCGCCCTCTTCAGATCACCCCACAAATGTTCGATGGGATTCTGAAGAAAAACAGCCCCAAAGCATGATGCTGCCACGACCATGCTTCACTGTAGGTATGGTGTTCTTTTGATGACGAGCAGTGTTGATTTTGCAACAAATATACCTTTTGCACTGATGCCAAAAAAGTTTAACTTTGGTTTCATCAGACCATAACTCATTTTCCCACATGCATTAGGGAGATTTCAGATGTCTTTTTGCAAAATCAAGCTGGGCTTTGATGTTTTTCTTTGTAAGATAAGGCTTTCGTCTTGCCACCCTACCCCATAGCCCAGACATATGAAGACAGCGGGAGATTGTTGTCTCATGTACTACACAGCCAGTACTTGCCAGAAATTCCTGCAGCTCCTTCAGTGTTGCTGTCAGCCTCTTGGTAGCCTCCCTGCCCAGTTTTCTTCTTGTCTTATCAATTTTAGACAGATGTCCTGTTCTTGGTAATGTCACCAATGTGCCATATTTTCTCCACGGTCTTTACTGTGTTCCATGGTATATTTAATTCCTTGGAAATGCTTTTGTAGCCCTCAACTGACTGATATCTTTGAAAAATGAGATCCCTCTGATGCTTCATAAGCTCTCTGTGGACCATGGCTTGTGCTGGAAGATGTGGCTACAAAAATGTCAGGAAAAGCAACTAGAACAGCTGAGCTTTATTTGGGGTTGATCAGAGGCACTTTAATTGGTGACAGGTGTGTGCTGACTCCAATTTATTGGTTAAATCTGAACACAGCCACATCCCCAGTTATTAAAGGGTTTGCTCACTCATGCAACCACATGATCTCAGTTCTTTATTTTTATCTCACCTCCCTGAAAGATTTGTGTTAGTATTGTACAGGTTATAGGTCACATTGAAGGTGGAAGAAGTTGTGAAATTATTTATCTTGATTACATTTTTTTAGGGCTGTCAATCGATTAAAATATTTAATCGCGATTAATCGAATTGTGATCATAATTAATCATGATTAATCGCAAATTGATCGCATATTTTTGATCCATTCTAAATCGATCTTTTTTAAATTGTTATACTTTTATCAACATGAGAATCAACATGAGAACAGATCGTGGATTTTCGTGGTAATGGTGGTCCTACAAGGTAATTCATATGTCCAGTCATTGGATGCGATCCGTATGATTTCACGCAGACCAACGTCCTGCACAATGCTAATCGGCCGACAAGCGGTAGCCACCCATTTAGCGATTTCTGTTTCAAGTTTGCGTTTATTAGAGCTCTCCATCTGTTTACCTTGCACATTCAGCGTTGTTTGCTTGAGGCGGGCGGGCGGGCGGGGCTCTCTGCATCAGCTGTGTGCTTGGCCGACAAGTGATATTTGAGACTAGACGTACTCCGGTGGTAACTAAATTCAGCTCGACAGGAAACACAAATGACTTTTGTCCTGTCAAGAGAGCCATCTGGCAAGGCTTTGTAGCTGAACTTTCTGTTCAAAATCGTGTTCTTATCCATTATATCCTAGTTACTGCTCACGGGGATTTGTTTATGTCTGCTGCGGTATCAGTCAGTGCTCTACTTCCTGATCCGCGAAACTACGGAGTGCCCCGAGGCTCACATAGCCAGGATAAGGCTTGCGTTAATCGTGCGTCAAAAAAATTAGTGGCGATAAAAGTCACTTGAGTTAACGCGACAATAACACGTTAACTTTGACAGCCTTAATTTTTTTACATGACAGAAACCTGGCACTTGAACAGGGGTGTGTAGACTTTTTATATCCACTGTATGTATGAGACGCGCATGGCTTTCGGTCTTCATGTTTAACATTGTCTCCCGGCCATAGAAAGCAACACAAGCTCTGAAGAGCCATATGTATGGATTAACCCACCAGAACCACTATAAAACACAAAACATCAACAAGTTAAGAAGCAATGCATGACATTGAAATTTCTGAATTGATGAATCATTAAGATGATCATGCTCTGAGCATGGAAACTACTGTGAAAATAGAGGAAAAGTCCCCTGTAGTTTATACTATTGTCTTGAGACTGCTTATCATAGCAGTTGTACCCTGAATGAAGTCACATACCACAGTGAGTCACTCAAAGGACTCAGAGTACAAAAAATTTTTTGTTGTAAAAATTAGAATAAAATAAAGTTACTAATCCTTTAATTTTGAAAATTGAATTATTTGGCAAAACCAGCGAGGAACCCGGTAACAGGTGTATTTACTTCAACAGACTCTAAAGATGATAAAACAAGACACAGAAGAATTTGCGCCCCAGAGCAGCGAGGAAGCGCAACCCACTGCGGTGGACGAAGGGTCGCCTACAACTGGAAAAGTCAGCTTGGATAGTGACGGGTCCAAAGAGCCTGAACAGACAGACACACCTCAACAAGGTGATGAGGTGGGATGTGAAGGTAATGTTTAACTATTTACAACATAAATTAGACATCAGAGTATATCTGTTGTGTGTCATATGACAGTGTATGTCTTGATCAGAAGGAGACTGAAGAAAGGGACAAAAAAAGCAACCTAGGGCCCATATTACAAGGGGAAGCACGATATCTCTCACTTTGGTCCACAATATTTTGATGTATTTCAAATAGTCAAGACTCACAAAAATGAACTTTGGGTTGTGTTGTCAATAAGCTGTAGTCTGGCACAAAAAGTAAAAGTAATCTATAGTGAGCTTTAACCGAAATCAACGATTTCATATTCCCCCTAGAGTGGAATTATTCTTGATGCACAGATCATCTGTGGGTGTGATACAAGTATGGTCAGGCCAATAAGGACTGTTTGGAATGATATTCTTGATAGTGCATGGATGCTTTGAGGCTAATTTCAGTCATAAAACGGCTCTAAGAACTCCTATGATGAGGGTTGAAGGACCTCTTAGCAGTATGACAGTCAGTGTTCCTCTGACCTAACTCCACGGGTGTAATGAAAGCGTTTAATGATGTCAGTCTCATTCTAGATAAACAAAACGATGTTAGAGAACTGCAAAGTTGTGATAGAAGAGTTTTTGGAGTTTGTACTAGTCTCCCAGGACCATCAAGGCAGAGACATACCTTTGTCACTTTTCCAACTTGATAAACTACTGGCATTCAGCCTCTATGCGGTTCACTTCTCTGGTTTTTGTGTTTATATTGAAAACAACAAACCTCCAAAGTGAGAAGAAATAAGAAGAAGTGAGAAATGAGTGTGGATGGGACACTTAAAAGGTGCTTTACACACTTTTTTTTTACCATTTACCCCCAGAAGATCCAGTGGCAGCACTGTCTCACTGTGACATGGCTGAGGAATTGAGCAGGCAACTTGAGGACATTCTCAGCACCTACTGTCGCGAAAGCATCTCTGATGATGCCACCACCCTGCCCAATGGCCAGTCTCATAGCCCAAAACTCAATGGCCTAACCAGTGAGAAGGAGGATGAAAAACCAGGGGAGGGCAAAGTAAATGGGGAAAATAATGAGTCAGAGAAGGAGCAAAAGAAGACTCAGGAGAAGAGGAAAGTAAAGGGTCTGGGTAAGAAAATCTTGCTGTGATCTCTTTTGAAACTTTAAGGTACATTTTAAAAGCAGTTTGCTGATAAAGCTACCAGAAGACAGTGAAGTATGTAGAAAAAAAAAATCAAATAGTAGTTGTTTTCTGTCCCATGAGTTATTTTATTTTCTTTTTTATTTATTTATTTATTTATTTTGCTGCAGGCAAAGAGATCACCCTTCTCATGCAAACTTTAAATACATTGAGCACCCCAGAGGAGAAGCTTGCTGGCCTTTGTAAAAAGTATGCAGAATTGGTAAGTGTTTGATTTAATCACAAGGCTTTGTGTTGTACTAAACTTGTGTTAGCAAACCCACAATTTGTACTTTCATACTTTTTCGATACCCTTATTTCCTTAAAGCTGTGAGGCTGTGTTAAAAGTTTTAATAAATGGAATAGGATGATTTATGCAAAGCCCAATTTTAACTAAAATAAACCTCCATAACATATCAAATACAAGTTAGACTATGGTATTCATATTTAGTTTTGTATGTTATTACCGTTTACCTTATGTTGTTTGTACACTTGTGACAAGGGCAAAAAATATCAAACTTTATGCATTCAACTTCTTTTACACATGGTAAAGTTAAGCAGCTTAAATGAAGCACTTGAGGCTGAAATAATGATATTTTAATTCACCAGAGTGTGAAAGAGGAGGCCTTATTTAAAATCTAAAAACCATGTGAAGCTGTTGAAGAGCTATCAGAGGAAAAGTAGAGTCTGAGTAAAAGGTGCAACACCACCCTTTAAAACAACCAGGTTGTAAATACCGTGGTATTGTCAATGCGTGGGAAACACTGACAGCATTTCACAACCTTATTTATTTTATATTCACAAATGCCTGGATGCACCCATGCATTAAAAAAGCCTGTACATCAGTGCATCTTCAGAAGAGTCTTGTTTAAGAAGGCATTTCATTTTTCATAAATATAGAAAACAAAATCTTACCTTTTGTGTGTGACAGTTGGAGGAGCACCGCAACACTGAAAAGCAGATGTGGGCGCTGCAAAAGAAACAGAACCAGTTGGTCCAGGAGAAAGACAACCTGAGAACTGAACACAGCAAGGCCATCCTAGCTCGCAGCAAGTTGGAAAGTCTCTGCAGAGAGCTACAGAGACACAACCGCACTCTCAAGGTACCACAAGAAAACTAGTTTTGAGGCTTGGTAAGGATTATAGGTAGATATACAATGAAAGAGCCGCTAAGTGCTCATTAATTTGCTTGAGACATACTTCAGTAGACGTACAGTAGAGAACAGAGAACCCTTCTGTATGGGGTAGATGCATGTGTTACATTGCACATTTTCATAAACACTAATAACTTTCCACTCTGTCCTTCTGCAGGAGGAAGGAGTGCAACGAACACGATTAGAGGAGGAGAAAAGAAAAGAGGTGACCTCCCATTTCCAAGTGACACTGAATGATATTCAGGCTCAGATGGAACAGCACAATGAGAGAAACTCCAGTCTTCGACAAGAGAACACTGAGCTGGCTGAGAAACTAAAGAAACTTTATGAACAGTACAAACTAAGAGAAGAGGTGAGTTCTGTTCTTCTTTTCTTTTTGTTTTCGTTTGTTCTTGAAGATATGGTATTATATAACTCAGCATTATAAAACTGAGAAGATGGACCGCAGTAGATGACATGTGACAAATGCAAACTGTTTTATTCACTGAATTCATGTGATTAAAAAAAAAAAAAAAAAAAAAAGAAGTTTAGACCTGCCCCTGGTAGTGTGCATCACGTCGCAAGCAGGTCATGTACCTTTGCTCAGCAAGTGGGCGATCCATGCAAAACAGAGGGTTCTGTTGATGAAACAGAAGAGGTTTAAGGGACAAACAGGAACACTGCTTATACCTCAGTAGAAGACAATTACTTGAGCATTTAGGTCTAAGCATGTAGAGTTCAATGTAGATTTGAGTTCAGGTTTGCAGCAGTAGAAAGTTGTATCTGACCAAGACACGAGTCATACTCAACTATTACATTCTTGTCCTCTTGTGCAACAAAGTCAAAGTAAGGGGCATATGTCTGAGCCTGAAAAGATGCCTGTAGCTGCGCAGCCCTGCAGTTTTACCTTCACAGTTCGCAGTGATGTTGCATGTGAAAGCAGCTCTGCTAAGTTTGGCAAACTTTGGCGAAGGATGTTGGTTTTTCTGTCGTCAGGAAGGTATTTTGTATCAGAGCTCTAATGCATGTATCATATTTACTTTTAAAATGGAGTTGTTTGAGTGGTCCACACTTAGGTCTGCGACATGAAAGCAGCATTAAAGATGCTGTTTGACTTCGTATAGTTGTTTAAGTGGGACATGCCATGGCCTTTAGGTTCCCTAACCAAAGCATGCCTTCAGCAGAAAAGTGAACAGGGAATGCCATACATTTGAGCTAACTGCGTTACAATGTTATATAGCAGATATAATTTGTGTATCCCCGGTTGATGTTATGAACTTTAAAGTGATACTTGGAAGTGCCACATGTTTTTGTGAACCCACCTTTATGCCCTAGTTGTTTCAATCAACCGTTATTTCTACTCTTCGTTAACGTGCATGTTTGAAATCTCTGACTCTCTGACCTTACCAGCACATAGACAAAGTGGTCAAACACAAAGACCTTCAGCAACAGCTTGTGGATGCCAAGTTGCACCAGGCTCAGGAGCTGCTGAAGGAGTCTGAGGAACGCCATGACAGAGAGAAAGACTTTGTAACTATCAGCCTTACCTTGACTCAATTATTAAAGTAGACGATATAGAAATGTTTAAAACTCAGCATTTTTGTTAACATATTTTCAGAAAAGGCGTTTTTATTATTTGTCTTTTTTCCATTGGTTGCAGCTGCTGAACGAAGCTGTAGAATCACAGAGGATGTGTGAGCTGATGAAGCAGCAGGAAGTTCACCTCAAACAGCAGGTCTTTTCTCATCCTTGACACTTTTATAGCTCTACTCTGATTAGCTTTACTCTATACAAACTTTATTGAAATGAGTAGACCTTAAAAGTTTTTTTTAGAGAAGCTGTTGTAACATTACCAAATTAAGAGTTGACATAATAACTAGCTGTGTACTCTGAATTCAAATATGATCTGAAATTTGTACTTAGTCTGTAGGTTTCAGTCTTTAGAACGTGAAAAATAGAAAATTCATTGATACTACATGTATTAACATTTTTTTGTGTTGTCTTTTTTAAGCTATCACTATATACAGAGAAGTTTGAAGAGTTTCAGACCACTTTATCCAAGAGCAATGAGGTTTTCACCACATTCAAACAGGAAATGGAGAAGGTAAGATCTATGTAGTCTTTATTTCTATGTACAAGAAATAAAAACTTGTCTCTGCAAGACTACATTTCTTAGCAAAAATGGTATTAATGATTGGTATTAATATACTTTTATTTACTTTCTGTACAGTCACTTGACACACCAATACATTTGCTATAAAGTAAATTAAAGGCAGAATGAATAAGATTTCCCTTGAACCTGAAATCCTAGTGAAAACTTGATTTTAGACATGATTTCTAGTCTTCTAGTCTGTGTTTGTTTAGCTTAAGCCAAAAGATGTGTAAGATTGGGGTGCACAAATGTAGCAACCAGGTTACATTATTGTTTTATCTGGCCTGCACTGGTTTGTTTGAACTGAACCAAATAAAGAAGAAAGGCCTCCTATAGGCTGGATGAAGCATGAAGTCATACAATCCTACACACAGCCATAACTGTCCTTTAAATAATGCACATTTCATCAATAAGGATTGATGTCTGATTTTGAACGCACTCTTATTAATGCGCTTACCTGCCTTTCAAACTTTTTTAATACTAATACAATGTTTGGTTATATAGTTTTAAACTAAGATGTAGCCTGAGAGCATAACACACCCTTACTGTTTACAACCCTACATGTCCGTGCCACTCTGACGATCTGACTTTCTTTGTGTGACAGATGACCAAAAAGATCAAAAAGCTGGAAAAAGAGACAGCTGTTTATCGATCCAGATGGGAGAGCAGCAACAAAGCTCTTCTAGAGATGGCACAAGAGGTAAAGCCGCTTTAGTTATCTGCTTACTCTGGCCAAATATGTATATACTTTTTTTTTGTCTGGAAGCTGCCATGTTTGGAAGAATTTGATTCAAGTCCACCATCATCAGGACTCTCGTGGCCTATTGAAACATAAAACTTTTTTTGTGTGTGTGATTTGGTATAGAAATCTGTACGGGACCGTGAGTTTGAAGCACTTCAAGGCAAGGTCCAACGCCTTGAAAAGCTGCGACGTGCACTCAAAGTAGAACGCAACGAGCTTCACAAGAAGGTCCAGAAGTTTGGGGATGTGCAAAGTGGCACTGCGAGTACCTCTGCCTCTGACCCAGGAACAGACTCACCCTCACCACAACCTACAGACTCTTTGCTTGAGTCCACTAGCAACCTTGTTCCAGATTTCCCCCCCTGCATCCAGTCCTGCCAGGGTGATCCAGAACTGGACACAGATGGTTCATTAGATGGGGTCGAGGCTCAGTCCATTGCTGCACAGTAATGAAGCAATGCTGCTCACAGCCTGTTCTCATCCTTTCCAGCATCAAGCCAGCAGACAGTAATATCACAGTCCACATGCCACTGCTACTACTTACCAGGATGGATTGAATGCTCAATATATTGCAAAAGCAGATCATGCTGCCAGGTTAAATCATGTTTTGTTCGACTGCTTTGCAGGTTCTTAAATTGATGATATGAGGGTAAATTGTGTTCATTTACATGGGCACCTTTTTGTGGTGTGACTTTCTCAAGATAATAGAGAAATAATCCAACTGGTTGAAGAATGACTCCATTGCTTCACATGCTGCTGTTTTTGTAATATTGAAAAGAAAAAGAAAAAAAAAATTGGTTTTGAGATATTAGAATATAATGTACATAATTATACACAAATATAAGTGTAAATTTATCTAACCCTACACTGTGTTGAGATGATAGCTGCAAGCATCTGTTAAAATCTATGTCAGTGTTGCTTGGGATGTCAACAAAGGATGACTGGTTTGTGGAAGTGCAGCCTCACTGTCTCATTTTCATGTAACATTGGTGTCGGTGTGTGGACCTCGCACCTAAAGTACCTTGATAAATCTTTTTCAGGTATTTTTCTGTCAAGTGAAATCTTCCACAAATGTCAAGCTAATTCTTTAAGATAAGATAAGAAGAACTTATTCATCCCCAGGGGAAATTTGATTAGCTGATACTCAAAACAGATTGGATTTGGGTTTTGCATTTTGTGGAAATGTTTCCATGTTAAATTTTAATGACTCTGATTTGAATGGTGTCTTATATTGAGGGCTGCATTTATTATTTGTCTCAAGTTTTGGGATATGGATGTTATAGAGCACCACTAAAAAAAACACATATGCAATTTTTTTGTCTTAACTCGGAAACGTGTTGCAGCTTTGACCAATCATCATGCCTACTTTTTCATTCCTTTTTGTTCTGTGTGCTCTTGGCTGTTTTTTTTTTTTCATAACATTTTTATTCTTCTAGTCTTATAATGATACTTTTTTGTGAGTGTGGCTTACATGACCATGATTGTCTTTATTCCAGCTCTAATAATAGCAGTAGCTTCAAATCAGGATTATCTAGAGAATGTCAAGGAAATCTATGCAATACTTGACTCATGGTGTTGTTCTGTGGTAGGCTAAACTGACAAGCACTTGACTGAAAATGTGTGTTCATTATTTCCACTGTCCTGTATGTCTGCATTGAATGAACGGACAAGGCATCCTCCTGCTCATATGTGGACTCTGACACTAGCTGTTCAGTTCCTGTTTGACATTGATCATAAAGTTGTGCATTTCCCTGTGTGTATTTCACAGGGGGAAATGACTAAGGCTAATTGAGCTACAGACGCCTTTGAAATATGTTAGTGGTCTTCTGACTCACATTGTCTCCCCCAAACATGTCAGTTTTTCCTCTCATTTCTATAGGGTACTTTGGATGTAGCATTTGGGAGGAGGTGTCAGATATAGATGGGAAACCTAATGTCTTCCTCAGTCCCCATGGTTTATGTAAAGGCTCAGTGATCATGAGAAGGAACCAAAGATGTCTCCATAGTTATCATCTTTGGTATTTTTGTTCTTTTCCGCATCATTTTTTTTCTTGTTCAATAAAATAAGCAACAGTTAATATCCGAGTAGTTTGTTCAGTGAAATTGTGTGCTTGTGAGAAAGGGCCAGCGGTTATTATTTCTGAAGAGATGTGAGTGATTCAAGATCTGTTATCTCCTTATATTCTAGGCCCGGTGAGAAGAAGGCAGAGCTGTTCAGATGTTTGTACATAGAGATAAAATCTTATCTGAAAATAGAAGAAATTCAGCTATATGCATTTGTTTCAAGTGTATACATCCATTCGATTGTGCCAGGGGTTACAGGAGAGATTGCAGACTTCAATTGAAAGTTTTCTATATTCTGTTTGCAAGAATTCGTTGTAGGGCTCAGAGTGGGCTAGCACAAAATACAAAACCCAATTCAAATGAAGTTGGGAAGATGTGTAAATTGTAAATAAAAACAGACTAAAATGATTTGCAAATCCTTTTCAACCCATATTCAATTGAATACACTAAAAATATAACATATTTAATGTTCAAACTGATAAACTTTGGTTTTTTTTGCAAATAATCATGAACTTTAGAATTTGATGGCAGCAACATGTGACAATCACGTTTGGAAAGGTTGCAAAAAATACCAAGAAATTTAAAGGAATGCTCATCAAACATCTATTTGGAACATCCCACAGGTGAGCAGGCTAATTGAGAAAGGGGGGGGCGATGATTGGGTATAAAAGCTGCTTCCCCAAAAAATTCTCAGTCATTCACAAGCAAGGATGGGGCGAGGTTCACCACTTTGGGAACAACTGCATGTGCAAATAGTCGAACAGTTTAAGAACAACATTTCTCAAAGTTCAATTGCAAGGAATTTAAAGATTTCAACATCTACGGTCCATAATATTATCAAAAGGTTCAGAGAATCTGGAGAAATCACTGCACATAAGCAGCACAGCCAGAAACCAAGATTGAATGCCCGTGACCTTTGATCCCTCAGGTGGCACTGTATCAAAAACCAACATCAATGTGTAAAGATTTCACCACATGGGCTCAGGAGCACTTCAGAAAACCACTGTCAGTAAATACAGTTTGTTGCTACATCTGTAAGTGCACGTTAAAACTCAACTGTTGCAAAGCTAAAGCCATTTATCAACAACATCCAGAAACGACGCTGGGCCCGAGCTCATCTAAGATGGACTGATGCAAAGTGGAAAAGTGTTCTGTGGTCTGACGAGTCCACATTTCAAATTGTTTTTGGAAATAGTGGACGTCATGTCCTCCGGGCCAAAGAGGAAAAGAACCATCCGGACTGTTATCAACGCAAAGTTCAAAAGCCAGCATCTATGATGGTATGGGGGTGTATTAGTGCCCAAGGCATGGGTAACTTACACATCTGTGAAGGCAACATTAATGCTGAAAGGTACATACAGGTTTTGGAGCAACATATGCTGCCATCCAAGCAACGTCTTTTTCATGGACGCCCCTGCTTATTTCAGCAACACAATGCCAAGCCACATTCTGCACGAGTTACAACAGTGTGGCTTCACAGTAAAAGAGTGCGGGTACTCGACTGGCCTGCCTGCAGTCCAGACCTGTCTCCCATTGAAAATGTGTGGCGCATTATGAAGTGTAAAATACGGCAACAGAGACCCCGGACTGTTGAACAATTGAAGCTGTACATCAAGCAAGAATGGAAAAGAATTCCACCTTCAAAGCTTCAACAATTAGTCTCCTCAATTCCCAAACGTTTATTGAGTGTTGTTAAAAGGAAAGTTGATGTAACACAGTGGTAAACATGCCCCTGTCCCAACTACTTTGGCACGTGTTGCAGCCATGAAATTCTGAGTTAATTATTATTTGCAAAAAATCAATAAAGTTTATGAGTTTGAACATTAAATATCTTGTCTTAGTAGTGTATTCAATTGAATATAGGTTGAAAAGAATTTACAAATCATTGTATTCTGCATTCATTTACGTTAATCACAATTTCCCAACTTAAGTGGAATTGGGTTTTGTAAAAATAACCAATAAACACAACTTAAACATCAAACTAACACTGACAAAGGGTGAAAATCATGAATCATGCTGATCTCAATTGGATGTTTGGTATAAATATGAAGAAATATACTGGTTAGTGTACCAGCCATCCAGCAAGTTGTTAAGACTGCACTCACAAAACACCTCGAGTTAAAGTGCCAATATTTACTAACACAAACAGCTGTGTGACAGCTGATCCAGAGGCCATCGGCTCATGGCGTCCCTTCAGAAGATAGGGCCTGAAAAAAAAAGACTTTATGGTTAGCTTCCGGAAATATCACTTGGAAAAAACATAATCAAGGTTTAGGGCTTCACAAGTGTGTCTTCATCAAACTGGACGAACAACGGCATCTCGCGAATTAAGTGGCATCGTCTTTGTGTGTTTTTCATACACAATAGTAAATCCTTACTGTGTGTATTTATGTGAATCGTTTCTCTCGTTAAAGCCTTAAAATCGGTACTATTCGTTATTCATTAGGGGGTCAAACCCATATGGTCATACTAACTTTAGGGCAGAGTCCCACTGCCATTCCAGTCCAGTTGATGGCGGTAACACATTACCGTGATATCAGGGCGGGAACCAGAAGAAGAAGAAGAAGCCCATCTTCCTCTTCCGCCGGGGTCTTGGCTCTTCGAACACGAGTGTTGATTCGTTTTGTCTTTAAGGAAGGTCCATTAAACAGATCAAATAGACGGAGTGATATCACCTCGCTGCCAAAATGGTATGTGTAGTTCTTACTGTCTCCTACGGTACATATGCTCTCACAGAGCATGTTATATTCCCCTACAACAGTAAAGAAGCGGTCACTAGCTTTGAAATTAGCCTAGCTTAAACCAGTCATACGCATTTAGATGTTTCAGCGAGAAATGAGTAAATATAACAAATGAAAGTAACCGGTCTCTCCTCAGCATGTTTAGGGTTAAGGTTTAACAAGTATTTAGCAGTAAATTCATCCTTCTGCTTCTTCTAACGGTGTTGAAGGTTTTACTGTACTTTTAAAACTGTTCAGATAAAATGTCTCAAAATGTCCACAGAAACCCATCCTGCTTCAGGGTCATGAGAGGTCAATTACACAGATCAAGTACAACAGAGAAGGAGATCTGCTGTTCTCTGTAGCAAAAGACACTGTGAGTTGATATTTGGACTCAGTACCTGCTGACATTATCTCTGTGTTCCTCCACTAAGCTGGTGTTGTGTTCATGAGTTGGGTTTGTTTCATTTGTCCCATTGTAGGTAGCCAATGTGTGGTACTCTGTCAATGGTGAAAGGCTGGGTACCTACAATGGACACACAGGAGCGGTGTGGTGTGTTGACTGTGACTGTATCCTTCCAAAACTTGTGTCAGTGTAAATGTATGCTGTGTTACGCAGTGTTCATGAAACATAAGGTTATCTTCAATCAAATATTTTTGGATCCTCAATATGACCTCATTTAGGGGACACCAAAAATGTGTTGACGGGATCAGCAGACAACAGCTGTCGGCTGTGGGATTGTGAGACTGGTGAGTGAGCATTTGTTTGATTGTGAGACTGAAGTCTCTGTGTTGTGGGTTCAACAGTTTTCCCTGTCAGTGGGAAATTCTGGGGGCTTAAGAAGTTTTTTCCTAGCTTGATGGGACCTCCACTAATCCCAGCTCCTCTGCACCACACAGGTAAACAGCTGGCCCTGCTCAACACCAACTCTGCAGTCAGAACATGTGGATTTGACTTCAGCGGCAACATCATCATGTTCTCTACAGACAAACAAATGGGTTACCAGTGTTTTCTAAACTTCTTCGATCTGAGGGATCCACAGCAGATTGGTAAATCCCAACCCACTCAAACACACAACATATAACGGATATGTTCACTCTATACCAGGAAGATGATAACCCTAAAAAGTTTGTTGTAGACCAAAGATATATATCTATATCTATAGATCTATATATATAACAAGTTTCAGAGGTACAACAATCCCTCCTCTGTCTCTGTCTCTGCAGAGGACAACCAGCCCTACCTGTCATTACCTTGCAGTGATTACAAAATTACCAGTGCTGTGTGGGGTCCTCTGGGGGAATTTGTTATAGCTGGTCACGAGAATGGGGAGATCAATCAGTTCAGTGCAAAGGTGAGACAGACACACACTCTGTTTAAATGAAAAAAACAATTCTTATAACACTGCTATATTCGTAGTACTCAGACGAAAAAGAGATGCTGTCAGTTTGCCTGCAGTTTTTTCATACATATTGCATTTATTGAGACTATTTTATATATAATATAAAACACTGTAAATTTGGACCTTTGAAAGATATCCAGCGTCTTGGCTTAACAGAGTACGTATATTTCATAAATGTAAATAATAGTTTTTAACTGAAATGTTGTTAATGTGTTATTATTGCCAGTCTGGGGAAATCCTAAAGAAGGCTAAAGAGCATACCAAGCAGATCAATGACATTCAGACGTCCGTGGATCTCACTATGTTCATCAGTGCCTCAAAGGACAACACTGCCAAGGTACGAAGCTTGTCTGCTCCTCTGGCACTCTGACACAGACAACAAAAATGGGGTTGCAGTCACACAAATGTCTGTTGGAGGCCAAAGGTTTATGCCAAGTCATTAATTTAGTTGGGTGATCATGTAATTTTTTTTACTTTTTGTGCACAAAATAGTGATTGCTGAGCTCTGACTTATCTTGCTTGCTATAATGTCATGCTTTGGTTCACAATGGCTTTGTCTGCCCTTTCTTCTCTAAGCTGTTTGACTGCACTTCTCTGGATCATATAAAGACCTTCAAGACAGAAAGACCTGTCAACTCTGCAGCCATCTCCCCAATTATGGATCATGTAAGTGGGAACTGCAAACGTTCTGTCTCTTAAATAACTGAGGATTGATCATCAAACAACTGTGTACAAATAGTTCTTTATGTAAAACTTAAAACTTATGTGTGTTTGTTCTGCAGGTGGTGATGGGAGGTGGACAGGAAGCCATGGAGGTCACAACTACCTCCACAAGGATTGGCAAGTTCGAGGCCAGGTTAGGAAAAGCTTTGCTGATTCCAGATGTCTTAAAATACCCACTTTGAAAATATCAGTTACCCTCGATCATTGATACATTTGTCACTTTGCCAACCCAATTTGGCAGTCCAGACCAGGCCCAAGTGAGTGTCACCCCAGAGTCAGTTTGATCCCTGTGAGTACCTAGGCAAGGTACACAGGTGCCACATCAACAGCGGAGTACAGAAAAAACAGTAGGACCAGAATGCTGCCAGGCTGTCAAATTTGCTCTACAAAAGCAGCAGAAAATGTTCCCCCTTATTGAAAGAGAGTAGACAATAAAAATGTGACTACTGTACTAGAGGAAGGGGGAATATTAAGGATTAGATGGAGCATAATATGCACAAGTTAATGGGTGTACAGGAAAAGTATCATGGTCTACAAGCTAATAAGGTTTTAAGACATTAACACCACATTGACTTGCAGGAAGAACAAGGGGCTCTGCTGATTGTGCTGGATTTTAGAAATGGGTATAAACTAAAAAAAACAAACACCTTTTCCCCATCACTCAGGGAAATATGTACGACAAAAACAGACTGTTAGAGTGCTGTGTAGCCCTAAGTACTGGTGAGTGAGTGATTAGATAGCGCTCTCTCTCACTCCTCCCCCCTCTCTCTCAGTGCAGCAGGATGCATTCTCAGTGCATGATTGTACTTATGAAAGCTATAATCCAACTATCTGTTGGTCTTTTGGAGCAGTGTAGGGAAACTAGGCTTGAGGCCTGTAATACGAAGCTGGATTTGATTTTAGCGAGATAACTCCTGGAATAACTCCTGGGTTTTCTGTACTACGAAGGTGGATTTCTTTTTATCCAAGTCCGTTGTCCCAGTAACTTGTGCGGAAAGCCAAACCTGCACCAGAGCAGGTTAAGTTTCAGGATAAGATCTCAGCGGGTATAAAAGACTGCCCACTGACCTTTTCGAATCTCTTGGAAAGTGGCTCACCCACTTTTGACAGAGTGCACAGATAGTGAGAGGAGCGCTTTGCTGAGGGCGTTATATTTGTGATCGTTCAAATCGGTTTGATTTACGTTTTCCTTGGACAGCCTCAGTATTCAGGGAACATGAAGTCTAAGCAAGGCACTAATTTTTGTGAGGCTCCAAGTTCCAGTTTCATACGGCATATCAGTCATCATTTAGAATTTACTGAAGCAGTCTAGAAAACTCTTTTTAACCCTGATTGTGTCCGCAGATGATAACATGTGACTATCAGATGATGGAGAAAAAAGAAAAAAGCTCCTCACCATGGCAGTGTGTGGAAATCCCTGTTTACATGTTAAAATATGTACAAATGAAATCTAACAATAAACCTACTAACCACTTTGACGGATGTATTTATATTTATTTTTATTTGCTCCCATGTTCTCTTTTTCACAATCGGAAAATTTTGGCAGCAGTCCCTCCGACTTCTAGCGGCTGCAGCAGTCTTGCACCTCGCCGTTATTATGTTGTGGTACTGCTCGTATTTGTGTTAAATAATGCTCTGTTCTTCTGAAACGCGCAGCCTTCTCCATTGTGGAGATTGGTTCGGAGGGGCTGACCCCACCCCCTTTACGTGTGCGTGCACAGATCTAGACTGGCCTCAATTGGATACAGTTATCGAGTTGATATTTTGCCTCGTAGTATAGCTGGTCGGGATTACAGAGATCTGGTGAAGTTGAGCGAGTTGTGGCAGAGTTCTCCTGGGTGTTTATCCAGCTTCGTAGTACAGGCCTCTGGTGTGAACCCTTATATACATTCTGCTCCAGGCTTTGGTGTTTATGCTGTAACCTGCCATTCTTCATCACCAGGTTCTTCCATGCAGCATATGAAGAGGAGTTTGGCAGAGTTAAAGGTCATTTCGGACCAATTAACTGTGTTGCATTCCATCCTGACGGCAAAAGGTGAGAAACAATCAGATCTTCAAAATACAATGTGTGGTTTTAGTAAATGTTAAGTCTTTGTGTGTGTCACTGTGTAACTTTCTTCTTACTCTTGTTTTCGTTTACAGCTACAGCAGTGGAGGAGAAGACGGATATGTAAGGATTCATTACTTCGACCCCCAGTACTTTGATTTTGAACTTGAGGCATAATGTCAGGTCCCTTGACTCTGTAGCCTGAACTGCCACCACAACCAGATTGGAGGAAAAACTGATAACATGCATTGGCTTTCCCTGAACTCTGCCTCTTTCCTTATGTGGAAACAAAGTTGGAAACATTTTTAAGCAGGAAATATTGGTTGCCTGTGACCTTGAAGTAAAAATAAATTGGCAATTTCAGTAACTGTTGTTTGTGTTTTAAGTCATTAAGATTGAAGTGCTTTTCATGTCCTGTGTTGGAAAAATAATCATGTCTTATTAATTTATTCCTGCATAATTTACATCATTTATTCCCTCCAATATTTCATATTGTTAACCTACAACTCTGTATCCCAAAAACTTGGGAAGCTGTGAAATGTGTGAAGTAAGCAGAATCTGAAAAATTTCTCTCTCCATACATACATTTATTCATATGTATATATGTATGTATATATATATATATATATATATATATATATATGTATATATATACATATATATTTAATTAAATCTTTTTATGGGATAACACAAAAGAATAAATGTAGAATAATGAATAACAGTGTGAATTTATTGTAAAAATATATACAAAATTACTCAACACAGAGCTATTAACATGTACACCCCTGGCAACAAAATTGAGTAATCTCTTCAAAGCTCTTATTGTTTTCATTTTGTAAATTATTTTCAAAATGATTACGATCAGCAGTTTTTTAGTTCAAGGCTGCTATATGGAAACCTTAAAAAGCACACATGTACACTACAGGCCAAATGTTTGGAAGCAAGATCAGATTTGTACAAAAAAAGATCATAGTTTCATTAATATAATTTGCAACACAATAAACATGACTATTGTGTAAAGAGTAACTTATCAGAAGACATTTTGACTATAATTATTAGGTATTTGAGTTATTGTTGCTTAGATTTTGGTTTCTTTAAAGTAACCTCCTCTGGCTTTAACAAAAGCTTGGCATATAGTATATAGTTTTTTAAGGTATGTTCCAGGGATTGCATTCCAAGCTTTCTTAATTTCATTAAAAAGAGACTGCTGATTCGTGGGACGCGTTTTTCTGACTGATCGATCCAATTCATCCCGCACAAGCTCAATTGGAGAAAGGTCTGGAGACTGAGGGGGCCAAACCATCTTTTGGTTTGAACCAGAGTTTGTAGTAACTCTCTTTCATCCAGGTCTTTTTCTATCATCATAACTTCCAGGTTCCTCTAGTCTCTTCAGAGTGTAGCGGACTCCTTCGTTAAACACCTTTAGGTGTTTTGAAATTTCTCTTTCTGTGTATCCTTCTTTCCTCAATGTACAAATCTGTACTTTTGTTTCTTTACTCAGTTGCTTCTTTCTAGCCATTTTTGCGGTAGTTTGAACACAGTTGAGATTTATTAGGATTTTTGTATGCAGACTCTCAAAAGCCAAAAAGTTAAAGTGAATAATCCAACTGTGATTTTTTTTTTTTGCTTTTGCACTGAAGTTGTGACTCTTGCAAATGTTTTCAACCCTAAAACTAAGCCCTTACTATCTTTTGCTGACATATATTTAGCAATGGTCTGTTAACATCAATGTATATCTTAAGGTAAATGGAGTAAAATGGTGCATTTCCATGAAAGCAACATCTGATCATGGAATAAATACATCCCAAAGTACATATAACTCATGCTGGATTAAAAAAAAAAAGCATTGTGGACAAAAACTTGAAGTTACTCCTAACTGTTCGGCCTGTAATGGCCTTGCTTCCAAACTTTTGGCCTGCAGTGTAGGTCTAAGTTAGCATAACAATTGTATTCAAGCCTTTATCTTGGTGTCCAGGACCTTCAGCATGCCTAGCAACTTATGCTTATTGCCCCCATGGTCTCTTATAATAATAATAAATAATAATGCATCAGATTTCATATAGCGCTTTATCAGAGACCCTCAAAGCGCTTTACATTGGATACATCATTCATTCGCTCACACAGTCACACTTCGGTGGTGGTAAACTACCTTGGTAGTCACAGCTTCCCTGGGGTAGACTGACGGAAACGTGGCTGCCATTTTGCGCCGACGGCCTCTCCGACCACCACCACACAACACTCACAATCATACACCAGTGGAGGACACACACTGGGAGCAAGGTGGGTTAAGTGTCTTGCCTAAGGACACAACGGACAGACTTATAATAGAAGAGACAGAAAGACGCAATGCCACAAAAGAGTAGACACTTCAAATTAGAATGTACTACGTCGGATTATTATTGTGTGACTACCTTTACTCTATATTTTAACATTTTTGTCATTTTTTATCATTTTCCTCAAAAATCCTTTAAATTTGTCCATTGGGCAAAAATAAACACTGACATTGAACTGATTGTAATAATTGTCTGCTCATATTTCCATTTGTGGGACTAATAAAGAAGTATCTTATCTTATATTCACTAGTGATTCACCAAAATGTCTAATTCCCTGTGCTTTCAAATTCAAAACACCCAAAAAGAGCCATAAACTTAATTTTAAGAAATTGTAGATAGTTTCTGTGATTTACTGCCAAATTTCATGGTATTATTTACAATTAAGGGTGCAAAAAGACTAATCGGTTATTATCAATTGAGATTAATTGATAATTCCGGCAATAAATCATTCCAGCTCTTTGAGAATGTGCCAGAAAAATTGAAAAAGACTTTTCCTTTATGGTTTTCCATGTTCTGGCCAGTAGGTGTCAGTATAAGAGACCATGATGTTGTTGTTGAATGAGAGATGCTGCACAGTCTACCATTTACTGTGACTACTGCCAGTTTCCAGCAGATGCTGAGAGTTCAAACAATATTATTTTCACAACTATAACATAATGGCTTTCTTGGTTTTAAAGATACTCAAGTTTTTATTATTATTCACTTTAAATTGTTTACATTTCTTTTCCCTTTAGGCATCTTTATCAGTTTGGTTTGAGTGTAGTTTTGCCTACAAGTCAACTTACAATATCACTGTGAACCAGGTGAGTTTATCCAGGACACGGCTGGAGTGATTAGTTGACCACGAAGACCTCTGACCCCTTGAAGTGAAAAGAAGACAGTAGATGTGAAACCACTAAGTCAGGATTATAAATAGGGAAAAAGGATGCATTCCGGTTGGCAGCAGGCAGGCGAGCATGATACCGTGAATGCTCCTCACAAATCTCCACAAATGTCTCTAAAAGTTAAGTTTAAACGAGAATCTATGTAGGCTTAAAATAACACGTATATGTGGGATGAATCTGCGATCTGGTGCGGCCACTAAAGTCAATATTGCCAAAAAGAAAACAAAGAAGAAAGACGCGACAAACATTTCAAACAAAGAAATGGCGACGGGTAGCCTCGAAGCTACGATCCAAACAATGATGCAGGAGCTCAAAGGAGAGATCAAAGGGCTCAAAGAAGATCTTATCAAACAAATTGGGAGCCTCAGAACGGACGTCGAGTCTTTCGCGACCGAGATTAAACAAGTTCAAAAGGACGTAAAAGAAGTCCGGGCAGAGATGGGAAATGCGGTGGACAAGATCGCAGGAGCCGAGGAAAGAATCAACCAGTTGGAGGAAGGAGAGGTGACTATAAACAACGCACTTAAACACCTCCTACGGGAACATAAGAAGATAAATCAAAGCCTGGAGTATCAAGAACAAAAATCAAGGCAATTTAACGCCCGAATTTTTCAAGTAATTGAAGGAATAGAACAACAGGATATGGTGGGTTTCGTTAAATCAATACTGGTGGAACAGTTGAAGATACCAGCCGACACATTCCACATCTGTGCAGCCCACCGCTCCCTCGCCAAAAAGCCGACGGGAGAAGATGCAGCACCTCGGTCTATTGTTGTCCGCTTTCTGTCGTGGAACACCCGAGAGAAAGTGGTAAAAACAGCGTGGGCGAAAAAAGACATTACAGCTGGAGGTAAACGCATTTATTTTGACAGAGACCTACCTGAAAAGGTACAGAAAGAGAGACGCAGATATGCCCCACTAAGACTACAACTGAAAGAAAAAAAGATTAAGTCCTTCATAATACACCCGGCGAAACTGAAGGTCTTCGAAGAGGAAGGATCGTTCATTATTTACAACACACCGGAGGATGCGGAGACGCAACTACGGGCCAAGGGATTAATCTCCACAGAGCCGTGCGTCGGAGCGCACCGTGGCAAGCATGGCACACTGCGCAAAGAAGGAGCACAATCGGCACCTTTCCAGAGGAGCGGCGGAGATGAAGAGACTTTGGAGACCCTACTAGAAGACGCTATGAGGGGACTGTAAAAGGACTTGAAGTTATAGTGAACGGTGGCCTTATGCTCATCTCAGGATGCGTAATGGAGAGGTAAACACACTCTTTCTCCTAAGTGGAGCAACACAGGAATGGGAGGACAGTACCCAGCCACTAGACTTGTATGGTTTGAAAGTTAATGACTGAATTTAGCCTAGAATACAGGACTCTTTTTCTTTCTCCACTTTATTCTCATCAGCGGGTTTTAAGCCTACTCTATACTTGCCCCATGCTTTTTCTGTTTTAATGGGACTTAAATACGCCTGATTTCAATCAAGCATGGGGTCTCAGTTTCCCTCTCTTTTCTTTTCATCTTCTTTTTTTTTCATTTAAGTTATGCCATATCTAATTTTTATTTATCATGAATGATCCCTAAACGAACTGGGAATTATAGGGGTGGGGGGTGCTTAGGAGGGGGGAAAATGCTTTGGAAAGAAGAAAAGAAAAGGAAAAGTATTTATGCTGGGGTACTTTTTTTTTTTTTAGGTTCGGTTTAATACTCTACTCCAAGTGTGTGAATAACTAAAAAAAAGTATTTATTTTGGGGTATTTCTTTTTATTATTATTATTATTTTCTGCTTAGGAAGGGGGAAAATGCTTTGGAAAGAAGAAAAGAAAAGGAAAAGTATTTATGTTGGGGTACTTTTTTTTTTTTTTTTTTAGGTTCTGTTTAATACTCCACCTCAAGTGTGTGAATAATTTAGTTAAAGAGACGGAGGAGGGACATACGCCTGTACGCAGCCCACCATGCAAATATGGGCTCTGTTAAAGCTCATATTGGCCTCATGGGTTACCATGGGGCAGGAGTCTTTCTATGAAAGCTCCCTATTTCACATAACAATATTAATGTGGAATATCTCTTGTAACCATAGAGAGGTTACAGACCCTGGAAGTGCACATCTGGGTCCTTTGTTTGTGTGTGTTATGTTTTCGATACGTGCGTTATTTTTTCAGTTTATAGGCTTTGAATATGAAGCAGCTGGTATCCAAGAGAAGAATAATGGGAAAACTTAAACTAATTTCCTTGAATACAAATGGTTTAAATAATCCAATAAAAAGGAAGAGAGTATTTCAAAAACTTAAAAAGGAAGGAGGGGAAATTATTTTTCTACAGGAAACACATCTTAATAAAGTGGAACACGTAAAACTGGAGAAATTGGCAACCAGCCAAGTTTTCGCCTCCTCCTTTACATCGGCTAAAAGGGGTGTGGCAGTCCTAATTAAAAATAATCTTATGTTTAATAGTGAAAAATGTATTAAAGACAAGGAAGGGAGGTACGTTCTGGTAATTGGTCAAATAGAAGAACAATACATAACCCTCGTCAATGTTTATAACCCACCTGGACAAGGAACAGATTTAATGAAAAAAATCCTAACATTATTAATGACAGAAGGGAAGGGTATGATCATAATGGGGGGAGATTTTAATTTAATTATGAATCAAAAGGACACACAGAGCAAAATAAAACATAAAGCAGAACAAGCTGCAATGTTAATGAAGAAAGCCCAAATCGAGTTGGGGCTAGTAGATGTGTGGCGCTGCTTACACCCCCAGGAAAAGGCTTTCACTTTTTTCTCTGGTGCTCATGACGTCTACTCAAGATTAGACTATTTTTTTATTTTTAAGAATGAGATTTCAAAGGTCATAAAATGTGAAATATTACCCATAGCAATAACAGATCATGCACCAGTTATAATGGAAATAAACCTGAAAAGGGAACAAGGGGAAACATTATGGAGGTTAAATAACTCACTGCTGGAGGATCAGAGTTTCAAAGTGAAGATGGAACAAAGTGTGAAGTCTTTTTTTGAGATAAATGATAAGGAAGTGACACCTATTATTCTATGGGAAGCGGCAAAAGCAACTATAAGGGGTGAAATAATAGCATACTCATCTCATCAAAAGAGGAAAAGGGAAAGAGAAAAAAAATTTTTGGAAAATGAAATAAAAAGACTTCAGGAACAGCATGAAAGAAACTTGAACAAAGAAACATACAGACAACTGAAAACAGCGAAAAAAGCTTTAGACACTATAGAAATACATGAAATTGAAAAGGACCTTATGCTGTGTAGGCAGACTTATTACGATAACAGTCCAAAAGCATTGAAAATATTAGCAACCAAATTAAAGAAACAAAAAGAAAAAAGTGCAATAGTAACTATTAAGGATGGAAATGACGAGCCCCAGAGAGGTAAATCAAATATAGCAGCATGTTTCAGAGACTATTATCAAACCCTTTATACTCCAGAACAAGCAGATGTGAGCATGCAAAATATTAAAGAGTATCTAACACCTCTAAACCTTCCTGTAGTAACAGATACACAAAATAAAGATTTAGTTAAACCAATAACAGAAGCCGAAATTACAAAGGTTATACAGAAAAGCAAAACTGGGAAAAGCCCTGGAAGTGATGGCTTTACAAATGAATTTTTTAAGTGTTTTAGAGTTTTGTTATTACCTATCCTTGGCAGGGTCTTTAATTACATTTTAGAAACAGGAGTGTGGCCAGACACCTGGAATTCTGCAATTATTACTGTAATACCAAAAGAAGGAAAAGATTTGACAAATTGCTCATCCTACAGACCGATATCTCTTTTAAATGTTGATCAAAAGATATTCACATCAATCATAGCCAATAGACTCTCACACATACTCCCAGATATAATTAATTCAGATCAAACTGGATTTGTCAAGGACCGTCTTTTAAGTGATAATTTGAGGCGTACTCTCAATATTATAGACCAAACAGTGATGATGAAACAACAGATGCTGACATTAAGCTTAGATGCCGAAAAGGCTTTTGATAGAGTCTCTTGGACGTTTTTACTAGGAGTATGTGAGAAGTTTGGCTTTCATAAAACATTTATTACACTGATTGAAGGAATGTATAAAGAACCAAATGCAAGAGTAAGAGTTAATGGGATGCTATCTAAGACCATCAATTTGAAACGAGGAATAAAACAAGGAGATCCCATATCACCCCAAATTTTTAATTTATGTATTGAACCTTTAGCAGAACAAATTAGGATAAATAATGAAATAAAGGGAGTTAATGTAAAGGGAGAAGAACATAAACTAGCAATGTATGCAGATGATATCATTGTATACCTCACAGAAATCCGCCAATCTCTGCCTAGTTTATTAAAGGAAATAACAAACTATAGTATTATGTCTGGCTACAAGCTAAATTTAAATAAAACAGAAGCGATGTTAGTGGGGGGCCATCTGGAAAATGAATTTAAAAAACAGTTTAATATAAAATGGGATCAGAATAAAGTGAAATATTTAGGAGTAATCATACCTAACAATTTTGACGAATTATATAATTGCAACTATGTGCCCTTGGAAAATGCTGTGAAACAAGATCTCAGTAGATGGAAAATAACACCCCTGACTCTCCTAGAAAGAATTAAGATTATAAAAATGTATGTTCTGCCACGCTTCTTATTTTTATTCCAAAACTTGCCTTTGTATATATCACCGACACGCTTCCATACTTGGGAGGGAATGCTGAGAAAATTTATATGGGACGCTAAGAAGCCAAGAGTTAAATTAAAATTATTGCAACAGAACAAAGACAGAGGTGGGTTGGCCTTACCTAATCTGTGTCATTATTACTATGCAGCACAGATTAAACCTATACTGATATGGATGAACAATAAGAGAAACCCTAAATGGAAGCGTATGGAATTGAGTCTGGTCGAGTCACTCAGCACATTGATCTTTACACCTTATGATAAAGCACAGATGAAAACACTCAACTACTCTATACGTAATACTTTTAGGAGTTGGAAAACCATCTGTAAAATGTGTAAAATCAAGGAACAAGAAGCTACCTGTATGAGAGAAATGTCATGCGACTCAGATTTCACTCCAAATAGAATAGATCAGGTTTTTAAGATATGGGAAGGGAAAGGTCTTCAGAGATTCTTTCAAATGTATAATGACCAAGGAATGGTCTCTTTTGAAGATATAGTAGAACAATACAGTCTTCCTAGAAATCATTTTTTTAGATATCTGCAAGTGAGAAGCTACCTAAAAGATAAACTTAAAATTAGAACTCTTGGAAACCTTCACCCTATCCTGAGATACGTAACAAAATCTCATCAAAGACATGATTACAAAAACACAATTGGACAACTTTATCAAATATTTCAGGAAAACTTTGTTGAAGATCTAGATAATATTAAGGAAAAATGGGATAAAGAGCTGAGAATTACTATAGGAAGAAATGAGTGGAATCAGAGTTTCATGGACATTTTCAAACACATAAGATCTCCCTTCTGGCAGGAATATGCCTGGAAGATGAATATACGGTACTTCCAAACACCACTGTCCGTATCAAAGTACACATTAAACTCTAATTGTTGGAGGGAATGTGGGGAGAATAAGGCTGACCATACCCATATATTTTTTACATGTTCCAAAGTACAAAGCTTCTGGCTGAAGGTCTCACACACTATAGAACAAATATTTGGAAGAGATATTCAATTAGAAAATCACAATATAATTCTAGGAACACGTCCCAAACGATTGAGGAGCCAAGATCTTTATCTCTTCTGTATACTGAGAATGACTGCACTCAAACAAATTACAAGAGGTTGGAAAAGTGTGGACCACCCAAGGGTGGATAGGTGGCTGGAAACAATGGAAAATATGTATTTAATGGAAAAGGTGACATATAAAATTAATGGCAAGGAAACTTTGTTTGAGAAAAGATGGGTCTCTTATCTTTCAAATAAGGATAACCTGTATGCCTAAAAACTGAATTTTCATTGCTGAAACAAACACAACAAAGCCTATTTTTTATTTTTTTTTCTATTTTATTTATTAACATGTTTTTGTGTAGAAATGTCATGTTTTACGTCTCTGTTTGAGTTTATTTCTGTGTGAGAAAAAAAAAAAAAGGGTCAAAATGTCTGTAAAAAAGTGATATAAATG
The DNA here is from genome assembly GCA_962446985.1 of Xyrichtys novacula. Lineage (NCBI taxonomy): Eukaryota > Metazoa > Chordata > Actinopteri > Labriformes > Labridae > Xyrichtys > Xyrichtys novacula. The sequence continues at coordinate 25,909,139 of OY660884.1, read as the reverse complement.
ATGAAAAAGAAACATTGATGAAATGGCAATTGATTTGTATTGCTATATGTTACGGACCTAATAAAGTATTAAAAAAAAAAAAAAAAAAGTTTTTATTATTATTCACTTTAAATTGTTTACATTTCTTTTCCCTTTAGGCATCTTTATCAGTTTGGTTTGAGTGTAGTTTTGCCTACAAGTCAACTTACAATATCACTGTGAACCAGGTGAGTTTATCCAGGACACGGCTGGAGTGATTAGTTGACCACGAAGACCTCTGACCCCTTGAAGTGAAAAGAAGACAGTAGATGTGAAACCACTAAGTCAGGATTATAAATAGGGAAAAAGGATGCAGAGGGCGTGGGGTCACTAGAGATAGTAGTGCTGGTGAGTCAGATGACCTCTTAACCAATCAGATGCTTTTTCTTCAGATGCTGGAGACTGTGAAAGAGAATGACATATCTGATGTGTTGAGAGGCCCCCCACACTGAATAATCTGTCACCCCATCTTACTCTCTATATATATTTATATAAAAAACTTTTAGAGTAGCCGATGAAATTATTTATTTTCAAGGAATGTTGCCAGAGCTTGTCAAACGAAGGCAAAGAGTAACCTAAAGGAGTGAAACTACTTTTAAGTCTTCCTCTTAAAATCTAACACAGATGTTAAGGTTTTTTCTTTCTGAAACAATCAGAAAAAATGGTGAAAAAAAAAATCACTGAAATAAAAAAAATGCTCAGAAATGGCTTTTTTACTGTAAAATGATCATTTAGACAATGATCAATTAATTACGCCAGTTACAATTGGTTTGTCCTCAACCTTTCTTCACTGCTCTAGACTCGTTTGTGACAACATTTCCATAAACCTCTTACAAATTGACCTTCAGGTTTTTTTTAAAAACTCATTAAAGAAACAAAAAAGGTATAAATAACCATGAAGACACAAATTGGCAGAAGACCAAGATTTATTTACCATTATCAACTTTACGATAAAACCAGTAACATCTGGAAACATAAGCAAAATAAAGAACAGAAATCAATCCAATATTAACAGAGACAAAATAGATTCAGGCTTACACACAATAGATAAACATGTCTGCTTCATATCAAACTGCAGCAGTGAACAAAGCGAGCTGAGTGCTCTTTTTTTATAGTAAAATAATAATCACAGTTTTCTACTTTTGTCTTTAACGAATAATAGCTTTTCTGAATCTGTAAGAGGGTTCTCTGTAATGCACCTAATAGCATTTAAAACTTGTCAGACTGTAAAAATGTGGCAAGTCTGTTTATTTGGGTTTGAAATGTATTCCTTTTAAAAATCATTTAAAGTGATGGTGGCAGTGTTCTGGTGTCTTATCAAGGCCCATTTCTTTAGGATGGAAGCAAACTGGGCTACAGATTTTGAAGGAGAGATACTTGGTCATCATTCTTCCCCATCCACTTGTTCTATATAACATAACAGTAAGCAGGGAGGTGATCTAGTGAATCTTTGTCTGTCTTATCACAACAAAAAGTGGCACATTTCATGTTCATATACATGTGTATTTACATAAACATATATCAATTTACCCATGAATGCATACACACACACACTCACGCACGCACACATACATATGTATGTGTGTGTATGTATAAAATATACACTGTTAGACTTTCTTTAGCACGAAAAAAGTTCCTTTCGTTTTCTGTGAGATAATGGTCAATCACTCTTTCTTTTCAGAGGCAGAGGGGGTCGAGCTGTTCTCAGGGCCAGGTGCAACAGCCTCTTTGGCCTCCTCCTTGGCGGCCTCCCCTTCAGCCAGCCCCTTCTCTGAATTTGGAGTCTCAGCTGCAGTAGGAACCTCCTCCTTCGATTCCTTATTTTTCTCCTCTTCCGCAGGCTTCTCCTCAGCTGGTGTGGTGGTTGTTGCAACTTCTTCTTTCACAGCTTCACTCTTTTTGCCCTTCTTTATATTCAGTTTGAGTTTAAATGTCTTCTTCAGGGAGAACTTCTTTTTCTTCTTTTTAGGTGTCTCCTTAGCTGTAGACTCTCCTTCAGGTTTGACCTCCTCTTTATCTGCAGGTGGTGCCGGCTCAATAGCATCGCCTCCTTCACTGGCCTCAGAACCCCTGGCTGCCTCGGCAGAGCCATTGGTTGCAGTTGCATCCCCATCAGGCTTTGGAGAGACATCACCATTGGTTTTCACATGTCCGTTCTCCTACAAAGGATTGTAAAAAAAAATAAAAAATAAAAATAGGTTATGTTTCCCAACATCCACTTTAATCCAGAACATTGTATTTGAGTAAAAAAATATTTCACACTGACCATGTACAATATAAAGGGTGGGCCAATAGAAGCTGGTAATTAATTTTGAAGCTATCTACATGCTCATGAATAAACCACCGTGTCACAGGCTGAGGCGACGCCTTGCAGTTTCCACATTTGGCAATAGGCGGTGGTAGCGCCTCATAGACGTCAGACCTCAGGTACCAGACAGACTGACTTAACAAAGACGAGGCTAAGCATACTGATGGAGAAATGAAACACACTTCTGTTTTTGTTTAATTTTTTTTTTAAAATATAATCCAATAAATACGGTTTAAATTTCAGGTTAAAATACAGTCATTGCTTGAGCAGGGTCAATATCTGTCTTCACTGGTGGGAGAAGATATCAATCTAATTGAAAATTATTTCAACCACTCAAGGACAGCCAAAACTACTAAATGAATGAGAAAATTGAGCTTGCAGCCCCCTAGATTAAATTTACCAAATCGAGAATAACGAGAAAACGGGACCAGGCTTTTGTTGAAGGGAGGAGAGGTAGACTGCCTACGTGCGTCCAAACTGTCCCCCTCCCCCTAAGCCTGAAACTATCAAACTCGGTCTGCGGAATTTAGGTTAGGTCTCAGTCATACACGAAAACCAACTGCTTGAGGTAGCTTAAGAAAATAATAATAAAAAAAGATTTGCATACACGCGTTTCACTTCATCTAATTCATTCTTTCGATCCAAATGACACCACGTTGTCTTTTTGATGTTCTGTTACCAGTCCGTCGGTACCGATGCCAAAACGCCCTACCAGACTTCCAAATATGTCCTCCTCATTAAGTTTAATAATCCACTCTTCATTGACTGAAATGTCATATTTTGTTTTGGAGAGAGGAGCGTACTTTCAATCTCTCATATTCTACTCATCTCCAGCGTTAAAAACAAAGGGATGGCTATGGGATGAATCATGAATACCTGTCCATTGGATTTGACAGCTGAAGAATCAGCAGCAGCAGCATTTGCCTCCGTGGCTACATCTCCCTTGGATGCCTGGGACCCCATTATCTCAGACGTTTTTTGTGTATTCAAAAGAAATTTAAAAACTAAAAACTAAAAAAAAAATGTGCGTGTTATTTTGAAGATAATCCAAGGCCAGTGTTAATTGGAAATCCAGTGGTCAAATGGTAAAAGGTGTGGCTTCTCATCAAATGACAGCTACTCGCCTGGTAGCTCGCGCCTTCAGAGTCACAACCCCTGTAGACAGGGACCCTTCAGACTCAACACTGGGTGAGAGCAGCGTTTCAGCATACAGCACATTCAAGGCACCACCCGTGGGCGGGAAACCACAAGATCTGACCAATCATTGTGCTTAGTTAGGACAAGTCTTGCCAACTCAACTAAATCCCCATGTTCCCCTATTAGTGGGGAGTTAGTGTTATTCAATTGAAATCTGTCTTGCACCAAAGCAAAAAAACATTGACATGACATCAAGGTGAATGATGAACACATTTCATGTGTTGAAGCTATTACTGAATGAATAACTTCATTTTTGATGTGGTAAAAAAAAAAGAAGGAATATTATATTTAGGACTCATTACTTAAGAGTAATAACTCAAGAACTCAGTATTGTGATTGTATCTTGAATTCATGATCAAAAGATAGTGAATGTGATAGTTCCTACGACTTCAGCACATCTACATGTTGTGTGTTAAAAATGACAGACCTGAGAAAGACCAAATAAGTTCATTAAAAACAAACAAACAAACAACAAAAAACCTTTAGGGCTTTAAACTGTTGTGTCACCTTTCAATTTACTTATGTTTTACACGGCTCCTGGATTTAGTGTCCCTTTCAGAAACAACAACATATTCCCCTGATGACTAAATCCAGTTTTGAATAAAGGTCATTTCCTTAATTACTTACTTGAGTAATTACTTATTACTCATATTAAATTGTTAATATCTTGACTGATTTAATTGTGTTTCCCATCTTTCATATTTTTCCTGCTTATCCAGGAACAGGTCAAAGGTTAAGTAGTATCACCAAGTCGACCCTGACCACCTTCTCCCCAGCAGCGCCCAGGAGGCATCCTTAACCACCTCAGCTGACTCCTTTTGATGCAATGAAGCAGCAGCTCTACTCTGAGCACCCTTTGGATGTCCAAGTTATCTAATCCTATCCCAAAAGCTGAGCAACTCTTCAGAGGAAACTCATTTCAGCCACTTGCATTCCTAATGTTATTCTTTCTGCTATTACCCACAGCAGCTCATGACCATAGATGAGGGTGAGAACGTAGATCATCTGATAGAAATAGATTTACAAATTAAATGTTCTATTAGTCCTACATGTAAATATTCACAATTATATATGTTTTTGTAAAAAGAACACCTATAGGCCAGAAAGGAACCCATTTTCATTTTCCTTAAACCAACAAGTTCACTGATGATTCAGAACACACTAATTAAAAGTGATCATGAGATCGTGGTCACGGCGTCACAGAAAAGGGTGCAAAATATATTGAATGTAAGGACTGGTCATTTAAAATTTCTCAAATTTTTTCCCCCTTCACTCATGGAATTATTTCCACCTCTACCTTTCTATCCATCAAAGCGGCTGAATAGCCGCTGTGAATGTAGTTAATTATACAATAAAGAAGAATTTGATATACCTTTCAACGTTGTGGTCTTAATGTAGACATTGACGGAGTCTGCCCAGCAAATAGGATCAGTGTTGTGCTAATTGCATGCCACGCTCTCTCCTCGAGGCTCTCTGACTACTCTTGTTGTTCACTTTTTCTTGTCGACAACATACCAGAAGCAAAATATGTCAATGTGATTATCATGCACATTCCAACTGATCATTTGCTCCCTTTTACATTCCACCACAGGTCTTACTCTATTTGAGGAAAAGACTTCAGTGTTTCGTATTACAAATAGACTTCCTTGTGACCAATCAGCCTAAATGAGTCTCCAAGAGTTTTGAACTCTGGAAGTATGTTATCAACCTGTCAGGCTGCTGAATGGCTCTTTGCTCTATCAGTGTAACAATGCGGTGACTCATCAAAGCTCGAGTAACAAAAAAATCATTTTCAAAATTTCAAAAATGCAACAACTGGAGGTATTCGTAACCAGGACACTACAGATCACACTGTGGAGAGAAATAATTTTGCCAACAAACAGAAATTGTGGTCTTGGTGAAAACATTAAGGGACTTACCTCAACCCACAGACGGACTTTGAAGACAGTCTCTAAACATAGTCTAGTCTTGAAGAGATCATATTTGATAGATAGATAGATAGATAGATAGATAGATAGATAGATAGATAGATAGATACCAGAGGCAGCATTACTGAAACACTGAAACACAGTACACATTCTACAAATACTGTGACAATACTTAAACTAAATAAAGAATAGATAATACTAATAATAAGAACTAATAAACAATAACTTATAATATTACTAATAAATCATGCTAATAATGCTAATAATAATACCTCTGCCATGTTCTTTTTTCAACTGAACTCAAACCCTCAGCAAATATTTATGACGTCTGTTACCGCTGATGTGATCTTCTGTGTGTCATGATATACTGACTTATGTTCATGTGCATGTGTTGGTCCTATGATCACTCTCTGACGGTATGTATGACAGGGCCTTAGTTGTATGCTCATAATGCAGAAATAGACATTTGCAATCACTCAAACACACACACTTAATTCAGAACAAAGCATCAGCAACGTAATTCGAATGGTTGGAGGGTTTTTCCATCAGCAGTGTTTTTTCTAGTTTATTTGCATGATTTTTATCATGCCTTCCTTCATTAAAGACTAAAAGACAGACTGCTTCTTTGCCTGAACCACAGGGGTCCACATTCTTGCATGCAGTGTACTGATGGAGGACACTTGAATGTTTTGTAGATGTGTATCTCCTGGTTGCATAAGTTGCAGTGTTATTACAGCATAGGTGGCATTGTGAGTGATCACAAGGTACTCATTAAAGAACTTTATAAGAAGAATTTTATTTATCCCAAAAGGAAATTCAATGTGGTATCTATTGAGGTCTGTGTGTTATTAATCCTTAATTAATCCTTTATTCAACTGTTATATTTATCCCTCTCCAAGTCTGAAGAAAAAGTCCTGAGGTTATTTTTTACATTGTTTTACAAACAGATTATGTAATAAAGACACCTGTCCCATGGACTCAAGATGATCTAAAATAATGCCCACTAAGGTAGATAGATAAGCTCTCAGCTGTTCTTTTGCCTGGACATGATAAAAATTTTGAGAAGAAAATAGTTGAAAAAGTGCTTTATAGAAATGTTGTGTGTGATTTGCAAGATGGTACTTAAACAGACAGTCCTTGAGGTGGGGTAGGCAGGATTCCATTAAAGAAGCATCTTTTTTGTGGTGTATATACAAAAAAGCCTTTAATATCAATCAATAGCTATTAGTTATTGAAGACATTTGGGAATATCACAATATCGCTGTGTTCTGTTATGTCTGTGTAGTCAACATTTTAAAATTTTTGATTGGCCTGTTTTTCCTGACTGGAAACTAAGCCATTCTCCTCCTCCCCTAACCTGATTGGTTGTGAGGCGGACGCTGCTCCCTCGTATTGTGAGGCACGCTCCAGGATTTGATTTAAATTGCAATTCTACTATGTTGTCAATTTTCTTGATTTTTAGTCTGCATTTTTAACACCAGTGAAAAAGTTGAATGATTATGATTGTTGACTAACTATTCCAGGAACCACGTTTCCCAAAAAATTCACATCACATGTAAGTCAGTTTTTAAGATTTATTCAGCAGCAATATATTAACTCTCTTTTCAAAAGCCTGGATGGCATAAAAGAGGCAAAAGTAAAAGACTTTGGAAAAACAGGCTTCTGAAACCTTTCTGACAAAATGAGATATATATAGACTTTCTGAGGTAAACTGCTACAATTTACCATTTATCTGCACACAAATACTGTAGGAGCCTATAACTTAATGTACCCCATTATAAAGTGCATTTAAACCCTTATGTAAAAAACTAAGGGCAAACAAGTGCACATTGCACAATTAAAAAAATAATACAATTCCAGTATTTATTCAGCTTATTCAGCTGTTCCTGTCAGTCAGTGCTTTAAGAAAACAAATTCAGGTCAAATAGTGCCCCTGAATACTCAAATGTGAGCCTTAAACTTTGTGTGAAATGTAGGACATTTCATCTGATCTAAATCAGATCAATAAAAAGTAGTAAATTGAATGTATAATAAAATGACAAAAATACATACTTTTTCAAATACTCTGCTCCTAGATTTAACTATACTCTCCATCAAGATAGCTGGTACTTAGGAATGTCAAGATTCTTACGCAGAAACAAACAGCCTTGGTTGAGGCTGCTCCTCTGAGCAGTGACAAGGTCTCCGGCTGTGGAAAAGACACGCTCAGCAGAGATGCTTGTCTGGGGAACACATAAGGTCCTCTAGGCTAGTTTGGCCAGGAGAGGGTACTCACAATGATGTTGTTTCCACCATTCTAACGGGATTTCAGACAGTGGCAAAAGAGCAGCTCTGGTGTACTCTTTCACCTCCTCTGCTGCACAGTCACAGGCTGACTTCTCTGGAAGTGCTGGTGCCACTGCCTGCCTGCTGGTTTCCCCAAAAGTGTTTCCAAATAGTTCATGTAGCGCACAGGACACTCTTCTTTTTGCAGATGGGGGTCCCTGGACATCTTTGTTTCCTCCGTTATCCCAGCTTTGACGACCATTCTTGACAATGTTTCTTGTTTGTCCTCCTCTGGCAGGAATGGCAGCACTTTAAACCTTGGATCTAGCGCTGAAGCTAGATTCAGTGTGGCCTTCTCAACCTCTGATGTGTAACTATTACTTAGGTCTTGGTGGATGGCTTCTTTCAGCTCTCTGACAAACAGAGAATCTCCAAGGGTTCCCTGGATGGCTTGCAGGAGAAGCGCATGGAGTGGGGCTATGACAGAGACTGTTGGGTTTTTCTCATCTGACATAACATTTGTAGCCACCTTGACTGGCTTCAGGGCCTGAATGAACTCCTCTGCATTCGAGATGTCCAACTCAGTGAAGTTGCCAATCTCCTTCTCTATTTTTCGTACATCGGGGGGAAGCAGTGCAGCCGTGACTGCTGGCTGCTGTTCCAGGAAATGCTCGATCATATCATACGCGCTGTTCCATCTAGTTGATACTGTGCGTGGAGAGCTCCAGCAACTTCTGCTTTTGCTTCAAAACATGAACTGCTGTGGCACTTTAGTGGAAAAATCCAGTCACACGCCGAACTTGTGCAAGTATTCTTGCTACAGCCAGCAGCTTTAGGGCACGCTGAGAGGCCAGGTTGAGCATGTGCACGTTGCACTTAACATGGAGAAAGCTGGCTAACTGCGTGGCGACAACCATATTAGCAGCATTATCCGACACTAAAGCTGGGTCCTTCTCTGCGATGTCCCATTCAGTCACCACATTACAAAGCAGCTCTGCTACATTTGAGCCAGTATGAGACTCATAAATGACTCTGGTCTGGAGGACGTGGAGGATAGAGACCCGTCTTCAGCGATGTAATGGGCTGTTATGGTGACATAAGACTGTGTCACCCTTGAAGTCCATGCGTTGCAGGTGAGAGCAACACACTCTGCTCTGCTGATTTTTTCTTTGACTTTCTCCATAATGTCCTTGTAGGTTTGAGGCACTGCTGTTTCAGAGAAATACTTTCTGGAGGGTATCACATACCTCTGCTGCGATACGTCTGAAAGTTAGCTCTGCATTTACCTCAGGGTGGTGTTTTGCTGGGTGAGCAGTCACATTGGATGTGTTTCCGCAGTATGCGACAAGTGCATGACAGAGTCTACAAACAGTTTTCGACATGTCCAGCTCTCCTTTTTCTTTGGAAACAAAAAATCCGAAATGTGCCCACAGTTTTGATTTAAAATGTGATGGTGAGGGTTTTATCTCTGCTGCTGTGCCTTTTTGCCAGTTGTTCGCCATTCTCATCTTACTGTTTTGTTTTGAGTTGAATAAGATCATTTCACCCTCTGCTGGAGAAAAGTAGTAACGTTTTCCAACCCGGCTTAACACAGACTAAAATGAAGCATTCAAAATTTGAAGAAAAAACAAGCAAACAAACAAAAAAATCACAATACTTGTGTGAGTCGATTTTTTCTCCCACCCCTATAAGAGCGCCCGTTATTTCGCTAGAGTCTCGGGTATTTACTTCATTTTACTTCGTGTCTACTGTCTGATATTGTAGCACTCTAACTTTGTTTGGGCTCATGCATGTTATTCAAGGACATGGAGCTTACCTCACAACACGAGAGAGCAGCGTCTGCCTCAGAACCAATCAGCACTAATGAGCAACGTTCGCCTTACAACCAATCAAGTCACAACGATATCTATTGACTGTTATTAAAAGCTTTTTTGGTACACCACAAAAAAAGATGCTTCTTTCACGAAAGCCTGCCTACCCCACCTTTAACTGAAATATATAAATTGACTTAAATGTTACAGCTTACAGCAGCATTTATGTGCATGTGGAAGATGTTATTATGGCCATAGACATATACGTATACCATGTTTATGATTACAGTGCTGCTTTTTTACCTAGCAACAGAAAATACTATTTTCTGATTGGTTGGTTGCTATTTCAAGCAGCGCAGTCCGCCCTCTCCTCATCCGTAGAATTACTAATCTCTTTTATATACAGTGTTGCTACTGTGCAGCGAGTTTTATCACTTCTCAGCATGAGAAATGTCATGTCATCACATTTACCTGTACAGATAAGAGGTATCACTTTGTCTCCAGGTATTTTCATGATTCGAGTTTAGTCGATCAGCCAAAATGAACCTGTACATAAAGATGCTTTTTTCTTCTCTTCTCCATGTGAGGCAGTAGAATATAAATCAGAGTCTGTTATTTCCCCCATCTACTTTGAGTGCAAATCCTTTTTCTTCTTTCATTTCTGCTCTGCCTCTGTCATGTGTGGCATACTACTATGCTTATAACCAGGCTTGGCCAAGACTTATTTGGCCTGTGATGGGGGGATGGGTGAGGACAGGGTTGCACGTTTTCAAGCAAACTAAAATATTCATGTTTGTGTGCCTGTGTCGCTGTGTGAGAGCGGCTTCACGTGTTCCTTTTCCTGAGGAACTTGCCCATTGTGTCTATTAATGTCTATTGTACGGAGGTGACAGCAGCTGACACCAAATATATGTGAGATTGTGCCTTGGATAGGTGTTTTGCAAGGTGAAGTGTAAATCATTGTTTTTTGATTAAGGGCCAAAAATAAGACTTGGCTCATCAATTACCAATGGGCTTTTTTTGCACATGCTCTGACTGACCAAGAGGGAATGCGCCGAACATCCTTCTTTTTTTGATGGGATTCATTTGTCTGTAAAAATACTGACAGTTATAACACAATAGTCCCCCTTAAGAGCCATGTACCAAAATCATGTTTTCCTAAAACAAGCATCCATATGTTGAAAATTGTTGAGTCTTTTTTCTTCACAACAGCATTTAATTTGATTCAATTCAATTTTTTAAATTGCTCTGTAATTGCATGTTCTGTAATTGACTGAATGTATGTGTAACGTGATTTTACAACCAAAACCTGCATAGTAATTTAAGTAGAGATTTTTTGGATCCAATCCAAAATGTAACCAGAAGGGTCTCTTCTCAGCAGAGAACAAACCATCATAATGTACTGTATCTCTTTGATATTGCTTTTTAGAGATCCACTTACCCAGAATTTACCATCGTCTCACCTTTTTTAGTACATCTGTCTCACTAAGTTCCACCAATACATGTATTGTCAGTTGCTATGTGGGCACCATGACAACCATCTCGAATCAAACATGGTGGCCCTCATTTATCAAATGAATGTACAGCAGAAAACGGTCTGTACGACCATTTCCACGCAAGGATCGGCATTTACCAATTTGGACTTGAACGTATGATACAATCAAATCTCACGACAGGTCTCACATCGAACGCAAATTTGAGAAAGTGCAGATTTGCAAAGCGGCAAATGTCTGTCTCATAATAATTAATAAACAAACCTCAAACCTGTCATTAAGCACTGGCAGCCAGATTTCATCAAAGATTAATAAATAAAATTAAATATAATAGATTTGTCATGCACTTGGTGAATAAGCCTATTTGACAGGCACAGGTATCCAAAACCTCGAGCAAAAAAATCAGAATCAAAAGTATCAAACTGGTCAAACACACAGAGGAGAGGGAACACTGAGCTGAAATACACCAGGAAAGTGGTGTTCCCAAGATGGGGGTGAGACTCATTAGGGCAATCAGGGGAGCAGGTTAAGTAGGAAACAGGAAATCAACACCCTTGAAATGGGAGACAAGGGTACATTTCTAAATAAAACAGGAAACCGAATACATGAAAATACAGCCTCCAAGTGACAAAAAGTTAACTTATCAACCAGGAGATGTGACAGTACCTATCTTTCCACAGCTGGCTGCAGGTGGTTCATCAGGATGGTTACAATGAAAGCCCTGAATAAGACCACAACCCAGGAGTGCTCCTTAGGGCCATAAATCCCCAATCCACGAAATACTGCTGCCCATGTCCTCTGCTCCAATTTGCCAGCAGCTTCCATCCATTCCTAAAAGGCTTAATGTGACTGAAATGAAAGATAGGGTGCACTTGCACCCCCTTTGTTTGGGGTGTTTGAGTCTCACATAAACTGCATAAATGATTTTTAAGACTGCTAATGAACCTACAAATGTGCGGAGCAGACTTTCTGGCTTCCACACACAGAGGCATGTTCTTGGGTGAAAGCCACAAATTCTTTCCACAGATATGGGATGGAGCAGTAGTATGTCTGCCGTCCTTTGTAGCACATGGAACTTACTGAGCATCTGTTGAGCCTTCACTTAGATGTGCTGACAATGCCAAACCAGAGCCATAGCTGAGGGGGCAAAGGCATCCTTGTGTTTATTATTTAATTTATTTAAAAATGATCATAATTCATAAATAAATTTTTAGGTCCAAATCATGAGCAGCTACAGCCCACCTTAGCGTCATGTGTTTACAACATGTCAGGGATTTGCAAAATGAATGAGTATCAAATATCATCAAAGCTTTCTTAGCAATTCATTATTGTGTGGTACAAAGGAGGCAGTGCCGTTTTTGGTCTGCATTGTTGGCAACCTGCACTGCTGACCTGAAGTTCTAAGTGTATCTTCAGACAAGAAGGGGGTGCACTTGGTCTGCTATGATCCTGTAAGCTGAATTCAATGTGAAGTGGACTCTCATTGACAAAATTCATTTGATTGACTGATTTACCAAGTTTATAAAAACCTGCCTAGTTTGGCTTTGTTTTGCACAGGCTGCTGTATGGTAGCTAACTGGGGTCAAAAATCTGCAACAGCAGAGGAGTCTTTATTAGGAGAAATGTGCTGCAATGACACATAATGACGAATAATGATGTTTTCATAATTAAAGGGTGTGCCGAGGAACCTTACCTAAAATCAATCACCAATCCTTTAGGGTTTTTTTGTATTTATGACGAATTGGTGATCAAGATGCCAACTGTAAAGAAAACCCAAATCCTGCTCTTAAAACCTAACATAACCAAGAAGCTTTGGTTTCTTAAACTAAACTTTTTGATTACTAAACCTGATGAAACAGAGAGCATTTCACAGAACTGACCACCTGTTGATCACTGTTGCATGTCCAAAAGAAATCAAATGTAGCATGTGTCTGCTAGATAAGATATTAGTCACTTAGTAAAAACTCCTCTAACTTCATCCTTCACTTGAAGAGTCTCGAAATATTATATACTTTTATTATTGCCAGGTTAACCACTGAGCTCTTTGTATGATTAGCTGATGCCATCAACCTTTTTGTTGCATATTCTGAAGTATAGTGTCACTGACATGGCAGACACATTTGTTAGGTTGTGAATGTGTTTAAGAATTTCAATGCCCCTGTGAGCAATGGTAGAGAAACCTGAAGAATCTCCTACATAAATCTCCACTTCAACTCAGTGGAGGGAGCTGTTTTGTTGGCAGAACAAGGCTTGGGGTGGCAGCTGAAGAAGCATCACAAAGCTGCCACCTTGTGGACCCATCATACACAGTAGCAGGCATTTTGGTTGGATGTTTTCGAGGCCAGGAGGGATGTTTTTATCCCAAAACAGTGTATTTGGCCCTTTAATTGTGAAATGTGGAATCTCAGCAGATGGAGTCACCTGCAGAGATACTGACAAAGAGACTCAAGAACATCCAGAAGGGTAGTTAATGTAGTGCGATATCAAGATTTTAGATTACAAACATGCAAACGGGTAATGGAGGGAAAGACAGGAGCTCAGTGTGCCAGTACCCCCAGCCGTCTAGCCTAAATCAGCAATATTGACAGCCTGTCTAAGTCTGAGCCAGCCTGAACTGTAAGCCTTCTAAAAGGGCGAGTTTTAAGCACAGGTCACAAGCACAAGAGTGCAGATGTGTATAGAGGTCTGTGCCAAAGGTCTTTGGCATTGGTTGCTTTCAGTGATCCTCTTTATTTGTTTTTATCCTGTTTTATTTCCATCAGTGCTATTGGGAAAAAAAGTGTCCTTTGTTTTTTGGGGTTTTTTTTGTTGTTGTTGTTGTTATTTTCTTTGTCTTGATTTGTTTTCATTCCAGCAGCTTTGCAAAAGCCCTGTGAATGCCAGGAAAAGACTTGCAGGTCAGCACACAGGGGATTTGGCACCTTGAATGGTGCCAGAGGCTGGATGGCCACTGTTAAGGTCTCAGTGAGATTTTACAGAAGTTGCTCCTCCAGCTGAGTTTTGAGGTTGTGTGACACAAGAAAAACAACCCTCAAAAAACAACCTCAAAGTAAAAGCATTAATACCGGGATTGCAAACCTTATCTAATTAGTTGGGAAAAAAATCTAGAAAAGTTTTTTTTTTTTTTTTTCTGTGTAATGTGGATTATTCTTATTAATCTATCCCTTATCATCTGATTCATTTCCCAAGGCAATTTGTTGAGGGGAAAAAAGGTAGCTTTCTTTTTGAGTTAAGAAAACAGAACATTTTTGTAAATTATGCCAAGGAGCAATATTTAATTAAAGGTAAATTATTCCTCAAGTCAATGAATTATGGTGGGGGGGTGGGCAGATATCTAAAACTGAGAGGTAGGACTGATTCTAGAGGGTTCATCAAATAGTTGTATTGGATTTTCACTTGAAAAAAACAATACATTTTTGTCTTTAACATTTTTTCCTGAAAACCACCCTGAACAGTAATTTTATTACCATAATCAAAAGAATCAATAGTTAAATTCAAACAACTAGCAGGTGCAGCATATCATATTGATATTTGCTGTAATGCAATGTTACTTTGGTAAAAGAACAGTTAAGTTGACCCAACATGAGGATCTGTTCAATTCGAACAATAGTTGGATGCAATGTGTATAGCAGCCCCGCTACCACTGGTGCACCTGTCAGTTTCATATAACACAAAGGCATTGTGATTTTATTGTCAGCAATTTAATTATTTGGCCCTGTTTCTGTGAGTGCACTGATACCAGATTGTTGAGGAAAATCCACACTCTGAGCAAATCAGTTTTTGGTACCAGGCTCCTGATATTTATATGCATAGTCTTTAATCCTTTGTGTAATTCACCTTCCAGTCAAATAATAGTGCTTTTACTGTTCAAGTTTAAACTAATGACTGGGAGAAACGTAAACCACAACAAATAAACAACCAACTTAAATTGAGACCCAATAGTGAAACTGGACCAAACACTTGTTGCATGAGAAACATCAGGATCTGTTACCCTCTTCCTGTGCTGGTAGATTTGCCTGCTCTGTTCTCACACAGGCTCGTCTGGACTGAATCCTAAAAGTGAGCTCGCAGGAAATAGCTCTGTTAAGTAGTTGTATATTTCATCTTTGGCATTCATTATTAGCCTGGCATCACCAGAAATTGGTCACTTTGGTGAACACGCCAAGATCTGTTCAATTTATCCTATTCTTCTAGGAGCATTAGCAATAGTCTACAAGATGATTGTATAAACCTACAACTAATACGATTAAGCATGTGATGTAGTACGTACCTACAACAATGCAAACTGACAGCAATATCAAAGGAAAAATGCGCCTTTGTCATCAGTCAATGCTGTATATACAGTTATTCATTCTTATTTTATCAAAAAGACACCATCTGATTCATTTGAAACAGCCACCATGCCAGATTCAAGACATTTCAGTGGTAGAAGCATCTTGGTTGTCCACAAGTATGCTGTGGCGGTGCTTTGGTCTTGTCATCTTAATAGGACTTTTATCTGCCACAGATTGGGAAATGTATAGTTTAACAGTGGTTCCAGACCCTAATCACAGTGATACTAATTTATATGTAATGTAACAGGAATTTCAAAAATTTTCAAAGAGGGGGTCACCACTAATGGCATGTACAAGGCCATACGGCCAAAGCCATGTGAAGGTGTGCCTGTAGGAGGTGTCTACCAGTCACACATGTTATGCAACCAAGTGTGGCAAGTATATCTTAGCTCAAGACAGACACATCTACAAAACTGAAGAGAACATATCAAAGTAATGCAGTAATACATGGCTAAATCCGGATCAATCCGTGTCGTTTGTCACCATAAACAGCATCGCTTTGTGAACTCAAAAATACAAAAACTAAAATATTTGCATCAAAACAAGTCAATCCCACAAAATTGAGGACTTCAGAAATGAATCCTTTTCAGAGCTGATCTTAAGTACAAAGTGGTTGTGCTGGAGAAAATTCAAAAAATGACTTTCTTTTAAGGAAATATGTACAATTGAAGTGGATTTATTAACCATTTCTGATCTTCTGACCTCTCAAAGTGTTCTCCGCTCCTGCCTAATTTCCCTTTATCAGTGTTTTGCTGCATTTACTTTCAGTACAAATTCGAAAGAGAATTTTGATAATGTAATTTATTAAGGACTTTAATATTGACAAGAAAAAATCTCAAATGCTGTTGCTTCATTACTTTTTTAGCTATGCAGAGCTCTCAATTGTAGTGTGGGCCCAAAAAAGTCAGCTTGATTCTGTGCATATGTTGAGGGAAGAGAAGTGAAGCACTAAGAGCGGTTGGGGGGCTTTAGCGCATTGATGCTATGCACAAACTAGGTCAGTAGGAAACAGAGCAAGGCTGTGGAAACCCTGTTGTTTCCATGGCAACACTAGCATTTACACAGCAATAACTTCCTTGTCTCTGCACATATACCATGGTTAGGCTCTGTTATTTTCCCCCAATCTCCTTATACCATGATTCTACTCTTGGTATGGGACTAATCTAGGGAAGCCAGAAGACAAGGACACAGTTTTCTTCTTACACACCTGCTTTACCTCAACCCTGCTTGACCCACAAACTACAGCCTTAGACACAGGTACTAATAAAACTGAATAATCCATTTCTGCTGCTGCCATGCATTGTGAAAGACTCTCAGAAAATCTCTAACAAAGCCAAAACGCTTACTCGTTTGAATGAGCGTTTTATTGCCACGGGAGTTTTATTTGAGTCTCTTAATCTGGCAAATTAGACGCAGTCCAGACTTTCTTTTAGTTTTCATCCCATTTTAGTTTCTAAAGTTTGCAAACTTGTTTTTGATCACCGCCTATCTGGAAGTCTGCCCATGTCACTCCTCTGCTCAAAGGAGGTGACCCCTCAGTTTTAAACTACTACAGGCCCATATCCAAGCTGTCTCTCCTGGCCAAAGTTCTAGAGTCCCTGGTTAGTGGTCAGCTGAAGGATTTTTCAACTGAAACAGTATTTCATCAGTCTTTTAATCTGGTTTTAGAAAGAGATGTAGCACAGTTACAGGAGCACTTACTGTTGTTATTGTGCAGTCCTCTCTATCAACCTATCCTAAGCATTTGACACTGTGGACCACTCAGTTCTTGTTCATGTATTATTTAATGCAGGACTATCAGACCATGCTGTTTGATGGTTTAAAAATGATCTGACAGACAGAACTCAGTCTGTGCAGGGAGAGGGCCTCAATTTCAGCTCACTTACTATTGCAAAAGGTGTGCCACAAGGGTCAGTCTTGTGACCACTCTTGTTCACACTTACATCAATTATATCAATCAGAACATATCAAATGCTAAATTTAATTTTTATGCAGATGACACAGTCATGTATACCTCTGCTTTCACACCAGCCCAAGCACTTTCACAGTTACTACTTACTTTTAATACCATGCAGCAATATTTTTATGATTTATAACAGGTTCAAAATGCAGACAAAACAAAAGTTATGCTGTTCTCTAATTCTTGGTCCAAACTTTTAAACCTGCCTTCAGAACAGTGATTACTGTTCAGGGTTCTCAGATAGTACTTCTTTCTTCTTACAAGTATCTTGGTGTTTTTAATGGATGAGTTCCTTTATTTTTCTGCTCATAGTCAGCAGCTTGTGAAAATGTTAAAACTGAAGTTTGTTTTTTTCTTTAGAATAAAATCCTGTCTCCTTTTTGAATGTAGAAAGAGATTCGTTTCTGCTACATTTATTTCTGTGCTGGACTAAGGTGATGTTTTGTGTATGTGTGCCTCCCCTTAAAGCTTATAATCTCTGGATACTGTGTATCATGGAGCACTGAGGTTCATCACTAATTTTAAATCTCTTACTCATCATCGTTTTCTGTATGCTCACATTGGATGGTTGTCTTTGTCTGCACGCAGACTCAATCACTGTTGTATTCTCATTTCTAAATGTGTTGGTCTGATGCCATCCTACCCTCTGATCTACAGCAGTCAGAAGAGCACAGGACTTTAAAATCTTCGGTCCCAGGATCTTTCCTTATTGTCTGTTCCAAAAGTAAGAACTGGACTGGGAAAAAGGCGTTTAGGTTTGCAGCTCCATATACTTGGGATGATCTACAAAAAGACGTGAAACTTAAAGATCTGGTTTCAAAGGACATTTTTAAGATGATGTTGAGCGACTTAGAGCAGACACGTCTGGCTGCAGATGCTTTGACTGATGTGCTCTATCTTACTGGGCAATCTGAGTGGAATTGTTTGTCTGGAATTGTGACTTTCATTCTTGATGGATCAAAGTCTTGGTTTATGTGTTTGTGTAGAACTGTTGAACATGCTGCTGTCTTGGTAAAGACACTGTTGCAAAGGAGATTTGTAATCTCAATGATTTTTTTGTCCTGATTAAATAAAGGTTAAATCAAATAAAAAGAAATAAAAAAAAACTCAGGCAGTACCAAATCAAGTCATGAGATTCAATTACAAAATAAGGTAACAGCCTACCTTCTTTTGGTGTAAAATGCACAAGTTTTTAATCATTATTAATCCTGTCTGGTTCCTGTTGGCTTTTCCCAAGTTTTGAATTACTAAGGAAGTCAAGCTGCTGTGCCTTAGTTGTAAATATACATAAAAAGGCCCATTATAATGAATGTTACTCAAGTGTTAGCATGATAAAAATAACTGTGAGACAACTTGCTAGCTGTATTATTTAAATATACCTCTGATTCTCTGTATTGTAATTTCCTTTAGGGAAGCTTCCCCAAAGGATAAATAAAGTTGTATCTGATCGAAACTAGCTGAGAATCATTGATTAGCTTCCAGCTGTTGGCATTAGCATTATGTACTCCACTGCTAGCTCTGGAAGTAGCTACCTCAAGAAGCAAGGCCCCCCATGGCTCTACTGCACAGAGAGCACTGAGTGTTGGCATGAGAGATTCATTTTTATGCTGTCACTTTTCATATGACATGTGCCGCTGACCTCTTGGCCAGGTCACCTTGTAGAGAGATCCTGATCTCAACAGGTTTTATCAGGTTAGATAAAGTAAATAAAAAAGATAGATAAAATCTGCTAACATTGGTTATTTCTGTATCTCATTTGACATATTTATAAGAATATAAGACATATATTTATAGGAACTTCTGGCCCCTTGCCCCCCTTTCATTCCTCTGTGGCTGGGGAAAGAGTAATACCAGGAATACACACATTCCTTGGTTGCTTGGAATATATTGTTTGCCACCAGCTGTAACAAAAGAGCCTTTATCAGAAGGGATTGTTGCTTTCATTGGCAAGCTGGCTTGTTAATAGGGCTTCTGATGCTCTGAGACTGGGCAGTAGCCCGGTCAAAAAACAAACAAACGAATAACACAAACAGAAAAACAGACTGGATGCCGAGTTACTGCAGGTACTGTGTGTGCTTCACCATCTAAGCAGCTTTTAAACACATGGAAACAGCATATATACATGTGCAGGTTGGATGCACAGACACATGCAGTGGTAGTCAGAATGAAAACAAGGGTGAAATACTTTTAAGAACACAGATACTGAAACTGTTACTGAAACAGATACTGAAACTGTTCTATTTTCACTGCAAAAATACTAAAAAAAAATCTTTTGAGAAAGAGATTTGTGTTGTTCACTTGCTTTGGCAATGCAAACATATGTTTTTTATGGCAATGTAGCCGTTTGACTTGAAAGACAGACAGTCAGACAGACAGAGAGAGAGAGAGTGAGAGAGCGAGAGAGAGAAATTTGAGGAAACAGTAGGGAAGACAACGATTGAAAGAGGATAAATACTCCCATCATATTTTTTTAGGTCAGTTTAAATGCCCTTAGCTGGAATTGCTGCCCTTTCACTCTTTTGCTCCTCCCTTTTCTTCCTCCTTTCATTCCTTCTTTCATTCATTTTCTTGCTTTGGGGCACATTGAGCTGCAACAGGATTCAGCCATTCCCATGGAGACTGATGAGATAGTGCTGCCATGGCAACAAAGCATTGCTTGTTTGAACAGAGAACTTTCATGCCTCCATTTCCTTTCCTTACCTCTGCCCATAGTTTTAACTCATATCTTTAAATTTGAACTTCTTCTGATCAGACTTATCCTTCTCTTTCATTTCTTTCTCCTCCTGTTCTCTCTAAACCTACACTTATCATCCTCTGGTCCATTCTCCCTTTTAAAGGAAACTACATATGCTTCAAGTGCTGCCATGAATGAAAAAAATCAGACAACAGCACTCAATATCAAAACAGAGCAAGCCACTGGTCTTGCCTCACACCTTCATTTATTGGCTGAACCAAGCTGAGCTTAGTTTGTCTTAAACAACTCAGCTCTTCAGCATAAAAGGGTGAGCAAAAGCATCCTTTGTAACATTGTTTTTCTCTGATTCTGGTCAATAATTTTGAATCATGGCTTTACGGAAGTTAAATAAAGCCCTGATCTATAAAAAGCTAGTTCTTCAGGACAGTCATGGCATTTGGTCTGTAAGAGGTGGCTGTAGAAAGATACCAAAGGAGTACCATAAAAGTTGCTCTTGGGTGCAAGCAACACATGCATGTCTTCCTTTTCTCTTTTTCTACTGTATTTCTCCCATCCTTTATTCATACTTTTATCTGGTCTAGTTAGACTTCTTGTGAGACTCCAATAATCTTGCCATAACAGATGGCATGGGGGTTGGGGTTGGGGGTGCGGGATGTAACATCATAGTTTACTGTGACCCAGATTGGCCCTGAAACTCATCTAGGGGCACAATTAACTCCAACAGACACTTCAAATGCTACTCATTACAATACACTCTTGATATTTGAATGTCTGACTAAGTCATGTGACTAATTTCAGAGTGGACTGCCAGTCATCAAACAGCAAGGAGGGAAGCAGATGAAAACTGGAAATAACATTGATGTGATTGTCTTCTTTCTCAATGTAATATGGAGTTGTTGTTTAGTGTCAAAGGCAGTAAGCAGGGCTAGAGCTGATGTTCCTAATAGTAAATTGAGCTCAGATTCACTCAGACACAAAATCATCCGTCCACATAGAGATGACACGCAGGGAGAGAAGCTGATGGCTGTTTTTTAACAGGTATAGGACAATCCTAGTCCTGTATAACAGCTCTGATAGCTACATTAACCACTTTATCCCCAACCAAACACATCCGATTTTCTTATACAATCCCATTCTCACTGTTATAAATGAATAGAAGCTAAATTTGACTAGATCTAAAGCACACAATGCATTACTTTCCTCGTCGACAATCAAAGATTGATACGCAAAACTCTACAAAACATTAACCCAAGAAAATCTCTCATCTTTTTTTATTGTTTGTCAAGATTTGAGGAAAAGGCCTTGGAATGACTTCTGATAAAAATACCAGGCAAAGCATTTCTGAAAGAATGTACCTCCTAATTTCAAGTTATGAAATAAACAAGCCTCTCCTTACCACCGTATTGTAGTGCAAGCATAGACTGTATATACTATAGACAACTTAGTTCCGCCTTCCACCAATTTACGGATTTGAAGCCAAAAAGCTCTTGGTATTTTCATTTTTTTTCTCCACTTCCTGAAACCAACATTGCGCAGTAGCGTTGTGCGCACTCCACCACTTGAGCAGTGGCATTGTTTGCATTCCGCGGGAAAATCACAGAGTCACTGTGATGACACTCAGCTCAAACAGCGTATCCCCCGGGTGAGCTATGCAATCTTTGTACACCCATAGGCTGTATCAAGTGTCAATTATAGAAAACATGAACCCCCTAATAACCTTTAAAAATGGAGCTGTACAGAAAAAAAGAGGACTTGAGCACAAACCAGTCTTACAATACATGTCAACATCGCAAGCAGGGGGGAGAAAAATTTATATTTTGTGTAATAAATTTCTAAAGTTTGTCCACAGCTTCATGGGGATTGCTGGAGGAGCAGGTTTTATGACGTATCCAGCAGCCTGTCACCTTGCTGTTCTCAAGGTGGCTTCACCCAGCGAGGAGGCAGACGGCAACCATTCTATATACAGTCTATGGGTGTGAAGGTTTGTATGTCCTGATGATCCCAGGAGCTCAGTTGTGGGGGACTTTATGCCTCTGGTAGGGTTACCTTTGTCAAACAGGTACTGGAGGAGGGATCAAACAAAGTGGAGCTCACCAGATCCCTATGATGAGCACTCAGTTTTCCTTGACCAGACCCAAGTCTGGTTATGTTTTTCTTGTTGTCTACATGTTCATGTGGCATGTTTTGATGCTTAAGGAAATATCATGGGAAAACTAAGTGCAAAATTGCATTTGTGAGTATTTCTGCATTCAAATGGTTGTGAACCTCTGGCAGACCCAAACTGCAGGTTCAGACACAGTGAGATTTCCTACATCACAAGTCTATGCTCCGCCCTCAGCACCAGACTTCAAGAAGTACAGAGAACAGTGGTGGAGTAAGTGTGTGTGTTAGCTGAATAGGTCCTATGTTACCCGCTACTTCTACTACACCGGCAATGTTAGGCTGCAAGCTAGTGTGAAGAGCTGTCTCCACCCACAGCTCAGAGGTGAATTGCCAATGAGCAACTGGAGCTCTGCAGAATAAAAGACCACTGAGAACACTTTAAATAGTCAAACAAAACAAACAACAACAAAAAAAACATAGTGGGACTTCAACTGCTTGTTTTTCAGGGCTATAAAGGTACTTATAAAGGAAATTTAACTTCATTTACACCTTTTTTTTTTTCCATTCATTGGCCTAGACATCAAGACCAGACCAGTTTTCTCCTGAGGGTACTTTTACTGTTTGAAAATGGTGTTTTGATTCATAGGTTGCTTCCAAATCTGCTTCAGGCATTCAGGATTGTCATTCATGAACTGTGTTACAGAATTAGGATACTGATTATCAGCAACTTTTCACGCAATATTTTAGCTTTGGCCCGATCAGACTCTGCAAAAAACAAATAAATAAATAAAAATAATAAAATAAAATAAAATAAAAAAACAACTGAGGAAAACTGCTTAGGGAAAGGAAGCCATGATTACCATGTTAATATGCTACTAACGTTTTGCTTTATAGCTTTTCTTCTAATCAAGAAATATAACATTGATAAGAAAAAATAGCATTAATAGTAGCAAGCCAAAAAAACAAAAAAAATGTAAATATATAGGTCAATATGCAGATAATTCAAAGTTTATGCTTCTGTTAGCAGCTCCTCTCCCACATAAAATCTTGTTCTACTCATAAACATGGCAATTGTATGCACGTGTATTTTGTAAATATAATATCTGAACAAACAGGTCACTGTAATGTTGATCAATGTACAAGCAAATTGGTAAGCTAAAGACTGTAAGTCAATGAATATAGAATAAGAAAAAGGTCAATTCTAGCAAGCCGACAGAGGCATTAGAAAAGAAAAAGGTGGTGGTACTGGAGGGGTTGGTGGTGGATGATGAAAGACGGGGCTGTATGACGTTGTTTCCATGGCGATGGTCTTGCTGTCTCCCACATGCTGTAACGTGTATGTGTGCACACGTGTGTGTGTTTTTTTGTGTATTTTTGTGCTATTCATATTGTTCAACCAAATCTTGAATTGAGTTTGCCTCAGTTCAAATCCTCTTAAATGCTCATCACTGAAGCAAACTGCACACTTTGGTTAAAGTGAAAGCTGCTCTAGGAAAAATGTTTAATGATATAAAGGATGGCTTTTAACTTTAGTCTAATCTGGAGGTTCTTGTGCAGGTCACAAAACCTGACTCCTACAGTTGGGCGATATAAGAACAAGTGGGAGGAGTTTAACAACATAGAAGCCAATATCACTCAGTCTAAATTTAGTCTTTTTAGTTTTCAACACTGTGAAATCCCTTGGAGGGAAAAGCTCAATTTTGGGTGATATTAGTACAAAATTAATAAAATTCTTTGCCACAGATTATCTCCATCAAATCACTTAATTTTTCATCTTGACTGCCTGATTCATTTCTCTCTGATCATGGAAATTAAGATTTTAAAAAAGCTTTAGTTGGCTGACTCGGCTTTAGTCCTCCCACTTCACTTTGAAGTGCTAAATATGACATGAGGTTTTAACTTTAGTGAAAATCAACAAGTTTAGACAGATGTAGCCTGCAGATTAGAATTTACTATGTAGTGATTAGAATTTGTGAGTTTTTTTTTTTTTTTCCATGAGCATGCATTGCATGTATACTGTATGGGCATTATGTGTGTGCATGTGTCTCAGGGTTTATAAAAAGATGTGGTGATGCGTGTGTATACGACAAGGAGGCTGATATCTGTGTGAGGCGTGACCAGCATGGTGAGAGGATCCGACGGTCATGCCAGATACACTGAGATGGAGGATGAGTGGGGAAGGGAGGTAGAGAGGCAATCAACTCTCAAATGGTCCTGAACCTCAAGGCAACATCGCCATCTGGTGTCTGATTAAAACTGAGCGTGTATACAATGAGCTTGTTAATGTAAGATGAAATATTTTCCTCCAGAAAAACATTTGGATACAAACCGCATTGGTGCTCTTGTGTACACACTTACAGGACACTGTGTACTTCCAGTAAGTTCTATCTCTATCATATTCAAAGCCATATGTCTCTGTGTCGAACCAAACTGTTTTATGCTCAAAGACACAGGTACACAACCTCTTATTTACATAGACAGATCACCATACACTTGTTTTACCAGAAATGCCTCTGTCATTCAGAGAAATGGTAGATCTTTATCAGTGCTGGAGCGGACGGTTCTGAGTGCATCTTTATTCAACTGGATTAATTACCAAACTTGCCCTTTCTGCCTCTGAGACATATCCTATTATTCTAGACACATATTCTGAACATGTTCTTCACAATTCAGGCCTTGTTTTGTGTAATGTTCTTGAAAAGAAATAAAATTTTAAATGATTATTCTGTGTCCTTCGAATTAAACAGTGAACTTGTGTGAAAGGTTTGTCAAAATACCATGTTTTTCTGCAAGGTAGTTCTTATTGTTACCAAGTGAGGGTAAAATGGTTCAGCTGATTAGAAGAACTTCAGCCTGATCATCAGAAAAAAAAGTGTCATCCATGAGATGTTATGAAACGTGTTTTCTTAAAGCTAGCCACAACATAAAAAGTCAAATAAAGTTTAACATTTTTAGTGCTAAATAATGTTTAAAAATAGCCCTAAACTAAAAGGACAGTGAGCACAGCTGAACTCTCTTTTTTCTCAAAAATGCTCTTTTGCATGGGTAAGAGGTTTCCTATTCAGTCTTGTGTAGAGCCAGACCGTTTGTATCAAAGGCTGGTTGGTTTTTCCCAACAGAGGCTGTTCGAACATTAAAGATCACATCAATAAACTCCTCAGTCAACTCTACTTTGAAAAACCTGAACTTTCCGATTAATGAGCCAGGATTTCAAAGATACCCTTTTTAGGTCAAAATCAGCAAACTCTTTTGAGTGACTATGATACATCCCGGTTCAGTGACATTTTAACAAGAGCCTAAATGAGTGCAGACACCACTGATACACCACCACTGATTTGGGGCCCAATTCCTCCTCTCTGACGTAAATCAGCAGAGGATTATTGGATGCTTCTGAAGTTTAACTTGACATATTATCCTATGGTGCGGGGTGTGTTAAGAGAGATTTTTCTTGCCTCTGATCCGTGTGGAGGATAATAAAATGGAAAGTATAAAACATGTCCAATATTTTGATCAGGAATCTTTATGTGTTAGGGTCAGGGTTGCATGAACTCTGTCCAATTAAACATGGAACAAAATGATGGTCAATCAGGTGTACTGTGTTGTTCACTACATCTTTGCACACTTAAAGGAACAAAACAGTTCAATTGGTCATCATGTGTGGGGTCAGTTCAAAAATCAGTCAAGTTTTAAAAATCTTTTAGTGAGTAAGGCTTAAGCCCAGTGTTAACAGACAAGTTCATTGAGGAAACACACACTTTATAAGCAGGCAGAGATGTATGTCAAAAGATTTAAAAAAAAAAAAAAAACTTTACTTGGTCTTTTGGTGTACAAAGCAACTACAAAATCACTTCAACCTCCTCCATATTTCAGACCATTGACAAACCCCAGACAAGATGATCAGAAAAGGCCATGTTAGTGTAAAAACTGGAAACTAAAGGTTCCCTTTCACCTTGAAGTGGCAAGATGTCCATTTTGTCTGTTACAGCAGACTTTTTTTACAGAAAGGGAATATTTTGGGGGGTTGGGGGATCAGGGATGCCCTCGACCACAGCCCGTCTCAGAGCATACTCCTTTCCATCTAGAGAGGAGGCACTTGATGGCGTAAGGTTGACAATACTTTGTTGAAATCAGGGTTGAGGGTAGGGTTGGTCATGGTGGAAACAGGGCTGGCAGAGACAGGTGATGACTGCTGCTGTGTTAGCTCAGGTAGCAGGCTGGAGATATCACTAATTTGAGAGGTAGTAACAGCCCTGTCTGAAAACATAAAGAAAATGGAGACACAGGAATGTTTAAGAGAGAAATATACTGAAAAATGAACAAGAGGCTTCTAAACACACAGTTTCCTCCTCTATAAAATGTAGTTTTCTGGTTGTCTTATTCACGACTGCCTTGAGTGAAACATGAGACCTTTAAGTTAAATACACACCTTCGCTAGACACCTGGACAAAAGATGAGCAAGGGACAATTGGAGCAGAGCTATCGTCATCGAGAGACAAATTTAAGTCACCACCACTGACCACAGATCCACCTGTGGCTTCTGTAGGTATGGGGTCATCTGAGCAGACGAATACCTCAATTGGTCCCTGTGTGCTGCTGAGGCGGACCTGCAGGCTCTGAAAATACAGGAAGCAAACAGGCATCACATCACAGCCAGCACCAGCAGAAAGCATAGTTGGAGACTTTATTCCCATAACAGTCATCTTTGCTCAGGGTGAGAGGCTCAAATGTTATATATGTGAGGAAGTCTCGAGAGACAGACAGTCACAAAGACAGTCATTCTTGCTGCTTATCAGACTGAAAACTGTGAAACGAGCACAGTGTGTCAGATTACCAAGCATTACACAATTTGTGAGCTAGAACAGGACAGGGAGTCATAGTGGCATATTTGAACCCCATCCTTGTATACACACACACACACATTACCACAAACACATTCAACCTCCATGATGTTGTCTAAAGTTTTCCACTAATGACTCAGTTACTCAAAAAAATAATTGTGTATGAAAATTTACCTCATTTGGGTGTGGCACCTCCAGTTTTGTCTCTGCAGGGGCTTTGATCACTATCACAGTCTGTTCTTCCAAACTGGGTATTCTTCGGACATCCTCGTACGTCAAATAGGCAAATGTGACCATCAAGATTAAGGAATAAACAGTCAAACCACAGTGGTGTCTAGGCACCTCAGAGTACATGATGTGAGACTGAAAAACCTAGACTTTCATCCAAAGTAACAGGCAAGTGACAAAGAAAGAAAAGGAGGTGACAGGCCCTCTAGACCCCTACATAATGACAAAACTGAACAAGTCACATCACTTATACAACATCAAGCAGGGTTTAGTTGTGGATATCTTTGACCTGGTTGGTTCTTACACAGGTGATGAATTTGCCACATACAGCTTTGTATTAACTCATCCAGCTTGTTCTCCTCCTCGATCAAAGCCTTCAGCTCCTTATTTGTTTGACCACCCCTGAGGAAACCAAGAGCAAAACAAAGTTAGCACCCTAACAAGAAAAAAATGAAGACATTAACTTCATATCACATTCAGACTCTGCCTGCAACTACTATTAAGCTGTTCAGACTGGTCTATTATGCACAAGTTTCTTATCGTGTGAATTTTGATGAAATGCTTCAAATTGTCTGGTAGACACAATAATGATCAGAAAGGAGCCGAGCTGGGCAGCACACCCTGTGGCTAATAATATAGAGATCTAAGATCATATTTTTATGATTGTGGGGAGCCATAATTGTAACTGAAACTAAAACTGCCTGGCTCCAGTAGAACTCTGCCTGTAATGCACATAGTAAACATTACTGAAGTTTCATCCATTTCTGATCATGAATGAGTGTCAGCTTTGTTAAGTGTTACAGGATTTTTCTCAAAACTCTATACTTGATCATTTACAGGGTTTCTGAGAAAAGTGTGTGTTTTTAATATACTGTGATGCCCTTATAGGGTCACGCTGCTGTGGGAGGTGTGTCTGGTTGGCTTCACTATGCACACCTGGGCGCTGGGAGTATCTAAGCTCCCACAGTGACTTGCAATTCTCTCTTTCGTTGCTCCAGTCTGCCTTTATGGGCACTTAATTTGTCTTGGTTTGGTTTGGCTTAGGCTTTGTCTGGTTTGGTTTGGTTTAACTTGGTTTGGCTTGGGCTTTGTTTAGTTGTATTTATGTTTGCTCTGTACAACACCCTTGCACACATACACCTACCTTCCAGTCATGCACACCCTACACACTACTGGTTTCACTGATTTACACACCTCATTTCTTAAATATTCTAATTTGGTTCAATTGGATTTAATAAAGATTTGTTTTGATTCTTATACATGGTGTGTTCTTTCTTTCTTTGTTGTGACCACCTGAGCCAGGTCATGACAATACAGAGTTCCCAATCAGCTTATCACTGAACGTTTTTGATAAACACATATTTCAATGATATGTTTTGCAGGTAAAGCACAGAATATAGGTAACATCTTGGTGTAGTTTGTAAAAGTTTCTGACAGGGAGATGAGCTTTAAATATTTACAGCGCCACTAATGCAAAATCGAGTTACAGTGTACTCCTTTTCGCCTACTCTGGAAAAAGGACCTACAGGATACAACGATATGTGGTAACAAAGCTGAATGCACATAGTAAACATTACCGACCTTCAACAACAAGCTCCACTGAAAATCAAAATGCTCTATGCAACTGCAAAATTCATCCATACTTACAACCACTGGATGTGGTTTTTAGACACTTTCTCGATGAGATGGACTCCTTCAAGGACATGGGTAACATCATAGACCCGTCTCTTTGGAGCATTAAGCTTCTCGGACACCAGATTAAGGTCCAATACTCCATCAGTGGATTGTTTCAGCAGTTCTGCAAACCTCCTGGTCAAGAACACTAGCGAAGTGTCATCCCGGGACAACGAAGATCTTGGTGCAGCGGAATCAGGCATTAGCTGCATAAAATGGGTGAGGATGGATCATTTTTGGACTTGTTGTCTTTTTTGAGTTTTCTTATATTCATAGTCACGCTTGTTGAGAGATACAAAGTATATCATAAATTTCAAATTTTCTTCCAACTGAAATTCAGGCTCCACACCCAAAGGGGCAAGAATTTAAGGATAAACCTCTTTCCTGGACAATAAAACGAATACCAAGCATATGTTTTAGCAAGGCATTTAAAAGCCCACTGCTTATCCTTCAACATGACACTCAAAGGACAGAAAAAATAGAATTAACCTTGGGATGATGACATACTCTAAATATGGCGCTGTAAGCAACCAGTGAAAAACTGTGCATGTGATAAAATAACAAAAACTTCATTGATCCCCAAAGTGGAATTGAATTGTCTGTAGTCTCATATCGTCAGTGTCATCTCATTACATTGGGAACTGGCTGCAAAAATATGGGCTGTCTTGTCTCCTGACCTCTCAAATCACTTAGTGCACAAACACCTTAATTTTTTTAGTTCAATTCAAATATAGTGAATATAATAGTTATAATATTAGTGAGTCATGAGTTTGAATGGATACATGTGTTGAAAGTATAGTTTATCCTTCATTCTAGAGTCTTCATTCACAGTGACAGACTGATTGCTTTTGGGTTAAAGATAAGAGCTTGTCTATGGTTTGAAATAACTTTGTACAATTATCTCCTTTGATGCCGACTTGTTATTGAGATGTACTAGTTCAGTGGGGAAATGAAGCTTTCAAACTGCTACTTCTTTTTTATTTTAAACTCTTAAAAAACATTTCCTGAATTTTTTTTAAGGGGATTTCATGTTCATCTGACTACTTTCATAATATATTGTAGTTGTGGCAATTAGTGAAGAAAACTGGATGTAATGTGCTGTTGAGAGCAGCTGGACTCAGTAAACAGAAAACAACGTCCTAACAACAGGTAACTTTGCCTTTCTGTGGTTTATTTCCTGATCATGTGGATGTAGTACAGTTTAGATCTTCCAACAATGGCTGACTTTAAACCTTTCTGTTTTTATTCATTTTTTGTTTGAGACGTCTTGTCTCTCACAAGCATGTTAAAACGGTCATCATCAAGCCATGATACTATCCATCTAAACCTAAAAGAAATCTTGCCCAGTGGGGAACAGCAGTGGTTGGGAACCTGATAAATCTATCAAGTACAAACTCTTACTTTTTTCTCCAGTTTGGGATTGAGAGGCCATGGCTCATTTGACTCGGGGGAGCCTGCTATCATGCTGAAGTTCTGGTGGAGTCTCCTGCCACTTGCTCTGACCTTGTATGAGCCCTAGGCAAAGACAGAGGCATCCAAAACACATGTCAGACTTCAAACAAACAAACAGAATATGACATGCAAGTACCTAAATGCATTGGGATGTTGGAATATTATCAAGTGATAATATGACGCTAACCTCCAGTGCGAGAGTCTGGTCTCACCCTGATAGTACTGTAATTCACATAACTGTCTATTTGACATCCATTACATACATACACTCCTTTTAAACATACAAAAGACCTGATGAAAGTTTTGTCAGAAAATTTCCAAGCAAAATAAAAACTTCAAAAGTATATACAAATAAATCTGACATACAAATCAAGGAACAGACACCAGTTTACAACATTTAGGGCAGTTACTGTACTCCCACTATTTTGAAAGTTATCGGAGAAGCTCTTTGCTGCCTCACTTTTTAGCTTCATTGAGAAACATGACTGACTGAATATCAATACGTTTTCAGACAAAAACTTATCAATTACCCTTGTACTAATCGACTTAATTAAAGAAATCACAAATGGCATCGATAAAAGGGAGTTTATTATTTAAATATTAATTGACCTAAAAAAAGCCTTTCACACTGTAT
This sequence comes from Xyrichtys novacula, assembly GCA_962446985.1. Lineage (NCBI taxonomy): Eukaryota > Metazoa > Chordata > Actinopteri > Labriformes > Labridae > Xyrichtys > Xyrichtys novacula. Next base: position 25,878,201 of record OY660884.1, on the reverse strand, counting down.
AAACCATAAAATTCTAATGAAACAGAGAAATATTAGGGGAACTGCACTGAGCTGGCTGAGAAGCTGTCCAGGCCACAGATAGCAGTCTGTCCAAATTGGCAAATACATCTCCTCAGGCTAGAAATTTATGTGTTGTTGTGTTCCCCAAGGGTCGATAATAGGTCTCTACAGGTTCAGGGATAAAGTCTGCTTTGATGGATGATTCCAATCCATTCATCTTTTGCTGTAGCTCAGCATTTAAATAACTTTTCTGAGATTTGTTGGTTTAGTCACAGTGTATCCTCTATGTGTTATGCTTTTCTTTCAGAAATGTAGGAATGATGGTCCAAAATTGCGTTAAGATGTAAAAAATAACGAGGTTTATCTTGGCCAGCACTCGAGGTGCCCAGCACCCCTAGAGCTCTGATCCCAGAATCGCCCCTGCTCTGAAGTTTAACGTCTTTTTTAACTACTCGACGCAGATTCAGGGCCGAAATTCCACAGAGAGGACGAGCTGAACAGGTACACTGATTGAACAAAGATTTTCACCACATTAAAGGACCCGACTCCCGGTACAGACACAAATCTGTGCCTGTTGTGGCGACATGTCCGAATCCCGAATGCCCGTTTACTGCTCACCTATAACCTGAAGTGTGGTTTCCCTAACAACAAAAGTGTCACATATTAAAAGTTTATGACTGAAAGTTGGTGAAAGTCAGATAAATTAACTCGATCACTTACTCAATCTAATGAAAGTCTGATAAATTCACTCACTTACCTTCTGCTATTGCTTCTTCCTCTGTAGTGGTTGGTAAACAACATTTAAGTGCATTACCGCCACCCACTGTCTTCTTCTTCTCGTTCGTTTAATTGGCGGTTGGCAACCAGCTTAAGGAGCATTACTGCCACCTACTTGATTGGAGTGTGGCACAGGAAAGAAAGAAAGAAAAAAGGATTTATGCATACAGAGACATACTCACAAAACTCTAAAGTTAAACTCTGCACAATAAGCCAGTCTCCTTCAAGTACTTCATTAAAGACTTGAAAGGCCAAGAATGGCGCCGCTAGACCAGCTAGCAGTTGGGATAACCCTGCTTTTTGTGTTATAGCATTTCCCACCCATCCAAAGCTAGTAAAATTTGTTTTATTATGCTCACAGCATTCTTGCGGTAGTACTGTTTTTTGTTGAGTGCAACATGCCCTGGCCTTGCAAATTTACCCAATACGCCAACATTAGTTCCTGATACATAGCATCAGGGGATGTTTTAAAAGCTCCACTGCAAATTCAAAGGGCCTACTCTACATCCAGGTTCTTTAAGTGTGTGTCTGCTGCAGACATGTAAGCTACACACCCATAATCAAGTGCAGCTCTCATCATGGCACAGTAAATATTTAACACTGACTTTCTATGAACTCCCCAGTCCCTTCAGGGGATCACAACAACTTGTTAATCTTTTTGCATTTTTTCTTTATGTTCTCAACATGCCGACTCCATGTGAGCTTCTCATCAAATGTGACCCCCAGAAACCTTTTTTCTCTGATCTGCTCAAGTACTTGGCCATACAACTGGAATGGTACATGTTTGTGCTGTTTATGAGAACATATGACCTGGGACTTTGCAATGGACAACTCGAAACTTGAAACCCCACTTATGCATCTACTCCTCTATTCTATTTATTACACCTTGCATGTCCTTCATTAAAAAGTCCAGATTTCTCCCTCTAACCCAGAGTGCATCATCATCAGCATAGAGTGACCTCCTACTGTTCGGCCCACCTCAACAAATATGTCATTAATCATTACATTAAACAGTATTGGGCTGCATACACTACCCTGCGGAGTACCATTTTCCACCATGTAAACCAAGGGTGGGCAATCATGTGCCATGGAGGGTCGAGAGGCTGCAGGTTTTCTTTCCAACCCAAAACTCCACCAGGTGATTTCACTGATTAGTCCCTGCTCTGCAGCCTCTCGACCCTCCATGGCACATGATTGCCCACCCCTGGTTTACACACTTGAATACTCAGCTCCCACTCTTGTATTTTTCTTCCAAATAAAAAACTAAGCATCCAATTATACATTTTCCCTCCTCGTCTTCCCTCTTTCCTGTCATCTGTAAGACCACATCTAACATTTTGGATCTAACTTCCACTTCTTTTGCCACTTTCCCCTTATCTTTTTTTTTTTTTTTTATTGACTTGTAATAACAATAAAAACAGGAAGACTCAATGTAGGATTTTAGAACAAAGCCATTTGGAATTTGACCAGTGGGCCAGTTATGTTCTGCTTCTGGTAGCTAAACAGCATCAGTCCACTTTATGGGATCCCATGATAATAAACATTTTTTTCTACTCCATGTTCCCTCAGGGCAGTGGTTCTTAAGTCCAGTCATCGAGGCCCACTGTCCTGCATGTTTTGGATGTTCCCCTGCTCCAACACACCTGATTCAAATGATTAGCTCATTATTAAGCCATTACAGAGCTTGATAACGAGCTGATCATTTGAATCAGGTGTGTTGGAGCAGGGGAACATCCAAAACATGCAGGACAGTGGGCCTCGAGGACTGGACTTGAGAACCACTGCCTTAGGGTCTCTGTAGTAGCCTGATAAAGAGGTCACTATACATTACATGCTGCACATTTGAAAGTGGCATCACATTTTTTGCCTTTTTAGGTGTGTCATTTATTCAGAACTTCATTCTTATCCTGTCTTTGTATCTGACAAATAGCTGCTCCTCAAAACATGACTGACTTGTTCATTATGCATTTCTACATGAACAGTAAGGCAGCGTGGTGTTTAAATATGATGAAGGGATTTCTTTGTTTAAAGAATGAAATGCTTTCATAACATCCAGACTAGATTACTGCAACAGCATACTATATGACTCATCATCCAAAATCCTCAATAAACTCCACTGCATTCAGAACTCTGCTGCCCGTCTGCTCACCCGCACCAACTCCCAAGAACACATCACCCCTGTCCTCCAAAAACTGCACTGGCTCCCCATCTCACACCACATACAATTCCTCCTGCTCACCTACAAATCACTTAACAACCTGGCTCCCACCTACTTCACACACCTGCTCCATCACTACACCCCCCCCCCCCCCGTGCCCTGCGATCCTCACAGGGAAATCTTCCTGCCCCCTCAGACCAAGCATCGAACTTGGGGGTCAGAGCCTTCTCTGCTGCCGCCCCCACCCTCTGGAATTCACTCCCCAAACCCATCCAAGACTGTACAGACCCCCACACTTGCAAATCACTCCTAAAAACACACCTTTTTAAATTGGCTCTTAACCTGTGAATTGTTCTTTTATTGTCTTCTAATATTATGTCTTTTTTGTAACCTTTTACATTGTTGGTTTAATTTTTCCAAATTTTCTGTATTTTAAATCATGTTTTTTATTTTATTTTCTTCTTTTTCTTTGTAAGGCATCTTTGAGCACCTGTAGAAGCGCGTTATAAATAATTTTTTTATTTATTATTATGAATACACCGTGTACAAACATTAAAATTGCATCTATAAAAATCTTATTATTGAGAGATGATTTCTTTAGGTACCTGCAAGTGAGACATTATTATAACAAAAATATTACAGAGGCATTAGGAAAATACGAGTCAGGATTCATAGAAGTATTCTTAACATTAATTAAGTCCAGATCTTGCAAAATTATCTCTAAATTATATATTGCCATACAATTATTCAAACATGAGAATACAGAGGACATAAAGAGGAAATGGGAAACAGAAATAAGGACAATAATTACACAAGAGAGCTGGGAGAAAATATGTCGACTACAATGGATGTCAACCAGCTAAAACACACGGCGGGAATTCTGTTGGAAAAGTATAACAAGCTTTTTCATCACACCCATCCAAAAGTGTCTTCAAGGAAAAGGGGACACTTGTTGGAGACTCTGTGGGTCTAATGGAGCCAACCACTTCCATATTTTTTGGGATTTCCAAGCAATAAAATCCTACTGGGAAGAGATCCACAAACATATTACAAATATATTTAATGTGAGCATTCCATTAAAATGTGAATCTATGTTTTTGGGTGATATAATGTTTGAAACATGGAACATATCAGATAAGAATCTGCTGACTATACTGTTGGCAGCTAGTAAGAAATGTGTCACCAGGAAATGGTTAAAAGTGGAAGCTCCCACCATCACTGAATGGATTGAAATGGTTTATGAGATTTATGTTATGGAGATTTCTTTTTCCCTCTAAGTTGAGGTAGAATTTCTATTCATAAAATCTGGTCTGAATGGACTGAGTATGTGAAACCAATCAGACCTGATTTTATTTGACCGCACTAGTGCTTTGTGTAAACCTAACCTCTTTTACTTTATTTTATTTTTTTTGGATGAAGGGTGGGCTCCTGGGTTCTGTAGTTTTATGTGTTACTGTTTGCACTTGAAAGGTTTGGGTCCGTGGAAAAAGATTCAGAAGGGCAATATGGACAACATTACTGTGTCCAAACTGAATTAATGTAAGTGCGTTATATTTGTGATGAAGTTGTGCCTTTCTGAATAAAAAAAAAAAATATGTATGTTATATTATTATTTTATTTTTTAAAACAAATTAAATTAATACTTGTATAAAAAAATACCAAGAACAGGAAAATGCCAGCTGAGTTACAGCCTTGTTGATGGTGGGTTTCATAACAGTTTTACAAAATTAATTCTACATCAACTCTATTGACCACTTTCGACATCCCAGTTCAATGTCCATCAACATGAAGAAAAAAAACAAACATCACTGCCTTACAATTTAACACTGACAGATCAACTTGAACAACTTGGAGGTGGTATTAATATACAATGAAAAATAACTGCTTTATTGTCAACAATTTGGTCGATTTTGTAAACCAAATATCTTACATTCTTACATGGAGAAAAATAAGTTTACAACCTGCTAGACATCTATACTCGGGAATACAGCGATCAACTCATCTGCAATGAATACCAAACAGAATCAATGGTGGGCTTCACACTTTGCTAGTGTACTGTAAACACAAAATTTAAATATGGAACCCAAGTTTCAGTCATCATTGTCAAATCTGATCTTCTTTCCCTGGAAGGCCAGAATTTGTCCTTGCTGCTGCTTCCTTTTCTTACTGGCTTCCCAGGATGGATGCAAAGCCTGCTTTTTGTCTTGATGGTTAAAGAAAGCTTCATCATGAGATTTGAGCAGGCTGCCCTTCTCACACGGCCTTCTGTACTTGGACCCTGGGTTGAATCCTGTTCTATTCCCTTGTTGTTGGAGCCTGGGTGGTTTATTACTGTTGCTTTTTGGATGACTAACACCCTGCAGTTTCTCATAGCCCCTGACGTTATCTCCCTCTTTCCTTCTGCCGACACCTTTATTCATTCCTGGCGCAGAGAGGGAAGAACAAAATACAGTCTGAAACATGGTTGTTTTAGCCTTTCGATCAGTTCCACTCTGGTCCTGGTTGGGTGGGTCCACCTTTGCTTTACTCCTTCCATCCAGATTGTTTTGCTTCTTCTTCTTAAATTTGCTCACTTTTCCTACAAAGAAGTCATCGTCCTCATCGCTCCCTTCAGATTGGGAGGACTGTCTATGAAAACGTTCCTCTGTGCTGTCATCAAAGTACTCTTTCTCTTCATCATCTAAAAGCTCTAAATCACTTTCTAACTCATCTTTCTTTTGCTGAACGCCTTTGGACTCGGTGTTGGGTTTTTCCTCTGCCATCTCAACTGGAATATCATTTTTTACAATTTCTTTCACAACAGTTCTTTTTAATGATGACTGCTTAATGTTCGTATTTTCTGATGCTTTGCTGCTTTGACCATCCTCCGTGTCATTTGTTTTGCTCCTTTTCTTTTTGGGTGTAGCTACAGCTCCATCTTTAATGTCTTTGCGGATACCATCTCCTCTCTCACTTTCAGTGATTTCCAGGTGCTCTGCTGTGATGTGCTCCATTGTCTTCTCACTCTGTCTTTCTCTTATTTTCTCTGATGATTCTGGCACAAGGTTTCCCATCTTATTTTGCCCTTTCACCGTCTTTTCCCGACCTCCAGTCTTCATCCGCTCCTCTTTAAATGCTTTCAATGCAGCTTTTATGTCTTCTATCTTTTTGTTGAACTGGGGATGGCTGGCAATACGTGCTACTGCCCGTTCAGAAATAGTAGACTTGGGGTCTTTACACACCTGATCAAAGCTGAGATTCTTTACCAGGGCTGTCTTTGTCACCTGAGAAAAGAGGAAACAGATTATCCAATAGGAAATTTATTACCAATTTTCAGCATTGTGAAAACAATGTGATTTGAGATTAAAAAGACAATACTGTGTGAAAATGGATTTAAAAATGATGATGACTTGATTGATGGAAGTTTAAACAAAACTTACCAGGTCAGGTGAGAGCGCCTTCATGGCATGGATCTCTTCAAGCAGTCTGGTTGCTCTTCTTTGATTTCTTTCAATATCTGTGTCTTTACCCTTCTTCTTCTTTAAGACCCCCATCTGTCGTGTCAGCCTTCTGATGATCAAGGCTCTCACTCTTTTCACCTCTTTTCTCATCTTAACCACCTCATTGTTAAGGTTGAGACCCTCAATCTGCTTTTTGTCCCTGGGCTCAGTAGAATTTTTTGCAGCTTGTGGCTTCTCTTCTTCTCCCTCTTCTTTATCATCTATACCCTCCTGTTCCCTCTGTTCTTCATCCTCATGGACAGTTTCCTCTTCTATGTTACACTCACACTCTTCCTCCTCCTTTTCCTTTTCCTCAGCAGAAGGTGACATCATCTTGAGCTTATCCATGGTAAATTTCACCTGATGAAGAAAGTCAAACATTATCAACCCATAACTGTACCATCACAAATAAGGGTGCAACAGCAAAACCCTGAAGTCCTGTGTTACTGACATTGATTTCTTCCTTAATACAACGTGAGCTTAAACTAAATAACTACCCAGTTTGTCCAAAGGTAAGAAAAAGTCCAAAGTGAGCACAATTCATTAAACAAACTAAACATGGGATCACAGAGTCCGTGGGCAAACAATGTCAAACTTTTGTTGAATATAACATTTGCAGTAGTAAAGCCAAAAGCTTTGTCCCTCTTTGCAGTTAACGTCCACCTGCCTGTGCTTGCTTATTACATTTATTTACTTGACATACAACTTAATCTCCAACTTCTAGATGAAAACACCGCCAAACCCACTGTCGATGTAATGAAATCTATTAGCCATGCTTGTTCACATACTCTACACAGTCCAGTTGCCTGTTTTTGGAGTCTTTAAGAAAACAATGACCTGGATGAATGAGAATCTACATGGACATTACAGCAGTCACTGTAATCAAGTAGTAAAGTTGTCATCTATTTTGTTAATTGTTATACGAGCTTGTGAGAAACTGTGGGAATTGATATGCACATCATGCAGGTGCATAAGGTTAAGCAATTGCCCCAAGGCAAACAACAATATTCTATGTGATTCAAAATTGCATCTTCTGACATAAATAATGTTGTTTACACAGTTCTGTCTTACTAGCAAATCATAAGCAGTGTCTAAACTGCTATGAGCTGAAAATAAACACTTTTCCATCACACATTAACATATCACTGTTTAACTCACAGTAGTTAAATGATCAGATTTTTCTCTGTCATTAATGTCCTGAATGAATGAACGGATATCATGATCTTGGAAGACAACAATAAGCAATGCTCTTTGAACGACTAAAGTGGGAAGAAACAAGAAGAGAAGTAACCACATGGGAAGTGTTTGGTGCGTTGAGAAAGTTATGCAGCTCGCTCTGCTGTCCTCTCACATTTAGCCACATGAAAGACAAGTCTGAATAAATGAAAAATATTTGATACATCTAGTAAGGACGATCGACTGCTACCTTGTTGGGCGTTTGCTGTCATGCACCGTGCGTGTATCACATGGGTCGTTAAATTTTCTTCTCTTTCTTTGAGATGATCCAACCGTGTGCTGAAAGAGAAGGAAAACAGTAAGTCCCAGCCATTAGAGACTTTGAACAGCTCCTATCATGGCCGACTCCAACACTCTTAACCAAAAAATACACTCCCAAAGGACCCTGGCCCAGCTCTGCAACTTAGTAAACTGCACAAGCTGTCTGCTGTATTCAGGAAACAAGTAAGGGTGAAGACCAGGACCATATATCTCAAACTACAAATCCTTCATCAGATGCCGATCTCCAGACAAACCACATTCGCATCCAATCGCAGACTAATCATCAAAAAGCTTTCAAAAATAAAAATGGGATTAAGTATCATAAAGTAACTTGTATTTCTGATGAGAGGGAAGATATAAAATGACGGACGACTCCCGAGCAAACGTGGGTGAACATGCGTGTTTACGTTTTTCAATACAAAGCAAAGAATTGGAGATTTCGCACATTTGTGTTCCAAAGACATTAGCGTGGCAACTGAAAGTGAAGACGGCACTCCCTCTTATTGACAAACTTACCGTGAAAATAGATTATTACTTAAAATCGAAGACGGTGTTCCGACTCGTAGCGCGCCGCCATATTTAGTTTCGTTCGCCTCAGCTGTGACAGAGGCATGACGTCAAAACGCAAGCGAGAGGACGCTGTCGTGAAAAGGGGAGGGTCTTTAGTAAGCCTGTTTTTATTTATTTCTTTGTTCATGTGCATAAAACAACAACAATGGTGGAGAACTGACGAAGTGTTGAAATTTGGACGAGTGAATGACATTTTCTGTTCCAGTTCAAAGACCGATATCAACACTGAACCTACAGGGGGGAGGATGAAGCGGCGCAATGCGGACTGCAGCAAACTCCGACGGCCCTTAAAACGGAACCGAATCACCGAGGGTATTTATAGCAGGTACAAAAGGGGGCTGGATTGTCGTTAATGTGTAACAATGGCGCCTTTTTGTGTATGCCAATCTATATATCAGCCATCCTGTGCTACATACACACGAGTCCCGCTGTGGCTCTAAAGCATCGGGCAGCTAACATGTCCAGTTATTGTTAATTTGAAAGGCCTGTCGTTAATCCTTGAGTGTGATATCTTTCCAGCTAAGTGATGAAATTGTGATGTTTATAAATTCAAGTATCAACACTAATAACCGAAAATGCAGCCACAAGTATGTACAGAACTTCAGTTTCTGTTCATTTTGCTCAATGGAAAGATGAATAGAAAGTGTTTAATTTGTCAAACTATGCTGTAGCGCTGAGACGAGCTTTGTTAACGGCCACCCGCTCGTGGGTCTGGGTAACGCGATGGCGCTATCTCACCTGTGCTTTTCCCGGTGAGGTTGTATTGCTTAATTGCATTTCGTAAGTGAAACATCAGTCTGAAAAAAACGCCGGATAAGAAAAGTGAGAGGAAACTGGATGATGTCAAGGTACAAAGAAAAAAATCGCATGTGCTTCAAGTAACATCAGCAGCTTTTACATGCCTGCTGTCTTTTGCTTTAAGCTGCATCCACCTCCTTAATGCCTTTCTAGCGCTTTTTGGATTTCTCTCAGTCCCAATAAATTTCATTATCGTTGTAGAGTTTCGTCGTATTTTCAGTCGTGTGAAATGCTTAATTGAATTGGCATTTATCCTCAGATCCATTTGGCAATCGAGGTATCCTTTTACGCGTCACGCTGGATATGTGGCTCTTGTTAAGACTTAATCACTGCATAATCTGATATTTAGAAATGTGGTGATCTTTGCTCAGGAGCCTTGTAATACTCATGTCAAGTCTGTTCTTTCACAGTTTTGCCCATTGTCCCCCCTCTGCTGTGCTTTCTCCAACAGTACCTTCCTGTACCTGAAGTTCCTGGTGGTGTGGGTGCTAGTTCTTTTGGCTGACTTTGTGCTGGAGTTTAGGTTTGAATACCTGTGGCCCTTCTGGCTTTTCATTCGTAGTGTCTACGACTCCTTCAGATACCAGGGACTGGTAAGACCTACTTTGTATGCCTCCATCTCTACCTGTAGGGTTTTGGTTGTCACTCTTATGGAGGTATTAATCTATTTATAACAATGATGATATCAATTTTTGCCACCTTTTGAACAGCTGATGTGTTCATATATCAGGGATGGGAATTGTGGAGTCAGCAAGTCATCTCCATGTCATGTATTTGTTCTGCTCTGTCACTGAACCAGCTGCTTCCAATGAGCAGCCAGGAAGGTGAGCTCATTAGTGAAGGCACCTGGTTCAGTAACTGAGCAGAACAAATACATGGCATGGAGATGACTTGCTGACTCCACAATTCCCATCGTCATATATTTATGGAAGTAAAACTAATTATCATAATTATCACAATTATTGAAAAGGGTTGTAAGTTTGTTGTCGTGTAGCAATGTAACATGATTGGTCACCTATTTATGAGCATCAGGGTGCAAAAATATACAAACTTAAATTTCTGCTTCCCTGTATAGCACTATGTATCCCCAGTCTACATGAAAAACGAAAATGGATGAAACCCATACTGCCGACTACATCTGGTTCCATCATGGAAATCTTTCTATTAAATATAATGAAGGTAGCTTGGATAGTGTCATACTTAACAGTCATTGCAGGGGTTGGCCACTTAAACAAGAATGAGACAAGACAAGGTTTCAGTTTGCAAGTTTGCAGTACACAGTCTTGTGTGTATGTGTCATATGGTCAGGGGTGCATGTTTATGCCTCAATTTGAGTGTTCAGTTGTTATACATATTTTCCTGATAGAGTTTTCCATAATTGTTCTATTATTTGTATTTGTTTGTCTCTTTTGTTTGTCACAATTAGGCATTCTCTGTCTTCTTCGTATGTGTCGCATTTACATCAGACATCATCTGCCTCCTCTTCATCCCTGTCCAATGGCTGTTTTTTGCTGCCAGCACCTACGTTTGGGTCCAGTACGTCTGGCACACAGGCAAGTCCAAGTTTACCATAAACTCTTATATCTGCCAGCCACAAAGTATCTTTCATATAAGCGCACAAGTAATTCAGAGCTGCCAATATTTATCAGTTCCAGACAGAAGAGCTCTGATGTTTCTTTCTTCTCATCTTTTCCTTTAACACAGAGAGGGGAGTCTGTCTACCTACAGTATCACTGTGGATCCTGTTTGTGTACATTGAAGCAGCCATACGTTTCAAGGATTTGAAGAACTTTCATGTAGACCTATGTCGACCCTTTGCTGCTCACTGGTAATGTCACTGTTGTATACTACGTATTGGTCCTTTTATTTCTTTTTATATGAAAGTGATAAATGACTACAGTATAGATGATAAAACAGCAGGTAATTACCTGAAACTGTATGACTACCATCATACTAAAAGCTGACTGTGTTTCTCCTCACTCCCCAGTATTGGCTATCCTGTTGTGACTCTGGGCTTTGGCTTTAAGAGTTATGTTAGCTACAAGATGCGTCTGAGAAAACAAAAGGAAGTGCAGAAGGAGAACGAATTCTACATGCAGCTTCTACAACAGGCTTTACCACCAGAGCAACAAATGCTTCAAAGACAAGAGAGGGAGGCAGAGGAGGGTGAGACAAAACTTATAAAAATAATTATTTCTGCTGTAAAACACAATGCAGAAAATATAATAATGGTAATAATGGTCAGAATAAGAAAAATTGCAGTCGAAATGAAGTGTGATCACACAGTAGATTCTTGGTTAGAAAAGTTCCTAGATGAGTGAAAGGACCAGAAAATGTTTATTGACTCTAAACCATGATGAGAGCTGTTCGAGTTCTCCTCATGTCAAGAAAAGGGGCTTTGCTGCGTTCTCTTTCATCTCTTCCATTACACGATATACAGGACCATGTAGTGTCTGTAAGGAATTAAAATGTACCAATCCACAATTGATTTAGGGAACTACCTTTGTGAGACATGTCTCTCAGCCATCAATGAAAATAAATGATCAAGAGGAGATCAATCGATCTTTTTTTATGGAGCACAAATTCACAAAAAGTGTTATCCCAAGACACTTAATAAAAAAAAACGGAACTAGGCCAGACTCTGTTAACAAAGACCCAATATAAGGATGGGATAAGATTGAGCCCCATCTATTAAGATCAGACCCACTCCCACCTTTAACCACATAAATGCAGCACTTTGCAGCATTTAGCAAGGAAAAAGTTACTATTAACAGGCAGGAACCTTGAGCAGAATTCGACTCATTTTAGACATCATCTGCAGATTGGTATGCTTACTTTGCTTACTTTGATTTGCTTAAGTTCAAGGACAGCTTCTTGTGATCAAAACAATCCTCCAACACATTGAAATTACTTTAAGTGCAGCTGCTCTAGACTTTTCCTGGAGCAGAAAAAAAAATCAGTAAACAAACTGAGGCACATCACAGTTGTCATTTATACAGATTCAATAGTTTGGGTCCAAGAATTGAGCCTTGTGGGACCCCTCAAGTAACCCAGAGTAATTCTGAATTTAATAATTGATAAAGTATCTTGATATCTATCATTGAGGTAACTTTTTATCCATGAGTATGCTAACTCTCAGATTGCATGTTTCTATTTTTGATTGATAGTGTCATAGGCTTCTTTTTTAAAGTCAAGAATTACCCCTATGATAGACATGGCGTGAGTGCAATTCACCTGTTAGGAGTGCTACTGGATTGAGTCAGCACTTTGGTTTTCCTGTCCTATATCTGTTGTTACACCTTTCCATAACTCTAAGGCATTTTCCAATGAAATAAAAGAGAGTCATTTTGGAAGAAACAAATGGGATCAATATTTTAGTCTTTCATCACAGCAGTGGTTTCTAAGTAAACTTACGGAACATTTTAAAGAAGGGGAACAAGGATGACCAGGATGTCAACAGCAAATATTATGGGCTTAAAACATGACCATTTGAAATAACATGCACTTGAATTTGTATTTACTGAGTGAAATAACCAATTCCAAGATCAAATTAGTGTAGGGCCATACATTTTTATGTGTTATTGTTCTGATATTTGAAATTGTGACTAAATTGTTTTCCCATAGAAAAATTGTGTAGCCTAGTGGCAAGTAGCTTTTGTGAGGGTCTGCCATGCCTGAATTGAGTGAGTGATAAAAGCTGGAAGACAACTGAAAGATATGATGGCATAACTTGTTGTTATCGATAGCTTATTTCTACGACATACATTTTAAAAAAAGAAAATGATCTTGCAAAGTGTTATGAACTTCAGCATATTTAGGCAGTTTGACCTGGTTGTTATATTGGAGCCAGAGTTAGGTTGCCAGCCTGTACTACAGCTGGAAAAAAAAGCTAAACAAGAATATTTTTTCTTCACAAAGGCTGTATTGCATGGTCTTAATGTCATTATTTTGGAATTTGGTGAATTCTGTTAATTATGTTCATGTCTTCTAACACTGTCCACATTTATCTTCTTCAGCAGCTTTAGCCAAAGGACTCTCTGAGACAGAGCCTGTAGTGATATCCCAAAATGGAGCACCTCCTGGAAAGAAGAGTACCTCTGCTCCTTTGCCAGAGCTGGAGTATCGGGAGAAAGGGAAGGACAGTATTGCAAAAGAGCGTGAGGGAAAAAAACAGAACACAATTGGAATCAATAACAACAGTATTATGCATGCACTGGACTCCAAACTACAGGAAACCGAGTATATAGAGAACTATGTTGGGGCGAAGAGACTAAATAATGACTTGGCAGGAGAAAACACGCTTGCAGATACCAACACACATTCTACAAATAAAGATGAGTTGGGAGGGGTAGGGAAGAACTACAAAAATTCCAGTGGGGTTGTGGGTAATATCTCCAACTTGTCCCCACGGAATCACTGTTCTTCAAATGGCAGTGTGCCACCTGTTTCTTCAACCACCAAGAATGAGAGGAAACAGAAGGGGACAGGGAAAGGGCAGAAGGACCCTGTAGAAAACTGCATCCCCAACAACCAGTTGTGCAAGTCGGATGCTTTAATACGGTAAGATAACTTCCTTTATACTGCTCTGCTAATTAAGATATCTTGTAATTGTTTCTTTGTAGTTGTTAAGTTACACGGTGACCTTGATTCTCTGAGTGAAGAGACTATTCCTCCACATTTACATATTCCATATGCATTAAGACAGATCTAATGGGGCAGCTGACGTGGATCTCTTTTTAAAGCTTCTTTCAGACATACACAAAATTTCTTATAAATCTCCTGAAATTACCTGATTAAGCTGCTTTTCCATATAACACCACTGTAACATGGAAGAGTGGCACATAACATGGTTATTTGATATTATATGATAAATGATTTTAAGAAGGCCTCTCCAGTGTGGTCATACCACTTATCTGTTGATACTGAGGATGATAAAAAGCTTAAAAAATCTGTAACCAAAGGGCATTTGTCTGTCTGTGTGTGCCAACTTAAAAAAAAATTAAAAACTATGTTGCAGTCATTAGCATTAAGACAGCAGTGGATTTACAAACCAACACTTTCTGAGGGGGACTCAAAAACAAAAACAAAGGAACTCAGATTAAAACTTGTGGTAGAATAAAATGAAAGGATCAGGGGTTTTAATCATGGATGGGATTGTAAAAAATTAAATGCAGCGCCTATTTTAAATCCTGATCCATCCCCTGAGATCCACTCTTGCTGTAAGTTAAGACCCATCACCCCATAAAAGGACTAAGTGTTCATGAATTGATGATTGACTAACATTGAACGGGCTTACCATTACCATGGCTTCCCTCAGAGAACCAAGGTTACCGCTCTCCATCGTAGCAAGACTATTTCTCCACACAGTTACATACTTTCTTGGGGACCATTTAGGACCCATGTCAAGTGGAAAGGGGAGAGAGAGCAGATGCCATTTTCCACACACTCCTCAAGGAGTCTCTGGTATCCAAACAAGGTGTCCCAGCCACCACAGTGCTCTGAAAAAGGGAGTGACAAAATGACTGTGAAAAACTGTGTACAACTAAACCAAAACACAAAAATGCCAAGATGCAAGTGTACAAATACGGCACCAAGATTGTATCATTTGTTGTGATGAAGCACCAAGTACTTGTTCCACAAAGGAGGTACTGATTGCCCCTCTACCTCACAAAGGTAGAGGGGCTTGCCCACAAAGCTGCTGCACAAACCCCAGAGAGGCTGGCACCCCCTGTGTAGAGTGTGCCCTTACTCCTTCTGGTGCTTGAGAACAAACACCTATGTATGCCTGCTGAACTGATTCAACAATCCAGTGTGACAGCCTAGATGTGGACACAGGATAAGCAAGAGTCACCTATAGCAGAGTAACAGCTGATCTGTTCTTGGGCAAAGCAGGAGGATCAGAGCTTTACTGACCGAATGAAGTGGAGGTTTGAGAGCATCCTTTTTTCAGAAAGGCTGGATTCAGAAGCAGGATAATGCTGTGTCAATAGGGAGGAAATGACTGCAGTAGATTGACAGAGCCTGTAATTATCTCACTTTCTTGCTGATGTCATCACCAAAAGATACATGGCCTTGAGTGACAAAGTGGCTCAAAGGGCTCCTCTTGTGAGGCAATCAACACAAAGTCTAGATCTTGTGCAGCGACAGCTCAGCGGTCACCCTGAGTTAGCCTTTTACCTTCAGCCTGATTGGTCCTGCCCTTTAAGGCAGACCTGAGAAATACCTTCAGAAACTGGTTTTGAAAATAGAGATCCTTGAGGTCAATAGTGACAAACCAGTCATCCGCAGGCCTCCTGAGCCGACTGCGCCATTGTGAAGCCATCAAGCCCAAACATGGTCGATGGCTCTATAGGCATCCTTGGCAGGCACACCCTGTCCCCCTGCTGCAGCATTACTAATGCTGTGGCTGACCAGCCGCCTCTGTCTGCTCCCTCATCTGTGTAGTGATGTGAGGAGGATCTGGTGCAGCTCCTCCAGGCACTCTGCACTACATGCCTCCTTAAGCTTCTTGGCAAAATGACGATGGTAGAGAGCCAATATTGTCCCTCAATAGCCAGTTGGGTTTGTACTACCTTTGCACCATGCATTTTGAGAGCAGGACGTTCATTATTTCACAGGTCTACCTGAGCAGCTACTTTTCCCAAGAACTCACTTGGATGGAGACACCAAGGTTGCCAAAGCCTGGTATGCTGTAGACAATAGACCACAGCCTTTCCTGTCTTTAATGATGCCAAGCACCGAGCAGACCCAGTTGACTCCCAACAATATACCTCACAAAGCTCACCTCATTACACTGAGAGGAGAGGGACACAAAACTGTGCTCCAGGGTCAGCTCCAGCTTTACCTAGGCACTTTAGGTGAGTAAATCATGCAGTCCACCATGTGGTACACTCCTTTGGCTGTATATCTGCCCAAAATGGATAAGAAACGGTAAAACAGTAATCCCAGAAGAGACTTATGCTCTAACCAGTGGTTGATTTCACATTACTTACCTTTCCCATAACTCAAAGTTGTGTGGCCTCTGCTCTCTCATCTCTCCTGGTCTTTCATTGGAAATCAGTGAATTCATGAAACCGTACACACTTTGATGTTGTGCATGGGCCACAGTGTGGTGTGTCATAAACAGATATCCTAATCAACTGCCAAGTGGGTCATTTTCCTAACATTCAGAATATGTCATTGTGTGGAGAGATCGTCTTGATATGATAGAGAACAAGTGTTTCTGGAAACTTAAATGAATGATCAAGGGGGTCTGTTTTTTTTTGTATCAGTCTTGAGCAGGATGTTAAACGTCTGAAGGCAGATCTGCAGGCTAACAGACAGCTAGAGTCAGAGCTTCGGAGTCAACTTTCTTCCCTGAGCAGTCAGGACCGCAGCCTTCGCTCTGAGCTGGGCCAGCTCCGCCAAGACAATGAGCTGCTGCAGAACAAGTGGGTTCATCTAAAGTGCATCAACATCCACACTAGGATCAATTTTATTTTCTATACTTTACTGTAGTTATGTTTTTAGCTGACTGTGGTCTACATCAAAGTCTCTGTATGGTATTAGTCACAAAATAGAAGCACATGCTCTGATTTAATTTTAGATTCTTCTCTGTGCATTTTGTCCAGTAATAATCAATGTCTCTGCCAATGCTTTGGAATGGAACTGATGCAATTTCAAGCTAAAAAGGCTGCATTTGGTTAAACCAAAAATCTGGTGCTCCCAGCATACACACACACACACACACACACACACACACAAAAATAGTTTAAACAGATTCTTAGTGCCTTTGATGCTGCAAGACATTTTCAGCGTATATTCTTCTACTTAAAAATCCATCATTTCTTTCTTAGTTATTTTGCCCTCTTTTTCTGACAAGAGTCATTCTACATATTTCAACCCAGAAACTTCAACTTTAAGCCTTACCAAAATTAGTCTTAAGGACTAATTAAGCTGCTGTATCTTACTGATGTTTCATTGTTTTCTGGGGGGATTTAATGCTTTTCACAAATTCAGCCTATTGACACTAATAAAGAATTTTCAACCTTTTTCAACTCTTTAAATCCTCCAAGTCCTTAACATTTTCATATAAAAACTCAATTTTAGCTTCAAAATGTTTCTCAGTTATTAAGGTTTATCAACATACTTTAATTTTTTTATACTTTTATCGTGTTTTACATTTACCTTTAAATTGACATCAAAATTTTTTTGGCCCTTCAAGACCTTTTCAGTGGTGTATATCACATGGACTGTTTGGACTCAGTGATTCAGACTTTATTGTGGAGAGTCTGTTAAAAGTACCTAGAAATCTTGTGAAAAAAAAAGTCATTTCACTCAACAAAACAAGGTATCAAACGTAGGTAGTCTTGTGCTTTTATGCAGAATACCATATTCTTATAATATCTTTATTGAATGGACAGAGCAGTAGACGGAGTATGAAATCTGGACTAAGGGTCACATTCAAACCTGTTGCCCCTGTTGAAAACTGTAGCCTCTGTCCATGGGTGCATGAAGCACAGCACGTAAACACACAGCAGGAACTCCAAACAGACATACATAGACCTGTCAGAGCCTAACAACTGTGCTGTAACTCAACTACCTTTGGACACAGGATTCGGTGAGACATGTTCTCATGGTTTCATCGTTGCCAAAAGACAACATTTGGAGAATCGAGGGTTCACACCAGTAGGGGGTGTGGTGGCAGTTCCTAGAGATCACCCCAAAAAATGTCTTCATCAAAACCCAAGAGTCAAGTCATAGTGAACCACCAGCACAAATTTTAAATGCCACTTGTTGGCTGCCTTTTGCACATAGCACTTCAGATCTTTTTGCTGATGTTGTCCTGTTCCTGCAAAAGTAGTGTTTTCTGATTTAAAAAACTCTCACCCAGCTGTCTTT
The DNA here is from genome assembly GCA_962446985.1 of Xyrichtys novacula. Taxonomy (NCBI): domain Eukaryota; kingdom Metazoa; phylum Chordata; class Actinopteri; order Labriformes; family Labridae; genus Xyrichtys; species Xyrichtys novacula. Next base: position 25,860,042 of record OY660884.1, on the reverse strand, counting down.
TAACAGTTGATCGTGTTGCTTAATATGGAACATGTGAAAAAGAGTATTTTCTGCTGCATGCTGTCACTCACTTTGTTTGACTCTTACTTGGCAGCAAAGGGTTACAGGCATGAAAAAAATACTGTTTCAAAGTTTCTGGTCTTGATGCTGATGGTTTTGTTTTTATGAGTCATATTTTTTGTAACCAAAAAAAAAAAAGAAAAATTCACAGCACTCCTACTTAAACATTTACTAAGTGTCACCTTACACCAAGTTTAAAGTGGGCTCCTCTTCTCATAATATTTCAGGCTCCACAGTGCCATCCAGGTCAAGCAGAAGGATAAGCAAACCATCTCCCAGCTAGAGAAGAAATTAAAGGCTGAGCAGGAAGCTCGTGCTCTCGCTGAGAAACAGCTGGCTGAGGAAAAGAAGAAGAAGAAGATGGAAGAGGCCACAGCTGCTAGAGCCATTGCGTTGGCTGCTGCCACCAGGTACTAAATACGTGTATATTGCACACCTTTGACTTTTACTTTATTTTAATGGCAAATTAGAAATCAATCAGTTTTTTAACGAAAAATGAAAGATGTCTGTTCTTTTTATCAGTGGCAGAGCTTCCTCCAATCAGTTACTGTGGTGCAACTTAACAATAAAAACAGAAAGATTCTGAGAGATGTTAAGAAACCTGATTTTCTGGTGAACCTCAGTTTAAGGAGAGGTTACATTTCAAATAGATCACTGACAGAAATTGCATTCGTTTGGCTGGCAGTGCCTATTCTGGGCTGGCTAGTTACAGCAGCCACATGTCTTACACTGTAAAAACGTATCCTGCCTCACCTTTGTAACAACTGTTTATATACATTCATTTGCCACCAGTTCCTTAAAGAGAGGAAGAGCCACAACTTAAAGGGATATTCCAGCGTAAAATTACGTTAGGGTCAAACACACTGTAACACTGAGATAGACACCCCCCCGAGAGATGAATATTGCCGACTGCTTGCTTTTCTAGTTATACCAACTTTAGTTACGACCGCACGATAGCAATACACAGCGGTTTATGTCTCCACACGCAAAACCTAACCAAAACTCCACTCTATAGCCACAAATAATACTCAGAACAGCACCTAACTTCATCAACAGTACATATAGGGTCCCAGCCATAGCACTAGCCACCAAACATCTTTTTAGCTTTGCCTAATTTCTTTAGCAAAGAGACCAAACACAACTCACCCACTCTCCTCCAGCAGCCGCTTGTTTGTGGGGGAGCCCTGACAAGTCCATCACAGAGTGCAGCGGAGTTTTGCAGCTCAATGAAGAACATTTATGATCATTTCTTTATGGAAATGAAATCAGACTGAGATGTTGAAGCAGAAGAACTACTGTGTTTGCAGTGCAAAATGATTATCATGACCATTATTCCTTCGTGGAAAAGATCCGCTGCACTGGGATACACCAAGTGGAAATGATCAGTTGATTAGTGTTTGGGCACCTTTTTAAAAAAGTATTTTGCCTTTTCTACTCGTCTCTCTAGAGTTGAATCAACTGACTCTCTGCGTGGACGAATCAGAGACTTGGAGACTGAGTGTAAGAAGCTTTGCATGGACACGAAACTTAAAGAAGAGCAGATAAGGGATCTGGAGAGTAAATGTCAGGTGAGTGGAGAGCATAACTCACTTTGAAATAAGATCATACTTTCAGGTATTTTACAACATTGATAGTGAAAACGCCAGTTATATACTTGGACATCATTTACGGGTAAAGGCTTTGAATCTAAGTAGGAAGCTAACAAACTGCTGCAGTGCCTGTTGTACAACTTTAATTTTCCAATTTGGTGTCTTTATTGCATAATTTTTCATGCAGGAGCTGCGGAAGTACAAAGAGAACGAGAAGGACACAGAGGTTTTGATGTCAGCCTTGTCAGCGATGCAGGAGAAGACCCAGCACCTAGAGAACAGCTTGAGTGCCGAGACAAGAATCAAACTAGACCTCTTCTCTGCACTTGGGGATGCCAAGAGACAACTGGAAATAGCACAAAGTATCCATATATTTTATTTATATCTTCCCATGCAAGTTTTATGAACTTCAGTGTAAACAGAACTTGTCTACCATGCTGTGTCTCTGTCTCAGTCTCAAGCAGTAGATCTGTATTTACAGGCACACAGAGGCTCATTAGGCTTGATGATAAACAAGTTTATATTGTATTGACACTTCCGATTCTTTGTCTGGCTCCGTGCAATCTCCTTTTCTGTGTCTACATTACGGTTTTGTTTTTGAGCATTGTTTGTCTTTTAAAGTCTAATGGTGGTTCATGACGCTGCATGTTAATTGCATCAAGTCATAAGGAGTCACTAGAGACACATCTGGAGAAAGATGATCTGGCTAGCCGAAGTGCAAAGCGCTGTCCACTGATGTTTTCACATCAGCAAGCCATCATTGATTATACGACTAGAAGAGTGCACCACAAAGCAAGAGAGGTTAGGTCATGGTTTAAGATAAAGTTACAAAAAGCTGGCTCCATTGCAATCTGGCTAGATCACCATGGTTACTTGCTCTTAATTTCTAACATAATCTGGTCAGGGCTAGGTTGTATACTAAATTACAGCTTGAAATTGGAAGTAAAGTGCTGTCATTTCGTTAGTTAATGCAGGCGGTTCTCCTTGGGCGATACAGACCATCAGCCACTGTTGTGAGAGTCTATGGTACTTTAACCTTTATTATTATTATTATTATTATAGACTTCTTAATAGGACTAGTTGTTAAATATCCCTAATATTCAGCACATCAATTGACAGTCATTGGAGATGTCCTCTACTCTTGAGTGGGGTGGGAATTGGCAATGATCACGTGGTGCCACCAGCACGCCACATCATCAGTTGTTCGCCCCGACTTCATTGGGTGTTTCGGCCACTTACAACAAGACACCCTCTGTCAGGGTTGGCCCACCACAGGATGATCAGCCCTGGGTGTGTGGTGTACGGTGGCACCATGCGGTCACTTGGCTGCCCATACTGCATCTTTACGTTTCAGCCATAGCCAGTCTGACTGCCAGTGGTCAGAGAGCTAGTGGTCATTTCTTTTAGTGTGGTGTCAAATGGTGGGATCAATATGTCCTCTAAGTTTAATGTGCACAGAGCCTGAAGCAAGAAGCCTGAGTTAACAGAACAAGTTCCTCAGTGGTTTACTTGAAGAAAGCTTGGGTGTTTTAAGATAACTTTGCAACTTTGTGGTATACTTCTCTGGTGTACTGTGCTTATCTGTCTGTGGCACTGCTTACCTTTCAAATCATTCAGAATCAAACGTGTGCATATTGAAGCAGGGGGGGAGGTGAGCTTGTTTGCGAACACTTTACATCAGGGCCTTTGTCTGCTTCGTCTTTTCCAGGCCAGATCCACCAGAGGGAGCAGGAGGTTGCAGAACTAAAGCAGAAAATAGCCGAGGTCATGGCAGTGATGCCAAGCCTCTCCTATTCATCAGACAGCAGCAACCACAGCCCAGTCACCCCACACTACTCCTCCAAGTTCATGGACAATAGTCCCTCCTCCCTGGACCCAAATGCCTCAGTCTACCAGCCCCTCAAAAAATGACTTTTAAATTAAATATTTTTTGACAAACTGTGTGTCTTTATTTTGGTGGGCTCTGATCCATTTTTGGTCATTTTTTGAGTTTGTCAGACAACTCTTGCACTGTAAATATACTGCATAGTGACACAGTGCACATAAACCCCCCATAGATGTATTTGACTTGTTTTTGGTTTAAAAAGTTTTTTTGGTATAATGAGATTTTTTTTCTCATGGAGGTTGCACTTTTTTTTTTTTAATACTTTTGGAGTGTAGCTCAATGACATGGTTTCTGTATGAGCAGGTCAAAAACAGAAAAAAAAGAAGAAAACAAGACTGATGTCCAAAGGCAATCCTCTTTTACTCTATACCCCACCACATCTTTGTCTATGGGAAACTTACTCAGAGGTTCAACAAATGTTTTTTTTATTTTTTTATTGTCTTTCTGTGTTGCTTTCGACTTAGATTCAGCTTTGAGTCTTAACTGTTAAGCCCTTCAAAGGTACATGAATGTAGAATTATTCATGTTATGGTATCAACAGTGACTTTAATCAGTGCACTTGTTTGATAATGTTCCAGATTGTTTATGACAACGTACATTATTACTCAACACTGAACATCTGATTAGTGCAGGTTTTCCAGTGCAGCTTGGTTTTTGCCATGCTAGAATAGAGATGTCTTCTGGACAGACAGGAAAATGTTGATGGAGTTTTGTCCTCAAATTCTTGCTGCTGATGGATTAGACCCTGGCACTGACAAAATGATATATTGTAATAATACTCACACTTTTATTTTTCTTCTTGACCCAATAAGAACTAGCTGTCTGGTTTCTTACAATTTTTAGGTAATTGGTGCAGACGATAGTGCCTTGCCGTTTGCTTTTTAAGGTGAAAAACGTACTTCTGAAATCTAAAAATGGCCTAAATGATAAATTGTAGCTGTAGACATTTGCAGCTAATGTCTCACTAAAATGTTGCAGACTTAAACGAAAGATTTATCCTAGACATGTTACATGTCATTTCATAGTGACACAGTCTTGGTTTGCCTAACACCACCGCAATTGATTGTCTATTATCATGCCTGGTAGTTGGCATTATGTTGTTTACAACAATGTACATTAACCTACTGAGGAATGTTTCCTTGTTTTGTTTTATTTAATTCTAGTGCAAGTGCCAATACTTGATGCTACATTTACATCCATACTGTGTGTGTAGCTAACATAATACAGAAGAGAACTGTGTTTGTTAGCAGAACACATTGGGCAGTTTTGTGTTTTTGGACAAATTCTGATAGAAAAGCAGGTCGTGCATTTGATTGTGATTTTTACGCCTTTAGTTGTCTTGGAATTTTGGGGTAGAAGGTTGTTGATATGTTTGTTTTCCTTTTGCTTCTAGGAAGGATTCTGTGTGATGTTTTGGAAAAGGTTACCCTTCGACCATATGACCATGTTGTGCTGTCATGTTGACTATCTTGAAAAAGTAATTGTTGTGGATCACTCTTGTGTTGTGGATTCAGCTCTCAAGTTACTTTCATAAGTTTTTTTTTTTTTAAGGATGGAGGGTTTTGTTTAAATATTTTTGTCCCACCATAATTACTTTCCTTACTCAAAGTGATGGTGGCTCTGTCACACGTTCCACTTTGGCCTTCACCATTAAAAAAAGACTTTCTGGTGGAAACACAAGTTGTTGAGAGTGTGTATATTTCATAATCTATCTTTAAAATTTTATGACACTATCTAGAGGCCAAGCTTTTAAATTCAAATAAACCACGAGATGGAAGCAGTATTTTTAGTATCACTTAAGTTTTAAAAATCTGTATAATGGACAAATGTTTAAAGTTAAGTTAAACTATGAGAAATTCAATTTTGATTGCAACGTCCAGTGGAAGACCCTACTCGATTACTGTGGGTTTGTTACAGAGTTTTCCTGGGGAAAAGGGTCACTTAGGGGCAAGACCCTCTGGTTATCAAGCCTGAAATGCAATGGCAACAATTAAGCTCCCCCCCTGTTTTGCATTGAATGCCCCTGAAGTAGGGGCCCATAATGCCATAATGATTTTACTAACTGCTTGATCTAAACCAGTGGTTCTCAAGTCCAGTCCTCGAGGCCCACTGTTCTGCATGTCTTGGATGTTTCCCTGCTCCAACACACCTGATTCAAATGATCAGCTCGTTATCAAGCTCTGTAATGGCTTAATAACGAGCTAATCATTTGAATCAGGTGTGTTGGAGCAGGGAAACATCCAAAACATGCAGGACAGTGGGCCTCGAGGACTGGACGTGAGAACCACTGGTCTAAACCATCAATGAGAGACTCAGGTCCCTTGAGGACTATCGATGCCCATAGCAGCAGGTATTCTAGGCTTGGGAGTAAGTTGCAGTCCCCCTGCTGCAAAAGCAGGACCTGCCTCCTAAGCAGGAGCCACAGAAATCTGTTCAGTAAATGGTACACCTCTGAGCCAGGACGTCCTTGGCTCCTAAGGGGATCATCATCAGTCTGCCGTATTCTGTTTTACACAGATCACGATCAAATCAACAAATAATTCATGTCAAGTGGAGGTTTGGTTACATTTGCATACAAGAAATGACTAAACTTGGCAGTAATTAAGGTCATGGGGCAAATGCACCGAGGAATAAGAGGCTAGTGCCTCATTATTGTCATACTGTGGATTTTTTCTCATTCCTCTTCCGGAAAAATGTTCAGTCACTCCTAGTGTTACAGCTTGAAGAGTTGTAGGACAAATTATCAGTTCAAAACATGTGGTTTGATCTGGATCATTGTATTATTACTTTTCTCTAATGTATATAAAAAGTGTGGAAAAAAATTGCATTTTTGTTTTTAATAAGAGGTTCACGGGATTTTTTTTATTTATTTAATTTGACTGTGACAATTTCATTTCAAGATATTGAAAACATTTGATTAAATGCGTAAACTGCCCTTATTTTATTAAGTGTAAATGTTTTATTATTTTTAATAAATTAGTTTTTCATAAATGTTATTTGAAGAAAATTATACTGGAATTTGACTTTGAGTTGTTCTTTTGAGTGGATTTATGGATTTAATTTCACCACTAGATGGTGCCTAAATCAGCTTTCACCTCTAACAATACAGACTTCACATTTTTATCAGATGCCATTCATGAAGGTTTCCCTCTTGTGGCCATCAGTGCGCAGTTCTATCCAATTTGTTATAAGTTTAGTCCATGTGGCTGTCTCAGCTCCCTCCTAAGCTCCCCAAATCAGATGATTACCATAAAAGACAACTGTCTGACCAAAACTGTAGATAGGATAAATACAGGATACTCAGTTGGGTTGCTTACCAGACTGCAATCATCCACAGCGCTCCAAAGAGGAGAAGTAGGTTGCAGACAAATGGGGATTCAGGAAGCGTGTTTCTTCAACTCATAGAAAACCCTGGCTTTGACAACGAAGCCAAAAGTTCAATTTGTAGTACATATGAATGATGGAGACAAGTTAAATGTAAACAGCATAATGTATTTGTCATCTGACACCCATCAAAAAATAAAATAATACCTGTAAAGAAATACGTGACCTCCAAAACAATAACTGATAGTGCACCTAGTATGATTCCAAGTGATATCAATTAAGTCTTAAAGGGTACAGGGTGTAGAGAGGAAACTATAGGTTCCTTTTTCTAGTCCCTTTTGTTCAGGAAGGTTCCAAAATGAATGAATCAACCTTGAAGTCTTGAAGTGTCACCAATGACAAGAGCTAAATCCTCCAAAAGATAAGGAAATGAGTCTTGTTGCTTCTCCTTTAGGATACACAGGACCATCCTTTACGGAAGGATAGAAGTAACAGTGGCCCACAATTCTTTGCACCAACTGTGATACACTGGGAAAATAAGTTGGTAGATAGTAGATGAGATGAGACATGAGACTTCAAACAAATGAATTTCCCTATGGGCATCACTAAAGTTCTTGAATTCAGTTCACGCCCCTTTTGATGTGGATGACAACAAATGATCAGCATGACCGCAGCTCAATGTAACAGTCAGATTTTCTTGATATAGACTATATCAGATAGCATGCCAGCTGAAGTTTAAAGTTTAACTGCTGAAAAGATGATACCATGTCCAATTGATAGGTTCAAATTTAAAAATCTTCTTCTGACCTACAGTGCTTTTCATGGTCAGGCCCCATCATTTTTAAAAGAGCTCACTGTCCCCTATTACCTCTCCGGAACATTGCAGGCCTGCTCTTTGTACCTTAAGTCTTTAAAAGTGGTAGAGCTTCCAGTTATTAGGCCCCTCTCCTCTGGAATCATCTACCAGTCATCATCATCGTTATTCTATTTCTTCTTCTTCCTCCATCTAAACATTGGGTCTTTGTAAATAGAGTATGATCTTGACCATCCTTTTGTTGAAGGTCTTGTATGGGCTGAGATTTGCGCCACTAGGTACTGAAAATGAATACTCATATTGAATTGGAAAAGCATGTTTTGAAATTATATTTAATGTTTTGAAACTTCATTCATTTGCTCTGACATTGTGTTGAACCCATGCTTCTTGAAAATTCAACTCTATATTCTTTAGTTAGAAAATAGTTTGATTTTAGTTCAGTGTGGTCCAACTGTTGCCTTATCTCCATCCGTGAGGAAGAGTAAGCACAAGCACAGGTTCACACGACCCCTGAGCGAAAAAAAAAACCCTCCTTATTCCTCAGCTGAGCGGAGCAAGCTAAACTGGGGCCATTGTCATAATGTCTGAAGACCAGGGACTGAATATTCAGGTTTGCATTAAACCTAAGTTACTTACACGCCCCACCTCCCAATAAATCTTGAAAAGCATTATCCACTTTCCTTTGAAACGTATCGAAGCTACAGTAATGTTAAGGCTTACATTATGTTTTTTCCTACATATGAAGATACATATGAATAATTTAAAGTTTAACCTGATTATCCCTTTTTTTAACTAATCCCATCCACAAATCACTGGTCACAGCCAACGGGGGCAGGTTGGGGTTTAGTGATTTGTGAAAGCATGTGGACCATGGGACCTCAAACCTGATAGTCTAAACTATCAATACTCTAAGCTGCCACGTGTCTTCTGTAAGTCCAGCTGCATGTATCCTGTTCACATATGAAACATTCACTCAAGCCTGTTGTGCACGCTAAACCATATCTTGTGCCATAATTCTGTGCCGTACACACATACACACACAATAACAAACAGCATAAAAAAGAGAGACACAATTCCCCGTAAAGATTGGCTGAAGCTCATCTTACTGGATTTGTGAGATTGGTGACAAACCATTACAAGAGAATGCTAATCACTTCTAAACATCCTTGGTTATCCTCCAAGAAGCTGTCCTCAGTAAATTCAGCCTATCAAAGTGTGAATAGAAAATCGAATTTCTCTCTCTCTCTGCCCCCCCCCCTTCTCTCTCTCTCTCTAACATACATAACACAGTTCATTTAGTGTCATTCACCTTGATTGCCCCTGTCTCTCTCTCTCTCTCTCTCTCTCTCTCTCTCTCTCTCTCTCTCTCTCTCTCTCTCTCTCTCTCTCTCTCTCTCTCTCTCTCTCTCTCTCATACACACATTTTCCAGACCCATCTCTTTGCTTGAACTCCTTCTGTCTCACCCTAGATCACCCCCAGCTCTGCTGTGCTTACCTAAAGTTAACTGTGATGTTGGAGGCAGAGAGGCAGAAAGAGAGAAAGAGAGAGAAATATTATATGGAAAGGAAGAAGTTACGAAGAAAGAGGGAAAAAAGGGAGCTGAGGGGAAGTGAGGTAAAAAGGTAACATAGGGTGATGAAAAATGAGAGTAAATAAATGACGCAGACGGAAAGGAGGGGTTTAGAAGATGAGGGTAGCTGAGGTTGTTTAATTGAAGGGAGGAGGGAAAGGGAAGGGAGGGAGAGACGGGAACCGGGGACAGTGGAGTTCAAGCTAGTCGAGAGCAAATGAAGAGCATGGACATAAATAGTTAGATGCAGAGAAAAGGATGTTCACAATTAAAGCCAAAACAAAACCAAATTATTCAAGTGCCACAAAAACTGAGAATGAGATTTTATTTCTGTTTTGTTTTTTAAAAAAGGAAAAAGATGAAGTCAAGCTAGCACAGAAACAACATATCCATTTCAAACCAAGAGCTGCAAAGACTTACTCTGAAGTGTTGATCACTAAACTTATTTGGAGGTGACCTAAGGACACACTCTATAGGCACATGGTGTGCTCGGCTGCAGCAGAAGGCTGCTCTATATGTAACGTGCCTGTATGAGTCACTGCAGTAGAGATGAGGGGGAGGTGCTTCAGTACTGCGTTCACCTCAAAGGACCTACCCCGAGGGTTCATAGCCTAGGTTTTAACCCCACTACAACAGGATTTCATTTTTTAAAACACTGGCTGGTCATGATAATCTGATTCCATCTTTTAAGTGATCCTGTAGGATGATCTGCCAAGGTGAACTTGTGTGTTGTAGTTATTTCATCCAATTATTTCAATCAATCAAATGTTATTGACTCATGGTGTATGCTCCAGTGGCCATTTGTGGATCAGGTAGATTTCTTCTAAAGCAAGCACCCAATGAGGACGAAAACGTTTAATGTGGATTGCCGTCATTTCTTTATTGTTGCATGTATCTCTGAATCAATCTGTAAATCTTTTCATTAATTAATTAATTCATTCATTCATTTGTTTATTTACATACAGTATACTGAATATTTATTATTCCTTACAAATGAAATGAAGTTAGACTTTTTGATGTTAAAGGTGGGGTAGGCAGGATCCTGTTATAGAAGCATCTTTTTTGTGGTGTATATACAAAAAATCTTTTAATATCAGTCAATAGCTATTAGTTATTGATGACATTTGGGAATATCACAATATCACTGTTTTGTTATGCCTGTGTAGTCAACATTTTAAATGTTTAGCTGCACGCTCTTTCTGTAAACAAAGCCATTCTCCCCCAACCTGATTGGTTGTGAGGCGGACGATGCTCCTTTGTGCTGATTGGTTGTGAAGTAGACACTGCTCCCCCATGTTGCTCACGAGCCTAAATAAAGCTAGTGTGCTACAATATCAGACAGTAGAAACCAACCAGAAAGTACAGAAAATTGTCTGAATCCTTCTTTGGCCAAGACTGCCAACACAAGCAAGAAAAGTAAATACTGGAGATTATGGAGGCGTAAGAGGCGCTTAAAAAGGAGGTAGACCACCCGGCCAAGAGCTAAAAAGCCGGGTCAACAATGATGGGGGATGCTTCGGGATCTTAAGGACCCTGTAACCTTTCTGCTGGACAGGTAAACCGCTTTAACAAAGTAAGCCAAGTGTCTGTAACAGAAGTGTTTCTTGTCAGACAGGACCTGCTGTGTGAGGTAGCGCCGCTAAACTGTTTACCTGGGGTCCTGGACTATGTCAGTTTATCCTAGTTGTAGAAGTCCTGCAAACATTGTGTTTGCTGGTAGTCTGTTGTCATCTACAGCAGCACCAATGCTGTTTCCTTTCATGTTGACTGGGCCCCTTTGTAATTATCTGAAGTATTTATCTGCATTATATCTGAATTTAATTGAAACGATACGAGCGAGCAGAAGCGTCTGTTTGCGGGCTGGGCTTGCTTGAGAAGAGACGGAGGGGAGAGGAGGAGCTGAGGGGAAAACTGGTTGGGAAACATCTTCATCTGTTTCATCTGTTGAAATTTTGTTTATGTATATATATATATATATTATATATATATATATATATATATATATATATATATATATTTGTTTCTCAGTAGCATTGTGGTAGTATTTGGTTATCTTTGTTTCTCAGTAGCATTGTGGTAGTATTTGATCTGAAAACAAATAGCTTCTCAGTTACTTAGCTGTTTTCTTTAACCACCTATTGTCAACAGTACACTGTGTGCACAATTATTAGGCAAGTTGTATTTTTGAGGATAAATTTTATTTTTGAACAACTACAGTGCTCTCGGTCAATCCAAAATGTTAATAAACCTCAAACCTTAATATTTAAGGGAGTAAAAGTGAGATTTTGGCTTCCTTAGGAGAATATCTATGTGTGCACAATTATTGGGGGCAGCTATTAGTGTGCAGAATTATTATGCAACTAAATTAAAAATAAAAAATTTTCCATCTCACTTGTTTATTTTCACTTGTTCAAGTGAGAATGATAAACAAACAACTCAATTTACAAATAAAAATTGTTGAAATAAAAAAAATCAGTGACTAATGTAACTACCCTTCTTTTCAATAACAGTCATAAGCCTTTCATTCATGGAGTCTTTCAGTTTCTTGATCTGTTGACGATCAACTTTTTGTGTTGCAGTAACCAAAGCCTCCCAGACACTGTTCAGAGAGGTGTACTGTCTTCCTTCACTGTAAATCTCCCGTTTAAGAAGGGCTCACAAGTTCTCAACAGGGTTTAGGTCAGGTGAAGAAGGAGGCCATGTCATGATTCTTTCGCTTTTAAGGCCTTTACTGGCGAGCCACATAGTGGAGTACTTTGTTGCATGCAATGGAGCATTGTCCTGCATAAAAATCATGGTTTTCTTGAAAGATGCAGACTTTTGCCTGTACCACTGCTTGAAGAAAGTGTCTTCTCAAAACTGGCAGTGGATTTGGGAGTTGATTTTAAGTCCATCTTCAACTCGAAAAGGTCCAACTAACTCATCTTTAATAATACCAGCCCATACCAGTACCCCTGGTGTCTGATTCCAAGTGGAGCTCTGTGCCCGTTACTGATCCAGCCACGGGCCCATCCACCTGGTCCGTCAAGAGTCACTCTCATCCCATCAGTCCATAAAACCTTTGAAAAATCTCTCAAGATATTTCTTGTCCCAGTCTTGACGTTTCAACTTGTGTGTCTTGTTCAGTGGTGGTCAGATTTCAGCCTTCCTTACCTTGGCCATGTCTCTGAGCACTGAACACCTTGTACTTCTGGGCACTCCAGGTAGGTTGCAGTTCTGGAATATGACAGCACCGGAGGATAAGCAATTCCTGGTAGCTTTACGTTTGAGTCTAAGCAATTTCAAGAGTGCTGCATCCCTCTGAAAGACTTTTTACAATTTTTGACTTTTCAGAGTCATTTAAATCTCTTTTTTGGCCCATTTTACCTGAGGAAAAGAAGCTGCCTAATAATTATGCACACCTTGATTTAGGGTTTTGATCTCCTTAGGCCCCAGCCTCCCTCATTACACTAATACACATTACCTGATATGCTTATATCCAATAAGCATTCAAGTTTATACAGCTTGGAGTTGGAAAATATGCATAAAAATGATGATATGATCAAAATACTCACTTGCCTAATAATTGTGCACACAGTGTATTTACGATTTTCCCTGACAAAGTTGAGACAGCAGAACGTTCTGCTCAGTACAGCCTGGAGCTCACTGTCACCTCTCTTCTTATGGAGCAAAGTGTTTAGGATTAGTAAATCACACAAGCCAGAATGCTGACGTGTGATTGTAACACACTGCTGACTCCCATATGGCGGTGATATCTTTATATCTAACCCAAGATATAAACCCGAGACAGCCCAACAGTGACACACATATGGAAGGTGATTCCCAAGTAAGCTGCATAAACAATCCATCAAGATAACCATCACCAGGTCAGCTTTCAATGGCCTGCTAGTAAACTCTTAACAGCTGACACAGTTCATACAGTCAGGAAGAGATGCATCAGAAATGAGATTATTTTAAAAAGGAGGACTTTAGATTAGGAGAAAGGGATCAGTGATGTACCTGTGACTTGACTACTGTATGTTTTTGTCAGCTAACTGAACTGTAAGAGCGCACACAAGATTATTTCTGATGTAGAAAGACACATGGAACAAAATCTGACTCCTGCTTCCCCACAAATCATGAAACATTTCAGAAACATTTCACCATATTAAATGACTGATGTGTCCAATCAAATCTGGGCTATCTCAGTAAAAAAAAAAAAACAGATTTGAAAAAGACACTATCAGTTTTCTTTTGTTTGCTGAAGTGTGGTTGTTCTGAGTCCAAACAAAAATGAACTTGACTTTGGGTATAAAAATATCTAAGGTAATTATCAGGTGCAAGCATGAGCGATAATTTCTCAGTTGGGGATCACTTTGGTAAAAAGAGAAATTGATTGACATCAAATTTTATTATAGTGCAGTTTTAGTAAAACTATAGATCAGATACACATTTCAAGCTTGCATATTGTACATTTCAATATTACACCGCTGTTCACTGAGCTTCAAAATGAATGGAGTTCTTTGTATGGTTCAGAAAAACTTTGCAACCCCACGAGGCAGTGTTTATACTATCATAGGAGGAAAAAAAAACATTATATGTTGATGGGATTCTTCATGATTTTTAACCTTAAATCTTTGTTCAGAGTTAAAAGGATCCCATCTGAACATTACTTTTCACTTTAACAAAGTGCTTTCTACTGCCAGTCATCATCATAATAATCAAAACAAAAAACCAAATATCTGCAATCTAGAGCCACCAACTGTTGAGGGAGGAGGGCTGCAGACAGCACAGATTGCCTGAATTTGGACAAGGCGTTCAGCACATAAGTATGATTCATTCTCTTGAGATTAAGACAGACCCTCTGGCTTTCTGTTTGTCTGGTTTCTTCAAATGTGACAGACAGATGAGTCATAACTGTGTCCCAGAGCTAACAGGCTTTTACAACAAAAAGAGTACATGTTGAAGAACAAGAAGTTAAACTGGAGGAAAGGACTGGAGAGTGGGGTTGATGAGGATGTTGGGCTTTTTGCAAAAGACTGTTCAGAGAGAAATAAGAAAGGAAGTAAACTTTGATATTTAATTGGTGCTGTTAAACTCTGCTATCTTGACTACTCATTGAGCTCAAAAACTTGACAATGGATGTTTCTGTTTCAAAGTTTGCTAGATTGTTTGTTATACACTAACTGGCCACTTAATTAGACCCCCCTTTGCCTTCACAACTGTCTAAATTCTTCTTGGCATACTTTCAAGGTGTTGAGAACATTCCACAGAGACTTTTGTTCATATTAACAGGTGCAGCAGGTTTGTCGGCTGCATATCCATGATGTGAATCTCCCGTTCACATCCCAAAGGAGCTCTACTGGACTGAGATCTGGAGACTGTGGAGGCCACTGGAGTACAGTGAACTCACTGTTGCGTTCAAGAAACCAGTTTGAGCTGACTTGAGCTTTGTGACATGGTGCATTATCCTGCTGGAGGTACCCATTAGAGTCATAAAGGGATGGACATAGTCAGCAACAGTACCCAGGAAGGCTGTGGCATGTAGACTCTGCTCAGTTAAGGGGCCTAAAGTGTGCCAAGAAAATACACCATCACTACCAACAGCCTGAATTGTTGATACAAAGCAGGATTAATCCATGTTTCATGTTGACGCCAAATTCTGACCCACCATCTGAGTGTTATAGCTGAAGTCCAGACTCATCAGTCCAGGGAGGGTTTTTTCAGTCTCCTATTGTCCATTTTTGGCGAGTCTGTGTCAATTGTCGCCTCAGTTTCCTGTTCTTAGCTGATAGGAGTGGCACCTTGCGTGGTCGTCTGCTGCTGTAGTCCATCTGCTTCAGGGTTTGATGTGTTGTGGATTCAGAGATAGTGTTCTGCATACCTTGATTGTAACAAGTGATTATTTGACTCACTGTTGCCTTTCCATCATCTTGAACCAGACTGCCCATTCTTCTCTGACCTCTAACATCAACAAGACATTTCTGTCCACAAAACTGCCACACACTGGGTATTTTCTCTTTTCCAGACCATTCTCTGTCAACCCCCGAGATGACTGTGAGTAAAAATCCCTGTAGATCAGCAGTTCCTGAAATACTCAGACCAGTCTGTCTGGCACCAACAACGACAACAACAAATGCCATGTTCAAAGTCACTCAAATCCCCTTTCCTCCCCATTCTGATGCTCAGTTTGAACTTCAGCGAGATGTCTTTATCTTGTCTATACATGCCTAAATGCACAGAGTTGCTGTTGTTGGCCAATTAGCAATTAGTAATTGAAGGGGTGTACCTAATAAAGTGGCAGGTAAATGTATATTATTTGTAATATTTAAGGGGTCTGTGACTCAGTGGTAGAGTTGATTGTCTCTTTTTCAAAAGGTCCCACTGTCTTTGGGCAAAAAACCAGCCCTTGCAGGTGTGTAAGGGGAATTGGTCCAAAAACTCATCATGCTTTACTTAGCAGCCGCTTCCATCCGTGTGCAAATATGTCGTGGATTGGTGATTGGGACGTGTAGAAAAGCGCTAAGTTGGCATAGGCTAGAGAAACCACTCTACAAAACATAGACCTGATTGAAGCGCTCAAAGGACTTGCTCTGAGCTACATTTCAGAGCTTCTCATACCTTATGAGCCAACTCGCAGCCTCAGATCCTCTGGCGAAGGCCTCCTGGTCATTCTAAAGTCGAGGCTCAAATCTAAAGGGGATAGAGCTTTCTCCATCAGAGCTCCTCAACTTTGGAACGACCTGCCAGAGGAGATAAGGCATGCAGAGACAGTCGCTTTTTTAAGTCAAATTTAAAAACTCACTTTTACAGACTCGCTTTTATGTGATGCCGTCTTTTCCCTTTTTTCTTTTATCTCTTTTACCTTATTTCAACTTACTATCCTGCTAGCCTTTGTTTTAATTATAATCTTTTCTTATTTTACCTTTTAGGCCCTTTTATTGGTCACCAGCCGCCACTGCCCAGCAGATATGGGTTTCTATATTTCTTTTGTAGGCTCAGGGTCAGCTGCAGCAAGGTGTCCTCAAAGGCCTTTTTTTCTGTTACTCACACTGTGGTTACCTGTGTAGATACTGCCTTCTCACCAGTGGCGGCTGGTGAGAAAAATAATAGGTGTGGCTGAAGGTTTGGAAAACAGAGCCCTGTAGGGGGATCCGGGGGTATCCTCCCCCGGGAGACTTTTTTTTCGTTTTCAAAAGGTAAATGAATCATTCTGGTGCTTTCTAAGAAAAATAATTAAGGAAACATATGATGTTGACCTACAAAGAAAAATGGGGTGGGAACACTGTATTTCAACTTATTAATAGGGCATTATAGCCGACACACAGCCTACCTACATTCAATGTAATCCTATGATATAGAAACTGACAGCAGCATACTCTTACTCGTGTACATCCACCTGCATCTCAACAGGTTAGGCTATAGCAAAGGAGCACACAAAGATAACTGCAGAAAAATAATGAAGAGCAGACCCACATTTATAACTAATTGAAAGTGATCAGCCAAGGAAAACAACACGAACATTTGATTTAAATGCAGAACAATTTTATTACATTACAAATTTATTACATTTTTTATTACATTAGTTAGTCTTGCAGAGTTCTCCTCCCAAACCGGACCTACTTGATGGACAGCACAGCATTCTCCGGTAAATTACTTGGTAGGGGGTTTGCGATAGCCATTCCCACGTCCTCTGTCATTAGCAGCCAAGTGCAGAGTGAGGGGCGGACTGGCTCCAAGTAGAGCAGCTTGCTATGTCAGACGCACATTATAGATATGCCTCCATTTGTGGCCAATCTGGTTACGAACGTGCTTACGTCATTCATATTAGGGACGCTGGGGCGCTCGTCCCTGGCGCCCCTTATAGATTTTTTTTATGTGGCTAGGATAAGCTAACTTTTTAATGCAGAACTGTGATCTGAGCATGCATGAGGGAGCAGAAAGCTTGGGCGCTGGCCTGTAGCGCCCCTAACGCTAATGCACAACTGTGATCTGAGCCTGCGTGAGACAACAGACGTTCCGAGTCCGCCCCGGCGCTGGGTGGAGAGATCGCTAACGGACTGAAATACACATTTAATGGAATGATTAATATAATAGCGCCGTTTCCTTACTTTGAGAATAATTTTCAGGGAGACAGCAGACATCTCTTTTTGCTCACACAGCTCAGGTGGGGCTCCGCCCACAGCGCCCTTATATACCGGCCGCCACTGCCTCTCACCCACCTCCAACTTGCTGATTTTCCTTTGGTCTATTTTCAACAATTACAATCAAGCAGAGATTGGTGATGATGATGACACAGTTGCTGTCTTTATGGATCCTCCAGTCTGTGAATAAGTATTCAGAAAACACTAGCATTGAGAAACAACTTACCAAAGCCTTGAGCTAAGCTGGAGGGTGTATATAAAATATGCATATGCAAAAAGCTCTAAGAGGGCATCCATGTATGTATGTTAATGGGAGGAAGAGGTAACAGGCACAGGTTTGCATTGGCACATACTTATTTGTACACGTTGAACAGTGTTAATGCACATTTGTATTTGTAATGCACACATTTTCTTGTTCATTTCTCATACAATAATCAACACAGAATTTCTTTGTCTTGATGACTTTAACAAATCCCCTTCTGAACGATTTCTGCAGCATCAACTGTCCAGGCTAGGCCTTCTCAGATTTTTCTTTAAATAACATTGAAGATAAATATTAAGCTATACAATCAAAAAATAGAATGAAAATTAAGTGATACTACAACCTACTATCAAAAAATTCTCTGACAAATAAAAAGTTAAAATATTTACTAAATGCATTTTTATGTTTTTATTTTAATAAAGATGTCTTTTTTTTTTCAAATGGCTGTCATAGACACCTCTGGGTTTATTTAGTAAACACCCATTTTACCCTTTGAGAGTTAACACATAAAAAAACCCATAACACATTGGTAGCTCTTGATGCTGATCCATCTGTTGTCTGCAACAGCAGGTACCTTGGCAAAAGAAGTAACAGACTGCTAGTGAGCTAGCTGAAGCAGCCTTCTGAGAAATGATCAGGGACTTTTAAAGCATGTGTTCAAGATGCCTTGAGAATTAAAAAAAAAACAAAAAACATTGGAGCTTGTTAATCTTTGCTTATAATTTCTTCTTTCTAACCGTGTTTATAGCCATTTTTATTCAGCTCTGCAACTTACAATCTATCTAAAGTAGTAAACTTCAAAATAAAAGCTTATTTTCATAATACAGGAACCAAAGCAAGATTAACACAAGACAGACCAAGTGTCAAGGTAAAAGCATGCCAAAAATCCATTAATGAAGCAATGTCCTTGCCGAAGAAGTTTTGGTCACAGTTCGAATGATGAACCATAAGTTTGAATGTTACTAGAAATAGATGATGACATGAAAGGTAGTTGTATTAATTAGGTTTATGAAGTTGTATGTGGCTCCACCCTTGTCTTACCTTTTCCCTAATTGGACTGGTTGTGTGGTTTCGAGTTTTCTATCGTCATCGCAATATTATATGACCACGGTAATCATGAGGTGGAAATACCTTGACAGCCCTACACTAAACTGATTGAAATTGATCCGTTATTTGCACTTTTGGCCTGTCTCCTGCTCGCACGTATCATTCCAAATAAAATTAGATATAATGCAGATAAATACTTCAGATGATTACAAATGGAGCCCAGTCAACGTGAAAGTAAACAGCATTGGTGCTACTGTAGATGACAACAGACGACCAGCAAACACAATGTTTGCAGGACTTCTTCAACTAGGATAAAGTGACATACTCCAGGACCCGAGGTAAAGAGTTTAGTGGTGCTACAACACGCAGCAGGTCCCGTTTGACAAGAAACACCTCCGTTACAGACACTTGGCTTACTTTGTTAAAGTGGTTTACCTGTCCAGCAGAAAGGTTTCAGGGTCGAAAGAGGGTTTACAGACTGAAAGATTTAGGGGCAAAACATGTTTACTGCTCTACTCTCTTCCAATAAATAAGACCTTGAAAATATTTTTGAGTGAATGAGACCTTGTGTAAGCCATTGATCCTTATTGATTAATACAATTATTCTGAGAGATGTCTCCGAAAGGGGAATGAAGGGGTGTACTCCAACCACACTTTTTGTTTTTGTAGATGATGTCATCATAACATATGACATATGCTAGAAAAAAAAAAAAGGATTCAATCCTTTGTTGGGTGAAAGTGAGGTGTATATATGCCTTTATCTCCAGAACTGTCTCTCCAAAGTTCATACATGTTTTCTGAAGGTTTGCAATCCACTTCAAGTTATGGGCTCTACATGATTGGCTCAATGCACATGGTGCAAAGTAAATCAGGTTTTGAGGGCCCTTCTTTGGTGGTTAAGCAGCCCAAAATCAGGGTGCTGAGGCACAGGGTGTAGAGAGGTTGCATTAAGCTCCTTAATTATTCAGTGTCTTTTGGGTCTATAACCCCTCGCACCAATCAGCTTATTTGCTCTCATTCCCTCTGAGAGACAGGTGATCCTGCAAGCCAGCATTATATCATATTTCAGCCTTACTGCTTGAATACACCAGGCTCAGTCTGGCATTAAGCCTTCTCCTCTACTGTACCCCTAAAACGCAGGAACACACAGGTGTTTATGAGTTACTTTACATCCAGAGAGTATTCACAGTGCCACACTTTTTTCACATTTTCTTGTGTTACAGGCTCAAATTGGATGGATCAAATTCATGTTTTACCTCAAATTTGACACACTATACCTCATAACGACAAAGTGTTTGTTTTGAACTTAATTAAAAATAAAAAACACAAATATGACATGGGCATAATTATTCAAAGCCTTTGCTCAGTACTTTGTAGATGCACTTATTGCAGCAATAACAGCCTCAAGTCTTTTTGAGTATGATGCTACAAGCTCAGCACACCTACTTTTCGGCAAGTTTTCCCATTCTTCTTTGCAGAACCTCTCAAGCTTCAACAAGTTGGATGAGGAGTGTTGGTGCACAGCCATTTTCAGATCTCTCCAGAAATGTTTAGTTGGGTTCAAGTCTGGGCTCTGGTTGGGCCACTCATGGACATCCACAGAGTTGTCCTGAAGCCACTCTTGTGTTATGCTGGCTGTGTGCATAGGGTTGTTGTCCTGTTGAAAGATGAATCTTCACCTCATTCCCAGGTCGAAAGCACTCTTGCTGCACAAGTCTCTCAGTTCCTGCTGCTGAAAAAACATCCCTACAGCATGATGCTGCCTCCACCATGCTTCACTGTAGGGATAGTAATGAGTAGTGCGTGGTTTCCTCCGGACATGACGCTCGGCATTCAGACCAAAGAGTTCAATTTTAGTCTTATCAGACCAGAGAATTTTGTTTCTCATGGTCTGAGAGTTCTTCAGGTGTTTTTTGGCTGTCATGTGCCTTTCACTGAGGAGTGGCTTCGGTCTGACCACTCTTCCATACAGGCCTGATTGGTGGAATAATGCAGAAACAAGCTCTGTCAAAGTGACCATCGGGTTCTTGGTCATCTCTCGCTGTGCTCATTCAGATTGGCCGGATGGCCAGCTCTAGGAAGAGTCCTAGTGGTTCCAAACTTCTTCCATTCATGGATGATGGAGGCCACCATGCTCATTGGGACCGTCAATGCTGCAGACATTTTTCTGTTCCCTTCCCCAGATCAGTGCCTATACTTCGGAGATCTACAGACAGTTCTTTGGACTCCATGACTTGGCTTCTGCTCCAACATGCACTGTCAAACATCAGACCTTATATAGACAGGTGTGTGCTTTTCCAAATCATGTCTAATCAACTGAATTTACCACAGGTGGACTCATTGTATTGAAAAAGACATGCAGATTTGCATGATGTAGAAGTTTGTGACAGCCTCTATCTGGAATATTTGGTCCATACCCTTGGCAGAGTTGTAGTTGTTTTTTTATTGTATTGAAGAGTTATTTGGTAGTTCTTTTGTTTGAGTATGTTAAGGGTGAGCTGCTTATTTTAGTTTGTACCCACTGTTCTCCTAATAGGTTTAGTTTTTTAACCAAATTACCATAAACTGGTCCACTTTCTTGATGGGCGGCACAGTGGTGTAGTGGTTAGCACTGTCGCCTCACAGCAAGAAGGTCCTGGGTTCGAATCCGGGTCAGGGCATTTCTGTGTGGAGTTTGCATGCTCTCCCTGTGTCTGCGTGGGTTTACTCCAGGTACCCTGGTTTCCTTCCGTATCCCAAAAACATGCCTAAGTGGGGTTAGGTTAATTGGCCACTTCCAAATTGCCCATAGGTGTGAATGTGAGCGTGAATGGTTGTTCGTCTCTATTTGTCAGCCCTGCAATGAACTGGCGACTTGTCCAGGGTGTCCCCTGCCTTCGCCCGAAGATGCTGGGATAGGCTCCAGCCCCCCTGCAACCCCAGGAACGGGAATAAGTGGTAGAAAATGGATGGATGGATGGTCCACTTTCATTTGTTCTGGATAGGTTAGTTTTAAAAAGAGGTAACTTGTCTTCTTTGTTGTTTTAGGCTTAGGTCACCTTGACATATTATGGGAGAATCTTTTCTTCCACTTTTATGTTTTCCACCAACTGCCCTCGATGAGTGCATAACACTCTCTGATAAATATGATAAATATGTTCAGTGGTGTGGAGTATGGGTGGCTGCAGTGTTGCCATTCAGCATTTTGCTGCATAAAAGCACATTCAATATCTGTCTCCTGAGGGGGTATTCCATCAACTTCGCTTAAGAAAGACCAGCTCACCTAAAACGTCCCTGCTTGAACTAGCGCCATCTCCCAATTAAGCTGCAAATTTTTCCACTAATACAATCAAGGCAGACTTGCATATTCTCCCTTTGCACATACACCAGGGGTACTGAGAAATGGATGGAAGAAAAGTGGATATGTTGGACCTGTTATAGACCTGAGTGTACCCCTCCTCTCAGCACCAGATTCCATAATTCTAAATAAATAGGACTGCAGTTCCCCCCACTGGTTTTCTTTATAGTCATCTATTTTCTAACATGTTCACCTTTATAATGACGTCAGGGATTAGAGCACTGTTCACAGCTTTTTGCACAGCCACTTCTGTCTTACTGCCCTTGTTGACTGCACTGTCATTTCTTCTTCCATCTTTCTTGGGCAACAGGCCAATGTTTCGCATTTTGGCTGGTGTATGAAAAGCTGCATCACAGGACATAAAATTATCCAAGTACAAGAGTCTGGGCCAAAGAATGGAAAAAATCTGATGCAGAAACGGTATCTTGTTTTCCTCACCACCTAATGTATGATGTTTTTTTTCTTTGTGATTATCAGAGCCTCCATCCTGGTCATTTGCCCAGCCTTCCCACTAATCCAAAACTCTTTTCATGGTTGACAATGTTAAATTTGAGTAAGCCCTTCCTTCTTCCTCTCCTATTGTTATCTGCCAAGGGTCTGAACACAAATAACAGTTATTGCAAACATTTCTTCCTCCATGCATCTCCATTTGGGGCACCAGTTGAAGCAGGATGGATATAAAGTACATGTCAGCCCACAACGTTCCTATTTGCTGTGCCTTTTTTTTATCCTGGTGAATTTTTCAGGTGTTTTAGACCACTAAAATCGTTTACTTTTCTGGCACCTCTCTTACTTTTCCATTTAACGGGCTGTGTATAGGTGACACTTGTTAGGTGCACAACATTTAACACTATTGAACATGATTGTGTCTTTCATTTGGAAGCCAGTCAAGCAGTCATTCCACTAAAAAAGAGGATTACAGGTTTATGTCACTGTCCGAATTCTTGTTCACAGCAAGCCTTTTCAATTCTTTACACTTCGATGCTTTTGCTTTCCCCTCTTCTGCCGGTGGACACAGGGTCAGTCTCTCTCTTTGTATTACCAGCTCCATCTGTGGAGGTACAAATCAATACAACATGTAACAATGGCTTATAGGCCTCAGGGTGTAGTGTGCAGAAAGGTCACTGCCATACATTATGTATGATTGCCAGCTAATGGTCATTGTGCTTGCAGACAAATGGACTGTAAGCAGCTCCCTTGTGTGATGATCACTATTGCACAAGATCGACACACACACTTACAACCTATACACACACATACACACTATGACACAGGATTTGTTTCAGGGTATACAGACAATGATTGTGTACAGATGTGTGTGATCGATGGGTAAAAGTCCCACATGTGTGTGTATCCTGCTTGTAATACACACATCTTGACTCCCAGACATGTACACTTGTGTGATTGTTCCATCAAAGTTGAACAGACTGTGTTTATGTGTGTAATGTAAGTGACCAGTGTAGCTGAACTTCCAGACACACGTGCTTGTGTAACTTTAAAAAAAATAAATAAATAAAAATAAATGTCAGGTGCTGTGTTTTTCTCTGTATAGCACATTTTCTTTTTACATGATGTAGTGAGATTGTTTTAGAGCTTGCATGAGGGTAGGTGGAGAATTTTGCTCATATAAACATTAAATAGATTCTGCAGTCTGTATTATTACAAAGCCTTTTAAAAAGGCCAAGTTGGTGGCACTGAGCATAGACAACAGCTTGACTGACTGACTTCATCTTTTCTAAAAACTCAAATCAAGACTACTCTCACCACTCTCACCGAGCTCTGCCAGTTGTAGTTTATTTGGCAAGTTTCAAAAATGCTCAAAATGGTGTAGCTACATCCATCCATGGATGTAGCCTTCCCGTCCTTACCTTCCTGTCTTTACCAACATTGACTCTTCTGTGCAGTGTTGATTCTGACAAGGAATTTCATTCAGTTTTAATCTGAAGTCATTTTCAGAATATTGTGGTTTAGTTCATATCTTAGGCTGAAATCTGATGAAACTATACTTCCTCATTACAGGAAAACTGAATGCCTCAAATGTGTTTTGAATAATGCGATAAGTCTAAAAAAAAAACAAAAAAAAAAAACAAAAAAACAAACAATGGTTCCCTCTACACTACATGGAACAGAATTTAAGTTTGTTAATGTTTGCTGAATTACTTAACATCTGTATATAAGTCTGAAGAAACCATAAATCATGTTTTAGAGGGAGTGGGTGGATGTGTACCATGATGAGCTCAGCTCAGTTACAGTTAAGAATCAGTCAAAATAATGCAGAATTCCAATCCCCAGCAGGTGTTGGGTTGAGTTTTCCAACCATGTCAAAGAATACTATTACATCAATGGAGACTCGGTTCAATGAAGAACTTTTGACACCAAGTGGAAGTAAAGTCATTTGCGCAAGTGAATTACAGGTAAAGTCAATGCAAAGATGCAATTAGATGTGCGTTCTGATCACACAGGTGTCAGTATTGTCCCTGATGTTGTCTTTGTTCTGTTCTGGGTGTTTTACAGTTGCTGCTCTCATTGCCTCGGTTTTTCATGTATGCAAATGAAACAGAAGATATTTGTGTGCTCTACCTGCTGCAGGCTTTGACATTTCATGTAAGCACCTGTAAGGGCAGGGTGCTATCAGAGCAGAGCCATACCACCAAATATGACTAATACATGTGAGTTATTCATTGTTTTGGTGAAAGTGTTCCTGACTAAACATGATTTTAGAAGAAAAGAGACACGCCCATGGTGATGTGGAATAATGAGCAGTGCAAAATAATTTGAAGGGTAAAAATTTTGTGAAAAAGGAAGGTGAAAAAAAAGAAAAACACAAAATAAAACAAAGATTAGAGGGAACGCATAGGAAGTTATTTTGAATCAAACAGGAGAGGGGAGAAAGGGGATTTCAGCATGAGAAGAAAAAGAGCTGCAATCAGAGAGCACGTTAAGAGTTAGAGACTGGACTAGGAAAGAGGAAGAGAGAGGTAATTTGTATTGCATTCCCGTTGCATCAGTTCAGAGTAACAAGATTTGGAGATGCAGGCTAAGACACACCGATAGGTTTCACACACACACACACGCACGCACGCACACACACACACACACACAGTCCTGTGAAGCAAAAACTGTTTGCATCCCACTACCACTTAGCCCCTGCTAATGACTTTGTAAATGTTTGTGTGAAATGCACAGAAAGGGGAGAAATGAGACCATCCTACACGCATGCAAGCATGCACACACGCACACACACACAAAGAGCACTATCAAGAAGAAATACCAAGTAATCCCTCATGAAAGCAGTTGGTAAAGACAGTGACCTTGAGCAGCAGTGAATAAAACTATCTACTTAGATTAAAAAAAACAAAAAAACAACAAGTAAGGCCACTGTAAGAGCAAACCCCTTTGTAGAGAAAAGACAACTAAGGCCCGAACTACACGTATATGGATATTTATTTATCAGGATATTTTTGCACTCCCGTCTAAATAAATGTATCTGTCCACACGTGTTCCTTCTCAAAAATATCTGCGTCCACACGTAGCCTTCAAACTCAATCCTATCTGGTGCCGCTTAAAAAAAATATTCAGGAACAAAGCTACGTACATGATTGGCCGATGAATCGTAACAGCGTGATGCGTCATGCATTGTTTGCTGAAGCTACGCTAGTGCGTCGGGTCCATGTGACGGACCATGTGACCAATAAAAGTATTGGCCGCAGCAGACGCGTCTGTGAGCTGGCTGACTGGTGGATGTAATTGTATAAAACAAGGTTCACTTGCAAGGCTGAAATTAGCCCCAAAAGGGCAAAACAAACGTAAAGAATACCCTGTCTGTCCGTCATCGTTATTGTTGTTTTTCTTTTTAATTCGCATGCGCGAGCTGCGGTTTGACGTCATCGATCCGTAAAAGTCCAACCACACGAATCCACTACGGATACGGGATACGGATATTTTTTTATTTCTCCACTTGTTTTTCCGGATTCAGATTTATCCGGTTTGAGTGCTCCAAACTCCCGCTTTGGTGTGGTAGGGAGGCCTAATTGAACATAAATATGTGCGGTTTGAAATATATCCGCATTCGTGTAGTTCGGCCCTAAGACCTCTTATGTCTGTTAAATTAGGGCAGCATGGCCTTTTGCTGTTATGGTAGCAAGATCATGGGCTTGCCTTAGCTTAGGCAAACATTTTAAGATTTTTGTTGTCTTTCATGGGGATAAAAAAAAATGCTGACGCACATCAGTTATGGTCAAACACACCGTAACACCAAGTTAGGATGAATGTTGAATATAAATATGATGAATAGCAATACACAGAGGTCTATGTCTCCACGCACATTTTGTATGTGTGCTAAAGATGCGATAGTTCATTGCCTCTTTGTCTGACTGCATTTTTACGTGAAGTAATAATCATAAATTTTCCACTGCATTTGGTGATCGACTTGCCAGGGAGTGTCTAACTCGGTGTTACGGTGTGTTTGACCATAACTTCAATTAATGCGGTGTGTTATGTTACTACACACTCATATGAAATTCCTCAACAACTGAATTCTTAAAGCAAACCATGTGGGAGAAGCACCCAAATGAATGAGACAGTTGGATGGCAAAGCAGTGTGGGTGCTTTTTGGATGATGTGTTTAGCATCAGATCCTTTATCATGAACCCTGCATTCAATGACATTAATCATAATGAGTGAGTATTCGATCTGACTCCTTTACTAGCCAAAGTATAAGTTGGATTAAACAATCAGGGCTCTTGAAAGTCTCCTCTCAGGAAGCTGCAGATGGAGATCAGGGACCCCTCTTTTCTCTCCTCACACCTCAGAGACACTCCAAGTTTGAAGAGTATAAAACCAGTAAAGTTGGGGTGCTCGCTCTCTCATATTTTCCTCTCTTGCCTTTTGACCTTGCCCTTTTGCTCTTGCTTTTCCCTTTTTTTTCTCTTTTTGTTTCAGCTAAGTTCCCTCTTAACTTGTTTTCTCTTTGTCTTACTTTTTCCAAAGTTTTTGCCAAGTGTTCATTCATGTTTTTTTGATTTTTCTTTAACATCCTATTAGTTCAAGTTGTGAAACTTCAACTTTTTGTGCACATAGCAATTCAAGATAAAGCCTTTCATTGATTTTTCTTTAATTTAGCAAAGCCATTTTAGAAATACTTTCAACTGGTCATTGAAGCCTCTTTTCCTTGGTTATCTGCATGATTGCCAAGTCACCT
The DNA here is from genome assembly GCA_962446985.1 of Xyrichtys novacula. Classification (NCBI taxonomy): domain Eukaryota; kingdom Metazoa; phylum Chordata; class Actinopteri; order Labriformes; family Labridae; genus Xyrichtys; species Xyrichtys novacula. Next base: position 25,832,830 of record OY660884.1, on the reverse strand, counting down.
CTGAACGCCACCCAGCAGGGCCAAAGACATCCTCTGAACCAGAGTGTTGCAGTGAGACCAAAAGAGCATCCAAAGGATCCATAAGGCATTGGTTTTTGCATTCAGGCCTGTGTGCTGTGACTCCTGGCCTGTCCTTCGTCTGACTTCAGTCCTCTTCAGAGCTGAACCTCCCAAACCGGTAGCCTCAGACCTTCGGAACCTGCTCCATCCTCTCCAAGGACCAGCCTCACTTAAGTATCCAACCTCCAGAGCTCCGAACAGGGCTGATGGTGTCTCATGCTTTATAATTCAGATAAACACATCCAAATTTATCTTTACACAATAGTTAATGTAGGAAGTATATTCACTCACTATCATTAACTTTAGTAATCCTAGCCTGACTCAGAATCTTTCATTCATCTGTTATCTATATTCATTGTATTTTCATTTATTGCATGTATGTTGTACCATCATTTATCCTGTAATAAACCGATCATTTTTCCAAGTTCCTGTCTGTTAGTGTTGTTCCAGAAGTGGAGTCCCTGAAATGAGAATTTCGGCTTGAGATATGAGATTGATTAATTCAAGATTAACTTAATGTTTGATTTCTATACTAAACCTTTGTTTTTCTTTAATTTCTCACCATTAAAGGTGGGTGGTGCCCCCTTTAACGAGTGCATAAATATCATAAATCATGATTATTATCAAATATTAATCTTAAAACATTTATTATAAATTCAAATCGCTACAGTATTGTTTTCTTTTTGGGAAATCCCACACTTTTCATCCATCAAAAAGTTGCATGGATCAAGCTTACTCAGATGTCAAAGATTTTTCTACTTAAAAAAGAAAAAACTCACAACTTATGTGAACAGTTGTTGTTAGGAGGTAGTGACAAATAATAAAATATGCTCGCACTAGTTTACAGAATGTGTTTTCAAAATTATCTAATCCTATGACTTTGAAGATTTAGCTTAAAAGACTGCACCCCAGGAATATCACTTCTTAAGACAGAATCTGCTCTTGTTTGTACTTTGCTTTCAGTAAAGAAAAAATTAAATAGATAAGATGTACACACAATGCATACAGGACAACACCTCTCAGCACCGCTGGTCAACAGTAACTCAGGAAAGAATCCCCTTGGCTGGAAAAAAGAAATGCTCAGAGATTTTAACGGCAAACTTTCCTCTGCATTCTGGCTTGGCTTGACAATCATTCATTTCGTGATCCAAAAGCACATCAGCTCACAGATGGTTGAGTTAGCTGTGACCTTTCAAGACTTCTAGGTCAGAGGTCAGCCGTAATCTACCTATCATCATTCCTGTCATAACCTGTCTGACATTTTACTGCCTCTGACTTCAAATGTCAAGCCATAATCTGTATGGATGAGTATTGAATGACCACAGCTCCCTGTCAACCTGTGAATATTTTTATTTTTACCATTTTCTGTAACAACATTTATTGGGTTGTTTTCATTAAGAAACTAGCATATGATAATGGCATGAAATTGAAAGCTTTCTACTTCCTAAGATTCCTTTCATTTCTTCACAGAGTAAGCTTTAATTCTGTTTAAACTGCCACAATTTTGTTTGTAGAAGAAGATGTTCATTGTTGCTGTTGCACCTAAAGGTGTAAAATGGGTTTTTAGTTGTTGTGATGTATAGGGATTCACCAAAATGAAAGTTCTTGGCCGAAATTCAATCTTAGCCTTACTAAAAGCATTTTTTATACAAGTATTAGATCAACAATTTTCCCATTTCAAGGCATTCTACAGAAATACAAAATGAGAATTATGAGATAATGGGATATAATTTTGACTTTTAGATAATCCTCCATTTGAGATCCAGATAACAAGATAACTTGTTGAGAATGTTTGTCCATAGAGAGCCAATGCGACATATTTGCAGTTCAACTACTTCTCAGTCCATATACTTAGTGTTAGGCCTGACTTTGGTGCTAAAACTCTGTCTAAACCATGCAAGCATGAAAAAATACAACTACACTGCAGACTTTCTGATTTAAGAAAAATCTGTTATATATAGAAAATATGAACGCATGGGGGTCAGGAAGTCCAGTTGCAGGTCTCAAGTACAGGATGTACATACACATGGGACTTTTATAAAACAACTAAATGAGTGTGTGCACATATGTTGTCAGTGTGTGTGTGTGAGTGTGTGTGTGTGTGTGTGTGTGTGTGTGTGTGTGTGTGAGTGTGGCAAGAAAGAAGGAAAGACAAAAAAGACAATGCATGTTGTCATTTTAAAATCATCTACAAATGAAGTAACAACACAGAACTTGCATCCCCTTGTAGGTCTAAATGAATGTATGGGTGCAGTTTTACTACCTCAGCAACAATTTATAAGAATATATTTAAACCTCGCAAACTGTGTTTGTGCAGGCTAAGTGTGTGTGTGTCTGTGTATGTCTCAGTGCACCAGACTGGTGAAGAAAAGAATAACCCAATTATAGAGACAGTCTGGCTCACAGACATACAGTGTGAGCACAAGTACAAAGAGAGGTGCGCATGTGTGTGGGGGTGTGTGTTGTGTAAGAGACAAACAAAGGAGTGCACAGTGAGTATATCTATTTTGTAAAAAGAACATAGCAAAAAGAGGAGGAAAAGGCCAGAAAGCCAGAAAAAAGGACTGAAGGTGAGCTGGTGAAAATAAAACCCAGCTTATAAAAAATGCTGATGTGAGAGAGAAACTCCAATGATGGAATCCGTGTGTCTGTCTGTTTCTCTGTCTGTCTGTCTGTCTAAGGGGGGTGGGGTGAAGCCCTGAACCTAACAATTTACTGAATGTGGTTGCTTAGCAACAGACAGCAGCCACGTACCTAAAAGCACCAAAAAAGGACTTTTTGGCTCATTGAATATTCTGTACTTGCCAAGACAGTATTCACAGCCAAATCTGTTTCCACCCAGAGCTAGATTTAGAAATTCAGATACTAAATCACAGCCCATAAGTGAGCAGGTTGTCCAATTAGGATCTGCATACTTGGTCTTGGATTACATTTTGATCAACAGAATACCAAACATAAACATGAATACAGCACACCTTTTTTTTTTTTAATCTTCATTGTCATTCCCCTCTGCCAGGGGCGGACTGGGACCATAATTCAGGCCAGGAGTTTGACTCCATCCAGGCCAGGCCAATACACATTGACGCAGAAATGCCGGCACCAGCGAAAAAAATTTGGACATTTGAAGCCAGATTTAGTGAATATAATGCTCATGTGAAGAATTCAACATTGGCTACATAACTGCAAATTTAATATGAAGTAAAAACAAAAATATGCCTCTTTGCAACAGCTTCACAGCAAACTTTACTTGACCAAAAAAAAAATAATAATACAACCACAATGTGACACAACTCTTTGCTTGTGAACTAAAAATGTAAACAATCTCTGAGATGCACCTATAGCCTACTGAACTAGATTTTACAGAAGAACATTTGTCATAGTTAAAAAAACTCTATATTAGTCATGCCTTTAACTATTTGTTTACTCATTTAAACTAAGAATGTACACGATCAGCTCGGGACCGGAGCGGACAACGATACTCGATCAGCGCATCTGCGGCCGATCACCTCACAGCTCTACTTCTGGTTGCACCAGCTACGTGTTACCACGGCAACGGGCATGGATTAATTAAACCCTTTTACTGCTGGCCTGGCCTGCTTCCAAGTTCAGTGGCCTGCCTGCGGGCACACTATTCTTTACACAGAATCTTTTTTTTTTTTTTGGGTGGGGGGTCCCGGTGATCCCGATGGTCCAGTCCACCACTGCCCTCTGCCATGTTTCTTAAGTGAGCAAATGAAGTACATTACCTGCCTTTAAATGATGCATAAAAACACAAATCTTCTGTTTCCTTTCCTTTTACTTTGACAAGTTTTTGTATCCACCCCCACAATCTCCCCACTAGTTCTTGTCAGCTCCCCTCTATCTTTTTAGTCATTGTTTTGCAGGCCTGGCTCAAAGATACAGGGCTCTCAAGTTTTAAACTCATCTTGAAGTTAGTTTAATAATTAGTATAATAATCTAATAATAAAATTAGTGATGGGCTGTGGGCTGGATTGTGGTTTTGTAGCATTTCAACACATTAATTGAGGTTAAAGAATAGGTTATCAACCCAAATATATCACAATGACACTGATAGATTCACGATTTATCACGGCACAAATGAATTACATGATTTATGAAAATTAATACATTATTGAAATTGGTAATGATCGTTCTCTCAGATAAAATGTTCCAAATACACTGCTGTCTTTTTCTTTTGTATTCAATAACCACCATTTTTGTCTAAATATGCATCATCATAATTGTAAAAAATTGCTGTTTCCTGACAGAGAGGACAATCCATCTTTGTATGTCACACAAACACAGTCTGAGTTTTCAGATGAACAGACTTAGACCACCTGAGAACAGGGTCTGAACGGTGCTGGTCACACCACAGGGATCCTGAAACGTAAAGACAGCTTTGTTACGCAGCTGAAGGATTCCCATGTAAATAATTTATATTGTCAGAAGCCAATGACAGATTTTTAGGGTGTGAGACTAAAACTCATTTTATCCTGTGTCCAAGAAAAAAAAGTAGTCTGGGTATGCATTTGGCTTCAAAGTTAGGGAAAACTCTTATTGTCAACTCATAAACTCAACTTCCATGGATCATCTTAGAGATGGGGGGGGGGGGGGGTCAAATGCTCAAAGTAAGGAAAAGGTAAGTGAGAAAAAGGTACTGTACCCTTTATACCCCCTTAGTCCTTTTTTTCTTTTTAGCAACCCTTACATTTCTTCAGTTTTATTTAACTTCCTATACCCTTTGATGGTTCTGTCATATTTAATGTCTTCTTTTCTTTTCTCCTTTTCTCGATTCCCTTCCGCTTTTGGTCATTTCTAACAAAAGCTTTTCCAAATTAAATTAAAATCTGTGAATATCACTAGGTGGGTAACACCTAACTACTGGAACTTGAGAGACTGAAAACATTAATCCAGCCACACACACACACAAACACATGCACATTTACAAAGGGGGGGTATCTCAGCTATCTGGTGTGTCGCCTACTGAAAGCTAATCCAGTGAAAACCCAGTCCCTGGCTTGTTATCAGCAGTTTGTGAACAGATTTGGAGAGCGCACACATAAGCACATGTACATTTTTACACACATAAAAATGCTTTTCACATTCACACACATGCAAAACACACACTTGCACACATACATACACAAACACACACGGGGAGTCTGGCCCTGGAGCAGGGAACATCACGCTCCAGTAATGTGATGCTGAAGCAACACTGTGGCAGAGTGGTGTGGCATTAATACTAATGTGCATTACAGAATGAGGAGGAGGTCATGTGCAGATATTTAGAGCCATCAGCATGTGATAGCTGTCTGTTACTCTGTAACCAACTCAGTTTCCTAGAGCAGAGACAAATTCCTTTGTCATCTACATGAATCATTACAAGTAAGGCTTATTACCTCTTTTTAACAGGTGGGACAAAATTCAGCTGCCATAGGCACACTTAAGAGCGTCAGGCAGGAGCTAATGCACATATTTTTCTTAAAGTGCCCTCTGATAGTAAAAAGTTGAAGTAGATTGGTTTAACAATGTTGCATAAATTAATCTGTGCCACACCAAGAAAATGTGAGAAAATTCTTCATAAATCAAATGTTGGCCTGTTTCTTGGACTTTTTATCTTGTAGAAATAGATTTTCTTTTTCACTGTAAAGGTTTCTTCTTTGTTGACTGAAGATGGTGGTGGCAAAACACCCAACTTTAAAGGTTTGCCAGGCCCTCTAAGCTTTTGTGTGGGAGCTGAGTTACTTTTCTCCGTTCATTTTTCATTCAGCAGCTTTAAAACATTTTTTGAAGAGGATACCCTTAAGGAGAAGCAAATGTTCAAAGGACCTTTGTAAACGGGCAAAAAAAAACAAACGCTTTTTTTATGTTGATATATTCCTGACTTTGTTGCTAGAAGTATCAGTAAAAACATGGCACATGAACCAAGGGGTCCACTTTGAACATTCATAACACACTAAGAAGCTTCCCAGCAGTCACCAGTTAAGGCAGGGTTTTTCACCTCTGGAAACCTGCACTTTGAATTTTGCTGACTTGGTTTCACACCTGGGAGATGAAGTAATTAGTCATCAAGGGCCATGCACAAGGATGAGACAGCAAGGTTCTGAGAGTAGGTGTTTCTTAGTTGGGATTTCTAGCACAGTGCCAAGAACCTCAAAGGTGCATTGGAAAGGGAAGGAAAAAGAGCAACAGCTTAAATATTGTACACTGTATTATTGCTGCTGCTATTTAGGGCTTTCAGAAGTACCCCGGTATTCTACTGCCTGACACTGGCTTTTTGTCATTTTCTTTGCTTAGCCTCCACATTAAACATCTCTATACTGCTATGAATACAAGTTCAAGTTTGCCAAAAACACCCACAATCAATCAAACCAGCCAGAGAAGATCAAAACAGACTGTGTTTCATAATTTATTTTACAAGGCTTTATTAGGATCAGAAACAAAGCTCATTGTAATCAGGTTTGTTTGGATTTAAGTTATAAATGAAGGTTAACATTAATTACTAGACTGCATCTTCTCAAGGCACAATGATACATAGCAACCCCTAAGCTTACCATAATAAACAGTTTTTTAATTTAATTTAATTTTTCTATACTTGATTTTTATAGAAACACTCAACTGAACATGTTGAAGCAAGCAGTTGGTTATCTGTACTAATGGAAATGTACAGATATCTGTATAATGTAATGTCAGATATCATACAATAATGGCTCAGACATCAGCTTGTGAGTTCACTAACACAATCCATTTTTTCCCAGTACTGCAGGAACTTATCCACCCGGTGATTTAGTGAGAAGGTCATTCTCTCCATATTTTGTATAATATTGACAATATCTATCCAGTCAAGAACTGCTGGGGGAGCTGCCTGCAGCCACCTTGGTGATACAGCTTTCTTGCTGGCCGCTAGTAGTGTCTTAAACACTACCTGTCTTGCACCAATAAGCAAGCTACGATCATTTTCAATTAGATTGCAGGAAAGGAGCAGTCAATTCCAACACCAAAAACCTTCTGTATTGTCCGTGTCACCTCCTGCCAATATGACTGAACAACTGGACACCGCCAAAATACACTCACCGGCCACTTTATTAGGTACACCATGCTAGTAACGGGTTGGACCCCCTTTTGCCTTCAGAAATGCCTCAATTCTTCGTGGCATAGATTCAACAAGGTGCTGGAAGCATTCCTCAGAGAGCTTGGTCCATATTGACATGATGGCATCACACAGTTGCCGCAGATTTGTTGGCTGCACATCCATGATGCGAATCTCCCGTTCCACCACATCCCAAAGATGCTCTATTGGATTGAGATCTGGTGACTGTGGAGGCCATTTGAGTACAGTGAACTCATTGTCATGTTCAAGAAACCAGTCTGAGATGATTCCAGCTTTATGACATGGCGCATTATCCTGCTGAAAGTAGCCATCAGAAGTTGGGTACATTGGGGTCATAAAGGGATGGACATGGTCAGCAACAATACTCAGGTAGGCTGTGGTGTTGCAATGATGCTCAATTGGTACAAAGGGGCCCAAAGAGTGCCAAGAAAATATTCCCCACACCATGACACCACCACCACCAGCCTGAACCGTTGATACAAGGCAGGATGGATCCATGCTTTCATGTTGTTGACGCCAAATTCTGACCCTACCATCCGAATGTCGCAGCAGAAATCGAGACTCATCAGACCAGGCAACGTTTTTCCAATCTTCTATTGTCCAATTTCGATGAGCTTGTGCAAATTGTAGCCTCAGTTTCCTGTTCTTAGCTGAAAGGAGTGGCACCCGGCGTGGTCTTCTGCTGCTGTAGCCCATCTGCCTCAAAGTTCGACGTACTGTGCGTTCAGAGATGCTCTTCTGCCTACCTTGGTTGTAACGGGTGGTTATTTGAGTCACTGTTGCCTTTCTATCAGCTCGAACCAGTCTGGCCATTCTCCTCTGACCTCTGGCATCAACAAGGCATTTCCGCCCACAGAACTGCCGCTCACTGGATATTTTTTCTTTTTCGGACCATTCTCTGTAAACCCTAGAGATGGTTGTGTGTGAAAATCCCAGTAGATCAGCAGTTTCTGAAATACTCAGACCAGCCCTTCTGGCACCAACAACCATGCCACGTTCAAAGTCACTCAAATCACCTTTCTTCCCCATACTGATGCTCGGTTTGAACTGCAGGAGATTGTCTTGACCATGTCTACATGCCTAAATGCACTAAGTTGCCGCCATGTGATTGGCTGATTAGAAATTAAGTGTTAACGAGCAGTTGGACAGGTGTACCTAATAAAGTGGCCGGTGAGTGTATATGAAAATGGCCTGCCAGCTGTTCTCCACAGGTCCTCCAGCATAGACCCCCTCCCATCTCCCCCATCCGCACACTTTTCAGCTTAGGTGTTACAAAATATCTCATCAAATTTCTCCAACAAAATTCCCTCCAGAGGGCTGAACTGGTAGAGGTAGACTACACAGAGCACATCTACATCCAGTCCACCTCTGTGATCACAAGTCCACATTCCTTTTCCCATTTCAATCAAATCTTATTTGTTGAATGTTCCTTATTGGATTGAATATATGAAAACAATTTTGACACAAGTTTCCTATTTCCCGTACTCTTGTACATGCCTACAGTCAGATTGGTATCACTTTTCTCCCTGAGCTTTATCTCAGCATTAAAATAAGTCCTGGTTGATAAATATCTGAAGAAATCAGACTTTTCTAAACCATATGTACCAGAGAGTTTCTGAAAACTGTCAAATACTCCTCCTGATGAAGGTGAGCAATGGAAAGTGACACCAATTCTATATCAGTATTTAAACCTACCATTAATCCTTGCTGGTTTAAAGTTGGGATCGAAGGCGACCCACTTCAACAGTTGACTGTCTTTGAATTGAGGGTGATGTGCATGCCTTAAACCAAATTCTAAGGGGGACTTAAGTCCATTGGTTTACATGACCAGAATGCTGCTCATACAATTTTTTACTACCTAATATAGCTTATTATGGTATATCTGACTGTGTGGTTTCCAAATCCTTCTACTTAGCAATATACTTTGGGTCACAGCAGCATGCAAGTGGTCTCAATTGTGCTGCCTTATAATAATATCTTACGCACAGTGGCAACCTAAATTGAATTCTTGGTCTCCTGCCTGATATCCACTTATCCCATTCATTAAATTGCTTATGTGTAACCACAACTGGCAGAGACTGGAAAAGGTAGAAGAGGTATGGGAGTAGATTCATTTTTATTGTATCCATCCTATTATGCACATCTAGGGGCAGCTGGGACCACCTGTCAGTATCAGACTTCATGTTTTTGTTTATGGGGCCATAATTGCTTTCAAATATTTTGTAAAGATCCTCAGTTATATGAATACTCAGGTACTTAATTTCTACTGCGTTCGATTTAAAGTTGAATCTATCTAATCTTAACGTGTCTTTCCGAGGGGTGTAGTTAAAACTCAAAATCGGTGTCTTTTGCACGTTTAATTTATAGCGTGAATAGGTTCCATCTTCTTTTAATATAGACATCAGCCCAGGGATGCTGACTTCTGTCTTTGTAACAAATAAAAATACATCATCCACGTACAAGCAAATCATCTGCTCGGTACCTCTAATGTTTCTACCTTTTATCACCTGATCATCCCAAATGGGCTCTATGCACAGCTTCACTACTTCCTGAACTTAAGGCTGCTCCTTTGTTTCCTGTCTTACATCATTGGAAAAACTTATTGATTGTGACTGATCATTGTGACTACTCAGGCACACCTGGATTAATAAGTCTTTCAAATAATGTAAGACAGGAAATAAAGGAGCTGCCTTAAGTTCTGGAAGTAGTGGATTGGTGCATAGAGCCCAATGACTGAGCCAAAGGCTTGATATATAGAGCAAAGAGGGCGGGGCTAAGGGGGCAGAGTTGACGACAGCCTCTCCCTAAATCAATAACCTGAAAGAGTTGTTAGTCAATCTTTGTCCTGGCGTTTGGTGAGGAGTAAAGCATTTTAATACATCCAATTAAATCATCCTTAAAGCCAAATCTTCTCGAAACGGAGTACAAATACTCCCAACGAACTGAATCAAACGCCTTCTCAGCATCTAAGCTAATTGCCATGACCCCGATATTTCCCCTAGTAACATGGTCAATTACATGCAGCACCCTTCTAATATTGTTTTGCATCTGCGTATCACCCACAAAGCCTGTTTGGTCTGTGTCCAACAGCTCCGGTATTATGTGTTCTAATTGTAAACAGTTTTAAGACAAAATGTAGACCCTGCTACTCATTTTGGAGGATATCTTTATCTTTGTGGAACAGTACTCACTGTACACATCATTTCAATTGTCTTTACCACTCTGCTTATCCTCCACTCTCTCTTTTTCAGTGTCTAGTTAAACCCCAAAACCTGGTTGGATAAGGCTGGCCGGTTTTAAAGGCAGGTATGCATAACCAGGATGTGCTATTTTAAAAGAAAAATTAACCATACATGCACACATATGCATGCACAGATCTATTTTTGTATTACAGACATGATCAGCTGCTGTTTTGTTCAAAGATATTGGTTAAGTTTGCTTTAATTGAATTGTTTATTCAAAATAGGCCTTTTTATTTTGAACCAACAGGTTTTACACAGTTTTAACCATTTCTGTTGTGTAACTCATCCTTTCTTGTCCCCTACAACGCTGTGGTTGCTGGCTAGCGATGGAGGCAATGCACTTTGGGTGTTCCCTTGCACCTTTTTGTTGTAGTGATAGGTGTACCGGGTGCTGTAAGTTCATGTGTGGTGGGTAAGTACACTTATTTTACATGGTTGCACTTTTATAGAATCCCTTGAAGCCTTAAGATTGTTTTGTATTTCTCTTCAGTCTGGTCCATCATGAACTTGGTTGCTCTTTTTCATTCAGTAACACACACACACACACACACACACACACACACACACACACACACACACACACACACACACACACACACACACACACACACACATCTATGTCACTCTTCTTTTTAAAAGTTTATACTCTTCCTGTTTTTTGTCCTCTCTCTGTGCCAATCAGCTATCCACACAGTTACCCCCCCAAAAAAAATAAATAAATAAATAAATAAAATAAATTTAATTAACTAATTAATTTAAAAAACTGTCAACTGTATACCTGATAAAGGAGTAATATCTTGCATCTAAGTTTATACATTGAACATCTTACATTAAGGAAGTATGTTATGTGCGTTGCCTCTACCACTGCTTGGCAGTACCTGTGTCTAAATGGGCTTGAAGCACTTTGATACTCTAACTGATCCTGTTTCTACTTGTCTAGATCGTTGCTTGTGGTGTAATTGCTCTCGTATATGCGTTGCCTTGGATAAAAGCATCTGCTTAATGATATTGTAACATAGTAACATAAAAACATGTTTTCCTTTTCTTTACAGTCATGTTACTGTGGAAGGAGGCAGGTTTACATACTGTATATGACACTAAGCACACACAAAGGAGAAGAATCAGCAGACTGTGAACTCATGTTCCCACCTTTCTTACTGTTGTAGCCACCAAGTTTTAGAGAAGTACTGTGCCACTACATCTATGATTGTACTATATGTATCATGGAAGAATTAACTCTCTTATAGTCCTGGTATAACAGATTTGATTCCTTTACACTCTGCAGCTAAAGCAGGCAATGAGAAGCTTATAGTTTGTTCTCATGGCTGGAAACAGGCTGAAGTAGCTAATATTGCTAATATGAAAAACAAGACAACTTTTTCAATAAAACAATAAACACAGTCAATAAATAATAATAATGTCACTTGGGACACAAACTGAATTTTTGATGTGAAAGCATGCAGTATAGAGTGTAACTTGACTTAGTTTTTCACTTAATTGTCCTCTCGCTCCTAAATAACCTCAACAGTAAACCTATTATGCATCCCTTTTTTGTTTGTTACAGAGTATTTTTTAAAATGTTCTATTCTTAATTTAAATTGAAAATGTGGTTTTCAGGCCTAATAATAAAAAACAAAACAGTTCATTTTTATATACAGTATATGTCTATGTCAAAAATGCTTTTAAAGCCCTCTCTGAGTGACAAACTGTTGGAAGTATACCGTAGAGGTGCAGATGGAGGATTTATTCCAGTGATTCTTTGGTTGATTCTCTGTAATCTCTGTAGTCTGAGACAATCACCTCCTGTAGCATGCCAACAATTGACATAGGGATTACTTGTGAGCTGCACAGAGTGAGAGCTCTTGATCAATGAAGGAGGCTTTTGAGAAGAGATCGAAAATAACCCTCTAAATTCCTTGACCAGCTTCAATTTTAGATTCACTTTGTGAGTCGCTGACCTTGCCAGGATACACTGACCCATCCTGATTCAGCTGTATCTTCTGATATACCTCCTGTTTTTCCTGGGGTTTATAAACGTTCACCTAGGGATAAAGACATTGTATGACCGAGGAAGACTGACTTTCACTGCCACATGGGGTCCTGGGGGAGCCAAGCTGACACAAGCAAGATCTATCTTTGTCTCTATTAGTATTGATCCATGCTTCATGTTGATGCTGGCACAGGGGAGTAATGATCACAAACAGCTATCAGGACACACATCAACGGAGTATGATGTACACACAATCGGTACAAGCATGCACACATAAAAACACACTCAAACACATCACCACCTGCCTGTACACCAAGTCTGTTGTACAAAATGTTCCCTTTCTACTCCTGCTGCACTGCAGTGCCTCTACCACACTGCTTCAGCAAAAAGCACACCCGCTTTGAGCTGAATCGAGTTGATTTAGCCGCAACTGTGCAAGAGATGCCAAACCCTCCCCTCCCCATCACGCACACAACTCCTCCTCAAACTCTTCTCCACCTCCTCTCCTCCCTCCGTGGCTGAAAGCAAGAGTAGCAGATAAGCAGACAGCCAGAGACCCACTAATCCTCCCACAGTAGAGACATTTCAGATGAGAATCAGGCTAAATGGACAGAAAACAGGGGTGAGAGGATGAAAGAAGAAGCTACCAGGGAAGGAAAGATAGGCGAGCGGAAAAAGTCAAGTAAGAATGAGCAAAATGGTGGAGACAAAAGAGGGATTCTCATTTTGCGTGCTGTGAAGTGACAGCTAAGAGTCATTTTTATTTTCACTCATTGAGATAATGTTTCGCTTTTTTGAACATTTTTTCTATAAATATTGCTATTTGCAAGCCGAGCCCTCCACTCATTTCTTCTTATCAGCCCTCAATCATTCCCGCAGTCCTCTCTCTCTCTCTCTCTCCCTCTCTCTCTCTCTCCACCCCCCACCCCCTCATCATCCCTTTTTCATTCCCTCCTCTTCATCTCTCTTCCAGTCAGACAGAGCCTGATGTAGGTCAGTGCGTCTGGTGCCTGTCTGGAGCTGCAGAGAGCCTGAGAGCTCCGTGCCTGGTCCTTGTCGACCCCTGCAGCGGCTGCCCAAGCTGAGGACAACGCTCCCTGGGCTACATGAGGACAGAACCAGCCGGACTGACCTGACTTGCCTTGAAGTGGAGGATGTCCCTGCAACTGTGATGTAGAAGATGAGGGAGGAGGGGGATGCAGGGTGATGTTGGGTGACTGTGCAAAGGATTAGTTAGTGCATGATTTATGCCAGTGGATTTTAAATGTTAATGGGTAAGAAGACTGGAAGAGGAAGAGCCGAAAGTAACAAATGCATGGGATTGGTGTCACAGTTTTGTTGTTTTTTCTTGCTGATATGAAGCATTTGAAAGGAATCTCTTAAAAGCGGGACATTTTCATGCAAGTCTGCCTTTGTATCCCCCGTCTACAAACAACCTCTCTACACTTTGTCCACCTTTTTTTTTCTCCTCTCTGCCGAACTTCATCACACTTTATTTCTCTTCCCCAGCCCTGAATCCTGCATGTCTGTAGTCATCGGTAATTCTGAAAAAGAAAGTGAACACGAAACTCCAATGCGACATCATCCTAGAAAAACAAAAAGAAGCCTAACCCAAAAACATGTTTTCTCTTTTCTATTGCAGTATATCCATTGCCGCACTGCTCCATATGGATCCGGATCAAAATGTTGGGTGTCGAAGGTCCCTTTCCTCCATCATGTCCAATTTCCTATTGATGAAACTAAAGACCACAAAGACGACAAGGACATCCATTTTTGCAAAAAGGCAAAAAGCTCTGAAGACTGTTCCATCTCCCATTTCTGCTGTCCGTTCCTCCTCCTTCTCATCTGCTCTCCTTCTTCAGTCTCTCACACTCCTTTGGCTTGTAGAAGATGCCCCCGAAAACGATTGTTGTATCAGAGAGCCTAAATGTGCACTTGTGTGTGTGTGTGTGTGTGTGTATATATCAGTGTTGATGAACAAGTTAGGTGTGTGTGACTGTATACAGGTATGCGTAGTGTGACTGTGTGTGCAGGAGTATGTGTGTGGCTCTTGATCCGACTCTGCAGCACATCTGGTTCCTCCAGCGGTAAACCGGTTCTCAGCTGTTGGTGTCTGGCTTTGAGTTTGTGTGAATGTGTGTTTGCTTTTTAGAGTTTGGGCTGCATCACTGTGACACAGCAATCATATGACCTGCTTCGTCATCACTATGCAGATCTAAGAATGTTAGAATTTTCTGGGGTGTGGTGAAGCCGGGAGGGTCACACCTCCATCTCATCTGACCTCCATCACTTTTTACCAACACGAGTAAAAAGTGATTACAAAGTGAGCCCCAAAACCCCCTTCATTCCTTTAAAACTCAACTTTACTTTTCCATCTGATTTGTAACTCTTAAACCTCCTCTTTGTCCATATTCTGTCATTCAGATAATGTCTTATTTTGTCATTGCAGTCATGCGACACTCATCACTTTCTTTTCTCTTCATGTCCATCTGAGAGGTGGTTTACAACAAGTGGAGGTCAAATGACCATTAAGAGTGTATTTATGGACTAAACACAGTATCATCTAAACCTTTGCAATAAACTGGAAACAATGATAACTCATTTCAACATGCAATTACTCAAACTACAAAAACTTAGGAGTAAAAGCTGAGGCAGCAGCTCCACTTCTCCTTGTGTTTGCCCTTGTCCTTATTTTTTGTCTTTCTCTCCTCAGTGCAGGTGTCTGTGTCCCCCAGTTGCCTCCTTGTTACCTGGTCAAGCCTCTCCACTCCCTCCTCCTTGCTGCACACCTGCCTCCTATCAGCCTGCAGTGTCAAAGAACACAGGACTATAATCTGCCAGATTATCCTACTACCAGCAGTGGTAGAGTCTGCCTTTTGGATTTTTTTTTCTGGCACTCCATAATTGAAGATTTTCTGTTAGATTAAGTCAGTTTCCTTTACCTAGTGCTTTGCCTGCCTGTCACCACCTTCTCTGACAGCTCCCTCAATTAAAGCTCCCCTTGTTGGACAATAAATCGTGTGAGTCCAGTCCATGTTTGGAGTGTTGTTCTTGGGTCCAGCACTGTGATGAGTTTTAACAGTACGGTTAAAGCAAAAATGTTTTTCGATTTTGAAGCTATACTGTGTCAACATCAAAAATGTCACCTTAAAATAAGGAAAGTGGTCTAATGTTCGTTTTATGGACATTTCAGAATAACTCACTTTTAGTTGTGTAAGGGCTGACAGCAGTAGGTGGGTGATATGTTGTGATGACCACCTGCACTGTCTGCCACATTCTCAGACTACAAAAGATGACAACCAGCATGATGATGACTCACACGGAGAAGGAGAGAAGGGAGTGTGTGTATGCAAAAACGACAGTCTTCATTTATTATATGTTTATGTGTGTGTGTGTGTGTGTGTGTGTGTGTGTGTGTGTGTGTGTGTGGGGGGGGGTTATAGCCATCAAAAACACAAACTCACACAAACATCTTGTTTTATGTGAAGCAGGCCAGTCAAGGTTGCATTTCTTTCTTAGGCAGTTGGAATAGTAAGTCCTGGATACCCCAACTTGACGCTAAGGTACATGCTCAGACACTTCTCTCGGATTCAGCACTCCCCGTGTGCCTCTCCCGTTGCCATCAGTGTCAACTGTGTCAACTGTGGCTACTGATTTAGAATGGTTACTTTTGGGCAAGATAATGAGAGTCTTGGTTGTACCCAACATCTTGCAGAAAGGCAACATTAATAAGATGAATGCTTATTTGACCCTGCGGTTAATATTGATGATTTATATTTGAAAAATATATTCAGCATTATTTTAAGAGGCTTTGAAATAAAGGGACCATGGTCCTTTGAAGTGGTTTTCAAAGGTTATTTAGGAGGCTGATGATGCTCAGCACCAGATTTGAATGGGCTGTTTTGGTGTCCTAATATTATCTTGATTCATGTTGAGGAGTACATTATGTTACTGTTGGATTAGTACATCTTTGTTATAATTCCATCCCAGTCTGGCTCTGCCTGAACCTCCTACACTTTAACAGCTCCACTATCTTTTTACTCATCTTCATGCCCGAGACCAAGCTGTGGTGTTTTGAGGGTAACACAAGGCCCAGGCAGCTCTGAAGATGACAGAGCATTAGACCTGATGCACAAGGCTTTGCATCGCAGTGCTGCTGGAACCTTGCATTTGCTGTTGACAGTGTAGAAAACTTAGTGACAGCTGCTCTTTACTCATCACATGAGATTCCAAGTATACCTGCCACACTTGTTTGAACAAAGCTGTGAATGTCGTCGCTGCTATGCGTATGTGTTGTGTTTGTGTGTACCTAGCAGGTGTATGCTTGTAAATAGGGAAGCTAGAGATATAGACTAAAGAAAAGCTCATTATTGTGTTTGATTTATGTAAATCCTAGAAGGATAGAAGGGGGTGGAGTCGTGACAGAAATAGTTTAAAAGTGTTCTAGTCTGACTGAGAGTGATGAATGAAGAAAACTGTTTGCTTGAGCATAAATAAGGTCATATATTAAGATACGATGGGACTAGCCAAATGAAGTTATCCCTCTTCCTTAAATAACAGTAAATAACTGTTGTTTATCAGTTATAAGACCACATTACTTATTAACAGCTGCTCACCTACACATTTTTATTATTCATATCTCAAAACAGTGCTATAGAATTAATTGTGCTGTGCTTCAACTGACACAAATTAAAATGAATAGACACTGTGTAAAATTCACCAGTTCCCCTTTGGCTCTATCTTGACAAAACCTCACAGGCTGTAGTCTTACAGGGCACAGACATGTTCATAATATGATGCTTCTGAACATTGCAGAAGGTGTTGAGCAGGAAGCTGCTCTTAGTGTTATCTCCGTACAGCCCTGGTGCACATTTGGTCTTTATTCTAGTATAGTTTCACTAATATAGATTCATCAGTGAAAACAGCCTGCATCTGTGGTGTATTGCTGTGATGTTTGGCTGTGAACTGGACTTGCAATGATTTCTAAATTCACATTAGGTGAGTAATGTTTGGGTGATTTACTCTCCTCATACATCCCCTCTTCACTACTGCAGTCCATTTACCATAACATACAGCTGCTTTTGTGTCTTCTCTGCATTTCGTCTCCCCTATCACACACACACACACACACACACACAAAAAAAAAAAAAAAAAAAAAAAAAAACTAAACATAGTCAGTGCTCATCCACACGAAAGTAACAACGGTCTAAGAATATCCAATCTAGCTTCCCCTTGCAGCCAGGAGAAGGACGCAGTGTTCACACTCATTTGTGTTTTACACGCTCACTCTTACACACACAGACACACTGAAATGAAAAAAAAAAGAAAAAACACGTCCACAAACACACCAAGCTCTCCTCCCTTCCCGTGGAGTCTGACAGGAATGAGGTCAGACACACCGATTCTCGTTGCAGATTATTAACATTACCAGTTTTATTTTATTCAGCCAATGGCGGTTCAGGGGCGTGACTTATTGGAAAAACCAGGATGGAGACAGACGCTGATTGGATTCTATATCGAGAGTAAGGATATAAAAAGGAGAGGTTTCCGTTGTCATATTTACAGTTGTACACAGAGCGCTCTGGAAACAGGGAGACTATGAGAAAACGCAGATGCTTCACGCAACCACATGGTTTATCAGCAGCACAGACAAGTGCTCCACACAGCCAGGTGCACGATAAGGACTTGCACTGCTGTTGCCCACAGTGTGTTCTAAACGCAGCCGGACGAGTTTTCAACCGTACAGGCAGTTGAGAGTTGCTGTGATTTCTGGATTATTGTTTTTTTTTTTCACTGGTACAAAAAGAAAGAAAGAAAAAGACTAAAGGAACAGAACTGAGGGAACGTTTACCTCCATATTTATCAATGGTCTGACTTTGCAACACCTAAAAGTGAGGCTTTTTTTGTGAAGACCTAACAGGCAAACACACTTGAACTTTTTAAAAACACTGTTCTTAGCAGGGGTTGCCAGACATAGCAAAGGATGGTGCAGCACATGAGCCAGACAGAGAGCGCCCACGCTCATTCCCCCGGTGGAGACTCCACGGATACTGGTGAAATGGACTTGGAAATGGATGCGTCTCCGACCTCCGAATTCCCCTCATCCGGGGAGCGGAGCGACTTGGCATGGTGCAAAACTCCAACGGGGCACATCAAGAGACCGATGAACGCATTCATGGTCTGGTCACAGATAGAGAGGAGAAAAATTATGGAGCAGTCACCGGACATGCATAACGCAGAAATTTCCAAGAGGCTGGGAAAGCGCTGGAAGCTGCTCAAAGACACTGATAAGATCCCGTTCATCCGGGAGGCGGAGCGGCTTCGACTGAAACACATGGCCGACTACCCAGACTATAAGTACCGTCCCAGGAAAAAAGTCAAGTCAGGGAGCGGAGCAAGCAAGCAAGCAGACCGCGGGGAGAAGTTCGGGGAGCGCAGCGCAAAAGCAACTGTGAGAAGAAACCTGGCGTCCAAGGGAGGGAGCAGGACAAACAAACAAGGAGGGTGCATGAGGAGTGCTGTGGGGCAGGACTGTGCGTCTGCCGGTGACCACCACGCGCTTTTCAAATCCAGGTCAGTGTCTGGAGCAAGACAGATTCCAGAGATGCGCACTGAGGAGGCAAGGCGTGGTCACGTGTTTGGCGGGGCAGGCAGCCTGGACAGCGGGCCACCATCCGTGGGAGTCCCGGCCAGTCCAACCCTGAGTAGCTCGGCCGAGTCCAACGACCCGCTCAGCTTATATGAGGAGCAGAGCCCGAAAGGCAGCCAGTCATCACACACTGCGCGCCTCAGATATGCGAGAGCCTGTTCTCCAACACCGTCAGCCTCTCACTCTTCCTCATCTGTGTCCTCCTCATCATCAGACGAAGAGTTTGATGACGAGCGGATCGAACCGAACCCGAGCTCCAGATACGAGACTATGTCTCTGGGTGGCATGGGCTTCTCTGACTCTGAGCTGGACCGGGATTTGGACTGGAGTTTCGGAGAGTGTGGCGCGGGGTCGCACTTCGACTTCCCTGACTATTGCACCCCGGAGGTCAGCGAAATGATCTCAGGTGACTGGCTGGAGTCTACCATCTCAAACCTGGTGTTTACCTACTGAATAAAACCGTTTGGGAGACAAACTGTGACGTCCCACGATGTGAACCATTAAACCCACCCGGGTAGGTTATATGGATGACCAGACCATACTATTTTGACACTTCTGTCAGTACAGACCGAAGGAAGAGGGAGGTCAGTAAATTAAAGGTGGTCTGTGTGCGTATTGTAACGACGCGCCTCTCACAACCTTGCACAACTGAGTGCGTTTGATGGAGCGCACGGATAGGGAAAAGCGTACTTTGCATGTGGACACGGAGGAGGAGTGAATGTAAGCAAAGAGCACACGCTGACTTCACCTCACATGTTCAATTCAATCCTTGAAGGATGAGGACAAAGACTGAACTTTCTATCTTTATTTTATTTTGGGGTCGAGGCACTCTCTGAGGAGCTGACACTGAAGGGTTTTGTCTAAGGCTTAGGAAATCCTCATTCAACATGAAGTCGTTATTGAGGTTAAGTTTAGTTTTTATCAGATTCTAAATAGTTTCGATATCAACACGCATGCCCTCTTCGTTAGTGGAGACTTTTTAGGTGTTTAATGCGTAAAATATTATTGCTGCGTAATTGCGCAATTTGTGTGTCCAAAACACACGTTCACTATCACCAGCTTCAATCTCAACGGCAGGACGAAAACAGACTGACTCAAAACTTCAGAAACTCTTTTCTGATCGCTTTTTAAAAAGTTAGTGCACAATTCAGGACCAATGTTCTCCGACACGCATCCTCTCTGCCTAACTCTCCGACTTTGTAGTCCCTGTGTGTCAATGACGTTTTTTATATTGTTGTATTTATACAGGCCAAATGTTTTTTACACATATAAGTATTGTCCTCGTGCAGGTCTCGTTTGTGTTTGTGCACATACGCCTGTCTGTATCCAGCGCGGAAGGGCTAGAAGTGTGTCTTATTCTAAGTGTCTGACGTTTCTCACTCTTCAGAAGAGTGTGCCATGATTTTCTACCTGTATTTTTGTATAAATCCTATGGGGCAGGGCTTTCTGACAAATAGGTAGCCTGCAACATTGTTGCACTGTTGTTTGGATCTGCATCAGTATTTTGGGGGTGGGGGGTGGAGGGGTGTTGACACAATCTGACCTCACACAGTGTTTACAGTATTTACCCACATGCTTCTTAATGGCACAGTGACTCCAGTTTCACCAGCCAAGTAAACAAAGCACCACTGAGGCTCCCAGTTTGAGTGGTTGCTGTTTCCAGCAAACATAGATAGAACTACGGTTTATGAGTGTAATACACCAGAGTCACTGTTTAGATGGAGCTAATACCTCTGTATGCTTTTTTTTTTTTTTTATTCATAGTTTTATTCAAACCACTGGATGGAATTTCACTCATTCCACTTTGCCTAGACTTTGGAGGGAGAGAGGTGTATGAAGTGCTTCATCTGTTATTGCGCAATCTACATCAACAAATTGTATTTAACCTTTCTGTACCTGTTAGCGAAGTATATCAGGCTAATTGTTTCCCTATATTATGGCATGGCGAATAGCATTTGTATTTCAGATTCAGGTATATGTAGCTATAGCTGTTGTGTTTAAGATTTTTAAAGAATAACATGAAGATATTTATGTAAACTTACTGTATTATAAGCAAAGATTGTGTTTTATGTTTGATTATGACCAACAACAGGCACTAGGACAACCATCTTTGGACACTTTTGTTGCTGAAGATGATTGTGATCAGGATTTTTTTTTTTTGAACTGTTATTATTTCTCTTTGAAGCATTCTGTCATCCTTTTTCATTTGTGCAATATGATGTGTATGATTCTGTTTTGTCTAATCATGCCAATGTCTTTTGATGTTTATAGCTCAATACCAGCAAATGTTTGGGTCAATCACTGCCTCTCAGACCTCTGTACAGATTGTTGTTTTATAATTCTTTTTTTTCCTCCCAAGACAGAAATAAAATCAGCTGGAACTGAAAAATATTGTTTTTCATTCGTTTTTATTTTATTGGCTTCTTAACCTTTTCAAAAGAATCAAAGTGAGCTGAGTGGGATGCCCAATAGTTTTTTCTAGCATTGTGACTGGTTGGACAATTTAAATTAGGTTATGAAATAAAAAGAAAGCTTTTCAAGCTAAACGCATGTTTAGGGAGGGGATCCTTAAATTTCACAATCTACAGTCAAACCTTATTACAAAAATCAGTCTGGCATCATATGGTTATATTCTGTTTGTGTATGCCTGAGAACATGCATGTGTGCTAGTGTGTGTGTGCTGTATATATAGGTGTGCAGCTGCAGATGTGAAATAACAGACAGCTAGTAAGGCAATAGGCGTGGTCTCTTTCTCTCTCTCTCTGTTGTACTCTGATTCTACACGTGCAGAAAACGTGGCTGCCATGGAAACACTGTATCTAAGACAGATGCTCCAATACCCTGTGCCGCTCTGTGAATGTATGTGAGGAAAAAGGGACACAGACTGATACACTGGGGTGGGGTGGGGTAAATGGGTGTATTAGACATTTCTGCAAGGCATGACTGGAATAGAGCAGGATTAGGTTTTGTGTGTGTGTGTGTGTGTGTGTGTGTGTGTGTGTGTGTGTGTGTGTGTGTGTGTGTGTGTGTGTGTGTGTGTGTGCGCACATATGGGCTATGGGAGGAATGGAGGGAGGGAGGTGCAGAGGGGGTATTTGTCTGTCTTGGTGGATCATGCAGGAGACCATTCACATATCCAATTAATTCTTTCTGGATGCATTCATTTGTCTCTTCTATCTGATGAGAAGGAGAGAAAGAGACAGCCCCTAAGGTACTGTATTTAGTGTGTATCAATTTACGCCCTATTCCACAAGAGACATTAGTAATTATTTCCATCTCTCTCTCTCTGTCAGGAGAGTAGGAGTGTCTCTAGCCTTTCTCTGACATGTCAGGTCGGGTAATGAGAAAGATAAGGCATGGTCATTACACACACCATCCCAAAGACGAGACAGCAGTTCACAGATGTCCACAATAAACTTGACATCACATAGAAACTAGAAATGTCCAATCACCCAAGATTTGATGGATTCTGGGGAGATAAAGACGTCATCGATGTCCTCACACACTTGACCCACATCAAGAGTGTTCACAAATGTATTTATAAGAGGATTGAATGTGCTTTACAGCTCAATTTATGTATGAAGAATCTAAAATGTTATGGATTTGAACATTTTACCATCCAGGTGCCTGTAGTTCATTATTTGTTGCTCCTCTAAATTTTGGGGAACTTCACTTCCTTTAAAGAGAAGCTTTGGCAGGACATTATTCAGTTTAGAATTTTATGAAGAGACACACTTACTAAACTTTTAAAGCCCCCCCAAACATTAAAGCCGTCACCCCAGCAACCAGTTGCCTTCACAAAAACTGGGTAACATCTTAAGTGAAAACATGATGGTTGACCTATTAAAACCTTTCAGAAGACACACGTTGAAGCCTAAATGAATAATTTGATGAGTTAAAGAGACATCACTGTATTTTTTTGTTTGAATTTTATCTTTCTTATCTATCACCTTTAACAACTTTGATTCAGGGTCTATCCAATGTTTAACTCATTTCAAGAACTGCCTTTTTTTCACCTGTGTGGTTTCACAAAAATCTGACAAATCCTGTTGCAGAAAGATGCAGAAAAACTAGTCCCTGCATTTGTTACCTGTAGACTGAATTAGTGTAATTCCTTTATCAGACTGCCAGCACATACACACACACACACACACACACACACAGAGAGAGCGAGAGAGAGAGAGAGAGAGAGGTAACGCAATCACAAAAGCGTGTGGCTGAGTACAGAGGAGCCAGGTCAGGAGACGTAAGGCGGCCGACTGCACTGGAGGCTGCTTACGGCCCAGGGCTGGGACACCTCCACCTGGGCGCGCACCCCACTATTGGCCAGTAAGGGGCCCACAGCAACAAGCACTGCTGCAGACCACCACCTGGCAGAGCTGAGTGCACACCACCAGGCAGAGAAATCCCAGACAGAGCCAGTCACAGCCTCCAGTGCAGGTGGCCCCCCTAGTGAGGAAACACTGGAGAAACAGAGAAAAACATAAAAACATAAACTACATTGCCTGAACACATCACACTATATTAAATTATAAAATACAGATAAATACCTAAAATATCATTTAAAAAAAGGTAAGAAAAAAATAGAATAAATTTAACATGTAAAATGAGGACTAAAATATATTTATAAAATAAAATAAGATAAGAATATAGATTAAAAATAAGACATTAGTTAAAAGCCATATTAAATCGGTGGGTCTTGAGCCTGCTTTTAAAAATATAAATGCTCTCTGCGGCCCTTAGATCCTTTGATAGACTTTTCAACAGATGGGGGCCATAGTGCTGAAAAGATGCCTCACCTGAAGTTCGTGTTCTAGTTTTGGGCACTATTAAAAGGCCAGTGCCAAAGAATCTGAGGGTCCGCGAGGGGTTCATATTGTAAAAGCAATTCTGAAAGATAAGAAGGTCCAAGACCCCTAAGACATTTAAAAACCATGAAAAGAACCTTATAATCAATCCTAAAGCACACAGGGAGCCAATGCAGTGATTTTAAAACCGGTGTAATATGTTCCCGCATTCTGGTCCTCGTCAGCACACGTGCTGCTGAGTTTTGCAACAGTTGTAGACTTAAGATGTTTCTTTTTGGAAGACCAGAAAGACACAAACAGAGGACAGCCAGGTGTTGAGGCTCAGCAGTCTGCTGAACCACCCAATCCCCTTTCCACAGGTTGGGGTGGGGCCGGAAATGTAAAATTGTGCATTGAACTAATTAACAATGTGGAACAGGTGGTGAAAATCCTGTTTCAGAAGTTTGGACTACCGTTTGGAGATGTAATTAGTGCCGGTGTGGATTATAATTTTCTCAGCCGCACATGTCTCACGACGGAGTCCCCGATGATGAGAGTTGATTGAGGCGCTATCGGATGCCGTTAAGAGGGGGCGTGTGGCCGTCATCGGAGCAACAGTGATTCCTGGGACCGACAAAGTTCCCGGTCCTTTTTTTGGTATCACCTACAACAGTCCACGATTCCCTGTGTACTGGAGTGGAGATCATTCAGTTCTTGGGTCTAGCCCCGAGTCGCAGCCAGCTATCCCTGGCCGGAGCTGCACCAGGATCAGAAGCCGCAGCGGGAGCTGAAGCACTAGCCGGTGGTGAAGACGCTGTGGCCGGAGAAGGGATAGCGTAGGGAGCAGTGTCGTCCATCTCTTCTGCGCTGGTGGTGGCTGGTGCACAGCCGAGAAGGATCGTGTCCAGAAAGTGTTCGGCCTCTTTCTGACTTTCTTATGAAGATCAACACAGCTTGGAGCCATGCCGGCACCTGCAGCGTTTGTTTCTCTGAACTTTTTAAGGAAGAGAGCCATTTGTTAAAAACCCAGATAAGGTAAAAGTTAAACTTAAAAACCAACAAACTTAGAGGAATGCAGTTGAAAAAGTTGCTTAAACTTTGACAACATTGACACATGCGCACATCTCTCCTGTATTCGTGTCTCTCCACTCGCTCTCCATAAACTCTACAGATAGAGCGTGAAGTCCTTCTTCTTCTGACTTACACAGCTCCTCATGGACAGGCATCATCATACCTTAAAAGATTTTAGCACCCCACTCCCCTGTCGGAAAATTATGGTTTCAGCATGCAGGCCTGAAGTCTCTAAAGTAGTATGGGATCACCCTCCCCTCCTGAACACCATCTATGGAGTGCTGCCTGTGTGGATATGACACACGCCCCATGACATAGATCAGTAAAACCGTCCATTTGTCATGTAAGGTTAGAGAATCACTGTTCAAAGCTTAGCTGATAGTCTTTAAGTGTCAAGAGGAATGTAACAGGAAAAACTGAGAATACTGTGTCAGCGAAGGCCATGGACAAAAAATAAGGTCTCATTAATGCTCCGTTGAACCCAGAGGATCCGTCCATCTGTCCATCCGTCCATCCATCTATTAGGTGTAGTTAACTTTGCGTTGAATTTAGATTAATTTACAACAAAAATCTTTAGCAGAGCCACGCTCAATACAATTCTGATAAAGCTGCGACGGAGCTGATACGCATCCTGTATGTGATTAGATTGAACAACATCCTGCATTGGTTAGAATGGCAACCTATTTGCTGCGTGATATGCAACATTGACATTACATGCTCATGTATGGGTCCTGTATGTTTTAGTCCTTAGTGTCTATTTTGTCTTCCCCTTGTGTTTGACTTGGTCTGGCTAAGCAACTAATTGAGTTAAGTCTGTTTCTTTGGTTCATGCCTTATATTTTGCCCTGTTCCTTTGAGTTTTGATGAGTTGACCTCTTTTAAAGGCCTTCCTCTAACAGGGGGCGAGTCATGGGTATCGACACAAGTAAGTGTAAGCAGAAATTCACAATCTGTGCCCCCCCCAAAAAAAAAATAGAAAAAAAAAAAAAAAAAAAAAAAAATATATATAAATTTATATATATAAATAAATAAATATATATATATATATATATATATATATATATAATATAGCCAGAAAATAGACAGTATTACTCCACCTACATCTAGAATTGGGCCTCACCAACACCAGACAGTGTGGCACACTGTGTTCTGCACATAGAGAGCTCATTGTTAACCACTGTGCTGAAACAATTTAGCATGATGGAGAAAATCTGAGTCACGGTGGTAGGTGTTGTGTTATGCTTAAAAAGATAGGGACAAGTTCTCAGCACACTGAGGCGTGGATCATAATTTCTAAAGGCCTGTGTGGCAGAGTGTACAGTCTGGTTTCTTTACAGAAAAGAACACTGTGCAAACAATGTTGTGCAATGTAACACCGACACTGGTTTGATAATGTATTGATTTTACTTCTCAGACACGACAAAGATGCAGTATTTTTTCATTTGGTATCTGGACAGTATGTCTCTGAATCACAAGACATCCTGGGACAAAGAACCACAAAAGCTTTTGTTTTTGGCATCAGATAGTGTTACCCCTGGTTAGGAATACATTTTGAAGTTTTGGGGTATATGACTCGGTTGCATATGCTACAAGGTGGGTTGGTGAATCCTTAGACCCTGTGCAGCTTCTCTTTTGTTGTAGAAAAAGAGCAGCATCTGGCTGTGTGTGTGACAGGTTCATGACACAGTTTGAACCCCAGACACCCAGACAAAAGATAAATCCTATATGTCTAATTTTTAACCATAAATTGGCTTATATGATACTTTCCTAGTCATCCCAACCACTCAAAGTGCTTTGATACTACTCATCACATTCATCCATTCACTGATGGCAGAGGCTAGTGAGAGATAATCAGTATTTTGTATATGAAAATGTCACCTTGAGCAATTTGAGGTACCAAAGAACACAGCCATAAGAAAGCTTGGTTTGAAACCCCAACCTTCCCACTGAAAGATACCCCACTTCACTTCTGATTCACACTTCCCCAAGCTTACAGTTCTTGGTTTTTATAAATAGTTCCACATCTAAGTACTAACCAGTCACTGCCCCACTTAGCTTCTGATATGGGATGAGTTTGTGCTTGTTTAGGGCAGTATGGCCACTTTTTCACCCCACACAGTAAATAAACCAAGCTGAATGAGACAAATATGATTGTAAATCAACAGTTTAATGACAGCAAAGTAATAATCACAGTCACCAACCTTGTATGCTTATCAATTATTGACCAAATGCATAATCTAAAACAAATCTGACATGGCCTCATTTGTGTAATGGCCTACCTGACCCATCAAAACACAATGGCCTTCATTTATCAAGCTTGCGTTCGGCAGAAAACTCACGTCCCCCTTGCGTACGTAAGTTGCCACGTGAGAATTGTCACTTATCAATCTGCACGTGAGCGTACGCTACGACCAAATCTCACGACAGGTCTGACATCGTGTACGCAAGTTTGAGTCAGTGTGGATCTGCGGCGCAGCAAATGTCTGTCTCAAAATAATTGATATACAAACCTCAAACCTGTCATTAGGCACAGTCAGCCTGATTTTATTAAAGATTAAGACGTAAATAAAAATAAAATAAATTCGATATGTTCTTAGTGCGCTGCGTTTGACTCCTAAAAGGCAGGTGTTTCTGTCTTGGTCCAGCAGCAGGGACGTTGTTGTACACTCCTGAAAAGGTGTGGGACATCATTTGAGCCAGTACAGTTTAGCACAATGTTGCACTGGTGAATGGAGTGCCGTTGGCTGTGCCAATGCAACGTGTGGACCTGTTGCCCAGAGAACAATAACGAGGAGAGACTCCACAGAGGAGACAGGACCTTATCAATGGATTCTGACATGTAAAGTATAAGTTTAGAAAGTGTTCTTGCTATTTATTCAGTGATAAAAATCCAATAGAAATCCATAAAAATGTGCCTCAGGGGCAGCAACACACCGTTTGGTGAGATTAATAATTATTTTTGTTCAGCCTCTGTCAGACCCTCCAGTCTGCTCTACATTACAAAGACGCAACAAATTAAAACTAAATACGTTTAATAATAGGAGCAACATACCTAATTTCATGGCAATAAAAAAAAAAATGAGGCATGTATGAGATACTAATTTATCATCATGAGCAACTTATTGACTAATGATTTATTCAAACTTAAGTCACTGTCCGCTATTCTGCAGCAGCGCTGTTCACCGCCATCATAATCCTGCTCCATACAGGAGTTTTCTGGACTGCTTTATACCAGTTTTGATGCTTCCAAAGAGAAAATCCATGTTAGTTTCCACCACAGATGTGAGGATATCCACTTTCAGCTTGGAAAAGTTTAGAATCTTTCTAATATTTCTTCTCTTTCACGTTTGACCTCAGTGGGCGAGGCTTCTGAACCATGAATATTTAAGGACGTGACATGTTAATGATGATCGATTTCAGCCACCGCATTTATCAAGACCCGATCATACGTACGCTGGGATTGGTCAGATATGAACCCTTTCATAAATCTCACGTGTGTCCTATCATAGGATGAATCCTACGCTCAGATCTGCGGGCCATTTAGGGCCATTGTAACAGTAATTGTTAAAAATCCCACTAACTGATCAATAAAACATATTAAATTAGGATACGACAATCCACACAGGGTCAAAGTATAGAGAATAATAAAATATCAACACTCAAACACACATTTTAGTTACTCACCATTGTTGTTACTTATTGAAGACAGTGGTGTTCCTCAGAGTTGTGTGCTTAATGAATCAGTCTTTAATTGTATCAAAGTCCCTATTTTGTGACAGATTTTTGTGGCAGTCAAGCAGGCCTTAAGTGACATGCCTCCTTTGTGTAGTAAAAGTCAAAGGTAAAGCAGGCTGGAAAATGACCATGTTCATAACCGTCATTTAGCTGTTTTGGACTTTGTGAAAGTTGACTTGATGTTTTGGCAGTTAAAACTGACATTGCTTTGGCTATATGTGCCAGGGAAAAGGGGGAGGGGAGTTCATTGGCCACCAGGTGTTCCTGTTTGAGCACATTCATGCTCGCCCTTGTGGGGGCTCGGACCCCAAAGCACCTATGGGAGGTGTGGAGATTTGACAGAATAAGTCCACTTTGAATGAGTCTAGTGAGGAGGGGAGGAATAAGAATAACTTTATTTTTGAATTTTGTCACATTTATGATATCATTGTGACAAAATTCAAGATGACTGAACTTACAGTGCCTTAGGTGGTACATGATGCATCAATCAAGTACATCATCTGAAAGTGATCTCTTTTTGACTCTCTGAATAACAATAAGCATATTTGGATATAAACATTATACATTGTAAGTGTCTATTCCAAGTTATGTTAATATCGTTTGGCTCCAGCATGTTTTCTAAGCAGCAAAACAATATAATAATAACAACACTGTTTTTGTAAGGGAACTGTTATGTATCCTTCAGTGGATACAGTGACTGCAGCAGATATCAGCAGCAGATATCCTGATATACTATGATATACTACAGATGTCTGAAACAGGAAAAAAATAAAACTATTTAAATATGTGTTAAAATATCAATAGCAACAGCAATAGCATAATCAGTTTCTTTTACAAAGTACATTTAGCTTCAGGTGTAAGATAAAGCTAAATTAAGAATGGATGACAGTCTGTTTACTCAAGACATGTAGGCTATCAATCTTTCTGTAAAGGGCCAGTTCAAAATGAATAATATGTTAAGTCTCTTCACAAAAAGAAAAGAGAAGAAAAGACAATGTTCTTAGAGGTTTTGTGTTATGGCATGCTTCTCACAGCTACTACATTTATTTGATGATTCGCTCTGTCAAGAAGTGATTAATTATCTCCCCTTTAACCATTTGCCCCCTTCCCTCCTGAGGTGAAAACACTTTTTTCTCAATGAGCAAAGCATGACAATTAAAGGCAAGAAAGCATGGCAGAGGCCCTCTTCTCTAGACCCATGTGTTTGTCTATTTATATGTGTGTGTGTGCATGTGTGGGCTCGTGTGTGTGCGATCGTATGTGCATTGCTGCGTGTCTGAAGGAACTGTGAGATATCTTGTTGTGACATGCCTTGTCTTCTGTTTTGCAGAAAAACAAAGACAGTTGCTGTAGGATTCAGACAGCATAACTAATTAGTCACACACACGCGCACGCACGCACGCACACTTCAAATGCTCAGAAACACTTACACAGCATGGATACATATGGGAGCCCATGAGTCGAAAATGATGTCACTGAACCATAATTACCCAACATAAATCATATGAAGTGACATCCTGTCACAGGGTGAATGGATGTCTTATGTGCCAGCCAGGGATGGCTGCACTTCACTTCTATGTTGCTGTGCCGTCCTACTACATCTCACTGCAGCCAAACTTTTTAAAATGTCTTTGTATTTCTCGTTTTTCTTGATTCACCATGGCCCTTTAATAATGATATAGATAATGTAAAGTTCTCTTTTGTGTTTTCCATCCTGGAATAACAGAATTAGTCTGACAAAGCTACACTGAGCAGGGATTTTCACCTGTCTCGCTCATATTTTTTCAAGGTGACTCTTCATAAAAGTTTTTGATTATTTTGATTAAAATAACCAAAAATGCAACACATGAAATCCAGGTTTATGGCTGAACTACACAGTTATTTTCCAACATTTTTTTAAAATAATCAGATATGATACAGTACTGTTAGATTTGATTGCAAATCAGGAAGTCCCTAAACAACAGGAGTTTGATGGCAAGCTTAGTTTCTTTTTTAAATGTGCACTCAAGGAACAAGCTGATGTGGAGGGCATCAAGCCTGGCCACTGGAGTAAGCTTGTGTTATTTATTTATGACCCATAAAGACTTTTTAGTTAAACCATCTGCCTTCAGATCACTGTCTCATGTCTTCTGTAGCCGCTGATAGTAAACACAGAGGAGCTAATGTGTGGATGTAGCGGTTTCATGGTTAGGACAGAGCTAGCTTAATTTTAATCAAGGAACAATGCATGCTAGTAATTACTCTGCCTGTTTACCCTCCTGTCGTGTTCATACCCCTCACCTTACTTTAGTGTTCCCGGTCAAATTTGACCAATCTATTTTAACTGCTCTTAAATTAACACAAAAGCCATTAATCACCACCAAGGGCTCTATTTTCGTGCCTTGCCGGAGACGTGCCGCAGGCGCGGCGTAAGTCAGGTCCGCTGCGCCGACAAAGCGTTCCCAAGCACAATTTGGTATTTTGGTGAGTAGCTTAGCCCGGCGTAAGTATCCCCCCTCCCTAACTCAGCTCCTCCCAGCGGCGTAAGTCGTAGCGAGAAAGTAGATCACGCATCTGAGCACTGAAACAAATCAACTGTTCAGCCGCCGCAGCAGCAGGACGGAGAGAGGACACGTGTCCAGGTCGAGCTGTGCGAGAAATAAGAGGAAGAAAGAAAAGGAGGGAGACGAATTACATATCTTGTTAACTTCATCATGTGTGTCTATTTACTAGATATTTAATTTAATTTAATGCGGTTTCAGCTGTGTTGATTCGGCCAGGTTGTGTGTCCAAACGCGTGCCAAATGCGCTCATCAGATCAGATATAGATCAGAATATATCTATACAGATCTAAATGTATGTGCTGACTCAGATTAATAGTTATTAATTATATTTATTGCACTGAAATGTGCCTGACACTGTGGAAACCTGCCGGTGAGGTATCAGTGACATATGCTGATACGCCGCCGGTCTACCAAAATACCACTAGAACAGCTGCGCTCCGCCTGTGCTGAAAGCTGACCAGGTTTGAATCAGCGAGCTTTCAGCGCACTTTACACGCCGGTGGCGAGCACAAAAATGTCACTGAAAAATGGCTAGAATAGCTTATTTTTGCTCAGTTTTCCATCGTATTTCATTTATATTTGCACCTATATCCAGAATATGAATGATCTTAGCTTCATGGAAGAATCATTTGGACATACCTGCATGTCCTGGATCCTAGGGTTAACAAATAACTTCTACCTATGCACCCTGAAATTTTGTTGCTGGTTTCCCTGTGAAGTATTCAAGGCTATTTATCCTGAGCCCATATAAATGTTTCATATAAATATGGGATAACATACAAATGAAAAAACTCAAAAAAAGCATTTTGCACAATGAGGAAGTAATATTTTACACAAGCAGGCAAGTGGGGCTGACTCCAGATGAGGTGAGGACTGTATAATGTGCCAAATATGGCGATTTTTGACCTAATGTACCACGCATTTTGTGATGCTAGTGGACATGATAGTCTTTCTTTAGTGTGAACATGAAGAAAATTGAAGGACGCGTATTTTTTGCTATTTCCAATTTAAGTTTTTGGTCTTTTATATTTTTTTTCTGGTCCAATTTGGGAAAAAATGTTATGAACAAAAAGATAGAACTTGAAGAGAGCTTTAAAATGACACCTGAATCAGCTCTATAGGTGCCATACTTCCAGAGATATGAACACTTTTGTAACGCATGTCATGCTAGTTAGCCAAAAATTCATTAGCCCCTATCTCACTAATTAGATGGCTTTGAACAAAAATATTTGAGCTCTGACAGTTTCTCCTGAAGGCCAATCACTCCACTAAATTTCATCAAAATCTGTGACGTGAGTGGAGATTCTTGGTTGAATTGACATGGAATGACCCAGAGGAGACCCTCTCCAAACACAGAATTGCGGGATATGGTGAGGGACACGAGCCGGCAGAAGAAGAAGAAGGATCTTCATGTTGATTACGAGGAGCTGAAGGTGGCACATACTGTGGAAAATAAGAGGCTCACGACACAAGTCCAGGAACTGACTGAAAATAACACGGTCCTCCATGAAGAACAGGAGAAGATGAGAACCTCATACCAAGCACTGAACTTCCAGTATGCAACTGATCTCACCGCTGCGAAACAGGATGTTGAGACCCTTCAACGTGAGCTGCATCAGGCTCAATATGATGGACTCTTACAGGAACAGACAATCAAGATCCTGAGAGCGGAACAGGACGCCATGCGTCTGAAGATACACCCTGAACTGGGTGTTTTGCACAAAAAAAAAAACCCTTGTGGTTTTCCCTCCCATGGGAGAGTTTTTATTCCCCTCCTTGAGCTACCACCTTACCGTGGTGGAGGGGTTTGTGTGTCCCAATGATCCCAGGAGCTAAACTAAAGAAAAAAAAAGAAAAGTATTTTTCTAAAAAAAAAAAACTGGAAAAAAAAAACCAATAACAACAACAACAAAAAAACCCTTTACCGGGTGTTTTGCACAAAAAAAAAAAACCTTGTGGTTTTCCCTCCCATGGGGGGGTTTTTATTCCCCTCCTCGAGCTACCACCTTACCGTGGTGGAGGCGTTTGTGTGTCCCAATGATCCCAGGAGCTATGTTGTCAGGGGCTTTATGCCTCTGAAGGGTCACCCAATGCAGACAGGTCATGGGGGAGGGACCAGACTAAGAGTAGCTCATCTAGACAGAGGTGCCAGGCAAAAAAATAGTAATAAAAAAAAGAAAAAAAAAGAAAAAAAAAGAAACTAAAAAACAAAAGAAAACTAAAACACCCTAAACCGTTTTTTTTGCACATAAAATTATAATAATTAAAAAAAAACTGCAAAAAAAACTAAAAGGAAAACAAAAAAGAAAAGTATTTCTGAAAAAAAAAATTAAAAACAAAAAACAAAAATACTGAAGGGTCACCCAAGTCTGGTCCCTCCCCAGGACCTTTCTGCCTTGTTTTTTTTGTGAAAAACACCCGGTTTAGGGTGCTGTCTTTTTTTTCCAGTTTCTTTTTCAGAAATACTTTTTTTTAAGTTTACTTTATTTTTTTCCAGTTTTCTGCCTTTTTTAAGGGTTTTTAAATTTTTGTTTTCTTTTTTTTTCAATTTTCTACCTGTTTTGAGGTTTATTTATTCATTTATTTATTTTGCGCCAAACACCTGGTTAAGGTTTTTTTTTTTCTTCAGTTTTTGTTTTCCTTTTTTTTCTTTGCCTGGCACCGCTGTCTGGATGAGCTACTCTTAGTCTGGTCCCTCCCCCAGGACCTGTTTGCCTTGGGTGACCCTTCGGAGGCATAAATCCCCCGACAACGTAGCTTCTGGGATCATTGGGACACACAAACCCCTCCACCACGTTAAGGTGGTAGTAGGTGTGATTATATGATTGTGATCGATGATCGCGATAAAATTCAGTTCAATCATTGTGATCAGCTATGAGATTATTTACTCAATCAAAGATGGTGGAAATGTGCTTCACAACAGCCAATCAGAGTCGAGCATTTCCTGCTCACTTCTGTAAGTTACCGGAAAAATAAACATGAGAAGTGAACAGAACGACTGAACGTGGAGCTAAACACGGAGCTGAGGGCAGCAAAATAGATGTCAGCTGTGACTTTGAGTCATCCTCATAAGATGTTATAGTTGAGAAGTTATTCAATGTCTCTCCAAAGTGACATCGAGCAATTAAGCTGATAAACCAGTTGGCAACACAACAGATCTGTTTAATCATTTGAAGAAGTTCTTCCCGAGTGATTATGCAGGAAGCATGAAAATGCGAGCAGAGTCTGCACAGCCTGTCACTGCTGACAGCACAAGTAGCATTAGACACAACTAGCGGTGCAGCCACCAGACCAAAACAGCGATCAATCATATCCATACCTGCCAACACTCCCATTTTTCACTCTCCCGTGTTTCAGACCTGTCTCCCACCCTCCTCCCGTATTGTCATTTCTCCCGGCAATCTCCCGTAGTTTAATGGTCCACGTTCATTCATGAATCCAATCACTGTATTTGTCCAAATAATAATAATAATAATAATAATCATAATAATAATAATAATAATAATCATAATAATAATAATAATCTTTTTGTATGATATGGACTTACTGGGTCTGAAATAAAGTTTGTAGATAGATAGATAGATAGTAATTTCAGCATGTAGGTAATCTGTGTTTGAAATATTACCATCTTGATCATGTCATGTTGACAATAGTTTGTTGACACTAAAGAAATGGCAATTGCATATCACTTTCACCTACACAGGACAGTCGTTAGCTTTCTATGGTTTCTATGAAATGATTCTGGAAATGACATGAAACTGCTGTAAGGACATAGGCCTGCCAGATTCTTTATCCCAGAGACTTTCTGTAGCCTCATTGTTTGAGCGATATACTCCTGCTAAAATCAACAGACCTATGTAGGCTTGGAGGTCTACCAGGTCCAGTTCTCTCCAAGGTGTCCCCAAACTCACGTTTCCCCTCCAGGTTTGTCATATCCAGTATAATCCCCTCAATGGACTCTGGTAAAAAGAGCTGGAAGCTGGACTTGATGTCATCCACACGAGATGTTGCATACCGTGTTGGCCCTGGCGTCATCTTTATGATGTTTTCCACTCTCTTTCTACCACTTCTGTCCCTGGGGGAATGAAGCCCAGAGCGAATCTCCATTCTTGGACTTCAATGTCTCCTCAGGTGTCTGCTCTTCAGGTGCTTCCTTCTCTACATCAGTTGACATGTCAGTATCCTCAATGTCTGGGTCAAAATCGGTGTTGTCTTCCACTTCTGAGACATCCTCCTCTATCTCTGGCTCAACCTCAGTGCCCTCTTCATCTTCAAAGATGAGGTCTAGAGTCTCTAGTGGGAGGGCAGAACTTAAGTGTGGGAAAGAGATGTGAACCCCACAAAAAATATAGTTCAGTCTGATAGTTTGTGTGTGTGTATGGGAAGAAAATGGGGTTCTCGTAACAGACACCTGTCTAGTCTAGTAAAGAAATGATACACTGTTTAATTTGGGAGGTGGTTCACGTGGCAGGGTCAGATGATGGATGAATATAATCTGGATATCCATTCATCTCCTATGGCGGTCACTTTTGACCGGGAACACCACAGATGTCACAAAGTTGACTACAACATTCAAAGTTTAATGAAAGTGGTCATTATCACTTTTATATGTTCAAGTGCACAGTGTGGAGGGTATCATAAGGTCTTGAGGCAATCAGATGTAAAATACAAAATTTATGAGTGTTTTAAGTTTTAAATCGGTCAGAATTGACCCGAACACGACAGGAAGGTTAAAGGTCATATATATTCAGTCAGGGTGGCTGTGATGTTGCCCTCCTATCAGTGAGTCACAGTTTGATCTGTAGCACTTCCTGACAAACAGTGAACCCAAACACAAAACTTTTGGTGCAGTCTCTGATTGGTTAGTTTGCAATTTCTGAATGTATATGAATGATTGATTAATCATTAAAATTGTGAATGAATGTGTGTATGAAAGGGTGTACTCTAAAATTTGAAAAGCATATTATAGGAAGACCAGGAAGGTATTATACAGGTTTAATTATGGATGCATTGAGTGAAAAAAGTTAAGTACAACTTGACTATCAAAAGTGTAGTAACACGTTATACACAACCAGACTTAAACAAACAAAGGACATATGAAGTGATACAATTCGTACACTGAACATGACATACAAGGTAATAAGAAGAAGGTAATTTGCTGGTGTTTAAGTTCTATGACTGGCCCATCCTCATACAGTGGATTAGTATGCCCTTGTAACAGTGAATGGTATGTGCTGTGCAGTATACGTGTGCTTGTCCTTTGTGCCTATATTGGTAAGTGTCCTTGCTTTAGAAGAACAACACAGCAAGTTTTCATTCCCTGTGGATAGCCACACATGTATTACATTCACACAAATACACACAGGAACACACACATTTATGAGCGAAACTGCTGATGGTGCTGAATTAAGCAGCTTCCCTGTCACTAAAGCCCTTGAAGTGTGAAGCAGCTCCAGCGGTCCTTCTGCTGTTCCAGTCAAACACACACCTCTACTTCCCACACTGCCACTTCCTCCTCATCTTATCCCTGTCTACAGCCCCCACCCCCCCCTTCTTGTTCCTGCACTGATTCTAAGCATTCATTTGACTGCTGAATCTTTTCAGAGGCAATACTGAAAAGATGTGTAAATCTCCAACAGCCTATTTATAAAATCAAGTTGCACTACAGTGGTGATGAAGTGCTCCATTTCTTCCAAACTACACAGAATGTTTGCAACCCCCTGCTTTCTTCTTCTTCTTCTTCGTCTTCTTCTTCTTCTTCATGGCTTTCTGTTTAGAGTCATCCCTCTCTAACAAACTGACATATGAAGACATCCTTCTTTCTTAATAAAAACTCGACTGCTCCCCTTACATACCCTGTAGCTCTCACACTCTATTAAAATGCACACAGAGGTTTACTGAGCTGCATTTACCTGCTCCTTGCAGTGCTCTTTCCTTACATAAATAAACCAGTGGCAGGTAGGGTCATCACATCTGATAGAGTACACTCTGGAGAAGAACTCAGGTTATGTTTGCGTGCTGCCTCCTGTCTAGACGCTGACCAAGGTCAAACATGGGTAGACTTATAAGATTTGATGCAGAGGCTCTTCAGACTCTTGCATTATTATCTTGTCTTTGTTTTTTTAAGATTATTTGAAAGCTAAATATGGGCATCCAGGTTGAATTTGAGCATAGTGTTAGCAGAGAAGAAAAAACAATGTTTTACTTGACCTGCAGCAAAGGAAGCTGAATAGGAGGAGGCTGAAAGTTGTCGATAAACTACACAGACATCCACTAGTCTCTTTTAAGAATCATACCCATGTACTTTTGTGTTGTACGTTTGTCAAAAACATCTTGTCCTTTCTCCAAAGGTCACAGCCTTTGTGTCAACTGTTTTTTTGCTTCCACATATTTTTTCCTCTGCAGAAGTCAAAGCTCATCTGTGTTTACTGAATAATGGTTACAGAATAGCAGTTTCATTAGTAGAAGGGCTGTTTATTCCATGAGAGAAGTGCAGACATGAACATTTTGTATTCTGAAGCCAAAGAGTTCTTTGCGAAAAAGCACTTAATCTTTGAGACATATCTAAACAAGACAATGTTTGTCAGACAGAGAAATATCATAACTTAAATGCCAGCTTTGTGTTTTATCTTAAATTCCCTATTTTATTCATGGCCTGTACAAATCCTGATTCTTGGTGTAAACAGTACTTCTGCAGCTTTCCTGATTACTTAAAGCTCATATCAGGAGTTTTTTTGGTGTACATGAAATTCATATTGGTGTCTGTTTTTAATTCCCAGAAGCAAACAAAACTTACAATTTCCGTAAGGCCCCCTCTCATCACGGTTTGGAGTCGGCCTGCTCCTAGATTGGTTCCCAGGCCGACTCCAGTGCCTGCTCCAAGGCTGACTCCAGTGCCTTCAGTACCTTAGCACTTTAGTATGCAAAGAACAAGATGAGAAAAGACTTCTCTGTCCACAGGGGGCACCAAAACCAACTGAGAATGAAAGTTTCTCTCTGAGTGAAAAATACATTGATCAAGTACATATAAGTTCTTGTGTAGCCTACAGCCTAATTATGCAAAAGTAATACACAGGATATACTGTCAAACAGTTGAATGTAAAACGGGGTTTAACTTTGTCTATGGAATACAATGCACCTGATGTGAGCAAAAAGGGCATTATATCCCTGTAAGTCACCTTAACACACTTTTCATGAAAAGAAGCAGAAACATAAACAAACAAACAAACAAACAAAAAAAACCAAAAAAACAAAAAATGAAGCTCAAAGGTTGATGAACTTTTTATAAACATAAATGATTCAGAGGAAATTGTCAGAAAGCTTCTTGGCGTATAGTGTAGTGAAACACATTTTAAAAACCGATGGCAGATGCACATCAGTTTCTTATAAATCGGTGAATTGAAATTCACTCACACATTAAAAACACACTGCAGGCTGAAGGACTTAACTTTTTCTTCATCCTTATCAACATCTGTGGTACGATCTTGTCAGAAGGTTTTAGTTGCTTTAGTTGTAACTAGGAGGATAAGAATACAGAATGAAGGGGTCAGTATAGTAAGCGTTTTTATTTTTATTTTTCAGATGGAAAGCTTTGTAAAAGTATAGAAACACAGTCAAAGACTTGAAGCAGTAAACCATCTCAGGAAAGTGCATCAGTGAGAGAAATAGAGAGCGAGGTGGAGAGGTCGATGAGTTTACAGAGAGCACATATATAATAGTCATTTCTCTGTAAGGTAAGGAGAGGCAGAAAGTAATAATGATAAATGTCCTGTGACATTCTGAAAGTGGGCCAAACCAGAGTGTGTTAAAGATGGTCCATATGGTAACCAGGGAGTTTGTGGCAAGAAGGAGAGTGAGGCAGGCCCTCCCTCCTCAGAGGTAAGGGGAGGGGCTTGCCACTCATCAGAGTAAGTGAATGCACCTGAGTGCTGAGAGAAGGAGAGAGCAGACAGGCAGTGCAGGGCCAGGAGAGAGGTGACAGGAAAGTGAGACAAAGAAAAGTTTGTGATCTGACTGGAGAAATAAAACTGAAAGGACACCAGCAACGGAGAAACCCCCCCGGAGTGTGTGGAACCGACCATCTCAAGGGTCAATGGTCAGGCACTCGGAGCCTCCTCATTCTGGAGTAAAACCTTGACTGTTAAACCAGCTCAGATAAGTTGACGTTAATTGTTTCCCGGCTTTCCCCGTCCTCTTGGTCCCTGTCTGGATTCCCTGTTCCCTTCCACCTCCCTCCCCCCATACACCTACAACACTCCACACCACATACCAACAAACTTGAACTGGACTCTTTTGTTTTTTCACATACACCCACACACCATCCCCCCCACACACACACATCACTCACACACTCACATTTTGGACATATACAAAAGAACTGGACTTTACACACACCCACACACACACACACTCATTTATTTTCTCATTTTTGCTATTTTTTAAGGATCTTGGGACTATTATTTAAATTTGTATTTGGTTTTTGTTGAATGCGGTTTTGTGCTGTTTTGATTAGTTTGTTTTCCCTGTTTTGCTTTATTGAACATTTAACTTTGATAAAAAGTATTTTTTCTTTACTCTCGAATCTTTTGTTGAAATTTTGTAGCAGGGGTATCGATCGAGCTAGTCGTATTTTCTTTAGAATATTTCTTTAGATTAAGTCTCAGGGTATTTTGATTTTTTTTTATAAATTCATGATAGGATGATTAGTTCCCCTGTCTGGCGCCCAACTCCAAACCTAACCTGAGCCCTCTTTTTGAACCCCTACGCTACAAGTTGGAGAAAGAGACTTTTTCATCTGGGCACAGTTTACAGTCAAACAGTACAGTTTACAGTCACTGGTGTTATGTTTAAATGCAGCACAGAACAAAAAGTCAAAGCAAAATTATTAATTTGAGATTAAAAAAACAAGTGAAAAAAAACAAGGACCCCCCCATTGAATTGACTGCCAGTAAGTAGACCACACACTCGCTCAAAGAGGCATGCCAAAAACTCAGTCAAAGTCAAAGTCAAGAGGGCTGATCCTAATCACACACACATGCATGAACACACTCTTGATAGGAAGCAAAGTTGGACGCTGTGTGTCAGTCAACAGGAACTAGTGGTAAAAGAGGCACACACTATAGAGATGTCCTGGTTAAGAGAGAGATGGAAAGACAGTAAGAAAGACTACAACATACTTAACTTTCAGCCAATAATGAAGTTTATTTTATTCTCTTAGTTACTATATTGTTCTGTTCTGTTTTGTGTTCTGAATCTATTTTAAAATAGTGAGCAATAATAACTGGGCCATTTCCTCTGAAAACACCTCACAAGACAACCCATCCATTTTCCCTCCTCCTGTATTTGTTCCTGTCCTCTGTTGCTCCCACTGTCTGCTTCCTCTCTCTCACAGACATCCTTGGGAAAGTCCCAGGCACTCAGTCATTCTCAAAAAGCTGTGCTAATTGAAGCTCATTTTGACCTGATTTTCAAGTTACATAACGGATTTTGAAGTCAGGCAGCTTGGGTACACATTGTTTGCTGTGCAGTGTACAGTGTGCTGGCTGACCTCACATCAGCTGCCCAGATTACTGGTCTGGGTAGATGTCTAGTATGTTGGAAGTTTTTGAGGTAACTGTACCAAACAAAGTCTGAGACACAATCTGAAAGTATAATAACACACTATGTGATGATACATATTGATATACTGTAGACTGATCAGCCATGATAGCATGACCAGTACAATATAATCCACATACTACATATTTCACCTTTTCTAAGAAAGCTGATGATTGTCTTTGTTGTTTATTGTTGAATTCGCAATCTCTGGCTTCAGCTTTCATCAATTGTCAATTCACTGTCCTGATTTAACTCATTGAGTGTGAGCACTTGTACTTGACAACTGTTAAGTATGAGCACATTATTTTGTGTTTGTTTCATAGACTGTATATAGAATGGACAGAGTCTGCCTCCTTGCTGGGTGAAGCCACTCTGAGAACAGCACCCTCTGTTGATGGGCTGCAGTATAGGTCATAAATCCCGCCTCCGCCAGCAAAGTTTATAATGCTGTGGACAAACTTTAGAAATTTATTACACAGAACATACATTTTTCTCCCCCTGCTTGTGATGTTGACATGTAGTTATTGTAAGACTGGTTTGTGCTCAAGTCCTCTTTTTTCTGTGAAGCTCCGTTTTTAAATGTTATTAGGGAATTCATGTTTTCTATGATTGACAGGGATTGCGTAGCTCTCCCGGGGGATACGCTGTTCGAGCCGAGCGTCATCACAGCGACTCTCGGCGACTGCACGCCCAAATGCGCGCATCGCTACTGCGCAGCGCTGGTTTCAGGAAATGAAGAAAAATCCCGGAAATACCGAGAGCTTTTTGGCTTCAAATCCGTATACAGGCGGGAGGCGGAACCAAGTTGTCCATAGTGTATACAGTCTATGGTTTGTTAAAGCTCCTTTTCGATGATACCACAAAACTAGTAATAATTATTTAAAATCTCTGAAAAATCTCGTCATAATGTACAAACCCAAGCAGTAGACCGCATGAGCCTTTCAAAAATTTCCAGAGGGAATTTTCTTGTTTGTCCCACAACTCTTCAAGCTGTATGACTATTAAGGAATCGAAGAGCTCGAGGAATAAGGAAATATCCACAGTATAACAATATTGCTTAAGTGCATTTGCCCCGTGGCCCTAATGAAGGTTGAAAGTGTTTCTGTTCAGGCTGTCACACATGTGGCAGTGTTAGCAGAAAAAGACAGTTATCATACCTAAACAGCATTTAAGACATTGCTGTTCAGAAAAAAAAAAAAAAAAAAAATCTGGTTTGAGCGTCAATGTTAAGTGTCAGTTTATTTGTTTGTATCATCCCATCGTTTCATGCTATTAACTGTATCATCCTCTTTTGCCTAATTAACACCCACCCTGTTATCCGAGCTGGCACATGAAAGCAAATGTGAGTGTCTGTGCATGTGGGAGTTAAGGGAGCCTCCACGATTTTGTGCCCAGGGACCTCTCTATTCTTAATCTGTGCCTGCTGTGATTTGATCAGTGGTTAACTTTATGAGCTTACAATGTTTCGATAGCAGATATGGGAATGAAGTACTGTTTCTTGTCAAAGTTTCTTTCATTAGAGCCAATATCATTTTGGGGAAAGAGAACAGGATGACAGAGCAGCTTGCTGAGCAGTGCACCTTTGGTGTGAGTAAGTTTGGCCGACTGATTCCTGGATCGGATAAAGGGACTTTGTTATATAAAGATTTTGTTCAGGAGCTTCTTGTAACTAAAGCTTGATGGTTTTAAGATGTTTCAGGTGTGTAGCTCCCACAGGATGGGGTTAGCATTGTGTAATTCCTGTAATGCTTCAGAGAAGACGTGTATAGTTTTTACTAATTTTAGATGAACCCTTGCAGATATAGATTGGGTGTCCTGGTTAACCACTTCATCTGAGTATTAGATCCTTTTCTCACAGACATGTTGTGCCATCTACTTGGACTTAAGCATGGCCATGCCAATAAACCAGAGACCAACACAACCAAAAGGTAATACAAAGACAGCATTCATTGTTGATAGGCCTACCTGAAAACTTAAGTTAAACAAATAGCTTTGTATACTGAGTAAAAAAAGTGAAAAGAAACCGACCTGATTGCCAGCTGATGGACTGGTATCTACTGCCTAGCTAGGATTCAGGTAAACTAACAGAGGACGGAAAGAACATGCATGTGGAAATCACAAAATATACTCTACTGTGCACTTCAGAGAATTAACCAGGCTTGTGCTGGGCTGATACAACATGTTCAAAACCATCACAGTAGAATAATAATGATGTTATACAGCAGCCCATTGCCTTGTTTTCATTTGGTTTTGCTTACACCTCCCACAGACTGTGCCTGAGTCTGCATTAACTGTGCCTGAAACCTTCTACAACAGTGCAGAACCATTTGGGAGACAATGACGAAGAAGTGGGTGGTTTTTTGCTGTGTCTGAAACAATCAGTCCTGATTGAGATTTTTGATGGTATAAACTTAACAAATGACGGATCACAGTCATCAGCTCCCTTATGTCTTTAAAGGCC
The DNA here is from genome assembly GCA_962446985.1 of Xyrichtys novacula. Classification (NCBI taxonomy): domain Eukaryota; kingdom Metazoa; phylum Chordata; class Actinopteri; order Labriformes; family Labridae; genus Xyrichtys; species Xyrichtys novacula. Next base: position 25,789,584 of record OY660884.1, on the reverse strand, counting down.
ATCTGTGCTTTAGGAATTGTTCCATCAAGAGGGGGAAACATGGGAGCACTTCAGTCTGGACTTTCATCACTAGATATTGCTAAATATTCTCATTTTGATCCTTTATTTTTTAAGTTTGTGTAATATCCAAAGCAGACACAGCATGCTTCTTACAGTTGTGGTTGTACTTTTCATCATGGGACTGTTTCGTCTGTTGCTGTGGTGGCTACAATCAGCCCCACTACCTCAATACTAACTGTGCTGCATTTCTATTTTTGTTTTTATTGTGAATCAGACAGCAGCACTCAAGAGATTCCTATATTTTTTCAACCTCCGTGATTGATATCAAATCTGTTCTGATTGATCAATAATTAAAGGTGCAATGCCTAGTGTTCCAAGACTAGACTGCGCACCATGAATTATAGATTATTATTCCTGCTGGTCTGATCAAAGAATTACAACAACAGCCCTTTGCAGGGTTGAAGCACTAAACAACATGCTCTCTACTGAGTGAATGATAGTTTTATATCTTCAAAACAATTCATGATCAGTTTTTGGTTGTTATTGTTTTGGTTCTTAGTGGTGTTCCTAGTTCATATTTAGTTTATGTTCAACAGAGGTTAGAGAATTGTAGCATCAAGACAACCTTGTGTGTGAAACTCACACATTCTTTGCAGGAAAGGTTCCTAATCTGGTCCCAGGACACAGGATCATATAAATCTTTCCAGACTCGTTTCCACTTTCAGGTTACCTAACTGACTCGACTGAAGGTTGACCGAAACCTCTGGCTCCTCACACTTGGTCAAGGTCTGAGGAGAAGGTCTGAGGAGCAGGACACTGACCTCCAGACCTCTGTCGTAAAACCCTGCTCAACCATACACTGATAAAAACTGCATTCCTTTGGAGAAAGAATACAAATGACTGATCATGACATCTTATGCATTCAGCAATGTACACATCTGTCTAATCATGAAATTTATATTAAAATGAGATGTTTCCCATTTTTCTATGTGCTCCAGAAGCCAAGTTATCACTCTGACAGAATAAATCCTTTATTCTTTAGTTTCTTTAGACCAACAGCTTTTCAGACTGTTTCATGAACTTTTAAGAGTTAAATTTATTGATTATGACATAATTTTACTCTAAGTAACAGAAATAGTTTAGAAATGTTTGGTTTATATTTAAATCGTTTATTTAGTCTTTTTAACCATTATAATGTCACTGAATAACTTAAATGTGAGTATTTAGAATCCAATATTAATCATGATGAAGTTCATTCACATTTATTTACTCTTTTGTTGTTCACAGTTTCTATGTGTTACTATCTGTTCTATTTCAGAGTAATTTAGCATGTTTAATGTGATACTTAAAACATATTGAGAATGTTTGATGTGATTCTACATTTCATTCATATGTGTTTAGTATCAAATCGGTTATTGTGAACCAAGCATTCAGTAACATTAGTGATAGTGAGTGAGTATCAGATCTGGCATTTTAACCAGCGAAAAGTACAAGTTAGATCAAATAATAAGGGATCCTGATTGCACCAACTACCCCTCCTCTTTCTCCTCATCCCGGCCCCAAGAGAGACTCCCAGTGTGAAGGAGATAAAAACAGTAAAGTTGGGGGTGCTTACTCTCTTCAGCACCTACTCTCTTCTGTTCACTGTTCAGGTCTTCTCTTAGTCCGCTTATTTGTTTTCTCTTAGCGCTAAGTCTCATGACTTAGTCTTACTTTTTCTTAGTCCTCTAAGTTTTACACCACTTGTTCATTCACGTTGTTTGATTTTTATTTAACATCGTCTTAGTCCAAGTTTTGAAACTTCAACTTTTTGTGCGCATAGCAATTCAAGATTAAGCTTTAAACAGATTTTTCTTTAATTTGGCAAGGTCATTTTTGAAATAGTTTCGATTGGCCATCAAGCTTCTTTTTCTGAGTTATCTGGGTGATTGCACAGTCACCTCTGAACGCCACACAGCAGGTCCAAAGTAATTCTCTGTGCCAGAGTTTTTGAGTGTGACCAAAGGAGCACCCAAAGGACCCACAAGGCGCTGGTTTTTGCATGCTGCGGCTCCTGGCCCATCTTCCGGCTATTATTATTTATCCTCATTATCTTATCATCAATTATTGCATGTATGTTGTACCATCATTTATCCTGTAATAAACAGATCATTGTTTTTCTAAGTTCTTGTCTGTTAGTGTTCTTCCAGAAGTGGAGTCCCTGAAATGAGAATTTTGGCTTGAGATATGAGATTGATTAATTTAAGGTTGATTTAATATTTGATTTCTGAATTAAACTTTTGTTTTTCTTTGTGTCAGTTTTATATTTGTGAAATGGATACTGCATTGAAACGGACTTCGCCGAAACATAAAATTAGGAAAGACATCAAGCTTAGGATAAACATTATAGGCTGCCTTGAAACAGATAGCAAACATGGATCAATCTCTTAAATAGGATTCAAAAAGTGCTTCATGAGCCTTAACAAAATATTAACCCCAATTTGTATATAATCAATAAATAGAGTATCACTGTTTAAACTCATTTTCAGATTCATTATTTTACAAAAAAAGTAAAACGATCTCAAATCATTAGAACAACAGGTTGAAAAATTCTCTCTAATTTCTTCTCTCCTCAGCTCTATTTTGTCAATAAGAGAATGTAAGTCTAGCGCGAGTAAAATTATTTGCCCCAGTGAATGACATTAAAGTCAATACTTTAAAAGACATGATTAGATGCTCGTCTTATTGGTCAGTGCGAATGAGGCAAATTGCATGGTGCACACAGCTTGAATTAAGCAGACAGAAGTGAGCAAGTCATTTGCACAAAAGTTGCGAATTCCCAAGAGTTGATAATATCTCAACTGAAGCGAATATAAACGCTACAACAGCTAATCAGTGTGAAGAAACCCTGGTGACGTATATCAACAACAGACAAAAATGGAGGGTTAATCCATCAAGAAAGTATGAGACCACCAGTATGAGTATGTGACTATGAGACAGGAGTAAGAAAGAGCTCAGCTGGAGGAAAGAGAGTGAGAAGGTCTGATTAAGTTATTTCAATTCAAGAGATCCTCAGAGTGGGATCAACCTCTGCTATGCTTGATGTAAACAGACTGATCTGACATGTAGGAACCCTCCTCTCTTTATCCTCTCTCACATAATAACATGTGTTTGGACTCAGATGTGATACAAACACACGAATTAAGACACATATTGTCACAAATTCAGCAAATAAATACACAACATGCACGTGTCCAGATACGCGTGAATTAAACACGTAGATGGTTTTATACGCACTTGGTGTGAACGCAATATTAGAAAAGTTTTTTGTCAAAATTAATATTATTACTCAACTCAACTAAACTCAAACTTTTTTATTGGATCATAATTATTATTATTATTATTATTATTATTATTATTATTATTATTATTATTATTATTAATAATAATAATAATAATAATAATAATAATAATAATAATAGCAATATTATTATTGTTATTAGCCTTAAGGGCACAGCAAGCAATATTGTACTCTGTTTTCAAAGTCAGCTGTGGACTGTTGATAGATGATTTTTAAAACTTATTGGTTGCTATTAGACAAAGTATTGTTTCCCGTAGAGATTTGGCTTGGACATTTCTTCTGCTGAACCCTTTAGATTGTTAATCAGTGATCTCTGTTCTAATCTGATTCTAACAGACAGTTGTTATTTATCTCTTTGGGTAGTTTTTCAACTTTGGTTGTGTAAAGTAAGCTTGTTTTGTCATGATCTTCTTGATTTCCTACAATAGTGAAACTTGCAAGTACACAAAAGAAACAACAGCAGCCACTACACACCACCATTGTTTGAAACTGGAAGTGTGTGCGTGTCTATGTTTGTGTTTGTCTATGTGTGTTTCAAGCATTTATGCCCAGAAGCCATCAAAACAGGAAAAGCTCACCATTCAGCTGCCATTGTCTGTCACCCCTGCTCACCTCTGCCTGAGCATGAGCGCACAATGTTTGTATGCATGGATGTGAGTGTTTGTGTATGCACGTGCCATTAACACTTGACAGTTTTGTCCAGTGGCTGATAGAGTGGCTGAATGTGATAAAACTGTCTTTACAGCCAAGAATAATGTCCAGGGGGCATTAATACATCATGTTACAGTGAAAATCTATACTCTCTTTTCAGGGCCTTTTCATTCCTATAGAAAGCAGAGGAATAAACAGAATTCACACACTGTAATACACACTTCCAGCAATTTCACACTTGTCCTTCATGCACCAGCAGTAAGCTTATTCAATAATAGGTATACAGAGCAGAGGGATGTATCCCTGCCTCACATGCTAACTTCAAGATCTCATCTGAATTCTGTGTTGTGTGTTTCTTGAACACTGTCTTTTGGCTCATTTTTCTTTCATTGTGGCAGCTCTCCAGATCTGATGCTTACTTTTAACTTTTGCCAAAACCTCCAAACCACCTTCCTGCTTGCTGATTCTAATTTTTGCTCTCTCTTTCCTCAGTTACATCCACCCACCCACGCACACACACACATGCACACAGACCCATGCTGAGCCTTGGCTGTGGTAATTAGATACAGTCTGTCTAACTGTCAGACATCAACTGGAACCAGACACCAGACTCCAACCTCATTGGCTAATCTACCAGACACAGCAACACATTCTGATTGGTTGTTGCTCACTCTACTGCTCTGACTCTGACCCAGTAAACTCACATATGAACCAAATCCCTACATTTTCATTGGCTGTCTCTGAGACACATGACTGGTGCTCACAGACGCTTTCAAGCTTCGCAGCTCCCAGAGGAGGATACAGTTATCCTCCTTACAGAGAAAAACAACATCATTCATCACCTCCCTCTCCCTCTTTGCCCTCCTCATCCATTTCTCTCCCTCTGCCAAGGCTGTTATGCTGTGTTGTTATGTTTCTGTTTTTGTCCCCGTGAAGGTTTTTTTTTTTTTTTAAGGATTTTTCGATCCCTGTAGGTCAGATTTAATCTACCTCCAACCTTGTGAAGCTGATTTTTATCCTATAAAATTCACACCAAAACGATAGAATTTCGGAGAAAGAAGTGTAATTCAAAAATGACCAATTAAAATATTTTGGTTTGATCGGATTAAATTTGTCTTAATCTAAATTTAAAAAAATCCCTATATTAGAAAAGGTTTGGCAAAATATGCCTGATAAGAAATTAAAGACATTTAAAAAAAAAAAAAACCCTTGTGTTTATCAATTTTCCATGAGACACAAATCTAGTCTTACTGAATTAGTAAAAAAATGAACTCAAGTCTCTACCACACAACTGCTCAGTTGTGTTGCTTTGAAAGATTTCAGATGTCACACCCTTAGTTTGGTGTGAAATCTGAAATGTGTTGTAACTGATGGATTTCTGCTTTGCACCTTTAACTTTCATGGCTTCTGTGAAGCCCTGCCAAACAATTACACCATGAAAGTAGATAAAAACCCCTAACTGAATGACAGAGCTCATTGTGTCAGTAAGATGTTTTTTCTCCTGATATATCTGGGTTTGTAACAAATAATGAGCAGATGACATGATGGCATCATTGTCTTTGTCATTTAAAAGTTATTTTTATTTGTGTATGTCTTTATTTCTGTAACACACTTATATTGTGTCTGACATAGTGAAACACTGATATAACATGTAAACTACAAAGCCATCACTTTAAACATCACATTAAGAAAGCAATAAAACAGGTTACAGATGGTTTAATTTTGTGAATTTATTTAAATGAGAAAAAAGTCTTCTTCTAGGAACAAAAATATGCCTCCCTTTATAAACATTACTCTTTTTGTAAGAATAATTCACACAAGGAAAATAGTTAATAATAGAATATTGTAAATACAACACCGTAGAATATACCACACTATCAACATATATGATTCATTTTGAATACCTAAACTCTGGGGACCCACCGGAGGCAAAGAGGTGTAACTCCTTCACCACAAGCCTTGTCACAGCACAGTGACACTCCTTTACCTTGCTCATCTTGCTGCTTATTGTGAGCGGCATTTCTGCACTACATTGTGTCAAATAGAGTGAGCCAGTGCTTTTGTGTGTGTGTGTGTGTGTGTGTGTGTGTGTGTGTGTGTGTGTGTGTGTGTGTATGTGTGCGTGTTGCGTAAAACACAAAAGAGTCACTGTATGAGGTCAACATCGATGCGATTGTTGCTGTATCTGCAGAATCAATGCTGCAGTTCATGGCATCACTAAACTTGGGGCATGCTGACAGCCTTGTACAGGTGAAAGGTAGTAGGGTGTAAGCATACTTTCTCCTGCTGTAGTGGTTGAGTTTGAGTGTATGCGTCTGCATGTAGCTGACAGAGGACTGGAGTCTGTATTTATCAGAAAGGCGATAACTGTACTTGGTATATGTCAACGTCACATTCTTTTGCTTAAACTTTCATGTGTAGGAGTTCTCAAAAGAAAAGTGACACTTGTCAAAGCTTTATTGCTATTTGACAATTTGACACACACAGTCTGAGCACACAGGTCATGTCTGACAGTCTAAATGTACCGTGTGTTGGATTGTTATAGAAACATAACTTAGTGAGTCTCTATTTATGGTTCTTTATCACTGTTGCCAGTCAAATTGGTGTCCCTGAATGTGACTGGCAACAATGATAAAGTCCTTCTCTTTTATGATTGAACCGATTAATGAGTCTACTTCCTGCTCATCAAAGCAACCCACATCCACATCCTTTGTTTGTGAAGAAAATGTGTGGCACTTCAGCCAAACGTGGTTGGCTGTGCTGCTTTTCGTCCATTTTTTAAATTGTCTTTTAAAAGAAAAAAAAGGATGTTAAAAAGATAAGTCCCAGCTCAGAGATGAAAGCAGAAAGCATAGATACTGTAAACTGGTATGATAGGAATACCAGGAGCCTTTAATTGGCAAGGCATAGTGGGCAAGGAGGAGTGTAGACCGAGATGAGGAATTCCAGGTAGGCAGGAGCTGTTTTTAGTTTTTTCTTTTTTTTCCCCTGTGGTTTGTTCAGTCTTCCAGTTCTTTCCCAGTTTACTTTGTATACATTGACAGATACTCAACTGAATTTTTCTCCTCTTACTTTGTGTTTGCTTGATCATTTTGAGAAAATATTTTTGAGGAAATATTTTAGTCCTACTTAAAATAGCATTGGTTTACTGAAACATTCACTGAAATGAATTAATGCAGAAAAAAACCTAAAGTGTTTTTGTTGGTCTAATCTGAAGTCCATACTGTTTGGATGCATGTTGCTAAAAGCTGAAGCATGCACCAGCAACTTCTCACAGACACTTTATGGTTAATCTCACACATGCAGGCACATACACAGGATAAGAGTTTGGTGCAGATTAGGCTATTAGAGATGAGTATCAGCAGTATTATAGCTGATTCAGGATTTTTTTTTCCAGACTAGGGAAGAAAATGGGATAATCTCTGCCTGGACACCCACAATGTGCCTGTTAACTGAGGATTTACGTCTATTAGGGTTGTCTGAGCAGGGGTGTAAGTGTATGCACTGCACAGACATGCTGTGTGATGGTCAGCTCAGTGGTCTGGCTGCTATTATTTTGCTGGGAGCATGGCAGCTCTTTCACCAGCAATTGGCTGACAATTATGTGACACATGCTTTTCAACTTCCTACTATTGTCCATTCAGGGGGAATTTGCTGACAGTAAATAATTAAGATCCTGTCCTCTTTTTACCCCTGCCATGTCTTTGTGATTCATATTCTTTTTTCTTTTCTTTCCTTTTACTAACCATCATCAGCAGACTACAGTAATTCACTTCACAGAAGTTTTCTGTAACTCTTAAATTCATTCTATTTGTCAGGAGAGCATTTACAGCAGTGATACATGAAAGTGCCTCTTTGAAGCAATTGAACAAACCTACAACCATTAAATAAATGCAACATATGACACAGCAACAGAGGATGAGATGAGATATACTGATCTTCTCTTGTTAATGATATGTAAACAGACAGCAGCATGCAAAGGAAAAAAAAACACCTTCCTTACAAAAGAGTGCTGTCCAGAAATACCTAAAAAATAGGGGAGACCAGGGCTTGTTGTCACATGGGTAAGTTGTCACATTACAATTATCTTGGCCACCAGAGGGCACAACTAAAAAGTGGAATACTAGTTTTCTTCCTTTACATGGTCAGGGGTCATGTCCTGTCTGAGAAGAAAAGAGCACATTGTGAATTGAGATGAGCACCAATTAACCATTTCGCACAACCCCAAGTATCTTCCAGATAAAAATCCTAGCAGTGAAACATGTGGACTTGTTAGAGGAGAGATTAAGGCATCCTGTCATACCTCAGTCATTGTTCTGTTTTAAGCTAACTTTCAGCTAGAGCTAGAATTAGCAAACAAGGTAGTTTGGGGCAACATGTTTCAGTCATTTTGGGGTTAGTTGTCACCTGTTTATAAGAGATTAAAATTAACATAGAGAGTCTGCTTTCATCAGTTGTCATACAGAAATTTTGACTTTATTTTTACGGAGAGAATAGTGGTTTAAAGGAGAGGCGAAAACAAGAGACCATGGTCAGGAATTACAAAAAAAAAAAAAACAGAACATGGCAGTGCAGTACCTGATGTGATGCTGAGGGCAGTCAGACAGGTGACGCTAGCTAATAAATAAAGGACTTTAATGTCAACTACCATACCTTGGCTCTGTACTGCACAATATTCACCAGCCGAAATACAGAGTCAGACAACATCCAAACCCCAGTGCATGTTGCATTATATTTTGGGCTCTATTTTTGTTCCTCGCTGGTGGAGTGGGGTGGCGTAGGCGTGGCATAAGTCAGGTCCACCGCGCCGAAAATGGGTGCCAAAGCACACTTTGGTATTTTAGTGAGCAGCGCAGCCTGGCGTAAGTATCCCCCCTCCCTAACTCAGTTCCTCCCAGCAGGGTAAGTTGTAGAGGGGTCGGAGAGAAGGTGTGGAGTGGGTTTAACACCGCCGAGACCTGTATTGACCAATAACATCAGCTACTCTCCTCACCTTTAAATCTGCCATCGGCAAGCCGTATAACAATTTTCGTGAAGTAGTCAAAGAGATCAAGAGCAACACAATGGCGACAGAAGGCAGCCCCTCAACAAGTGTCACTGTAAGCGCTGTGGAGGGCGTCCTCCACTCTCTCTCAAATAAGATCTAAATGTATGTGCTGCTAACTCAGAATAGTGGTTGTTGTTGATAATCGATTGCACTGAAATGTGCCTGACACTGTGGAAACCTGCTGTGAAACGTATGTGCACTACGCCGCCGGTCTACAAAAAATACACTGCGCTGAAAGCTGACCAGGTTTGAATTGGCAAGCTTTAAGCACACTTTTGATGCTGCCGGTGAGCACAAAAATGTCACTGCGCCAGCTAGATTCTGTCGACACCTCCCCCTACTGCGCCACCACACCCAGCTTGGCACACCCCAGAGCGCCTCAGTCTACGAAAATAACACACTGGCCTTGCGCCGGGCTCAGCCAGATGAAAACACCACTGCACAGGGTACGCCACCCTCTGTCGTGCCACCAGCGGGCACGGAAATAGAGCCCCTAATGTTAACATTTGTTCAATGACTATGTTCAATGACTTTTGCTAGCTCAATGACAAACATTTTCTGTGCCGTACTTTGATGTTCACTTTCAAGTAAAAAAATTAAAGAACAACAATAATTTGACATCGTACCCCATGTAGTGAGACAACTTACCCGATGGTGGGGCAACCTGTCCACATGTTCACACTCTCTTTTTGATTGCTTATAACTGCACTGACACAAGACATGAAAATGACATGACTATGAAATATATACCTCAGACTTTGGTCTTTCATCTGGTACACATTTTGTTTATATATGATGTATTGATTCCAAGAAATATATAAGAGTGTAAAAAGAAGCAAAAACAAGCCCCAGTCTTCTCTACATAATCCAGGTTGTTTGAAATGGTTGTAAAGGTGGATTTAGTGGACCTTTCAGTGGTGGATGCTGCCCAAATACATTGCTTGACACAGAACTCACCAAATGTTGCACATACACTCACCGGCCACTTTATTAGGTACACCATGCTAGTAACGGGTTGGACCCCCTTTTGCCTTCAGAACTGCCTCAATTCTTCGTGGCATAGATTCAACAAGGTGCTGGAAGCATTCCTCAGAGAGCTTGGTCCATATTGACATGATGGCATCACACAGTTGCCGCAGATTTGTCGGCTGCACATCCATGATGCGAATCTCCCGTTCCACCACATCCCAAAGATGCTCTATTGGATTGAGATCTGGTGACTGTGGAGGCCATTTGAGTACAGTGAACTCTTTGTCATGTTCAAGAAACCAGTCTGAGATGATTCCAGCTTTATGACATGGCGCGTTATCCTGCTGAAAGTAGCCATCAGAAGTTGGGTACATTGTGGTCATAAAGGGATGGACATGGTCAGCAACAATACTCAGGTAGGCTGTGGCGTTGCAACGATGCTCAATTGGTACCAAGGGGCCCAAAGAGTGCCAAGAAAATATTCCCCACACCATGACACCACCACCACCAGCCTGAACCGTTGATACAAGGCAGGATGGATCCATGCTTTCATGGTGTTGACGCCAAATTCTGACCCTACCATCCGAATGTCGCAGCAGAAATCGAGACTCATCAGACCAGGCAAGGTTTTTCCAATCTTCTATTGTCCAATTTCGATGAGCTTGTGCAAATTGTAGCCTCAGTTTCCTGTTCTTAGCTGAAAGGAGTGGCACCCGGCGTGGTCTTCTGCTGCTGTAGCCCATCTGCTCGTTCGACGTACTGTGCGTTCAGAGATGCTCTTCTGCCTACCTTGGTTGTAACGGGTGGTTATTTGAGTCACTGTTGCCTTTCTATCAGCTCGAACCAGTCTGGCCATTCTCCTCTGACCTCTGGCATCAACAAGGCATTTCCGCCCACAGAACTGCCGCTCACTGGATATTTTTTCTTTTTCGGACCATTCTCTGTAAACCCTAGAGATGGTTGTGCGTGAAAATCCCAGTAGATCAGCAGTTTCTGAAATACTCAGACCAGCCCTTCTGGCACCAACAACCATGCCACGTTCAAAGTCACTCAAATCACCTTTCTTCCCCATACTGATGCTCGGTTTGAACTGCAGGAGATTGTCTTGACCATGTCTACATGCCTAAATGCACTAAGTTGCCGCCATGTGATTGGCTGATTAGAAATTAAGTGTTAACGAGCAGTTGGACAGGTGTACCTAATAAAGTGGCCGGTGAGTGTACATCAGGCCTGTGTTCAATATTGGCATTATAAGGATCTCAAGTCCCAAAGACAGGCATTTTGCAATGAAACAGAAGGCGTCTTTTATCTTTCCACAACCCATGTGATATGTACTGTAGGTATATTTGATATTTATGGACTGAGGTGGGAAAGGGATCAGCTTTCATATTTATGGAAGGTTTGATTTAAGAAAATACCGTAAATGGTGCAGTCCTTATGTCTCAATGGTTTTATGATTTCAGGAAAAAGGATGGGCTAAATGGATGGACTCATCAAACAGCTTATCAATTGGATAGTCCAACTGTTAAAAATTCCCAAGTTTGTGATAGCTTGTGCCAGACACTGAGAAAAATATGGCCTCTGATTTTTTAACAATAGAGAAACAAGCAACTAGACTTCCTAGAATGAATTAGTAAATTAGCAGTGGGCTGTCACTATTAGTTTTTCACCTTATGATTATTGTGGCCATAAAATATCATGATAAGGACATTATCGCAGTATTTGTAGAAAACACAAAAATTAGGAGAGAGTGGAACAACACAATACTAAAAAAACTAACAAATGCAATCAGCTCGCACAAGATCCTCATAGAGTCTCATAAAATGACTGTTTTTCATGCTGTTAAACAAGCTGTAAACAAGTAAACATGTAAAACCATTTAGCAACCTGAAGTGGCACAAGCTCTAATGTTGATTCATATCTTAGGATCTTAGTTTTATAAGTGCATAATCATCTCAGAGGGCTGCTACAACCTGCAAGCTGCTGCTTCTTTTCCTCTTCTCTGTTTTATGACATGTAACACCAGTGTAATTACAGAATTACAACCAGTGTAGTTACAGTATTACCAATGTATCTTTTGCACAGTAACAAACAGCACTGATGCTTTTTTTCCTTTATATATTTTTTAATCTAATGTCCTTATCATTTATGTCCCCTCAGCCTACCTTTTTTTGTGTCTTCAATCATTCAGGATTGGAGTCAGAGAGACAAATATCTCTTTATTGTCATGTATGTATGTAGATGAACATGTAAATGAATTTGTAATGTATTCAGATAGGCTCTTTGTCTTCATCTTTGAGCTCCTATAGGTGATTCGTGCCTTGGGCATGACAATCATTCAACATGTTAATGGGTCACACACTGAGCTCGTTAGCTGTGCAGAGCTCTTATTAACATACAAATTCAATTAACTTTCGCTACAAAAAAAAAAAAAAGAAGGAAAAAAAAAAGGAGAGAAAACAAGTCTGCAGTGCAATATCTGCTGCGCTTCCTTTATTTCATCTTAATCTCAGTGACAATGAGTGTATAAGAATGTCAGTGATGAACTGACTTCTAGTCTATTGACAAGTGCTTTGTCGTGTTTTGCAAGGTGATATGATTCAGAGTTTTTCTCAGTCGCTTTGGTGCATTCCTCACATCACTATTAAAATTTGCACAACAGTCAGTGCATCTCTCAAAAAAACCTGGTTGATAACCTGCAAAACCGTGTCACTTGGTCAAAATGGATAGTTTGTTCCTCATGTATTTGTATTCATGTCAGTGGAAGTGGAAGTGTCAGTGTCGACAAAATGAAAAGTTCTGACTCCATTGTTTCTGAACCAGATAGTCGAACGGCTTTGTCATGTTTTCATGCTTACTCTTCAAGTGTTTTCAAATGTTAAAAAAAGTCAGATTTTGGTGACACTACCTGACAAATGCTCAGGACAGCACTATACACTATTTGTGTGTGCATTTGAAAACTAGAGTAAAGTAACACATGACTGTATTTAATGAGGCAACTCTACAACAGCACTTTGTATCTCTTTTAACTTTATGGCATTGTTTGCAATCGCCATTGCACAACTGCTTCCTCTTGTTTGGGAGTAAAAAAAAGACCCTCCTCACCACTGCGAGGTTGTCTTGCAATCCTGTGTAGTGCAGAGTAAAATTACAGTCATGTACAGTAAACATGAGATATACTGGTATGGATGTTATTTTGCATTATTTTAAACCAGTCTGTTCAATAACAGTGACCTGGTAAGAAGACCATCCATCTACCGTACGCATAGAGCTTTTATCATGGGAATCAGTGATGAGTGGTAAGCATTGTGTCAGATGACAGAGCCCTTAGTACTCATGACAATAAAGGGCTGATGAGATAAGAGGAGTGTGTGCTTGAATGTTTGTGCTTATGCCTGTGTGTGTTCCTACTCTTGTGCCTGTGTTCATGCTCCAGAGGCAACAGAAAGGGAGGGGTTGAACATGGCAAAGCATTACTCTGATTGACATGTTTGCATAATTGATACCTAAACAAACAGATTTTTTTGCATGTGTTGAGCATTGGCATCATATGTCTTTTCTCTCAAGAATTTTCAATACTTTCATACCACTCATACACCCATCCCCATCAGATACAGTGCCAATAAAGGCAGTGCCTCATTTGCATGCAATGAATTAGAGATTCATGTTAAATGGCTGATCAGAATATACAGTGGTGTGTTTTGTCTGAGTGAGAACAACACAAACTTATCCTTCCTTCCTGTAACATCACTTTTTTTCTCTCCCCTGCAAATAAAGTAACTTGCGTGATTAAATTAATATGGGTTGAAGAACAAAAAAGAAAAACACAGAAGTACGTTTATCTCACCCTGTGCAGTACACATCTCTGCTTGTTCTACATGAGATGTATGAAATTACTACATTGCAACCATTCAGTAAACAGATAATGTTGAGCTTTCTCTTTGAAGATTTTTGTCTTCACACTCTCTTAGTGCTCCTCTCACTGTAGACAGCACAGTCCCCCACCCATCCAAAAAAACCTCTCCTGTGAGTATGCATGTTTTTCTGTCAGGGGAGGAGGAAGGACGGCACAGAGAGATGACTCCCTAAGGAATTGTCCTTGCAAAAACCATGAGTCCCCTACCAATGCAAACCAATGCAAAGCCCCAGCTAACCTTATTTGATTTTGAACAACATCAAATGATGATGACAAACTTTTTTATTTTGGGCTAACACAAAGTAGACTGGTCATCCACACATTGAACAAGCCCATTTTTCATGCATGTTTGTATTTTAAGGTGAACATTTAAGTCCATAATAACAATGTAAAGAAATATAGTACAGGCCTCTCGAAAGAGGCCCCATTGACCACTTAGTTGCAACTAATATAGCAAGTACTTCAGAGGTCCCTAATTTTATAGGGGGGAAAAAGTTGTGGTAGAAAAACTTTTGACCAGTGCATCAGCAAAGATTAAGCTACATAATGAATAATCCTTATGATAAATGAATGAAAATTAGATTCTCTTGAGATATTGTTGAAATACAACAATGCATGGAATCAACACATGCCACAAGCTCTGTGATTGGTCAGCTGGGTAGTATTCTATTTCCTGAATTTACAACGTTGCCAAAGTTACCATGCACAATGAGAGCAGTTACCAAAGGGGAGCGTGACTGATATGATTTATGTTAACTTTTCACCCTATCCAACTTAAAATAAGAGCTCCAACAGCTGAGCAGATTATGCTTTTGAATGTTTAGAAGCTATAGAATAACTTCAGGGCACTTGATTGAGTACAGCAGCTGAAAAATGAGAATGTTTTTCTTGGGTTAATCACTGTGTTTGTTAATGTTCTCCTCTAAGACATATTTCCTCCCTTACCCCCAATGTAATAAAAGGCTTTTAGCAAATCCTTCAAATGCATCAGAACTGTGCTTTCCACTATTTCCTCTGTATCTAATTAATTTCCATATCTAAATAGCTTGGCTCATTAAACCCTATGCACACAGGAATGTGTGCAGGGATAATTGCATGCAATATTATAGACACAAATTATCCATAATGTACTTGACTGAGTTGTGACAGAACATGCAGGCCTTGTTGATTAGTCCACTCAAATCAGTGTCTATGTGAATGCTTGTGTACATTCTGTGTACATCTACAGGGATGCATTGGTTGTGAGTGTGTGCACGCATGTACTTGAGCATACACTCACCGGCCACTTTATTAGGTACACCATGCTAGTAACGGGTTGGACCCCCTTTTGCCTTCAGAACTGCCTCAATTCTTCGTGGCATAGATTCAACAAGGTGCTGGAAGCATTCCTCAGAGAGCTTGGTCCATATTGACATGATGGCATCACACAGTTGCCGCAGATTTGTCGGCTGCACATCCATGATGCGAATCTCCCGTTCCACCACATCCCAAAGATGCTCTATTGGATTGAGATCTGGTGACTGTGGAGGCCATTTGAGTACAGTGAACTCATTCACATGTTCAAGAAACCAGTCTGAGATGATTCCAGCTTTATGACATGGCGCATTATCCTGCTGAAAGTAGCCATCAGAAGTTGGGTACATTGTGGTCATAAAGGGATGGACATGGTCAGCAACAATACTCAGGTAGGCTGTGGCGTTGCAACGATGCTCAATTGGTACCAAGGGGCCCAAAGAGTGCCAAGAAAATATTCCCCACACCATGACACCACCACCACCAGCCTGAACCGTTGATACAAGGCAGGATGGATCCATGCTTTCATGTTGTTGACGCCAAATTCTGACCCTACCATCCGAATGTCGCAGCAGAAATCGAGACTCATCAGACCAGGCAACGTTTTTCCAATCTTCTATTGTCCAATTTCGATGAGCTTGTGCAAATTGTAGCCTCAGTTTCCTGTTCTTAGCTGAAAGGAGTGGCACCCGGCGTGGTCTTCTGCTGCTGTAGCCCATCTGCCTCAAAGTTCGACGTACTGTGCGTTCAGAGATGCTCTTCTGCCTACCTTGGTTGTAACGGGTGGTTATTTGAGTCACTGTTGCCTTTCTATCAGCTCGAACCAGTCTGGCCATTCTCCTCTGACCTCTGGCATCAACAAGGCATTTCCGCCCACAGAACTGCCGCTCACTGGATATTTTTTCTTTTTCGGACCATTCTCTGTAAACCCTAGAGATGGTTGTGCGTGAAAATCCCAGTAGATCAGCAGTTTCTGAAATACTCAGACCAGCCCTTCTGGCACCAACAACCATGCCACGTTCAAAGTCACTCAAATCACCTTTCTTCCCCATACTGATGCTCGGTTTGAACTGCAGGAGATTGTCTTGACCATGTCTACATGCCTAAATGCACTAAGTTGCCGCCATGTGATTGGCTGATTAGAAATTAAGTGTTAACGAGCAGTTGGACAGGTGTACCTAATAAAGTGGCCGGTGAGTGTATATGTCCATGTGTGCCAATCTGCAGTCAGCATGTTAAAAGTAATGTTACTTGTTAGGTTGACAGGCATGGCAATTATTCATTATATTGTGTGAGCACTACGATAACCTTAAAGGGGACCTGCCATCAAAATCATCATCCCCATTTTTATCATTTTTTCATAATCCTTGATGTCCTCTGATCATGTTTGCAACATAATTTTAGCTGAAAAGTTATTTGATGGTTTGTTTTAGTATGCCTAAAAAACCTTACAGGAAAACCAACTGGTTTAACATTAATATTTATTGTAATGAGCTTTGCTCTGATTGGATCGCTGCTGTGAAGCCTGCTGTGATTGGCTCAGCAGTGGAGGTTCGGACTTCGGTTTATCCATTTTGATAATGTGTGCTAAAGTAAGGTGACCAGATGTCTGTAATGAAATCCGGGAATATTCGGTGCTGTGGTGGTGGGGAGGGTGCAGGGGCTGCAGGGTCTGTGTGATCACAGACAAAGTCTCGGTACTATTTAGTAGCAGCGCATGCCCCTTGTAATAACCCCCGTAAGAACTGTTGTTCAGGACTGCTAACTTGTGCTTCCTACCTATTCGGCTACTGTAATAACCGTTGTTCAAGCCCACAC
Source organism: Xyrichtys novacula (assembly GCA_962446985.1). Classification (NCBI taxonomy): domain Eukaryota; kingdom Metazoa; phylum Chordata; class Actinopteri; order Labriformes; family Labridae; genus Xyrichtys; species Xyrichtys novacula. Next base: position 25,772,550 of record OY660884.1, on the reverse strand, counting down.
GCAACATTTTTGCTCTCATTCATGAAACACTTAAATCGGGGACATTTTCGGGGACAGCTTTTGCCGGGGACAGGTCATCCAATACGGGCACTGTCCCCGGAAATCGGGGACGTCTGGTCACCTTATGCTAAATGCTAAAAATGGCAGGTATTAAACCATATATTTTAGACCCCGAGTCCGAAGAGGAGGTGGAAGTTGAAGAAGAAGCCGGAGATCTCCAGCGATGTTTTCATTCATTCTGTCCAGCTTCAAGTTCATTTTCCCGGCAGTGAACCGAAGGAAACACCGGTCATTTGGAAGAGACCCATGGCAGATACAGTGGTAGCTGGGTCTCACTCTGGCTGGAGAGTGATGTTGACTGTGAATGAGTACGAGAACGAGAAAGTGGGCACGGCTCACCGAGGACGCGCTTGTGAATAATAATGAGCAAGGTCGGCGCAACGTCAGAGGGAGCTGCTTTTTCAATTGGCCTGGTTTACCCGTTACTTTATTTTAAACCTTTACAGAATGCAAACGACGTAACGGTTTGTTTTCACATTTACAACATAAGACGAACATAATATGGACCTTATCTGACACAAAAAACACACAAAATTACATTTTTGATAGCGGGTCCCCTTTAAACAAAAATAAAAAAATATCATTTCACAGTATCACTACATTGTAATCACAGAATGAAAATATGTACTAAATATGCTCTAAAACATGTTATTTTGAATCCTCTGGAGCTCTTAGAGAAATCCTTTTTTTAAAATCACAGTCTAATTCATTTTCAAGCAGCATAAAGATTCTTTTTGCTGTTTTTCCATCAGTAAGACGTGTATAATCTAAATCTCAGAGACCCTTGAACATATCTGCATCATATTTGGTCAGGATATTCTTGAATTATTGGTCTTCCCATGTGTCTTTTTGACAGAGGCAGAGCTTTTAACTTTTTGCTTTGACTTGATGTCTCTCTGATGAAAGTCAAACTGCTCCAGCTTAGCCCTACATCAAAATAATGACAAAGTACAAAACGCAATTCCAGTGAAGTTGGGAAATTGTGAGAAATGTAATTAAAAACAAAATACAATGATTTGCAAATCCTTTTCAACCTATACTCAATTGAATACACAACGAAGACAAGATATTTAATGTTCAAACTCATAAACTGTTTTTTTTTTTTTTAGTTGGGACAGGGGCATGTGTACCACTGTGTTACATTACCTTTCCTTCTAACAACACTCAATAAACGTTTGGGAACTGAGGAGACTAATTGTTGAAGCTTTAAAGGTGGAACTCTTTCCCATTCTTGCTTGATGTACAGCTTCAGTTGTTCAACAGTCCGGGGTCTCCGTTGTCGTATTTTACGCTTCATAATGTGCCACACATTTTCAATGGGAGACAGGTCTGGACTGCAGGCAGGTCAGTCGAGTACCCGCACTCTTTTACTATGAAGCCACGCTGTTGTAACACATACAGAATGTGGCTTGGCATTGTCTTGCTGAAATAAGCAGGGGCGTCCATGAAAAACACGTTGCTTGGATGGCAGCATATGTTACTCTAAAACCTGTATGTACCTTTCAGCATTAATGTTGCCTTCACAGATGTGTAAGTTACCCATGCCTTGGGCACTAATGCACCCCCATACCATCATAGAGGCTGGCTTTTGAACTTTGTGTCGATAACAGTCCGGATGGTTCTTTTCCTCTTTGGCCTGGAGGACACAACATCCACTATTTCCAAAAACAATTTGAAATGTGGACTCGTCAGACCACAGAACACTTTTCCACTTTGCATCAGTCCATCTTAGATGAGCTCTGGCCCAGAGAAGCCGGCGGAATTTCTGGATGTTGTTGATAAATGGCCCTCTCTTTGCATAGTAGAATTTTAACTTGCACTTACAGATGTAGCACCAAACTGTATTTACTGACAGTGGTTTTCTGAAGTGTTCCTGAGCCCATGTGGTGATATCCTTTACACACTGATGTCGGTTTTTGATACAGTGCTGCCTGAAGGATCGGAGGTCACGGGCATTCAGTGTTGGTTTCTGCATCTAAGCGGCACGCAGTAATTTCTCCAGATTCTCTGAACCTTTTGATGATATTATGGACCATATATGTTGAAATCCCTAAATTTCTTGCAATTGTACTTTGAGAAACGTTGTTCTTAAACTGTTCGACTGTTTGCTCACACAGTTGTTCACAAAGTTCTATGAGGCTATAAACAATTCATGTCAACTAATGGAGTTTTTAATCAAATCAAAATGCACCTATGGTTACATTTCGGCATTGCTGCTTCCTATCCATGTGAGATAAAATGTTTAGAGATGTGACCAACCCATGAATTGGATATTTCTGTTTTATTTTTAGTTAATTCCTCATAACTGATACCTGTGTTACATTAACCTGTGCCAAACATTTGTATGCTTGCTGTAGATATTTGAAATAAAATCATTATATGAGCAGCTGTGGCTCAGTTGGTAGAGTCAGCTCTCTCCCTTTTGGAAGGTCATGGGTTCAATTCCAGAGCTGTCCATGTGCTGAAGTGTCCTTGGGTAAGACACTTGATCCTGGCTGTGCCCAGGAGTGTGTGAAGGAGGATAAAAGTATCTGCTGTATGGCATTATAAATTGTATTAGAGAAAAACATGGAGTTGTGCAAAACACAAATGGCAAAGTCTTGCAACTTGAAAGTTAAATAGCACTGTGGTTTTTACCAAAGAGAGATGCAACCTTACACTTCAAGTGCAGTGTAGAAATTTTTTGGTACTGCTCTTAAGCACAAAGGTAAGACATTGATAATTCAGGTCAAACTATGATATGGTCTGGACTCCCGCCTCCAGTTCAGAATCATCTACTGTGACTAGACCTAAGAGTGTTGAAAGATGTTTTGCTCTTCTGGCTAACAAATGATCTGGTTTGAGGACGCTAACTGATACTATAGCTGTCTTTGTCTGTGTTGTGAAAAAACAATCTGATTAATTGATAATCAAACTCCGTGATTTTTATAGCACCAGTCATGTACATGATCATACTGTAAAAATGTGATGTAAAAAAGCATTTGAGTGGTTAGAAGACTAGAGAAAGCACAACAAAATAAAATCCATTCACCCTTATGTTTGATCACACTGCACTACAATCAGGATGTGAACTGCATGGTATCACGTTGGTAGTTGCTACATTGGATTTTTTTTACATTGTATCAAGATGTGTATCACATATCAGCTTCACACCAGAAATGCTATACAGCAATGTATGCCCTGTGCAATTTATCCAATTTCCCCTCTGGTATTAATGAAGTTCTTCTTATCTTAGTTAACTTTAGCCCAAATACCCTTTAAATGGCAACAAACTGCAAACAAATTGTGCCATGGACTGAAGAATTTAGACCAGGTTTTGGTTGGCACAGTTGCTCTCTGGATCCTAAAAATAGAAATTCACCATCTGAGTGCCTGACCACATCGTTTCAAGACCAACATACCCCTGGAACACTGAAAGGTTCAGTGAACCCCATTTACCCACCCCTTAAACACACACGCACACGCGCGCGCGCACACACACACACACACACACGCACACACAGAGTAGGTGGATTAATTCAAACACATCTGAATGGTACAAAGGTGTTTTTTTGACCATATAGACCAAAGACTGTATAAAGAATGGACAGAGTCTGCCTCCTCGCTGGGTGAAGCCACTCTGAGAACAGCACCCTCTGTTGATGGGCTGCAGTATAGGTCATAAATCCTGCCTCCGCCAGCAAAGCTTATGGAGCTGTGGACAAACTTTGGAAATTTATTACACAGAACATAGCTCTTCCTGGGGATATGCTGTTGAACTCTCGGCGACTGCGCGCCCGAATGCGCGCATCGCTACTGCGCAGCGCTGAAATACTGAGAGCTATTTGGCTTCAAAATCATATACAGGCGGGAGACGGAACCAAGTTGTTCATAGTATATGCAGTCTATGATATAGACATTGAAATAAAACAAAGTCTTAACCAGCCTCACACACTCTGTGTTTCTCTGTTGCCTTGCTGTTCACCGGGAGCACATCAAGTGTTTTTATAATTGAGAAGAAAGATTTATACAATGAAACTTTATCTGAATTTTCACACTTTGAAAACCTTCACCAGTTTCATTCCTGCAGTCTGTTTTTTAAACATCATCGAAAATTAATGATAGATTGCTCTCAGGGGAATAACTCCTGCCTAAATACATGTTTACAGCTTAATGAGATGCCTCCTATCGCACATTTGAATAGAACTATAGGTGGTTTTTAATCATGACGCGTGGTGAGACATACATGAATAATTCTGACATTTACAATTAGCTGTTGTCAGCAGTCAAAGGCACAAGTGCAATTTACTAGGTACACATTACTGTCATAAATGGAAGTGACAACAATTTGATATGTGATTTGAAAGTGATGTGATAATGAATTATATTTGACCTTGTTTAAGTGGACTCGTTCCTGATAGGCAAACATCCTTTTCAGGGGAGATAATTGGTTTTATAAGATGCTTCTCACACAGACCCTGAAATGTTTTGAGAGAAACATTTGCAAGCATTGATTAACCTTGTCATAGTTCTTGACATCTCAGGAGCACTGGAGCCTTCATTTAACGGGCTTTTGGGCATTTAATGTCTTTTTTCTTTTTTTCTTTTGCCCTGCTGTGTTAAAAGACTGAAGTCTCTCTGAAGCATTTTTCAGGGTTAGAGGAAAATGTTTAGTGGGAAATTTAAAGCACTGATAGTTTTGGACTCAGCAGGTTGAGACAGAAGTCAAAGGAGATTTCTTGGATTACACAAGGGTTGATATCTCTGGTCTCTTTGGTCCCCTGCTGTGTCTTCACTCCTATCTGATGTGGTGGTGTGATGATGAGTGAACACACATATGTGGCATATAGAGCTCTGCCAATTACATTGCCACAAGGAATTTGAAGAACAGGCTTCATAAGTGAGTTTGGCATATACTGTATGTAAAACTTCATTGTACATGCTAACTGTTTTCTCTCGGCAAACTGGAGAAGAAGTTGTGTTCCTCCAGTTATGTAACTGCTAAAAAACTTAAAGAAGAAGCCATAACTTAAACATGACATATTTGGGTAAATTATTCATAATTTTGGTTCAAATTCAAGGATATAGTGGAGGCTGAATCACAAGAACTTTCTGGAGATTTCTCTGTGCTCAGAATACAATGTCAAGGGTTTTATTTATCTATACAGCTGCTTCTGGCCAAAACTTGCATTTTCTCATACCATTTCCCAAGAGCTTTCAACGTATTTTAACTCAAAACCAAGAGGTGACATTGGTGACACGAAGTAATTTTGTACAACAATTCCAGAGTGTTAAGACTTCTGCAGGATCTTGGATGTAGAGAATGGTTAAAGTCCACACAGCAGAGGCTGACATAACATCTTCTCATCTAATCACTTTATAAGTCCTTTGAAGCTTCCTTTAGTATTTCAAATCAATCAATTAATCAATCAATAATCTCACTCTTTGTTTTATTATTCAGGAGCCCAACATTAATATAAGATAAGATTACGTCTCATCTAATGAGATAAGACCCACTTTCATCCTATCTTAATCTGCCACGAGCAAAACACTTGGCAGCATTTAGCCAATTTACAATGTACAAAGGAAAATCCTCTTTTGATATGCAAAACCCTGAAGCAGATTGTGACTCATGTTAAATAGTCATCTGCTGAGACTGTGTTTGGAAAGTTTGGAAAGTGCCAAAAAATAATGGAAAAAGTATGTTAACTGGTCACAGCACCGTTGCCGGCAGCTCAGATTGGATGTTTGCTGACAGCTCATTATCATCTCAAGGTACAGGCGCAGAATCAGTCTGTTCTCAGCGGAGCTCAAAAAGAGGGTGGTACAGGCTGGCTGATATCCACAAATAAACTGGTGTTTTAGACAACAAACTTCAAATTTACTATTGTGGGACCTCTGGGACCAACTTAAACTTGATGAAAAATGCCATAGTAGGAGACCTTTAATGATACTGGACTCGCCTTGGCTTAATTTAAAGCAATTCATATCAACACATCTATAGTTGGTGTTTGTCATGAAGTTAACGATACAGATTAGATGTTAATAAGTGTGTTGTGAATTAGATCAACTGTAGCAAAAGGGATCAAAAAGTTCTACAATTAACGTACTAGCTTGTAACAACAGTAATCATGCTGATATATTAGTGGAGACTGATGGAAAGACACTCAGGCACTCGAGTGCTAGTTTCCAAAGCAGTCTAAACTTACAGCAGCATTACTTAAGAGCTGGTCCAAGCCTGAACTGGCTCTAACTCCAAGCTTTATCAAAAAGTTTGAGCAGTCTCGAAAGAAGAGATGGGGCTCTACCTTCTTCACCCCAATTAGGAGATGATTCCAGAGGAGAGAGAACTTATGGTTCTACCGCTCAGACATAGACTGTATATACTACCAACAACATGGCTCTGCCTTTCATCATTATACAAATTTGAAGCCGAATTGCTCTCTGTATTTCCGGTATTTTCTCCATTTCTGTAACAATTACTTGTGCAGTGACCTTTTATGCATTTGGCGGGAGACTCGCCGAGAGTCTCCTCAAACAGTGTATCCCCCAGGTGAGCTATGCAATCTTCATACGCCCATAGGCTGTATCAAGTGTCAATCACAGAAAACATGACCGTTTTGCACCCCACTGGAGCCAACGTGTATAGGCAAGGAGACTTCTCACAAAACTTGACAGCAAACTAAAAAAGAAGGAACTGTCTTGGGATGGGTTGATGATGATGATGATGCTGCAGCAATGCTAGAGAAAAAGAAAGGGGTAAAAGCGAGGGTCTTACAAGTGGTGCCCCACATAAACTTCAGGTTTAATAAACTTCATAAACTTCAACCCCCCCAGGTCATTCAATGTGGGCTCACTGACGTTACAGTACACTTGTCGACGGTCGCGGTTGGGGCGGACTGAACCATTTTGCGCCTCCAAGAGGGGGCCCCAGAATGTCCATTATGATGGGAGGACTGTGACCTAAAGTTCATTCTCTCAGTTGATGTTATCAATATATTTGAAATAAATTATGACACCGATTAATTGGAGGGTCCAATTCGTTAAAAAAACAAAAAAAAAAAACAGGATTTTCATGGGCCCCTCCTACTCTGGCCCTGGGTAGTCAGGTCAACTTTCCCCTTACTACCACGCCCATGCCAGTGTGTTTTTTCCCCCTCTTTAAGTATGTGGGACACAGCTGTGCCTCTGCCCTTGATCTCGACACCTCACCCCTTCCTCTCTTCCTTGTCTTCCCTTGTCTTTTTTTTGGGTGAACATCTGAAACTACAAAAAAGCTTCAATTCTATGGAATAACTTCCACACATGCAGGCACACACAGTATATACACAAACTTCCTCATGAGGTTACCCCCTCCTCTTTGTCCTCCCACAGACATCCTGTTTGTCTCTTCAAGCTCCTCTGCTGCCTCAGATGAGAATGAGCGAACACATGAGGGGTCCTGAAAAGAAGGAGTTGCAGAAATACAGAGAGGTCCTTATAGCAACTGCGCATCTTTTGTGTCGGGTCTTTACACTTTGTCCAGTCACCTTTCTCCTGTGTATTATTTTTTGTTGTTGTCCTGTATCCTTTTAGAAGTTTTTCATATACCATATAGTGTACTGTGGCAGTCAGATACAACTAGGTTCTGGGCCATTGCCATTCATATGAATGTTATGTTTCAGAAGAACGTCTCCTGGAATGAGGAAATCTATTTTCTATTTTTGTAATCAGTCCTTATTCTCTCTTTTAACTCTGTGTCTTGACTTCTCATTCAAAGAGCGCTCTATCCAAATTATTTTACCTAAATCTAAGCTAAAGCTAAAATTATGAATGACATTTTGCTTCACAACTTAAAGTGTGAAGTGGGAGAAACCTTTCATATTTTGTGTCATGTGCTATGATGTAAGAAAACAAACAAACAAACAAACAAACAAAACAGTATAGCTGCGTCCGAATTGCCAAGTAGTAGTCGAAGTAGTAGTCGAAGTAGTATGTAGCATGTCCGGATTGGCCACCGGAGCGAGTAGCATGCTACTTCAGATACTACTTTAGATACTAGACACGCCCACATTGTAGGATGGTCGTGGTGCATCCTACAGGCATGCTACTGACCCAAAATGCACCGCGGGCTTCTTCTTCGTCCTCTTAAAAGTTGTAGAAGTGCATGTGATGCTAGCGCCACCAGCTGCTCTGCCTATTTAAATGTGTCGTGAACGCCGGCTGGCCACAGCAGCGCGCACCATATTGGAGCAGCAGCAGCAGCAGGCAGGCTTGTAAATCATTTAAAGCTTGTATTTAACGAAAGATAGTTCAAAGACAGCACTTTAAATACTGAAATTTCAAAATGTTATTGTTTCAGGAAAAAAATAAATGTTTTAAATTTGAAGCTAGTAATACACATCCCAACTCCTATGTGATTGGAGTTGTAGATGGGTTTTTGTTGGTGTCTGGTTTTAGAGCAGCAGAGCTGAGCACACAGCACACAGGACTAGAGAGCATGAGGTGGGGAGTACTCAACTCAACTCAACTCAACTTTATTTGTTAAGCACTTTAAAACAACCACAGCTGTACAAAGTGCTGTACATAACAGGACAAAAACAACAAGATAAAAACCAATCAAAAACCAATTAAAACAATGGATAAAATAAAAGCAGAATTAAATGTATTGTTTCAATGCTTTTAAAAACTAATTTAAAAACATAGAAACAAATAACTAAAAACAAACCATAAAACACTAAAACAGGAGCCGAGTCTCATGGAGGGTTAAAAGCCAATGAATAAAAATGGGTTTTAAGACGAGTTTTAAAAATGGACAGTGTGGGGGCTTCTCTAATTTGGAGGGGTAGCTCGTTCCATAAAATTGGGGCTGCAACAGAAAAAGATCTATCCCCTCTGAGCTTCCGTTTGGACCTCGGTACCTGCAGGAGCAGCTGATCAGCTGACCTGAGGCACCGAGCAGGGGTGTAGGGGTGGAGAAGCTCAGAGAGGTAAGATGGAGCCAGACCATTTAAAGATTTAAAAACAAATAAAAGAATCTTAAAATGAACTCTAAAATGCACGGGTAACCAGTGGAGGGAGGCCAGGATGGGAGTAATGTGCTCCCTCTTACGTACTCCAGTTAAGAGCCGGGCAGCTGCGTTTTGAACTAACTGGAGACGTGAGAGGGAGGACTGGCTGACTCCAAAATAAAGTGCGTTACAGTAATCCAGCCGAGATGTAACAAAGGCATGGATTACTGTTTCAAAGTGCTTACGTGAAAGAAAAGGCTTTGCCTTCGCCAGCTGCCTAATATGATAAAAACTGGATTTCACTACGGAGCTAATTTGCCTATCAAATTTAAAATCAATGTCCATCTTAAAACCCAAATTTGAGACGGTTGGCTTTAAATAATCTGCTAAAATACCCAAGTCTACAGGAGGGGTTTCACAAGGGCCACTGGGACCAAAGACCATCACTTCTGTTTTTTTTTCATTGAAATTTAAGAAATTCAAAGCCATCCAGGCTTTGATGTCTTCAAGACACGCCAGAAGTGGAGTGAGGGAGAAAGCATTTCTCTTGTTAAGTGGCACATATATCTGACTGTCATCAGCGTAACAATGAAATGAAATGCCATGCTTTCTCAAGATGGATCCCAGGGGCAGCAAATATAAAGAAAAGAGCAGGGGCCCTAAAATCGACCCTTGTGGAACCCCATACGGCAGTGGAGCAGAGCTGGACTTTGTATCTCCAAGGCTCACACTCATTGTTCTGTCTGTTAAATATGACTTGAACCACTCTAGTGCAGTACCACGGACACCTATAAGGTAGCTTAGCCGAGCCACCAGAGTGTTGTGGTCCACTGTGTCGAAGGCTGCTGTTAGGTCTAACAGAACAAGAACAACATAATCACCAGAGTCATTTGCCTGGAGGATGTCATTAAAAACTCTTATTAAAGCAGACTCCGTGCTGTGGCGAGTTTTAAAACCAGACTGGAAGACCTCCAAGACACCATGCTCATCCAGAAAGGACTTTAGCTGGACATGAACAACTTTCTCTAAAATCTTTGACATAAAAGGAAGTTTGGAGATGGGCCTAAAATTGGCCAGCACACTGCAATCAAGGCCTGGTTTTTTGAGTAGAGGCTGCACCACTGCATGTTTAAAACCTGGCGGAACAACACCAGAGGACAGACTGCTGTTTATGATAGCCAGAACAGACTGACCTATGCAGGGGAAAACCTCTTTAAACAGCCTGGGAGGGACAACATCACAGGGAGAACCAGCAGGCTTAATATGGCCAACCAGCTCTTCTAAATATGACAAAGACACAGGCTCAAACCTGTCAAGAACTGCCGAACAAGGAACAGGCACAGAGGGGTCGGATGCAGGAGCAGAGATGAGAGACCTGACAGTCACAACCTTTTCAATAAAAAAGTACATAAAATTATTGCACATTTCCACAGATGCCTCTAAGCAGGCAGGCTGTGGGGCGTTAGGAACAGCATCGATACATTTAAACAACACACGTGGGTTTTGATGATTTAACTCCACCAAGTTTGCCAGATATTGTCTTTTGCTCTCTTTAACAGTTCTCTGGTAGCTGTTAAAAGAGTTCTTCAGTATTTGGAAGGAAACCTGCAGCTTGTCCTTCTTCCACCTTCGCTCAGCTTTGCGGCACTCTCGTCTGGCTGCGCGAGTTTCATCATTGAACCAGGGTTCCAATTTAGCCCTTGGCCGAACAGTTTTTAAAGGAGCCACAGAGTCCAGAATGTTTTCACAGGTGGAATGAAACCAGGCGCTGAGCACCTCTGTGTTCGCAGAGGAAGGGCAGACACAGAGCTGTTCAAAAGCCACAGAGAAGCGACCGGCAGTGGAGGGGTTAATAATCCGGCGTCTCTGAGCAGGGGCGCCAGATTTAACCTCAGAGCAAGAAAGGTACACCTCAAACAATACAGGCCTGTGATCAGAAAAAACATCATCACATATCACCAGGTTAGACACGGGTAAACCATGACACAGTACGAGGTCCAGTAAATGCCCGTGCTCGTGTGTGGCACCCGACACACACTGCACCAAATTAAAAGAGTCAATAAGGCTTACAAAGTCCTTCACCAACGGCTTTTCTGGACAACACAGGTGAATATTAAAATCCCCAAGAATAAGGACACGATCATAGTTCGGCATAATTTCAGCCAGTAGACCAGAGAAATCATTCAAAAACTCCTTATTGTATTTGGGGGGGCGATAAATGACCGCGCACAGCACCGGGTCAGACCGACCCACCTCAAATAAAGACACTTCAAAGCTGGAATAAGAGGATGATACAGTGCGCTGCTTGCATTTAAAGCCATTCTTATATACTGTTGCTGTTCCTCCACCACGACCCGACGTCCGCGGGGAGTTAAAGTAAGAGCAGTCGGGAGGTAAAAGTTCGGCCAGAGCGCTGGACTCACCCGCACCGATCCAAGTCTCTGTCACACAGAGGAAATCCAGGGCACGAGAGCTGAAGAAATCCCTTAGGATAAAAGTTTTATTCACCAGGGATCTGGCGTTTACCAGGCAGATCCTGGCGGGTGTTGGGGCCGGGGCCTGCAGTCCGGTGGGTCGGGGAGCCGGGCGCAGCGATCTGAGGAGCCGATGGTCCACCCCGCGCTGTGACAGCCGAAGAGGGCAGAGGAAGCGGGGTTCGGGTCCCTCAGCTGAGCCGATGAGAGGTACCAGACAGACGCCGACCGGGTCCAGAAAGCGACGAGGCACAAAGACATGAGGGGATAATCCATGTCCTGTCCGGAAAATGGACGAAGATTGTGACAGCCGAAGCTTTAGCTTCACCAGCCGACCGCCGCGTCTGCCGCTACGACGAGGACGCCTCCGGCGAGGAGGCAGGGCCGGCACCCGGCACAGGTGAGGTGGAATCCCCGCCAACAGCGGGGGCAGACTGTCTTTGCCATCCCGATCAAAACCACGCAAATCTGCGACTTTTTGTTTGAGTAATAGAAGAGACTGGCGATCATAAACCAACAGAGACTCGATTTGTTTAGTGCCAATGGTTAAAAACAACAGAAAAAACAAACATTGCAGTAGCAGTAGACGTAGCAGACGGCCAGCCACACACACCGGCGCCATCTTTACAACAAACACGAGTAAGAGAGTAGGGGTAAGAGAAATAGTATGTGTGACAAGAGAAATAGTATGTGTGACAAGGATCACTCTAGCTGGAAAGACCAATACTATGTACCAGCAGTGCCCTTTCAGAATCAGAGGTTTTATCACATCTTGATTAACCTCATTCCCATCCAATTAAACATAATAGATGCATCATGCTTGTCACTAGTTCATTTTTTCAGCCATGCAGCAGTTGGGTGTTTGATGTTTTGCCAAAGGGCATCTTACCTGTGCCCAGAGTAGACTGGCACCATTCAGACACCAGAAATAAGGTCCATACTTTGGTCCAGGCCTTAAGCTACAGCCCTATCATTCTCAAGCCCCCACAAGTCACCACAACAAAGAAACCTAAGCCCCTAAACAGAGACAAAAGCAGTGGATAAAGCACAAGAGGGTAAACTACGAAGTGAGATTGACAGTTATCAAGAGTACTCCTGGGTTAACCCATTTTGTTTTGTGTTTTCACTCCTTAGAGGGGTAGATCACCATAGTAACATATATTGTCTTATATTTAACCAGATACAAAGTAGGCTGTATTTGGAATTCTATGCAGGCACTGGATCTGTATATTGAATTGATGCAAAAATCTTAACCAAAGTTAGTAATTGTACATCCATCATTAATCAGAGACTAAAAGGCTAACAGCAGAGACTTGTAGTTATTGACAGACTTGCTCATTCCCTGGATTGTTTATACACTATGTTTCTACCCCTCCTCTCACAGACAGTCTAGATTGACTGATGTGAGGAATAAAGTAAAGTCAGCAAGTGGCCATGAACAGAATCATGACGGGGTGAGACAAGACCGTGACATGAAGCTAAGGGGTCTTGTTTACACTGAGGGAGTTCCACACTTGTCCATAACATTTATCCAGTACTGGCTTTTTGCCTTTTCCTTGTAATAAAAAGACAATGAAATCCTTAAATTCTTTTCAGTTGTAGGTGTATGAACAATATTCCAAAAGAGTTGAAGTATGGCTGCTGAAAAGATTCGACCATTAGCATTAATGTCTAAAAATAACAGTTTCCACCTTGAAAACTCGTAAAGGTTGAAACCCTTGCAAAGCTAGCGCCTGTTAAATCAAGACAGGGAAAGGGGGCAGTCCTGGAGATGGAAGACGAGGGGTTTAGAGGGTGTTATTTTGAAGTATAGTGCCAGAGGAGCTGTGAGGGTGTGCCAAGGGGAGTGTGCTCATATCCTGAGTTCCCCATGCTGCTGGAAAAGGGTGAGATAGAGCATGAGGGGAAGGAGGGTGAGATGCATGGAAAAATGCAGGGCCAGTAACAGATGATGTGGAGACAAATGCCAGAGTTGATTCCTTCATCATAGAGTAGACTACAATCTGCAAGTGTTGACTAGGTGTAGAGAAATGGAAGCGCCCTATGTTCACAGAGTCTTTAACTAAGAATTCTATGCAATATATATGAAGCATATGGCAAGAATAAGTCCATACCACTCAATAGCACCAGTACTAAGCATAAGTAGATTGAGTAACTTGAACTCAAAATTTTAGAAGATTTAAAGCATTATAGTTATGTCATGGCTGTAATTACAAGAAGAGACAGTCCTTTTTCTGTCTGTCAGTAACTTTAAATCCTCATGTCCCCAAAGAGTCACTGACCACACACTGGAGTCCCTGTTATCCATCATGCCGTAGATTCCCTTGCTCATCAGTCTCAACTTCGTCCATCTTTCTGCATCTCCCTATATCCCCTTTCTAAACCCAATGTAGAAGCAGATGGCCGTCTTTTTTATTTACTTGGCCGCTAAAGTTGATTTTAATTCTAATTCTGCCTTACACCAGTTTAGTTCTGCTCAAGGTTTCAAAGTTTCCTTTTGCCATTGTAACTTGCTCAATGCTTCAAAGTGTGGGTGAAGACGGGATGGTAGTGGGTCTGAGCTAATGAGTTGGAGCTCATTTGTATCCCATCTTTACATTTGGTCTTTGTAAATAAAATCTGGTCTATACCAGCTCCTTTTTTTCTTTAGCTTTCTTTAGTCTTCTGACCTTTCAAAGCACTCATCCATCTCATGCCACATTCATCCCTTCACACCACATTCACACACTAACGGGAGAGGATGCTATGTATCGCGTTTGAAAAAAAAGAACAAAAAAACAAAAAGTCATTCTTTCTTTTGATGGTTGGTAGTGGACCTGTGGTTTATTTTGAATCAACCATCACAGACCCTAAAAGATGTGAGGTCAGACTTGGTGTGATACTTCTGGGCTCAGCATGTTCTGTTGGCATGATGAGATGTGTGAAATGGAGTAGAAAGTGTCACTTCCAGTGCACCAGATCTGTCCAGAATTTATTTAAGCTGTCAAGCAAGACAGGTGCTACCAGTCAGGGTGTTGAATACTTTAAATGGTGTTTAAATGTACCCTCTCCCTCACTCTCTCCCCTACTTACTTGCACATACACACACACTCACAATAAATGCTAAAGCAAAAAACAAAGCTCAAACTTCACATGCTTCCATGACTGCTCATTTAAGAAGATGTCTGTGCATATATACAACATTCAAAGTAAAGTACTTATTACAGGAGGCTTCGGTTTAACCAGTAATTAGTTCTGGACATAATATGTAGAACTAATATAGGATTTAATGAAATACTGTATGTTGACAATGGGCAATTGATAGAACATTACCTTGAGAGTCTCAGCGCTCTAACAGTCATACTGTATGTGTGTCATTGTAAAGGGCTGTTGTCCTCATGCAGCATCTCTCATGTGGTGAGTCTGCGCAAAGAGGCAGAATAGGAGCAAAAGAGAGAGTGGGGAGTTTATGTGAGGTGAGGGAGGGGAATCAGGGTGATGATGACATCAGAGTGAAACTGAAGGTGTTGGTGCAGAGACCTGGTGCTCTGTGGTTTGGGATGGCTGCTGATGTAAAGTGAGATCTTTCTGTCACTTTGACTCACTCTCAACAGTCTTTGCCCCTGTTATATGCCACAACTGCTGCTGGGATCAGGTGCTTTGAGAGAAGCAGCATGGACAGTTTGGTGTCATGTTATCTAGAGCTCACAGATGACCCCTGTTGATAGATTCATGACTAACTTTGCTGGTTGTCATGCTCATTTTTTTCAAAGCATGTTTCTGCTAGCTGCCCGCCCTTGAGAAAGTGAAAGGATCTTAAATTTGAATGCAGTTTTTATCAGCACAGGAGAATCACAATTCAGGTAACACAGACTTAACTTTATACATCTTTTGGTCTAAATGGTTCTGATGAAGCATTATTTGATAGAAAATTAATAATGTTAATTTTGGTGCGGACCGCCCTCTTTAAACAAGGATTATGCGCTATCAGCCATCACCATGGAGAGTTTGTGAGAGCAGAGTGATTGTAGATGAAAAATGAAGTTTGAAGCCATGGAGTTACACCTACGTTTTAGGGAAGCCAGCAACTGCATAAAAGGCAAGGGAAGTTTATTTGTATAGCATCATTTATACACAAGGCAATTCCAAGTGCTTTACAGATGCAAGAAAATATATTTGAAATAAAAAAAGAGATTCAAACAATTTAAAATCAATTTGACAAAGAGATACATTTTTGCGACTGTTCCGTGTTTGACCTAATTATTTATCGAAACCGTCATTTACTAGAAAAGCGCTTTTGCACTTTTGCCTCCTTCTCCCTGCATTGACTGCAGCCATTAGTGCGTAAAACTGTGCCAGTTTGCACGTGCCTTTCTAACGTGCTAAATATAGACTCAAAACAGCGGCAGCAATCGGTTTCAGGGTTTGATAAATTACATTGCAGGTGCTAAATGATTCTATTTGCATCCGCTCCTCCCAGAATTTTGCATAGTCTGGTGATCTACATACAGTCTGCATATTCAGGAAGGCAAACGCGCTAAAAAGATTGCGCGTGGTGTTTTGATCATTTGACTGACACAATCCTCGGTGCACCTGGTTAGCAGGTCAGCTTTGCGCAATCAAATTTGCCCGTGTTTTTGTACACGCAAACTTTTCATAGATCAGGCCCTTAGTTTTTGTGAATGTTTTAAAACATTTATTCAAACATGAGGGAGTTGCAACAGAACATGCAAGGAACAAATAGGGAGGTTAATAAACTAACCTTTGTAGCGGTTTTTAAAAGTCTAAGAAAATGCACTGCGGCTCTGGTTTGTTTGTCCCTGGGACTGTGGGTCAAAAAGGGGCAGTGGATTAGATTCCACATGTCAGCTTATCCTGTTGTTGTATCTCTACACTGGGCACATCACAGTAGTATGCCCAAGCAATATGAGCCAACCTCATTGCTGGAGGAACTGTTTCTGGGAAAATAATATTTTCAAATAGATAAGAATACAAGACACTTTCTGCTGAATCATATCTTACTTCCTGATGGTGAACATGACTGTTTGGATTAGGTGTATTTACTGTGTTTGGTTAGCTCACAGAAACACCACTGCCAAGACACTTGAACCCCTGGTGAATTCTTCATGAGGGCAGAAGTAGCCCTGCAGCTTGTAGTCACTAATAAAAGGTATATACTCACATACTGTGCTAATTTACTGACAGCCACATCACATTCAAGTTAGAGCCTTATTTGGGGAATGTGATGCTAAAGGATAAATATTTGTTCCAAATAACTACATTGAAGTTTGACTGCATTTAAGGGTTGCTTCATCATGAATGCACACACAAATAACCTGTTATAGGTCCGTTGTGTTGGTAGGTCCACTGCTGTTGTTTCCTTAAAAAAAGATTTGTTTTCATCTGGGGTGAAGAGTCACGTTTTCAGCACGAGAACCACTGAAGTGTAATACATGTGCACACAAATAAAACAGCCGCGGCAAAATAAACATAAACAACAATGGAGGGAGGAGAGAGATGCACGTTCTCAAGCTGGAAATATACCCACTGTCTTTATTTTATATTATATTAACAAAAAATGTTTATGTTTTGACAGTCAAGAAAGACCATCTTTATTTTTATCTAAAAAAACAAAACAAAACATGTATTTGTTGACATTCTTGTTAAAATTACACTTCCAAAAAAGTGAGTGTTAAAAAATAAATGGTTGTCATTTAAATGTTGAGGCTACTGAATGTAACTTAAAAAGTAACTTGTTAACTAACTTGGTAACTTTTAAAATCAAGTAATCAGTAAAGTAACTAAGTTACCTTTAAAAGGAGTAATCTGTAATCCGCAATCAAATTACTTTTTAAAAGTAACTGTGGTGACACTGGTTGTTTACAGCACTGGACATGAAGTAAGGGGCAAAGTGCACTCTTTTTAGAGTGTTCAGAGTTTAGACTGTGATAGATTATCCAAGATGGGTTGTTGCATGTGATCTGGTCCTTGTTGGACCAGTTTCAGTCCTGTACAAAATGCTGTAATCAACAATTTGTAATAAAAGGGACACAGTCGTTGAGAGGATAAACATGTCTTGAACCATAAGACATTTTTTATGAAGAAGTAAAATTAGCTCAAATTTCCATTCACACATCTTGTACCAGTTTCTCTGCACCACCTCTTCATCATGATCACAGGCAAAACTCATTCATATTGGTCCAAGCATTTACAGCAGCTGTTATCTTACTGTCACAGCCTAACTGCTATGTTAATCATTTCTGCATGGTGGAGGAGTAATCTGCCCATTTCTCTCACCCATCTCACAATTAATACACATCCTACACGCTTGGAAGGACTAACACTGCAAGATGACAAATAATTTCCAACTGTCCAGAAACCTATGTGAGTGCCTCCCAGGCTACACACAGATTGATCGATTGCTTTGTTTATCAGTCACAAAACTATTAACGATCAATGTTTTTCTCTCATTTTATCCCATCTCTCCTTCCCTCAGCAGTTTTGTATACGGATGATTATACATTCATTAATGCATGGGTAGCTGTGTGTTAGTCAAATGATCCATATGTGACTGGATGCAGTGAACACAGATGACTGTACAGATGCTTGTTGGGGAATCTTTTAATTAAAAGCGTGGTTTATGTCTCAGGACCTCTTTGTGTTAGGGGGAAAGGCGACGGAGGGAGTGAAAGATAGAAATTGAGTGGCAGACTCAGGGGGAGAAGGAGGGGGATAACCGAATTCTCAGGGGAGCTAATTCAACATGACAGCATTGAAAATAAAATGGTGTTGAGATTCTCTTTTACTTGCTAAGGTTAGATTTTTACTAATGCAACTTACTGAGTGTTTTCATTTAACTCACAGGTTGTTTTCATTTAATCAGAACAGTGTGACGTCTAGCCTGATAAGGAGGAACCTGATGAGCCACAAGGCTCTCTTTGGTCTGTTGGACAGGTTTGTTACAGTAGATACATGCCTTAGGGTCAACAATGCACACACATATATCATAGCACATTTTAGTAAGACCATGTGAACAGTGGTTGGCCTGTTTGCATCAGAGATAACTGGCCAATGATACTCGGTTGAGTTTAATACTCAGAAATGGGCACTTGTTGTGGTGGAGATCCTAGGAGCTCTGTCATTGCAAGTCCAGCGCTTTATTACTTTACCTGTGACCATAATAAAAGGTTTATCTGAAACCTGAAGATTTCTCTGGTTGCCTTTGAGGAGTCAACTAAATAACCAATTCTTACAATGTTGAGACCTTGTAAGAGCTTAACTTCAGAGGGAGCCTGCAGGAGTCAGAGGTGAGACAGATGCTCGTTTTTAAACTACAGCTGCAGTTGAGGACCCTAAGCTTCAATCTCTTGCTTTATATGCCAATAAAAACAGTTGTGTTAGACTACACTTCGACTGTTTGCAACTTTGGAGGACATGGATTTGGATTGCATTCTAATGTTTACCAGCTGGCCTTTCTGTAATCCCGTGTCCATCCTCTTGCTGCCCAAACCTCCACTAGCATTGAATAATACATCGAGGCGTGCTGTCAGAGATCAGTTGACCCTGAAACTATTGGATTTCACATTAAAGTCCAAGTGCTGCAATCCACTGCAGAGTTATGCAGACAGTTTTACTAATCTATGCTCAGACCTTGCCTGAGGACAAGTGGTGGTGAGGTAAATATGGCTGAATGGACATGGGGCACATGTCTATGCAATTACTGAACCTCAGTATTTGGACCATACGAATAAAAGATGAGAAAAGAGGAAAACAAATGCCGGGAGCAATGTTGTGTGTATGGCTTTATTTAAAGATGAAGACAAGGCCAAATATCATAAATACTAGCAGACAAGAGCCAATAGCATGGGGTTTCAACTTTTAATCTCATTCTCTATCGAAAAATTCCCCCCACACACAATTCTGACTACAATGTTGTCTAATATCTATAACAGGTCGCTTTGAATCCCTCATAGCTGTGACCTAAATGTAAAGACCATACTCCTTATAAGAAGGCACCCATTTAACACCAGAGCTCATGTGTCCTTAAGCCACAGGGTTGTTATCACCAGGTGCACAGACAGACATGGTGATGTTTAGACAAAATGTGTTTTTATCACAGTCAATGTCTTTGTTGCATGATTTAAAGAGAATGAGCAAAGAGAGTGAGTAAGTGTGTGTGTGTGTGTGTGTGTGTGTGTGTGTGTGTGTGTGTGTGTGTGTGTGTGGGGCAAGTGTTTATTCCAGTAGGGATTAGATAACATGAGTTCATCAGGTTTACCGTTATGCCGGCTCCCTCAGGCAGATGTGCTGGCATTTGTGTCTGGGGATGAGTCTCCCCCGCCCCTCTCTCTCTCACACACACACACACACACACACACACACACACACACACACACACACACACACACACACACACACACACACACACACACACACACACACACAACCTCACTTAATCATCTGACCTCTCTCACTCTCTCTTTCTCTCTCTTCCTACCGCCAGCTTGACAGAAAAGACACAACAATCAACATGAATGTCTGCTTTCTCTCCTCCTCTCTTCTTTTTCTCAGGGTGAAGTAGGGCAATTGTTGTCTAAAAGCTCATGTACTGCTGTAGATGTCAAAGTCTCAGATGACAACGACCATTGCTGCTGCTGTTGTGGATTGTTATTTCTTGTTCAAGGGTCCTTTAATATGTTTCGACAGCCTTCGAAGTGTTATGTTTTTTTCTGTTTATATCAGAAAATGGAGAGATCTGGTTCAGACTAAAATGATGTTATTTTCTAAGCAAAGAAGACAAATCCTCAATACCTGCCTCTCATAAAGGTCATTTCACTTTAATATTTCTCTTTGTGTTCACTCTTCTCATCTTGTATTCTGTGTTATTTATTGCAGCAAAAGCTACAAGCCCTCTCTCTGTCTCATGTTTCTCTGACTTTCCTGTAGTTTAATGTCTATATGAAAACATCACCAGAGCAGAACTTTTCTCCATGCCACTCACCTCTGACTCCTGACTTGTCTAAAATGGAAGTTTTTCCCAATAATTGAGTGAAATGTGGTAGCTTAGGAGGTACAACCAGTTTTCCCCTCAGCTCCTCCTCTCCCCTCTCTCTCTGCTCCAGCAAGCCCCGCCCACAAACAGATGCTCCTGCTCACTCGTATCGTTTCAATTAAATTCAGATATAATGGAGATAATTACAAACGGGGCCCAGTCAACATGAAAGTAAACAGCATCGGTGCTACTGTAGATGCCAACAGACTACCTACAACTAGGATAAAGTAACCTACTCCAGGACCCGAGCAAAACAGTTTAGCGGTGCTACTACATGCAGCAGGTCCTGTTTGACTAGAAACACTTCTGTTACACTTGGCTTACTTTGTCAAAGCGGTTTACCTGTCCAGCAGTCTGTATGATCCCAAAGCATCCCCCATCATTGTTGACCCGGCCTCTTAGCTCTTGTCTGGTCTACCTCCTTTTTAATCGCCCGTTATTCCACCAGAGTCTCCAGTAGGCCTATTTAGTTTATTTTCTTGCTTGTGTTGGCAGTTGTGGCTAAAGGAGGATTCAGACAATTTTCTGTACTTTCTGGTTGGTTTCTACTGTCCGATATTGTGGCACGCTAACTTTGTTTGGGCTCCTGAACGACATGGGGTGCAGCGTCTGCCTCACAACCAATCAGGATGGGGGAGGCTGGGAATGGCTTTGTTTACAGTCAGAAAGAGCGGAGCGCTCTGAAATTTTAAAATATTGACTACACAGACATAACAAAGCACAGGGATATCATTATATTATCAAATGTCATCAATGACTTATAGCTATTGACTGATATTAAAAGTTTTTTTGTGTATACATCACAAAAAAAGAAGCTTCTTTAATGGATTCCTGCCAACCCTACCTTTAATTTAACACAAACTTCTCACACCAGAGAGATTTTGGCCGTAGCTTAAAGGCCCCAAAATAATTGATGAACTAGCATCCCCATGAAATTGCTCCCTAAAAGTATAGGTTAAAAAAAGTAAATACATTGTAAATTTTGCTGGAAGGAAATGAATAAAAAGCAAGGTGTAGTTTTTTGCTACAATTCACAGTAAAAATATGCAAATATACCTCTTTATAGAAAGTGTAAATAAACAGTAAACAGCTGCTAATCTTTTCAACAGGATTTTCCTGTTAAGTATTTAAATAACCGCTTTTTGCTGTGTTCATAAAAAACTGTAGCAAACTGTAAATTTCAGCAACAGCAATATACCATTATTTTTACAGTAACTTCCTGGCCACCTTACTGCCAGTTGTTGACTGTTTTTTAAGAGGTGAAATTTCTAAAAGTGTATCTTTCTCAGGCAAAGGATAAACATCTGGTAGGGTGGAGGGTCAAGTGCTCTCAGATTTGTCTCCTCTTTCAGTCTTTTTGAGAAGGTGCAGTGTTCCTGTTATTTTCCTTCCACAGTCAGATAACAACATATTGTAAAAAATACCTCTTTCTGACTGATTTATCCTGATGAGTATTAAAGACATACAGGTCCAAAAATCCACACGCAGAGACTGTTGGCTCTATGATCGAGGTTATGCGCAAAACATACCCTGAAAGGGATGATGAGACTCAATTCCCATCTGAGAGTCTTAAACTTGACCAATCTGATAAGTACAGCCCTAAAACCAGCTCTTTAAGCTGCCAGTTGTTTGTTGGCAGTAGTTAAAGACATGATTTCTGTAGGCTTGACAGTCTCATTTCCCAAAGGCAAAAAATGCTCACATGTGATGTAATGTATTCACACATGCCTTTCAAGTGATGACGTTCAGTAATGTAGTCATCCAATTCAAATTCAGTCAAACCCATCAGGAATGCTTGTTCTCTATAAACAGATGTGTTGTTCTGTGATGTGATGTAGTGTTGGTTACACTGCAAAATAGGTGGTGATTGGCCTTGTGGGGGACTGTGTCCAACAAGCTGATAGTCAAACATTTGTATAGCTGTCTATGATATCACAAAACTCCTGGAATTTCCCAGAAATCGGGGTGGGCTGTATGTGTGAATGCAAAGAGCTGAAGTTTTGACCCAAACCATTTCCCAATACTACCTGGTGAAGTCTTCTGGTCAAATTAACAACACCCATGTAAGGACAGGGCAAGCAAGTGGATGGTGGCGCTAATATCAAGTGACTTATGGATGTATATGTATTAATGGATGTCCATTAATACATATATAGCATTGATATAGATAGTTGAGATAGTTTTTTGTTTTTAACTTGACTGTAAAACAATTTGAGTTAAATTCCTTGTAGGGAAAGTGCTTCATAAATAAAGTTTGATTGATTGATTAATTGAGATCCAAAAACTGTCACCATGGCTTAGGTCTTTGTTACTTAGTGTGCCATCATGCTGTAAACATCACACTGCAGCCCTCTCAATGGTTTTGATACCATGTTTAATTATCAGACAGGAAGACCTAATGCTTCTGAGGGACACATGAGCAGCATAAGGAAAAACTCAGAGGCAGACCTCATGAGAATCTCTTGAAATGCATTTGGTTTCCACATGACCTGTAAGAAGTCTTCAGTTTTAAAACTGCTAAATTCACTTTATAGAATAAGAAGAAAAGGTTCCCTTGCACAGTCCTTAAGAAGAAGAAGAGGAATTTGCACCAATCTGAAACACACGCAACCTGATCAGACCCTGAAATGATGGGAAAAGCTACAAGCTTGGCACATGCTATACTTTGAGGCCAGCAGCTATGCATTAAAAGAAACAAAGGTCTTAAAATAACCATGAGGTCAAAAGATAGTAATTTCAGTTTCCTCTCACTGTCTGTCTCTCTTTGTCCTCTTTTTCTCATCAATCTCTGTCTCTTTATATCAATGACTCTCTCTCTCTCTCTCTCTCTCTCTCTCTCTCTCAGCAGTTATGTATTCATCACAGATTCAGAAAAACATGACTCACCACTCCTCCGCTGTCCTCTGCCGTTCAACATTTTTGATACCAAACTGGTAAGTGAAAATGGTACTCAGCAAACTAGAACACAGAATAAAAACATTTCATCAACACACACACACTTGGCACAAACAGAACAACACACACTTACACACACACTTCAGGGCTTAACCCTCCCTGAGGCTTGTAGCATGTTAAATAACCTGCGTTGCATAACTGAGGTCAGGTATAAAAAGACAGACATCATTTCTAAGGAACATATACTCACTTTTTCTGTGCTAGATGTGGGTCAGAGGGTACAGGAGAAATAATAACAGGAGTTATTTTAGATCACATGGTTGAAATCAATAGCCCTTACAGTCTGAGCTCAGAAGCCTCATTTAGCCCTAGCATGAAAGAGGCTGATTGCAGTTCATCTTTTGTAGTTCAACCTGTTTTGTTGCTGCTTCCATCACAGTCAGGATAATGTTTGATTAAACTAGACACATTAGACAGTTATCCTGGTGAGCACATGTACAGATTACAAAACTGACATGACAGTGAGTATGCAGGGTTTCACCACTCACCTGCTTTTTCATATAGATAAATAAGTAATAAGTAGCAGAAGAAACGGTTAATTTGTTTTTCAAAAGAAATGAAACTCACTGAAATGTCTTGAGGAGGTTGACTTATGTGGTAAACTTAAAACTTGTTATGTGTGTCCTCTTGCATGTGGTATTCTTTGCCCGTCATAAAAAGCCCCCCCCATACTCAAAAGAATCAACACAACACTGATGAGAAAAACCATCAACGGGCTTGTGGCGCGGATCAAACATGTTTTTTTTTTTTTAACATTAAAAGAGATCATTGATTGTAACACAGAAAGGCAATTGTGTTTATTTGTAAAGTTGTATGGCAACATGTTGTTCCTCCTGTACGTTCAGCTTCTGCATGCAGGAGTAGCTGTCAATGGCCTGAACACTGAGTAACTTTAGTCGAAGGGATATTTGGTTTGGAGTAGCAAATGAATTCACACAGCCAAAGCATAAATAACTATAATGACTATGTTGTTGAAATTGTAATGTGCTATATAACTGGTATAAATAACTGAACATTTTCATCTACATTACAGAAAAAAAGAAAATTGCAATATTACTTTTTTCCTTATGTCATGCAGTCCTAATTTTTAGGTTTTTTTTTTTTTTTTTTTTTAACTGTGTTAGCCAAGACATAATCTGATGGTTAGCCCATCTCAAAATCAAGATGTAAGAAAAGAGCAAATGTGGTTAGGTAAAATGGCAAACAGACTGCTCTTATATCCTGGTTACATGTAACTGTCACCCATTTACATATGCATTCACTCATTATTGGTGGAGGATATTGCATCAAGTGCCTACACTTATCCTACTAATGAATCCCATCCAAATACATCCAGGCTAATTCCCAAGCTGCTGGCCATGCCACTGCACAATTCCAGTTTAGTTACTTACTCAGGAAAAGCAGGAGCTCGAGACCAAACTGTCAATCTTTTGACTGACAAATGACCCACTCTACCACTGATCCAAAAAGCCACGGCTAATTATTTTACTAAATGTATTTCACAAAGGTATTTAAATGTTAAAAACCCTTAAAAGTTGAGCAGTCTCTCATTTTGTGTGGGTACATGACACACATTTGTCATGGTAACATTTTTTATTTTTTTTCAGTTCATTCACACCCATCTGTTTGTTTGTGTCACCATTTTTAAGTTCGATGTAGAAGTACTTATTTTCAACACTCAGCTTATAATTTAGACTTGACTTAACCAAGTTCTTACTTTTAGGCAAATATCCTAGCAACAACGATAAATCAGCCAAAGAACTTTAGTAAGTCTTCAAGTTCTGAAGCTGGCAACTGTTTGAGTATTGTGATAGCTGACCATAGACAGGAACCTTTTCCCAACATTAAGATTAAAAAAGTTGAGGTTACACACACACACACACACACACACACACACACACACACACACACACACACACACACACACACACACACACACACACACACACACACAAACATCCTTGCTTTGATAGAAATCTCTGGTGAGTTTGTACTGTCTCTAGTAATAATGAACTGTCATCGGCCCTCAGAGATGTATCTGTCAGGATGTGTCAGTGAGCAAGCTGCTTGACTGAACATCAGGCTAAAACAGTTCTTGACTTCCAAGGCCTGCCAATCAGCTTTCGGGGCACCTGAGACAGCCTTGTGTTGGTAAGGGTTTTTGGAGGCTGACACTAGATCATAAGAAGGGGAAAAAATCCATCTTGTTTTTCCCCACCCTCATGTATATAAGAAAAAGTTAGAGGAGACACTGGAGACAAGGCACTGGCAGTTAGATCCCCAATAGGATGTCTCAGAAGGATGCAATATCCACCCAACTCCTACTTTCAGATAAGAGAGGCATTTAAGTTATTACACGTTAGTGGCAGCATATAAATGTTTGCATTTACATGTTAAAATGAGTTAAAACTAAGTCAGAGGACACCTTGGATATTCATAATGTGAATGTCACCATGTTACAAGATAAACCTAAATAACCCCCACAGATACCGCTGAGATTTAGCCATCAAAACACCTACAGTTAATATATTCTCTCCACATTGCATGAGATATATTATCTAGCCGTCCTTATTGTGGCGGTGATAAATGCAGCACACAATAATACCACCAAATGTGTTTCTCCTATTTCCACAACAGAGGGGCTGTACTTTCCTTTGACCTTCAGTGGTCTGCAAAGCCAGCACAAAATATGCATTTAGAGGAAGCACTGGCTGTGAGGGTTGCAGGAGATTGCTTTCTTTTGTACAGCGTCATGCAGGAACATGCATCACTGTCCGCCTTCAACAAACAGCCAGTAATATGCAGAAATATTAAGTAGGATCAGCAAATAAATGTATGGAGTGGAGCTAGTGCTGTGACAGATGTTGGCTATTTGCATGGAGCTCCTCTGTCACATCATTAGGCAACTTTCTCAGCCAACCAGGCAAAATAAATGAACTGGCATCTTGGAATGGTCAGATTTTTAGCTGGTTGGGGTGTTTTGTGCAATCAAGGAGCTTGTGGTTGAGTTGAAGACCTGGAATGCATTTACAGTCTTAACAACCAGGTGTTTGTTCATGTGCAAATGTGTGACAATAAGTTTGTATATCTGCGTTCTTCACACTGTTTCACAGCTTTTCTGCAGCCTTGTCCAACAAACATTAAAAGATGCATGTTCCACTCTTTGGATTGCCAATGCTTTAACATTTATGGGATTTGTGTGCTTTGATTTGGTTGGCAAACATGCACACACACTGTGCTGTATATTACACTTAAGGCCTTTTTTAAAGAATCTTAAACACATAAGTCTAAGGCACACAGCTCAAAATTCATCAGGATATGTCCATTTACACCTTCATAGTTAAGGAGCACACAATCTGGGCTGTGACTGAGGCACAGATACAAAAAGGTTTGACTAAGTCCCTTGAAATACTCAAAGGTATGTTTTGGGTGTAGCATGAATTA
This sequence comes from Xyrichtys novacula, assembly GCA_962446985.1. Classification (NCBI taxonomy): domain Eukaryota; kingdom Metazoa; phylum Chordata; class Actinopteri; order Labriformes; family Labridae; genus Xyrichtys; species Xyrichtys novacula. The sequence goes on along the minus strand of OY660884.1, from coordinate 25,745,617 downwards.
GGAATTAGGAACTGCTTTTATTCCCAGTAAGAGTGTAGACTTCTTGCTATACATACAGCAAGTTTCAGCTTTTCTTCTTAAATAAACCAGCTTATATAACATTCTTCCTTCTTCTCTGCCCCTAAAAACACATAAAACATACACAGGTCTCTGTGCAAATCACAGATGGATGAAAAATCAACTCTTACAATACGTTTGAGCGGTAGATTCAGAAATGACTTCTGCATATGACAACATTCACATTTATGTTAGTGCAGGAGGCAAAACCCCAGCTCTCTAATGAAAAGAATCCAAAGATAACGGTCATCCTGTGTACTTAACATTAAGCTGTTCATCATTTTGATTTTTGATTTTTATTTTAATGCGTCTGTCTTTGTTTTTGACATGCAGCCGTCAAAGTTTATAAAAATGAGAAAAAAGCATGGAGACAGTGAGGATTTGTTCTTTTCATACTAAAGTAAACTCTCTCAGCCCGTCACTACAATGCACTGTTTGTGTTTTAGATGCTGCATAGTGAGGAGAAATGTCATTGATTTTGTAAGTCTAAAGTTCCACCCCAAAAAAGCAACATCTCAGAGGACACCTGGCCATGAGGGAGTGTTAAAACCTTTGTGATATTAAGAGACAGTAAAAACTGTTTAAGTGACTTGATATTTTGATTTTGTTTATTGATGATTTTATCTGAAAGGATGAGTAACAAAGTGACCAGACTGGAAATAATCAGAAAATACTAATTAAGAAAACCCCAGTTAAAGGCTACTTCAGCTTAAAAGCAGGGGGTTGTGGTGTGATGTTATCAGCTGCCTGTTGACCTGTGGATGATGTCACAGGGCAGCTTAGTCTTGGTGCTTCAAACTTAACAGGAGCACAAAGATGTCTGGAGGAATACATGGAGCTTAAAGTATTTTTTGTTTTTATTGAGTAAAGAAACCCAACAAACCATGGTGTTGGAAGCAGAGCTGCTTTGACCGACCATACGGTGCCAGGTGTAAATGTGATGGCTGCATTGGGTGAAAAATAGCAACACTGTATTGCATAAGATGCTGTACACTGACTGTGCGATAGGACCCTTGATCTGTGGATGCTATATTTCTTAACTGTTCTTTAAAGGCAGCTGCATGGCAAATTAAAAATTGATTTAGTCAGTGAAGCAGAGAGTGTGTATTCTGTTCTCTGTATTCTCTGGTCAAGGCCAGAGAGTTTTATCCTGATGAAAACATACACACTCTTGTATGGCGTGGGGAACACTTCATCTGACCTCAACCCAGCAGTACATGAATGTGTGAAGAGAGAATGTAACACAGAACAATCCCTTGTATTAACCCCCAGAAGCACATAAGCTCTTATAGTCAGATTAGGCATTGTTCATGCTGCTCAACATTTTCAGCATATTGATGATGTGCCTCCCTGTCTGTTCTAATGGCATGGGCTATCAGACTCTATTCAAGATAGGAAAAAAAAGAAACAAGTATTGATTAGAAAATGTCTTGTTCTGTTATTTTTAAAAGCTTTCATCTGTACTTCTTTGAGCTGGCAGTGGGCCTAAGGTCATGGTTGTGGTCCAGGACATGTTCTGTGATCAGTGTTTTTCCACCTATGTGTGTGTGTGTGTGCAAGCCTGTGTGTTCACACAAGTATAAAACCCTGTCAGCTGCAGAATACATATGAGGAGGCAGGGGAACCATATATCTGACAAAGGGCAGCCAATAAAGTATAATTCATGACTGTTACAGTGTTCATGGATAGTAGTCATTACTCCTGTGTTGGTGTGCATGTAGTATATTGTACAAGGCATCAAAACAACAGCCCTAATCACTATATCGATTCCTTTTTTTAGAGCTAAACAGTGTGTGGTGGTGGTGGTGGGGGGCCTACATAAGAGACTAAAAAGAAAGAAAGAAAGAAAGAAAAAAGAGAGAAAGAAAGAATGAAGACATTGATAGGGAAGTGGAGTAAAAGCTCTCAGTTAATGACCACTGTCTCCGTCATGTATATTTTCTCATGTCACCAGAGCATATTTCGGTGCCAAACACTGTTACAGGCTAATTCAAGTCTTTAGGCAAGTTATCACTGTCAAACAATAGCTTGTTTGTCTGTCTGCCACCATGCAGTTTGAGCTCTGAAACACAGTACCCAGCATTGTTTTCTGATTATAAGAATGTCCTGTACAAGCCATTGCCTTCTATCCTTGCTAATGTGGAGTGTGTGTTACAGCACATTCATATGTGATCATCATCCATCTCTTTCTTTCATGAAGTTGTCCCTTGAGGAACCGGCACTGTCTGTATTTCTCTATCACCATTCAGCCTCGATGTTGTGTTTCCTGGATTGTTTTCTTGTCAGTCTTAGTCCTTGTCAGACAATAAGGTTCGATGGATGTATGTGAGAAGAGAGCAGTCTCTAACTCTGATTTATATTTAAGTTCAAACCCTGACACGTAAAGTTGACAATTGACAGTCCCTGAAAAAGTACACTGATTTATTTAATTGACTACAGTGATGAGTGACTTTCTCCAAGTGAGAGATTCTTAAATGTAAACTCCAAGAATCTGTTTTATAGTTGTTCAAAGTAGTAGTAGTAGTAATAGTAGTAGTGAGTAACAAAACTGGTTTTGGATGTCAAAGATTGATGTGAACCTAAAATAAAAGGTCATTCCACTCAAAAGACTTTAGTTTGAAGCAGATTTTATAGTTGTTTTCAGCAAACCGCATAGAAGTTAGCTATAGGAAAACTATTTTAACAGGACAAAACATTACTTTAACTTGTTTCAACATCTAGACAATTTAGAACCAAAAACACATTTTATTTCATAATGGGGATGGAATTTATGGCTCTTTGAATGGAGCTGGATCTTGAGGAGCTGTTCCTTTCCAAGAGCTCTTCAAAAGACTGGCTTATTGTTATACTTATTTATTTTTTAGAAGTAAACCAGGGTTGCTTTGACAATGAGATTGCTATTTTGAGTTCTTCCCTCACCTAAAAACTTTGTGGTGCAGTTAAGACTACGCAGGCATCTAAAGTTGCCTGTTCCCATTGCAGTGCTTAGTTCAGCCAAGTAGCTGCTAATATAGCTCTTAAAATTATAAATAAATATCCGAGTATTGATCTCATCATTTAAGTATTTTCCAGTAAGAAAGAGAAGGCTATACATGTCAAGATGTAGAAGTACTACAACGAGCAATTTAGACTTTATGAAGGGCGTATGAAGTAAGGAAGACACTAAAGGAAAGACAGGAATAACTAGTGTTCCTAGTTCTGTTCATAATCAGAGAGTGAACTGTTCCATTACAATGCACTCTCTTAAACACAGTCAGAGCTGCTAACTAGCTCTGTGCAGTTAACAAGTTCTTTTCTGAAGTAATCACAAACTATACAAACAGTCAGATATAACCTCATAACCTGAGGCACAGGTTATTATCTTGTGTTGGATATTGCAAAACCAGTACATGTTGATTAGGATGCAGGATGGCAAAAAAGACAACAGTGTCATCACTTTGGATAAAGGGTATTGCAAAACCAATGCCAGATGAAGCATTGTCTACCTTATCCTGGTTTTCTTGGTAATTTTTGATGCAAACAATTTGCCTTTATTGTTTTACACCCCACACAGTCATGAGGTTTGGACCCAGCACCCACATTGTGTAAATAGCAAGTCAACTTGAGCCCGTGTTAGTGCTATGGGTGTGTGGGTCTTACAAAGAGGTGAGTCAGGCACAAAGGTGGCAGAAGCAGAAAACATTTGCATCTTAGGCCAGAATAAACCTGGCCTGAAGTCTGAAGTCAGTGGTGCAGGGCTTTCCTAAAAGGGCGCGTAAGTAAGACAGCATGAAGGCCACAGGACTTTACAACATGCTTTCCTTTGCTCAACACAAGACACACAGCCCTGTTCCCACTCAGGATAAAGTATCAGTTTTTTTTGCTGAGACTGTGAAAATAAGTTTTTTTTACTTGGTCAGAAGACTTGGAGGTGCAAGTGTTTTCCCTTGTTTCCAAACTACATGATGTGGTTCTCAGTGTGAGGCCGAAGACCAGGACGCCATCACCGCTATCCCCTCATATCCTCAGCCCTACATGGCCCAAAAACCACAACCAAGTTTCACTATGCTAATAAGTCTGCAAAATATATTATTCAAATATCCTGATTGCAATGTGCACATGCACAGTAGCATCATCACAGGACATGTGATGTTACTCATATTACCTGTAGACATCATGCTGTTCGAGAATTAATCTATGATAAATGTCTGCCTAAAATAATTAAGACCTTCATACAGTACAAACACATGTGAAAACTGACTGTTGTGTGGGCAGTTTCTGTATCTGTGTCACATGACCATCAAGTTACAATCATAGACTGTATATACTATGGACAACTTAGTTCCACCCTCCGCCAGTGTATGGATTTGAAGGCGAAAAGCTCTTGGGAATTCTTTTCTCTAGTGGCATTATACGCATTCTGCAGGAAAATCGCCAAGCATCGAGTTGATGACGCTCGGTCCAAACAGCTTATCCCCCGGGTGAGCTACACAATCTTCGTACGCCCAAAGGCTGTATCAAGTGTCAATCATAGAAAATACGAACCCCCTCATAACTTTAAAAAATGGAGCTCACAGAAAAAAGAGGACTTGAGCACAAACCAGTCTTACTGTAACTACATGTCAACATGGGGGGAAATATGTTCTTTGTAATAAATATCTTAAGTTTGTCCACAGCCCCATAAGCTTTGCTGGTGGAGGTGGGATTAATGACCTACACTGCAGCCCATCACCAGAGTGTGCTGTTCTCAAGGTGGCTTCACCCAGCAAGGAGGCAGATGGCGTTCATTCTACATACAGTCTATGGTTTCAATCTGTAAAGGTGCTTGTTAGTGTTCTGATTGCAAAACTAACAGCACCACAGAATGTTTACTTTTAGAGCCGGGATACAACACTCCATTCTGACAGAGCTGAGGATGAGAACCAGGGGCTGCAAGGTTGGGGCTAAGCTAAAGGCTAGGCTAGCAGACAACTGTCCACAACCATCTGTGGTCACGAGGAATATAAACTCACTGCCAAACACGGTTGGGCACGATCAGTCAAGTTTGTGTAGCAGCATGTGGCCTCTCCCATAGCCCACTCTAATCTCCTCTTGCATCTCTGATTCTGAATGCAGGTGTTACAGCAGCTGTCAGAGGGCTCAACACTGTGTGATATGAGTAGGAGGGAGATTTGTTTGGAAGCAGAAACTGAACCTGAAGATCTCAATTATAAAAAGTTATAATTGGGTCATATAAACTATGATTGTTTCAAATCATTGAAAATGTGCCAACTTTATCTGGTATTTGGATTTCCTGCATTTTTTTCTAGTCTGTAGATTCATTTTAAGGGTCAATGTATTTTCTGGGTATGATTGCATGTTCTTGCTCCGTTCAAGATTGTTTTTGATTTCTGCCCCATTACATCTTGTTAATTTAATGAACCTCTTCATGGGCTGTTCATGGCCTTGATGAAACCTCCAATTTTTACGCTACAGTTGATATATGGCTGTATTAAAGATGGCTGTTTTCCATCTGACGAGTATGATTTAATCTCTATCGAGATACGGGTCCCTGGGGGCCAGTGCTGTAATTGTGGCAAACTGACAACATCCTTTCCTCCATCTTACTTAATCATCATTTGCATCTCAGCTATTGAGTAGATTTGGATGGTATTTGGCTCTTAGGTGATCGCAAGGAGCATGACACAAGATGTATTTAAATGGTTACGTTGGTAAACTCATTGTGTTATATGTAGTATCTTTGAAATATGTCATTTGAGTTTGTATTTGGCTTCAGGTTAAACTGAGGGTTACTGGGTTTTGAACCATTGTCAGAGAAGAAAATACCAAAGAATTGTACAAACATCATGGGAGTTGGACAATGTTGAGGATGAAGTAAAGATAATTTCTCACACAATCAAGTAGCTTTAATGTGTGCAAGCATTTACAAGCCTGCATGGTAATAATATAAAATTTCTGAATTACTTAATCAAGCCGTCATGTTAATTGTGTAATGGGCTTGTATATTTCCATGGTGTCTCATCTCATTAACATATTTATGTGTGAGTGTTAATAAGGAGGGCTAGATTAAAGAGGGGGAAGAGGGGGCTGTAACTGGCTCCTCCCTCAATATCTTTGATTTATTTATTCACATGAAGCTGAATTGCAAAATTCCATGTTTCCCCCTGCAATAAGGGAACAATCCCATTACATTTCGTGAACACATTATATCAAACCATACTGCCGCATGTGATATAAGCAGTTTTTTTGCACAATTTAAATAAATAAGTGATGAGAACAGAGGGTACATGAAAAAGAAAGAGGAAAGGTAGGATAAATGAGAGGGGGTCCTTTGTAACAAAGTCATTGCCACAGGACAATAAAGCAGTTGTGAGCCTGTTCCTCCCTGAATGTAACAGCCAGTTAAAATGATGAAAATAAGAGTGTCCATTACACCAGTCACCTCATTGGGTTTGAAACATGGGTCTGAGTTTTCATCAGAGAGAGAAAAGTTGTTCTTCTGTGTTCTTCAATCTATTCATATGCATGTAAACAGGGTTGCAAAACACACACACACACACACACACACACACACACACACACACACACATATATACATGCACAAAGAATTACATTCAAACTTTCTTTTTGAGAAAACAACGCTGAATATTTCTGAGCCCTGAGCAGAAAGAGCCAAATTTCCCAGCAGAACATTAGGAATATTGGGAATAAGTGGTGCACCTCTTTGACTGGAAGCCAAAGGTAGCGTATGCCTCACAAAGCCTGCTGGGTTTATTGCTGATGCAAGTGCATGTGTGTCTGTGCACAAGTATTTGTACAAGTGTAAGTAAGTATTCCTCAGTTGTGTGTTTTTATCAGCGCGTTTAAGCCAGCTTGCTAATACAACGGGAAAGTCACAAACGTTTCTCTGGTGAATTAGGATCACATGACACCACATGCTCTCTGTAATTTTCTCCACACACTTAAGAGTTTGCTGCTGCTGTTGTGACAGCTTTAGATGACTTTTACATAGAATGGTAGAAAGTAAAGTCAAGACAGATTTTGCCAACGTGCTGAGATTTACTATGTGACACAAGAAAATAAAGACTGAGGATTGCAAAATACCATGACAGGTTTCTCAATCAGGATATTAAAAGATCCTGAATCAACAAGGCAGAAATCCAAGGTTAAATGGAGAGTAAGTTCAGCAAAGGATGTAGGAGTGTGTATAGACTAAAGAGTGAAGTGTGTACATATAGGCAGTAATTGATGGTGTGGGGCAAGGTGCTCTCAATTAGGTGGTATAGCCTAATGTTTTTTTTAGTTGATAGAGATGCATGTGTTGAGACACAGGTTGTATAGTTTTTGATCCATGTCCTCGGAGTGTATAATGATAACTGGCCTGTGTGGTCTGCTCCCTTACTCACAATAAGTCTGACAAGTGTCTCTTAGTAACACAATGCATGATGGACACTGACCATTTCTAAATGCATCAGTGAGGGGAGGAGAAGCAACATCAACACACCATTTGGAGTCACATGGATGACTTACAGCAGAGGGTGACCTCCATAACAGCTGAGTGGGTGATCAGATGGATGACTCTGAAGCGTGGAAGTGTTTCATCTCCAGACTCTACTCCAAAAGGTGTAAGTAAGTAATGGGTGCTATCTGCCTTCAAACATTCCCATCATCACTGTTGTCAACACCTTTACAACACACACACACACACACACACACACACACACACACACACACACACACACACACACACACACACACACACACACACACACACACACACATAACCTTAAAGCACTTTCCTGACACAAGAAAGCAGGTGTTAAAGGCAAAAGCCTGCAGGGTCAGAAGCCATCAGCTAAAGGACCTGAAATCATGTCAGAATGCACTTATCTTTTCCAAATCCTCACATCACAAAGCTTTAACAGATGCGCCAACCTTTTTATTACCAGTAAGGTCTTTCAAAATCAGTATTTAGAGTCCCTTTTTGATATAAACCAGGCTTTCCACACTACCCCTTCTTAATTCAGTCCTCGAAGCCCTCCAGGCGACCTCAGTGTTACTGTTGTTGGAACAGTGCTAGCCGCCACAAGGCTCATTAGGATAAGACAACAAAATCAATAGACCGAGTGCAGAGGTGTCAGCGCCTCAGACATGCTAGTAAAAAACACATTGATAGCCTATTTGCCAGCAGTGAAGTGAATCCATTTTGTGTGTGTGTGTGTGTGTGTGTGTGCGCGCGCGCCTGTGCTTAAATATGGCTGTAGACAGTGCAATCGCTAGATCCAGTAAGTGTTTGATGCCGATGTATGTGGCAAATGGATAACTCAAATGTAAAACCACTCAACAGCAAGTTTGTGTCCATCTTTGAAAAGTGAAGGAGAATAAAGGTATATTCCCATTTTACTAAAAATAGCATTCAGTAGGGACTGGATCTGACCTTCTAATTTGTGCATTGGTAAGGAGAAACTTTGTTTAAACCACTTCTGGATTGTAGCTGAAATGTATTATCATTTCCAAATTCATTTATTGACTGTAAAATGATATTAGTTTGAATACATAAAGCATCAGCAGTCATTCTTAAAGTATATATACAGTATATATATATATATATATATATATATATATATATATATATATGATTGTATGATTGAATGATGAATGATTGAAATGATTGTATTTGCACTTGGTGTGTACACAACATAAGAGGTACTTTTTCACGATTCTATACACTGCTGCTAAGATATGTTATAGCTGCACACAACTCTCTGTACGAACATGTACAGTAGGATGAGTTGTAGCTGTAGATGGTTGAAGACAGTTTGCTGTTTGTAGTGTCACATGCAACAGATGTCCCCCTTTGTGAGACTGGGCCGTTTTCCGCTGAGCCTCGATGATTTCCATGTTGACTAGCAGCTTCTCTGTGTCAGATAGCTGACTGTAGATTGTTGCTACTTTTCTTTATCCCAAGGAAAATAGTCAGGGTTCATAAGCGCTCTATTCTCCTTGATAACCCTATTTCTATCCATATTATAGACTTGAATGACTTTCTCAGAAATAATGGAATTTCCAAGTAAGTTCAGTCAATGGATCTCCTCTCTACTCTGTTAACTGGTCAGTAATTGAATTGAAATCAAAACTAATTGGATTGCTGTAGGAATGCTGATGAACAGTGTGTCTTTTCCTGAGAAGGGGGCACAAGGCTGTGGACATTGTGTGCTTTGTGAGTGAGGGTCAAGATAAGGATAAGGCAGCACTCAGCAAGAATTTGATTTGACTAATCGCTTTCACTAAGAGAGCTCAGACTTGGTGGTTTGGCAATGAGGATTGTTTATAGTGTGCTGATAACTGGCTGAGAGTCAGAAGGAGTCATACTGTTACCTCACCAGAAGAACTGGACATCCTGTTCAAGATACAGTTTGTGCCTTTATAGTGCACATTCATTGGCTAAACCCACAGGATGCGGAACGGCACTGCTCTGGCGTCAGAGGAGAGGCGCTCGCGAGGATATTTTTCGCGAGACTGGACGAGATCTCAGGAGCTCTTGCGTGTTTCCCTGGGAGTCATAGAATAAGATCTGCCGATCGGTGTAATTGAACGGTGGTTTATATAAACACCCATATCCAACAACCCTGGCCTCTCCCATTATCAAGTTAAGAACAGTTTAATATATTGACTTTTTTTATTTTGAAATTAACTGGATATTTTACTCTGTAACTGCATAAAACTTCCACTGATGCTCGTGCTGCGCTGCACTGAATTGATGCGCCATGCTCTGGCGTCCAGCAAAAATAGAAGCCTTATGTATCTGATCCGGCCGTCGGAGCCAATCTGCAGCGGAGCCGGATGATGGACAAATTCTGTGGAATGACATAAATTGATTATATTTTGCGAATTTGATCCGCCAGCCATGCCGGAGTGGAGCGGAGCCATTCCAGACCCTGTGGGTTTTGCCCGTTAGAGTATGCTGGGCCAGCACAGTCGGCTTCTGCTCTTCCATTCAGATCTGATCATCTGTGTACTGTCTGCTGTGATCTGTTGAACCCATGCTAGCACCTCTCTGTTAGCCTGCTAAGCTCCACTCCTCTTCCTTTTTCTTCAGAAGCTTCGCTACTTTTTATCCTGTTGTACACCATGTCATTTCTCTGTCCTTCCTTTGACTTTGAACTTCCTTTGACTTTGAACTTTACACATCTTCTGCCATCAACACTGCACAAGTAGTTTTGGTGAATAAATGAATGATTATAACCAAACATCCATGATGCTCTGTAGGAATAATAATCAGATTTTATGTCATGTTATTTTTCTCTTTACTGTATTTCACCTGTTCATTGTTGTAACCATACCATAACTGTGCTGTTTTATAACTCTCCTCAACAGAACTGTTCAAAAAAACATTCATTTATTTTTTTTGCTTAAGGGTATGATATAGCACCAAAAGTTAGCAAATCTGTAAAAATACAAAAGAATAAGTCTCTCCAACATTTTAATTTCTACCTTGAGACTTTACACTAGGTAATAGTTGGAGCAGATGAAGTAAATTTGGTTGTATTTTACATCAAAGCATCACAACCTCAGTTTGACAGTTTGAAGAGTTAAGGTAGGGCTCTCATCTCATCATTTGGGAAGAATATTGTCCCATTTCAATCAGCGTCCAGCCAGGGGAGTTAAGGGCATCCCAAGGGTCTGCATTGTACATGAAGTCTTGATTTTGCCCAAGGTTGTTCTCTAGATATTAGTGGTTCAAACTTTTTCTTGCTCTGCCTTTTTTTCTCATTAGAGCTCATTTCGGACTTCATTTTAGCTTTAGGGTCCAACTGGGCTCCAATTAGATGGACAGAATTAATGAAGTCTCTCTCCTTAACTCTCTCACCCTTATTCTCTCTCTCTTTCTTTCTCTCTCTACCTCTTCCTATTGTGCTCTTGCTCTATTTATCCCAGTGCTCAGGGGGACACCCGGTCTGGATTCAGTCAGTGTGGCGGCATATCTTCTCTTACTAAATTAAATATGTGTAATTGATGGTTTCATAAACAGAGCTAACCTTGCCAGCAGCGATCAGAGCTGCCGCTGAGGAAGGCTATGTGAATATGTATTGTGTCACAGAAGAGCAACTATATCCTGAAGTCCTCAGGTTGTTCACTCCAAGTAAAGAGAGAGGGGGGGCGAGATGTGCACAGGAGGATATTGACTGCAACAGATTCTCGCCTTTGCAGGCATAACTTATGACATAATGTCTCCTGCAGACAGGCTCAGCTACAGGAAGCAGACAACAATGCTCTTGGTTTACCTCCCAATCTTACGTGGTTTTGTCTTATCTGTCTACAGATTCAGTGCTGTGTGGCCAATAACCTTTTGGAGGAAAAAAACAAACAAAAAAAGAAAAAAAAAAAACAACCTTGTGCACATTAAAACACTGATTGAATTCTCTTTTATCTCTTTTTGTCACATCTCCAAAATACATGCATACTACAATCTGTTTGATTTTAAAGAAATGATGATCGCCCAAATCTTTTTTGTAACTAGATTGATGAATCCTTACACCTGAGTGCCACAATAGGGTACATGAATACAGCCTCACAGCAATCTGGGTCATCTAAATAAGGTTTATGGTCAAAAACACACACTTGTTGGGCACAAAACTGAAAAGAACAAAGGGAGGGAACAAACACTTTTGTTGAAAAGCTCAAAACAAAAACAATGAGTTGGAGATGCTAAAAAAGTCTGTAGGGTTTTGGCAGTCTCTGCAAGTTCTCATCAGGAGTAACTTTTTTACATTATACATGTTATAAATTTTCACTAGAAATCCATTGATCAGCTTTAATGTTCTCTTTGAAGTGACTGTGTAATTGGTGATGTGGAGGTTAAAACCTGAATGAAGTTCATTCAACTAGGATATTACTCGCCTTGGTCGAGCGGTGAAGATCCCTTCCAGTGATAATTCCAGAAAAGGCTTTTTTTCTCAGCTAAATCTTTTAGACTTTTACGTCTTACTCTTACAGTTGACACTGACTGTATAGATTGTTTTTTGAAGAAAACCTAATGTTTTGCAGTCAGATTTAGATGAATCTGTAATGCCATAACAATTTGATCCAAGACTACGCTACACCTACAAGGGCAATGAGGTGTCACTCCATATGGCCACTGTATCATGAATGCATAGAAAAAAAAGCCTATGCACTTCTTTTTTTTTTTTTAAGTCTTTTTTTGTCCATCCTGCTATCAATAACACGGACATCTCCATTAGTGCTAGAAAGGCCAGTCAGGGGCAAGCTCTCCCTCTAGCATTTAAACAAGCCTCCACAGGGACTCATTCTCCCAGACTCCCCTGGGGCAGGGAAACACCAGTGCCAGACCATACCCGACTGTTGGGGATAATACTCCCTCAAGCCTTCTGTGTTTTGAGGCAGAGAGGGGAGAAGGAAGAAGTCACAACATGCAGCAAGCTTGTTTCCATTGCTTCTGTTGTGTTTGCACAAAGCTCTTGAGTTTGGATATTCAAATTAATGGACGAGAGTAGGGAAAGTGAAAGATGAAAAATGCGCCGGTGGAGGCTCTGACTTTGAGTAATGCTGGTAATTGGAGGGAGACATATAGAATTGCAGTGGCCATGTATTAGCAAGTGAATGTGAAAAAAAAGAAAATGCTTTCCAGGTGCATATTTCATTGCTCATTGCATCTTTGTAGTTTGTACAAAGAAAGCTGCATTGCAAATGAAAAAAATGTCCCTAAGCCAATGCTTTGGAAATGGTACGGAGCCAGCTGCAGCCTACTACTGAATTGTCAATTTATCAAAAGCGTGAAAGCTGCTGTGCAGCTGATATCGTTTGGTAGTATGGTACCATCTTATAGCCTTCTTTGATTTATCTGCAGTCTGGCTTCAGCACTGTCCTGCATGTTTAGGTGCTATTTAGAGTACAACACACATCACCTCATTCACAAACTCATGCACATGTACACACTGAAGGACCAGCGGCTTAAAGGTGATACAGAGTTTTATCACGAGAGAAAGTGGGAGGTGTACCGTAAGTTGTAAGTGGGCTGTAATTTATTTGGCATCTAAAATTAGGCTTCTTTACACACACACACACACGCACGCACGCACACACACACACACACACACACACACACACACACACACACACACACACACACAGAGGGAGAGTGATTTAGACACGTTTACTGTAGGGAATACTGTATACCCCATTTCCACCCCTCCCCACCCCACACAGGCAGAAACAATCTTCTGTCTTGTTCTTTTCTTTCAATTTTTGGAACTCACTATTGGTTCAATTGGTCTTTTCATTCCTCAGTAAAAGCCCTGCCTAATACCCTTCTCAAACCCTGCTCTGCTGGCCACAGCCAGTACGTGCTATAATCTTGAACGACTAGGAGGGAGAACTGCACCAAATCACTCCATAAATGTGTGAGTGTCCAAATGGAAGAAAGAAATGCGTGGGCAGCAGCTAAGGAAGCATCTCCAAGCTTACTAACTAAATGGGGGGCACAGCATGGGCAGGATGCTACTGTGGGCAGATGAGTGGGTGGTTGAGGGTGTTGTAGGGAGATGGGAGATGGAAGAGAGGCTAGTATGAATAGACTGTCTTTGACAGGGGGTTTTCAGACTCAAGAGTGGCCATAGATTTTGTAATAATCACTTGAAGAGGTAAACAGAATGTAGTCAATGTTTTTGAACTTTATTATTTCCTTTTATTTAAATCAGATATGAACACTGTAGAAGTCGACCAATATTAGTCTATCAGGCCTGAAAGAAAAGCCAGATGTAGGATTAATGACTACAAGAGGATGACAACACAAAAAAGTGAGTCTATAAATGAGCGTTGATTCAAACGATATAACTGATTCTGTAACCATTATCACCTCAGACAGGTTGCGTAAATGTCGAGGGGCTTTGACCTGTACAAGCAGGACTTTAAGTCTTGACTTAGGAGTTCTGAATTGCAGCTCTGGACCTAACCCATAGCGTATTTAAAAGTTGTAAGTAAAATCTTAAATTTGATTCCAAAAGCTGCAGTTAGCAAGTAAGCATTATATATAATATATGTATATGTATATATATATATATATATATATATAGGTTACAGAGTCTGTAAGATCCCGAAGCGTTCATTGATGTTGACCCAGCTTCTTAGCTCTTGTCCGGGTGGTCTACCTCCTTTTTAATCGCCCATTATTCCACCAGAGTCTCCGGTATTTACTTTGTTTTCTTGCTTGTGTTGGCAGTCGTGGCTAAAGGAGGATTCAGACAATTTTCCGTACTTTCTGGTTGGTTTCTACTGCCCGATATTGTAGCAGCTAACTTTGTTTGGGCTCATGCATGTTATTCAAGGATGTGGGCGTGCCTCACAACATGAGGGAGCAGTGTCTGCCTCAGAACCAATCAGGTTGGAGGAGGTGGAGAATGGCTTTGTTTACATTTAGAAAGAGCGGACTGCTAAAAATTTTAAAATGTTGACTACACAGACATAACAGATCAGAGCGATATCGTTATATTCCCAAATATCATCAATAACTAATAGCTATTGACTGATGTTGGAAGCTTTTTTGTATATACACTACAAAAAAGGTGCTCTTTTAACGGAATCCTGCCTACCCCACCTTTATTTTTGCCAACAGTATCTCTGGGCCTTTTCTTTTTTGTTTTTGATACTTTTCGTTGTTCCACAGTAAGCAGACCACCCTTAAATTGCCTGGTCTCCTTTCTGCAGATTGATATGAATAAATTCAGCCCTTAAGAGTCCGTTATCAGACTGCCTGCCAGTGGTCTCTTATGGAGATATAGCAGGCTGTTGCTATGAATTTATTGACTAATCAGAGTTAAGTATTTCACAGCACTGTAGTAATAATGAGTTGACATGATGGCTCTTAAACTAACATATCTGGACTAAGATACACTGATCTTGTATTTTAGATCCATATCTAATTTCATAACAATTCTGTTGAAACTCATTGTTATCAAATTTCTCATCCAGGGATTTGGTCTGGAAATCTTCCAGGCTTGACCCTCTTCACATCCTCTTTCGTAGAGTTCCTTTTCGCTTCCCTCTCCTTGTTAACTTCAAGGCCAAGTCAAGCCATGTAGTTGTCTTTGATTTTATGGATTTAAAAAAAAAAAGTCCTATTCTTACAACTAAAAATAAGGAATGTGGTGGCTAGTGACTCAGTGGTGGATTTGGTAATTCATCTGTCAGAAGGTTGGGGGTTCAATCCCGGGTGCTGCTGTCTACGTGTTAAAGTGTGTTTGGGCAAGCTGCTCCGAGCAGCTGTGCTAGCAATGTGACGACGAGGCTGATGTAGCAGCTTCTGCCATCAGTGTATGAATGTGCTGTGACTGGGAGAATTGGACATACAATACATAAGCACTTTGAGGTGTCAGAAGACTAAAGAAAACAACGTATAAAATAAAGTCCTTATGTGCCTTTTTTAAGAAAATTAGGTTCAATAGAGTTAACAGATTAAAGTTGAAGAGAAAGACTTCATGAGTTGCACTTCATGCCTGAATTGTGAATTATTGAGGGTCATGTGTGCCTCAAGAGTAAAATTATTTCATGGTATAATTCATCAGGCTTGTGTATCTTCTTCACTGGCATTGCTCTCCTAATCTCATCTTTTCCTTCCAGTCATTTACTTGTCCTTCCCTCTGCGCCCTCTTCCTTTTGCAATAATGCACATTGGTTCACCTTGTCATACATTCGCCACTCTTCTCTCATCTACTCCTTGTGTTGTCTATCCATTCCTCAGCTCCCCTGATGGTCACCCCACCCTACCTCAATGACTTTAAAGGACTAAAGTTAGTCATTTGGAGTTCAGGTAGAGTTCAGATAAAGACCTGGTAGCCTCTCTGTCCTCTCCCCGTCTAAGCCGACACGTGAAAGTCTCCCCTGGTCTCCTTTTGACATGGGATCAGCCTCAGAGTTCAAAGCCTGCAGAATGGTAATCTGAATTCAGTCCCCTGTGGAGCACACTCTGTTTGATCAAGAGAGCTGCTGCAGCAGTACAGTTAACATTGGGCTCACTTTTGTTCAATAGCATCCTCCTCTGTTTTTCTCACATGGAGGAGTTATGATACAATGGGGCCCCTGACAATATTTGAAAGGCTTTCCAGATCCTGTGTTGGAGTAAGACACCCAGACTGGGTCTTGGTTTTCTTTGTTGTGTCTCTCCTTAGCCTTCCAGACCTCTTTTTGTGGTCTTCATTTTTATTCAGTCTTGGTGTTTTATGGATGTGACTTTAGTTGTTGAAAATGCATTTGTCCTTGTGGTTGTCTCCTTGTGCTCTCTGGTGTATCTTTCATCTTACACACTCTTTGAATAAGAAAACAGAAGTCAGGTGTTGCTGCTGGTTAAAAAGTACAGCTGAAAAAAGGTGTTTGAGTCTAAAGAGACTGTCTACCCGGTGCCCTATAAGCTTTTGAACACAACATACTGACACAGGCACTCCTTTGTACAGACATTTGACTGATTGTTAAACAAGATATGTGCCAATAATAGGAAACCGTACATCATACAGGTAAAGTAGGTCAAATTTTGTAACTCAAATACAATTAAAGTGCTAACATCTGTAAGATCAAGTGAAGAACAAAAACCATACAACCTCATTTTGGTAGCACAAGCTCTTTGACCATGTGTGATTCTTCTGATATCAAGAAATGTTCACAGTCCACCAACTTGGACCTCTTGAGATCCCACTCATGCCCTCAGGCCCATTCACTACACACTCTTTGGGTAAAGTGCATAAGCAGGAAATGACAGAACAGATATTGTGTTTTGCTTTTAAAACTTGATAAGAAAAATTGTAATTTTACAGGCTCTTTTATGAGTTAGCACATGAAAAGTTGCTGCTGATGATGGAAAAACCTGTCTGTGTAACTGAAGATCCTTCATTTCAGCCTGTTAAATAAGCTTTGTGGTCTTTAAGTGGTCATTTAGCAAGGCTCATCCTTGCCTCCTAGTGGCCAGAGAGATTGCCTGCAACTCTTGAATCAAGGTCTACTTGAGGACGTGATCTGTGTATTTGCATCTGTAAATGTGGGTGTGTTGCTGCCAAAGACCTGCCTGTCTAGTCCATATAATCTGCCTGACACACGCAAGGCCCTTGGTGACTTTCTGTTATTAGGCCCATTAGATATCTCAGGATGAGGCAGAATTTTCATTAGCTCAAGAGAAACTGCACGCAGACATGTTTGCACACGGGTGTGTGTGTATGTGATGAGTGTGTAATCTGTCTGACACCAGCCAGCCAAGAGGGAGACACACTCGTGGGATAACAGATAATAACTCGGCATTTACAGGATTGAAAGAGCAGACCCAGTGATTTGATGGCAGCAGCTCCTGACTTCTTCTAGACTTGCTTGTTTGTGAATTAAATCAGTGACTATCTGGAAATATGAGTTTGCCTTTTGAGGTTTCTGGTGCCAAAATAGATCACACACTTACTGAAACTGCAGCTTCACTTTATTTGCTGCATTTCCTATTCAAGTCAGGCCTCTCATTCCACAACATTCTCTTCCCTCTCAGCCGTAACCTCCCATTTCATACTCATTTGCAGCCCCTCTATCGTATCACAGTGCATATCCCAACCAATAAACGAAGGCACTCTTCTGTAGAAATATATTTATCTTTCACATAAACTCTATTCCGGCTCCTCTGGTCTTTCTCAAGTAGCTTTTGCTGGCAGTTAATTTCTATTAATGTTTCTACAACTGGTGCAGGAATCCAATTCGCATTTCATCAGGGAAAGCAGGAAGTGACCATGAGGAAATATGCATAGATATTTATTCTCTGTCATTTACATGGCCCCAGCAAGTAACGCATTTGTGTACATTGATTTTTGTTGGAATCATTCTGAAACAGAGACAGCATTCATACAGTCAGAGGCCAAACAGTATCCTTTATATGACTTGGGTGGCAGATTTCTTGACAAAAAAAGGGAAAAAAATCAAGAGCTACCACACAGTTAGCATTTATCAGTACAGCTCAGCCGCAAACCAGCTTGCAGCAATAACTATGATCAGCGTTGTCTGCTGAGTAGCTCATAAAAACCCTGTGAGGTTTTTTTTTTTTTGTTTGTTTTTTCGGGAATAGCTACAGTGCTTCTTCTGCAGTGCTATTGTTCATACAGAGTCCTCCAATATCTGCTCAGTTGTCAGCTGGTTATAGATTTAACACAGTTCACTAGGACAGTGACAGGAGGCCGATAAAAGGCTTCTGTGCTTGTAAAGCCTCCATCTGCAGAGGAAGCACACAGCAAATAAACCCAGAGGAGCCGACACACACATGCACAACCCTATTAGAGCTGCTGTAATGACACTGTGGAGTGTGTTCATGCACACCAGTGTGTGTAAAAGTTTAATAGTGTAGGGTCAGTGATGAGGTGGGCTCAGATATGATGGGATGAAGACTAATAGGGTTTTTTTATTGATGGTGTGTGTGTGATAACTGTTTTTGTACTAGTTAGTTTTTTTCCCACAGTTTTTATAGATGATGCATGACTCGAGTGTGTTAATGTTTTGCTGGTGGGTTGTCGTGCTTATCAGCAAGAGCATGGCAGAAAATGGAAGACCTCTGCAGTTTCTTTAAATATCATGAATGGTAGCCAAACCTCGACTTAACACCCTCTCCTGTTATGACTTAAACACTCTAAAACATACACTCTCTCTCTCTCCCACACACACACACACACACACCTCTTGACCCTGTGTTATGATATGAGGGTTTACCAACCGTCTCTCTCTGATGGACTCATCTGCCTTCGATGCTAAATTCCTCCCATGCACTTCACTTGATCTGCCTGTTTTTATTTTACTAGCCAGTCATCTAGTCTTGTAAAACCTTAACTCTAGTCCCTTATTTTTTTCACTTCACCGTTCTCACAAGGACACAGGACAGGAGAGAAATCATCTATGGATGGTGTGACAATATGACCAAGTATCCTCATCCACGGTGACCATAAGGATACAAGATGTCTGAAGACTTCCAGCAAGAAAGCCCCTTTTGCTTGTCAGTGTGACAGTACTTAGTGTGATTAAAAAAAAAAAAAAAAAAACATTGAGTGATGCTGCGTGTGAGCAATGTCTTCTATAAAGGCAAAAACAGATCTTGAAAAGGCCTTGAAAGGATAAGTGGAATACTGCACTTCGCAGTTTTATGCAAATACTTTTTTTAGGTTATATCATGGACTGTGCATTTGTGTGTATATGTGTGTGTGTGTGTGTGTGTGTGTGTGTGTGTGTGTGTGTGTGTGTGTGTGCGTGCACGTGTATGCGTGTGTGTGTGTGTACTTTGAAGTGTGTGTTAAAAGCAAGCCTAAGGGGAATTGAATGCCAGCCAGTGAGCTCCATCCCAGAGCTAAATTACACAAGCCAGCCATGATTTCATGCTTCACTACGTTACTTCTCCCTTCTCTTTGCTCTCTGCTCCCTCTCTCTTCCTCTCCCGGTCTCATTTACCTCTGCGTTAACCCTGCATGGATCTTATCTGTTTAAAGAGCAAAAAGAGGTGAACCACACAGCATGAATATTTCATCTATGTTTGGATTACCATTTTCTCCAAAGATTCATTGTGCAATGTATAATGTATGCAGCATCCCAACTCGGCACCTAGATCATAACCCTTGCCCTTTTAATCACAGGCAAAGCCTGCCCTCACCTACCCAGCCATGCCAACAGTGTGTGTGCTGGTGCATTTGGTAGTGTGTGTTTATGTGTGTCTTTAAATCCATGTTGGTGTCAGAAAGGTAGTTTCTGTGTAGGTGGATTTTTTTTTTTTTTTTTGGTATAGTTAGTGCGTTTAAGCTGACAATATGTTTGAGTGTGTGCACTAGGAGCCCAGGGTTAGAGCAAGGCTAAGACCAGCTCATCTTTCACATGCACACACATACTCCCTTTCCCTCAGGCTAAATAAAGATGATGAGGTTGGAGAGTGACTGAGATTGGAAAGAAATGAAAAAAATGTTCAAAGGAGGGAGAAAGACAGTGAGTAAAGAGATTAAGAGTTAAATTTGAGACTTTTAGTTTTAAGTTGCAGTTGTAATATTCCTTTAAATGATCTACCTTCCTTGTGGATTTACTATAGTGTGTGCATGATGGCGTCCTGCACCATTTGACTGTCTGATGGCTTGCTTGTCCCTTTATCCCCTCCCATCATTCTATCACCAAATGAGCACTGAGTAAAGAAGCGGGCAAGCCTATATAGATCTGAATGGCTCACTTGGTGGGTGTTTAAGAGGAAAATGGGTGCATGAGCCATTCTGACCTAAACTGCCCATATCTCTCCATAGCCATAGAAATGGGCTCTTTTAAATGTATAGTGTCTCAAAAATTACCATACAAGTAATTCAGAACTGTGAGGCTCAGGCAGCAAGTGAATATATCAAGAGCATGAAATTCCTCAGTGCATCTACCTTTTGCTTTGTGTTTGTTTGAAAGTGTATATATATATATATATATATATATATGTGTGTGTGTGTGTGTGTGTGTGTGTGTGTGTGTGTGTGTGTGTGTGTGTGTGTGTGTGTTTCCAGTATTGATGTCATTGTCGTATTTTGCAGAAACATGGAGGCAGGTAACTCACAGACCTATGCAAAAGCTCATCAAAGACAAAATTATGCCCGTTTGCTCGGAGCAAATTAGAGTTTACTCGGTGCCAGAGTTTACACATGTGCACTCACACTTTAGGTGTGATTAGAATTGTGATCTCACGTGTTTTGTCACATCCGTACAAATTATGCAGCGAGTCAAAGCGATTCATTCTTAATTTTACTTGTGTGTTGCACGTATGGATTTAAACATAATGTGTTTATAATATATTTCACTCTTTTACAGATGTGAACTCACTTTTTTGTCAGTGTTTTTAATGAAATTTTCATAGAAACAGAACCATCCATCATTAATACTAGGAGTGACACAGGTGTAAGACAGAAAGAGTGGATATAACTCAACATCATGGAAAAACCAAAATAAAACAAAATGCTAAAAAAACAAGCAACATAAATTAATATTTAGATGCACATGAATAGAAAAACTAAGAAAAAAGCAGAGCACCACCTCACAGAGACGAATGCCTCTCCTATCAATTAACGGTGGGGTAGGCAGGATCTGAGGAAGTGCCAGTTTTGGGGAGAAATCTTGAACGTAAACACTACCCCTCCCAACCAGTTTTCCCCTCAGCTCCTCCTCTCCCCTCCCTCTCTGCTGCAAAAAGCCCCGCCCACACACAGATGCTCAACCTCGCTCGTATCGTTTCAATTAAATTCAGATATAGTAGAGATAAATACTTCAGAAAATTACAAATGGAGCCAAGTTGACGTGAAAGTAATAAGCATTGGTGCAACTGTACATGCCAACAGACTACCAGCAAACACAATGTTTGCAGGACTTCTACAACTAGGATTAAGTGACATAGTCCAGGACCCGAGGTAAACAGTGTAGCGGCGCTACAACATACAGCATTTCCCGTTTGACAAGAAACACTTCTGTCACAGACACTTGGCTTACTTTGTTGAATTGGTTTGCCTGTCCAACAGAAAGGTTACAGGGTCCGTAAGATCCTCAAGCATCCCCCATTGTTTATGCTTCATTGATGTTGACCCGCTTTTTAGCTCTTGTTTAGGTGGTCTACCTCCGTATTAAGTGCCTGTTATTCCACCAGAGTCTCAGGTATTTAGTTTGTTTACTTGCTTGTTATGAGAGCCAGAAAATCAGGCCATGATAATAATTAGCAAAGACTTTTATTATAAAGAACATATCTGAAGTAATATGTGTTGAAATGAACTGACTGTAAATGAGCTGAGATGGCAACATTGTCAGTAGCACTGTTGAAAGAAACAATGTTTACAATTCCTTCTATCACCAGAGATGAGTGAGTCTTCGGGTAGGAACACATCTTCCTGCTGGTAGAGCTATTTTATGGAGATTAGTCCCTGCTGTGTTCTGAGTGGCAAACCAGGTAGAGCCATTCCAGCACATAGCTGATGTTGAAGCCTCATACAGATCAAAAAAGACTACACTGTGAGTGAGGGCCCCCTAAACGTTGCTGTTATTAGCAGACATGAAACTTGAAGAGGAGAGAAGAGAAGTTTACCTGATAACTGAGCCTCTACACACTCTTATAGTAAGCATGACCCAGTGTATAGTGATATTGCAATTAGATGAAATAATACCAGTATCATTGTGAATCATATGGTATAGCCCTTATGTACATGCTTCTGCTGCTTGTTACAGTTTTTCTCAGCTGCTTTGGTGCATTTCCCACATCACTATTGACATTTGCACAACAGGTAGTGCATTTCTCAGAACAATTAGTACAAACTGCAAAACCTAGTTGATAACTTGCCAAACGTGTCACTTGATCACAATGGATAGTTTGTTCCTTAAAAGCAAGAATTCATGTCAATGAAAGTGTCAGTGTCGTCAAAATGAAAAGTCCAGACTCATTATTTCTGAACAAGATAGTCAAAATGGTTTTGTCATGTTTTCATTATGACAGTTTACTCTGGAAGTATTTTCAAATGTAGAAAAAGTCAGATCTTGGTGACACTACCTGAAAATGCTCAAGACAGCAGGATACACTTTTGGAACAGCCATTTGAAAACTACAGTAAAGCTACACATGATTGTATTTAGTGAAACAACTGAGTAAATACACTGATGTTTGTCCAAAAGCATTTGAAATTTATTGGAAGGAATGAGAAACTGCTACTAGGATGTGCGCAAATGACTCATTGTTGTGGAGGTTAAACCAACAGTTATGAGACTTTTCGTTCTGATCGGAGAAATGCACCAAAGAGAAAAACTAAATGGTTACATGGACAGTAAATGTGTCCTGCTAAGTACAGGTTCCAACATAACTGTTAAGTAAAGGTATGTCGATCTTCTGTGGCCCAGGAATGAAAGAATGGTTAACAGAAAAGAGGATCCCTATATGAAAGTACAGCTTAGAGGACTTGAAGGACCTTTTATGAAGACCCTCAGTAGACATACAGGGCTCATTCAAAGGATTGTATAATAACTGTATTGTATAATAACTCTCTATTGATTGTAGAGCAATGAAAACATGTCTGATTGATAGATCCCCCTGGAATCTCCATCATTGAACAGTTTTCTTTCTATTGCATTCGAAGTTAAACGTACAGCTCACAAACCTATTACAAACCAGGTACATAGTTGGAATATTTGCTTCCTATTGTGAACTTTGTGGTAATCATTAAACTATATGCATACCTTTGTCTCTGCTTGACATTCTTAACAGCATGTGTGGCATTACATCCATTATGGAGTAAGCTTACTTCATAAAGTGATTTACCTTTCTGATGATAGTTGTAAAACACATTTTGGTGTTATGACATGCACACATACTCACAGCTTTGCTCATTAAACACCTCACCCTGGCTGCCACAACTCGTAGTTTATCTGTCATTACAAGCTGTTAGTTTGAATAATATGCCATTGTTTTGTAATCAGGCTGCATGGAACTAAAAAAAAAAAAAAAAAGTATTTAAATTTTATACATTATCTAAAACATATAATTATCAGATAAAAGTAACACTTAACACTTAAGTGCTCAGAAAATATTAAAATTTCAATAACACAATTATTATTGCTATTTATAATTTGGATCAAATCCCCCTCCCACTCTTTTCACACAGTGTTCAGCCCACTGTCAGCTCTGACTTCAGTATGCAGAAGTAGAGACACAAGAGGAGGAGAGAGTACAGGAGGAGCAACACCTTCCTTTGTGAACTTCACTTATAAACACAATTGAATAACTAACACAACCAATAATTCCGGTTACAATTATTTTTAAACTGCACTATCAACTGGCTCTTTGAGTTAAACAAAAACTTATTGTCATCTTAAACATACAGTTTTCACACCACAGTTTCAAATGTTTGATAACGCTCATAGTTAGAGCTGGATCAGGCCTGCAGTGGGTTTTGACTGCTGAGGGCTCTATGAATCGTCGCATCAGAATCACTAATGCACAGTCTTTTCTGGGAGTCTCTGAACTCCATCATGCCATAGTTTCCTTTAGACTGCTGCTGCAGATGTTTTGCTGCCATGGTAACCCTAACTGTTTACTTTCCAGCTGCTTTAACTACATGCATCACTCTCACCTCTGTCCATCTCTCTCTTTCTGCATGTCCCTTTCCCCCCCTCTCCAAACTATATAGAATAGCAGCACATGACTGTCTAAAATTAGTCTGGTTCTTCTCAAAGTTTCTGCATGTTGAAGAAAGAAAGTATGTCCTCTCCACTGTAATTTGCAAAATTCTAAGAAGTGCTACACTCGTGAGGTTAAGGATGGGATGGAAGTGGGTCTGATTTCACAAGATAGTGCGCAATCTTAAACACCTGCTGTGAATCTGCGTTACTTAAATACATACATAAATGCACTGCAGATACAAAGTAAACACTCTGTGCTCCCGTTAGTGTCCGATCCATGTGCCCACAACATTTACAGTATGGGCACTTGGACAACATTAGGATACACTGTCTGATTTGTCTCTCTTAATCCAGCGTTTTCTGGGTACCTGTGATGGCAGCATCCCGAAAGACGTAGGTGATTGAATTTGATGGTCAAGTGACACAGATACAGACGCTGCATGGACAGTGGTCAGTTTTACCATGTGTTTAAATGAGGGGCTGAATGAAAATTATCTCAGATACGTGTTTTATCAGAGGTCAATCCTGGATAACCAGGTGTAGAAGAGGTGAAAGAATTATGTCCTCAGGTAATATGACTGATACCATGAGTCCTATGATGTGACTATCAATCAATCAATCAATCAAATTTTATTTATATAGCGCCAATTCACAACAGTCGTCATCTCAAGATGCTTTTCAAGGAACAAGAGCAGGTCTGGACCACGCTCATTGTTTGATGATCAAGAACCAACCTAAGATGGGTTTTGGCCCATCTCAACTAACATGAGTTACAGTGGCAAGGAAAAACTTCCTTTTAACAGGCAGAAACCTTGGGCAGGACCCAATCCGAATATTGCAATTGTGATTTGCAAACCACACATCATTTAGCCCTACTTCATAACTTACAATGTGATCACTGGTACAAGCGGTTCTGTTTGTTTTGTTTTTGAATTATGATGCATATTTTTTTACCAAAAACACATATCTTGAAGATGATTCAATATCAATATCAGTGATTTGTCACAACATCATGTACGTACAAGTGTTAACAACTTTAACAGTCACACTACATAATTTGCAGGTCAGGGTTAGCTTAGTTATTCAGTGATAATGAGATATTCCTTCTCTCCCTTTGATTTCTCTCTCTCTTTTTCACCATCTCTGTCTTTCTCTCACCTCTCTGTCACTAACACTAACACAGTCATATCTTGCAGATGTTCAACAAAAACTGTGATGAAGTCACCAGCTCTATTCATTGTGCCAACTTGAACCACAACTTGTCCATTGACTTCAGTTAACATTAGTAATCATGATCATTATCAATATAAGCAGCAATGAAATATTTGACCTGTGGGAGCAAAATACAAATGTAGGCCCAGAGCTGCAGACTTTGATCAACCTCCCTCTTGGCTTGATTCTGTCATCTACATTGATCTAGAGATGACAGGGGTCCCTTTGTTGGAGAAACTGCCCGGCCTTAACATACATAAACCTGAGACAGTTTCACTTGATGGAACAGAAAAGAGTCAATTTGTGTCAGAATTTTGCCAATTTTTAAAGACATCAAAAAAACCCTTCATGACTTTGCTCTGTCTTTTATAGTCATACACCAGTAATGTGTCAGTCTGTAGTAGAGCCGGCAGGGGGGCAGAGGGTGCGGCTGCCCTGGGACCACGGTTAGGAAGGGGCCCACCAGCAGACTGACGGCAAAAAAAAACCAAAATTGTTAAGTCAAAAAGTCAGTCTCTTCCTGCTGTATTTGTATGGATATAAGTGAAAAAATGGGGAAAAAAAAAACAGTCCAGATCAGAGCGTTTATTCAATAAGCTTAAGGGCTCTATTTTTGGGCCTCGCCGGCAGCATGGCGCAGGTGCAATGTAAGTCAGGTCCACCACACCAGTGAAGCGTGCCTGAGCATAATTTGTTTGTTTTTGGTGAGTGACGTAGTGCGCCAACATTAGACACTATACAATGTCAAATGTTTGATTTACTTTGCTTTACATAGTAACATCTGGCCATTTATGAAGCAAATTGAGTCTCTTTGTTGATTGATGATTTTCTTTCATATTTAGATGGTTCTTTTTATTTTCAAAAGCTAAAGCCGTTCATTCTGTCCTACTAGGAAAAGTGAAAAAAAGAGGATAAAACAGACGCACAAATTGATCTATATAATCTATTACTTATACAAAGTTTAATTTTCATAGAATTTTTTTATCAGTATACACATTGTGTGATGTCTGAAATGGCTTTTGCTCAAATCTCAAATATTGGTTTTTTTTTGTATGTTTTTTTTATCATTTAAAAAAACAAGTTCAATACTTATCAATATAAGGTAATATAATAATCTGAAAAAAAAAGAGACACAAATGTGTGGTTATTTTTGGTACAATAATATTTAAGAGCACAGGCTCTCTGAGGTAGGGCCAGCTGGCCACCCACCACCCTGACAGCTGCCCTACCACCACCCTCCCTACCCTTCTCAGAGAGCACGGCCCATTAGTGTTTAACTTGCCGGTTCATCTTGGAAGAGTAGGTGCATCATTTCCAAGGATGCAGCAACTATGTTTTTATAGTTTCATTGTTTTCATGACATTTTACACTTTTTCTTTTGCTTTAAAGATGACTCACTGGGACCAAATACACACTTATTTTTCAACCTACCGGTAGTTGTATCCTTGCTTTCATGCTATTAGCATTCATATGCTCAATTATGTGCATGTCAAAGCATTTGAAAGGTTGTTTTTGTCACACTTCATGATTTTAATGTAAATCATTAATCATCAAAAACGATGCTTGAGATGGTAAAATCTTTTTTTTTGTTTAAACTCTGCACATCTGAGGGCCTGATCTACTAAGATCATAAATAGCAAGCGCTAAATTGTATTTTTAAACTTAGAATTTGCACATGCTATAAGTTGGTGTGTTGTTTGTTGATCTACAATGATTGCATGCGCAAGTGATATCAGACGCATAAGTGGTACAGACTGCCCCATTTTAATTAGGATTTTGCGTAAGCTACTGATCTACACCACCAGGATCTACAGCAGTAACATCTCCCAGAGGGCAGAATAGCAGATGTGGAGGAGAGCTACAATAACCTTGGCATACCACAGCCAAATGGCAACCATGAAGAGGCCACAAGGAAAGCAGCAACGGCCAAGTACCTGAAGTGAGTTAGGCTGGTCCTAAAGAGCCAGCTCAATGGCAGAGACAAGGTTCGGGAAATTAACAGCTATGCCCTGCCAGTGATCAGATACCCTGCTGGAATAATAAGCTGATCAAAGGAGGAAATTTATGCCACAGATGTTAAAACTCGGAAGTTGCTCACCATGCACGGGGGGTTGCACCAGTAGTCCAGTATCGAGAGGCAATACACAAAGCGCAAAGGAGGAGGCAGAGGGTTAGTGAGCTTCAGAGCCACTATCCAAGATAAAATATCCAAGCTCCATGACTACGTCAGGAAGATGGCCCCAAGAGATGGAGTGAGTGTCTCAGACAATGGAAACTGACAAGAAAGGAGGAATCAGAGGAATCATCATGGGAGGAAAAAACTCCAGCATGGGATGTACCACCAACAGATAGCTGAAATGGCTGATATGAGCAAATCCTACCAATTGCTGGAAGGGCTGGACTGAAGGACAGCACAGAGGCACTAATCATGGTGGCACAAGACCAGGCCTTGAGTACCAGAGCAATAGAGGCCCAGATCTACCAAACCAGGCAAGATCCCAGGTGCAGGCTGTGCAAAGAGGGCCCTGAAACAGTCCAACACCTAACAGCAGGATGTAAGATGCTGGCAGGAAAACCATACAAGGAAAGCCATGACCAAGTAGCCAGAATAGTGTACAGGAACACCTGTGCAGAAAATGGACTGCACATCACTGGATGTCATCGCTAGATGTCATTGACCCTCTATTCTTTGTTTCTCACCCCATTGCTTTTGTCTGCTTTATGCAAACCATGCTTATGTTGGATTTACTTTGTGTAACGTAATATCTGGCCGTTTACGAAGCAAATTGAGTCTCTTTGTTGATCTATTTTATGATTTCATATTTTGATGGTTCAAAGTGAGAGACTTTCTTTTTCTTTTTAAAGCTAAAGCCGTTCATCCTGTCCCTTTTTGACAACAGCCAAATACAGCTCAGATCCAGATCAGATCTGTTATGTGAATTGTTATCAAGTGAATTAGCCAATAGGCAACACTGGCCTGATGTCAGCCGAAATGTAAAGGGCCTTTAAAGCGTCCTTAGTTAATTTTTTCCTTTCATTTAAACACTTCTCGCTTCTAGCATGTCTATTCCTTTCTTAAAGTACTTGTGTTCTGGCCGCTGTATCCCTTCATATAGAAAGGTTAAACACACCTAAGCAGAGGCAGCATGACTGATGCTGAGGCTGTTTCTAAATGTTAATGACACCCTCCAGGCAGAGTGCTGTACGCCGCAGTATCCTACTGTAGAGTTATAGCATGGCGGTTATGCTATAGTGGCTCCATCTGTCCACACACATTTTAGAATCTGAGTGTAACACACACACACACACACACACACACACACACACAACAGGGACAGCCCACTGTACAGCTGGCACACAGCCAGAAGTCCTTCCACTGAGCGGTCAGGGAGAGAAATCAATCAAACATTGCTTGTCAGGCCCCTTTATCTTTGATGGCTGACAGAGTGGTGAGGCTTGAGTAAACAGGCCCGACAAGGAGTGACAATTAGTAAGAACTCAGTCTGTTGTTAGAATCAAGTTTGGGGATTTGGTAGTCCTACATGAGCCAGTTTGGCCCACCTTAGCTTAACTCTGTCAACGGGCTCAGCTTGCAGCTTTATTGCTGGTAATTCACCAGCCCTTAGTGTTTTATGCCCTCTCTCTTTACAGCCTAAGCAGGTCGAATCCATTTAGATAAACACCAGTGCTGCAGAATGATGGCTGAGGTGTATAAAAGCACTGATGCAAGACTAGCACATACACTGCATCACAGCTGGGGCCATTATGACATTTTACGCCAATATTGTTCAATTGGTAGATCAGACAAAGATCTCACTGGCATGTATGACTGCACCCTGCCAATGTTATAACATGTATTGGCTATACCTGTATAAACATGTTATAACATATTATAAGCAAGAGGTGTTTTTAAAATTAATTAACCTTTCTGTAAATTCACGGCAAGATTTTCCATACAGGGATCAGTAGATGAACTTAGAAACTATGAATGGAGAACTCGCCGTGTGAGTAAGTGTGTGGCCATTACTCATATGTAAACTCATTACATTGGTCTAATAGCTCTGTCTCTTGACTCTGCCGGTGCCTGCCTTTATGGAGAGAACATTAGTGTGGCCTATGTATGGAACACAAAGTTGAAGTCCATTAATTCTTCACTATAGGATGGCTAAGACAGATAATTAACAGTAGTGTCATGAGGTCATTGTTCAGTTAGAGAGATGGGCTTTGTCTATTAAGAGTTTGAGCTGTGGAGGGGTTTAGAGAGAAACAGACAAAATGAAAGTGAAGGGACTGCAAATGTTTGGTCAGTGACCTGCATGGTTTCATTGCTTATTATGTCACATGTTCTGTTACTATAGTGCTGCAGTCTGTGTCCTTTTTAAGTCTCCCTTCACTCAAATAGCGTGGTAATTGGGACCTGACTCAGAGCTTTGACTGAAATTTTACAATGTCTGACTCTAGAAGACTGTATTACGTTTATCTGTTTCGGGCTCATTGATGCTTCCCCTCTGTACCACAGTAGACACAAATGTTTTAAACATTCATCACAGCGCTAAAAAGGACATCATATGGAGGGACAATTCCATTATTCAAAGTATGATATCATGTTTCATGCTTTACTCAGACTATGGTTTCAAATTTTGTCTTTACTGCCACTACAGTTTTTGATGGAACTGCAATGTTTG
This sequence comes from Xyrichtys novacula, assembly GCA_962446985.1. NCBI lineage: Eukaryota > Metazoa > Chordata > Actinopteri > Labriformes > Labridae > Xyrichtys > Xyrichtys novacula. The sequence continues at coordinate 25,715,508 of OY660884.1, read as the reverse complement.
TTCCATATCCAAAAGCTTGCAGAAGACATGCAGAAATTAGAATGAAACAAACACAGAGCACAGGCAGATCAGTTTCCATATGCATATTTAATTTTGAGCAGAAACAAACCTTTAAGGGGGAACATTTCACTGAGAGTAATAGGAGTATTCTTGTGCATGAAAAGGTTTTTCTTTCCTTATTAAGCAATTGTAGCTGTTCAGTCTGAATGTTCTTAGTGGGCATTGTGACTTCCCTATTATCAAGTCTGTTATTCTCTTCCTCACTGCATTTGGCAGTACATGCCTAAATCCCTTGTATGTTACCACAAAACAGATGTGAACTGTGTAAGTTCTACTCAGAGGACACTCAAGCTGGCAAATTCCTAAAGGATTGATGGTAGGAACAAACGGCCATTTTAGAACCATTACAAGAACTTTTTTTTTTTTTCACATGAAAGAAAAATCAGGTTTTCAACCATCGTCCCCCCCAAAGACATATTTATGAACCCACCTCAGGTGTTGTATAGGGCTCCAATGCAGGGCTGGCCTGTGAATAGCTGGATACATAAACCCTAACCCTAGGAACCCTTGAAGCCACTTTGTGGAAATCCTTATCCATGGCCCATCTCAGAGTGCATGGCTACTTCATTGCTCAAGAGGGATAGCATACATTTCTGTGGGTCCCAGTAGAATAGCTAATGCATTGTATATATATGTGCGTGCGTGTGCACGTATGTATGTTTGTGTTGTGTACTTGAGTATTCATCAAAGTACAACTGCACAGACTAAAAGCACGAAACAAGCAAAGTCTCTTGTTTGTATGTGCATTCACTCTTTGTATATTGATCCCATTAATACTCATCCTCTGCACAATGTGAAGGACAGAGCTGAGGGTAAGTAGAAGATGGTTCAAAATAACATATTCTTTATCATCTCTGAAGAAAGCGTGTGACAGGGTCATAACAACTCATGATGTAATGGTTATATCATCCTATCTGATAGCCTTCTCTTTCCCCATATCCTTCCTTCTCACATGCATGTTTTATAAACATGCATTAAGAATTTCTTCAGAGCTCTCAGATGTTTATTAGTCCATAACATCTGAAGCATTCATGTTTATGCTCCTGAGCCACATTTGACATTTTCTGGATTTGATGAATCATTAATGATGACCTCAATAGGTTTCCACATCTTTGGCCCACAGATCAATAAAGTGGTTAGGGGAGTAGGTCAGCAACTCTCCAGAGGTGCCTGTCATTGTGAGTGCATGTGTGTATGTGTGCGTCTCCGTCTCCATCTCCATGTGTCTTTGAGCATACCTCAAAATATTTGCACCCAGTGAGCAACTGTAAAATGTTGATGCTAATTGGCGGCCAAACGTGGCCCTGTCTCCAGCATGACACTCCAGGGCTGGCAGAATTGAGGCTGGTTTTCCAAGTTTTTCCAAGCAATCCCTGCCTGCGAGACTGTGGGAGTTCCATCCATTATTGATCAGATCCAAGGATAAAAGCAGGAGCGCTCAGTGGGGACTGTGCATCTTTGGCCCCACACAGAAAAATATAAAAACTTGCTTCTAACACAGCCTTGATCACCAACTCTGTGTGAAAAGAGACAAGGATTTTTTTTTTTAAATTTCATTACAAGCATAGGCTGAAACCCAAACTGTCAGAGAAGTAAATGAAAATAAGAGAAACAGACATACATAAATCTTGAATCATAACACTGAAAAGCACAGTCCATGCAGGGATTTTTTGTACCCAGATGATGACATTGTGTTGTGTTTTGCAGTGCCAGACTTGGCAGCAGCTCGGCGCATTGCTGCTCAATGATTCAGCTGTGTAGAATTGACCTCCACCTCACCTTGGCAATATTCCCCTACCAAATGGACATTTGGCAGACAGAACACACACTGGTTATAAACCAATGTGTGCACGCCAGAGATAACACACGCTCACTCACAGACATATACACACACTCACACACACACACTGGGAAAGGTTACAACGCTGCTCAAAACAAAGGGGCAGATGGTTGACAGTGATATAGAGCCAACACTGGCAAGGTGGTCAAAATACACATTTCTATTTATGTATGAGTATGAATATGTCTCTTTTATCTTTCAGAGATAGATTTCGTTTAGATAACGCGAGCCTAATAGCTGTCTGAAGTTTCCCAAACTATGTTTTTATGATGTAGAGTTGGGTGGATGTCACAGCCAGTTGTTGTCTCCCTCAAATTTCATAGCCAAGCATTTTTATTTGTTAGAAGTTGATGTACTACATTTCCACATGTTCAAATGAGCCAAAGCCTTTACCTCTCAAGTCGATTGGTGGGCTTTAAACTATTTTTGGATTAAAGAAAAAGCAAATTAAAAATAAAAAGATCCTATGCTCTTGATTAAATTATTCTGAGCTTTTATTTTGGCCCTTGTAAATTTATTGACATTCACTGTCTGCAAAAACTAAAATTTGGGAGCAGAAACAGAAGAGAAACAATAAAATGTTGAAAATAAGAACCGCATGGTACTCTGATAGTCAGTCTACAATTCAATTCATTTTTTTTCATCATTTATAGTTTATGAAAACCTCCACCTCTAAAGAACTGAAACTGTTCATTCCATGCACCGGCATATTCAGTGGCCACCCGCTTAAATCCATCTCGGGTCATCAGCCCTAACTGCAAGGCTAATCATGATCTCCTCTGGATCAAGTTAGCCAAAGAGCGAGCATCACCCGAATGAGACAGTTAAATATTTATGTCAAACTGCGCTGTAATATCCTCCCTGATGATGTTGGAACCTTTTGACTTGTGGTTATCACCAGTAATCACATAGTTACGCAGACCAGTGATAAATTTGATCTGTAGATGGTTGAGCCTGATGAGCTTTTGACACAGCTGAGCGCCGCATATCAAGGCAAAAGCACACACTATGATTGCCATATCTAGCACATGGACTCGACGCTTCCATGTGGTGTTACTGATGACGGGTAATTTCATCCTCAGGCATATAGGTATGACATCACTCCATTAATAATGGAGCAATTAATTAGGGCCTATTAAGCTGATGAATTAGGTTAGAAAGTGAAGAGGAATGTGGTCATGTGATAATATTACTTGAGAATACATTAATGACCTTTTGGGGATAGAGAAAAGGATGTGGGGGGTAGGACTTTCATAAAATCTGTTTTCCAACTGTAATAATGATGGTGTTATTAATATAACTATATGAAACCCAAACATGTTAGAATTTTAATATTGGGATGTGGTTGCTTAAAAAAAAACATTAATCTTAGCCTGTAGTCAATGACAGTTTTTAATGGGACAGTAAACACCATCTTGAAAAGAAGTTTCATATTGATGATACATTTTGGTCTCATATAAACCAGCAATTCTGTCAAGGTATCTTTGAAGCAGATGTACAGAGGGTAATGAATACAGTCCAACATTGCAGGACTCACAAGTATAAATAGTTGCTGTATTACATTAACAAAGAGATTTCCAGCCACAAGTCTAATAACTTTGATTTTTGTAAGTAATACAGCATAAAAAAACAACATGCCTTAGAGAGGAGAGATAAGACTTAAATTACTGGAGAATTTGGCTTATTAAGTGTTAACATGAAACACATGCTTTGTTCGTTGCATTTCTTCTTACTTATTTTTCAATGTTCAGTGTGTGAAGACTGAAGATACAAAGTAATTTGCAGCAAGCTTTTATTCTGCTCTGTGCTGAATTTCACTGACATCTAGTGTTAGCTTTAGGAAATGAAATAACGCACTGTACCTGACCCTGTGCAGGTGTGTGTCTGTGTAAATGCCCGACATGCACACATAATCCACTTCACAATACATCAGTGTAGTTTTATTGATCTACTTGATGTGACATTGAATGATCAGACATGTGGAAGTGACGCTTTGGAATGAAACCCATCCATTCCCTCAGTCTGCTGTCTGCCGCATTAATGACTTGAGGGAAGATGGGAAGGGAAAGGAAACCATTGTGATGGACCCCTGAACCAGTCAGCTTTGCAGTGGCCTTATGCTGTGAACAGTCTCCCCTCCAGGCACAGCCTGTTCTGGGTAAGGGAGAGGAAGTGGGTCAATCTGTCTGAGATGCAAAGATGTTCAAAGTAATACAGTATATTTAATCATAGATAGATCAATAGCTAGATGTAAAAGAAAGAGGAAAATGAGATGAAATCCATTATAATGTTAACAGGTTGAATGGATTAGATAATGAAATGAATCTTCTTGCAGCTAAAACTGAAGAGGAGCCTATGAGCTCTATGGTTAAAAAAAAAAAAAAAAAAAAAAAAAAAAAACAGTTTTATGTGTTTTATTCCCCAGTTGGCACCATAGAGTGTAAAAGGATATTTTTCCCCTGAAAAAGCAGAAAGGATTCTGTTCCTATTCCATGTGACTTTTATGACAGCTCGATTTTATTCCTTTAAAAGTAACAGTTTTCATATTTTATTCAGTATCTGACGTCAAAATCTGGTCAACTGACCTGATTAAAAAGTGTATCAAATAAAGTATCATGATATTTTCTCATATGTTGATGTCAGTATTTTTACCTTTTCTCTCCATTCTTAGAGACAATGTTAAACATTTGCTATCCTACATATGTAAGTAGTTTTAAGGTACTGTCTATTTTGTTGCGGCATGCTTTTAAGTATTAATCATTAACTAGACACTTTTAACTTAGTTACATGGGTCACACCTCTTCACACCAAACACCAAACACACTAATCAATTGCTAGTTTTGCACAGCATCTGACAGTACAATTCATACTTACTTTTTCACTTAACTAAAAGAAATCTACCTTTTTACAAAGGTAGGGCTCAATTATCCACAGTATCCTTTTGGTATTTATCAAAGTATGTCTTTGATACCAATTATGTTTTCCTTATGTCTCCATTAGACTCTGATTATCTGGAAATCTATTTATAGTGTTTTCAGCAAATGCATGAATTACAATAGATCAAAAAATACCAACATAAACCAGTAACTCATTTTTGTTTTGCAAAAGTGAAAAGATGGAATCTCAGGATATAGAAAAGGTTTGTATAGAAAAATGTTTACATTGAAATAATACAAGCAGTATAGTAGTTATATGTGGGCTTTTTTACACAGATGCATGCACACTCTACCTCTTTATCATAGGATGTGACACCTGATGGCCCATTAGATCCCAAAGTGCAATTCTGTCCCATGAATTTCTTTCCTTATAGAATATTTAGACTCAGTGTGTTTCACTTGGCTTGTCAAGATGGCATGCGTTATTCATGTTAATGTGCCATTATCTGACGCTCTGCGCGATGTAACACAGCCTTTCCCCAGCCCAGCACCCACAAACACATCCAGTGACCTTATGAACTATGCACTTCCATCACCCTGCCTGCAGCACTGCAGCAGCTCTGCTTCTTATAATACGTTCAGGGAGAGGAAATGTGTTCTTTTTGTGCAATTATAATGAATGCTTAAAAGCACAGCCAGTGAAAGATGCTTCTCAGAAACAAATAGAGCAGTAAATTTACCTGCACTTTGACCATCAATTAAAAACCGAGAGAGGGAGAGAAGAGTAAACATACTTGAGTCAACAAGCCTTTGTTGTACAGTAATTAATCTTAGCCTTTCTGCTGATAAACATTTTGTGAATCTTTAAGTCATGCCAGGCTGTTTGATTAAAAAAAAAAAAAAAAAGATGAGCAAGTGTGTTTGAAACCTTGAGAGACGGTGAGATACTAAGACCTCTCTAATATTTACATGGTAAACATGGTAATGAAGACAACAGTCTGTACTTTCAGTTTAGTTTGTAGTTGAATCACCTTTGGAGCGAGGACAGGAAAATGTGGACTAGATAAGGATTAATTAAAATTTTGCATGTTTGACTAATCTGTACTGCATGCAGCACAGTCAAGTTGTTGTTTTATCACACAATGTTTTGAATAACGCAAAAACAATTGTTCAGCATTAAATGAGAATTAAGAATTAAGTGATAACTTTGGAAAACGCTAGCTCCTTCCTATCACTTTTAGTCTTTATGCTATGTGAGCTTAACAGCTGTGACTCAATTACATGTCTATTGTACTGACTGAAGAGTAGCAAAGACTTTAAGTGGGTTATATAATTTATATAACTATTGGCAAGAATCTGGATAACATCTTTAATAAGGAGAAATAATCCTTTCATCTTAAAAACTGAATATTCAAAACAGGGGCAAAAGAACAGGGGCGCAATATTTCTTCATTGTGTATCCCTACAGTGTAGCTGGGTTAGCAATCCACTGAATTTATCAAAAAGTGTCTGCCAGTGCATGCTGGAATAGCACCAATCATCCCTGCCACTCTGACAGGGATTAAAACAGGTGGAGAAAATGAAAGACTCCAACTGTCAGCTTAGTCCTCAGACCTAAATATTGTGGCTTTGGAAAAAAGATTCACTCTCTCTGTTTGATGGGCCAATAAATGAAAAGCTTTTCACAGCTGATTAACATGATGTCGTGGATGTTCCTTGATATTGACAGTGCCTTTATAGGCCTGTGTGGGTTGATAAACAGGTTAATTTTAAGATACCAGATGAGCACAATGCATAATTTATCGCTTTAAAGCTTGGTGAATAAGAGTAAGCAATAAAGACAGCATAGCACACAGCTAAAATGTTCAGTAATGCTCTCCTACAGCTTTTAAATGCAGTGGGTGACAAATATGCTGTTTGTTCATCATTATTGGGGAAAGTGTAATTATCTGTCTGCTAATCAACACCTAGCACTTACTTTCAACATTGGACCTGCTGGACTGGTAACCTTGGACTCTTTTTTAAAAATCTCCATTAGAGAATAAACCTTTGTGCGTGAACTGTTCCCCATTTCTTTTCCTACCATGGTGCCTTGGAAACAGTCAGTCCTGCCCTTTATGGCTTACAATTGAAGAACCACCAACCCCATGCACACACATATTCATGTGCTTTTCCTTCCTGGTAACAAAATCTCCTTTTCGCACACAGACTGGATACATTTCAAAATGATGATGTTTGGTTCTCTTCATTTCAAATATGTTAGGGTAGTCTTTATTAAAATGCATGAAAAAAAAACAAAACACTAAAATATGTACAGTACATTTATTGTCACGTGTTGTTGTTATTTGTGGGTGAATAGGTGGGTCATTTACTATCATTAAGTTATGTTCACTGCATTTGGAAGAAAAAGAAACAAAGAAAATTGCTCCTCCACCAAATAAAGTAGAGGTTTGCAGGCATTAATGGTACTGGTCCATTGAATTTCAACTCTAAACACACTGCAGCAGCTTTAAACATCAAAACAGCCATAAAGATAATGTCACTTTTAGGCTGATTATCTAGCTTTTGTGGATAATAAGAGGACATTCATATTCATCTCATTCAGTTATCTTCACTGTAAGTCTTCTGAAAAGTTACTTGGATCAATAAAATATAAAGAAGAATATGTAAAGGGAAGATTTGACCTATTGTTCTAAATTAAGGAGGGAGAGGGTAAACAGTGAAATAATCATGAAACTCTTAGGTTATCCCTGATTGGTGGAAATGGTGGCGTTACTCTCCCCATGTTGCAACCGTCCCCGGTCTCCCCTCGCCATGCTCAGTTTCTGTCAATAGAAATGTGGATCGAGAGGGATAGGTAAAACTTCATCAGAATAGTGAAACTAAGAAGGACACACTGTCACTTTTCTCCAAGACTACAACATATTTGTAATGGTCTTACCAACACGTTTCCAGAAGCCAGTTGGTTTTTGAATAAAAGCGAAAACGTGTAAGAAACCTTTCGTTACGGTTTCACACACATGGCATATAAATAGTTTCCATAAATTCGCTTCCATCTTTACGCATGCGCAGTTCAATTGATTAACACCAGCAAACGCGGTAGATAACAACTGGTCCTCGGTGCATGGATCTGCAGTGAGAAGAGCGAGCACTCCAGCCAGGGGTAAGACTGAGACTTTCGCTGGATGTAAATCTGGTTAGAGGGAAAGCTTTAGTTGTGGATAAAAATCAACGAGAGACTGAGCCGCAATCTGTGAAGTGTGCGATGGAGAAAAGTGTGAAAGCGACTGTATGGCCGCGATGACTCACTGCTGTCAAGAGCTGCTGGTTTATCTGTGCGCTGAGTTAAACATTTTAAATTCAAAGTCAAATCAAAAGCTACATATGCCTACGGTATTTTGTACAAGTACGCTTTCATTTTTTTAATAAAGGGCAGTTGAGAAAATGTGTTGCAGTAGCCTATTTCTGGATGATTTTCAGCGGACAGAGAGAAAAAGGTTTTCTTTTTGACCGAACTTTATTGACTTTATCTCATAAGCTTTGGGTCAAGCTGGAAATGAGTTTGAGTGGACTCAGAAGTACTGTGGACAGCGCACTTTATGTAACACCTTTTACCAAAAAGCTAAGTGATTGTTTTCAAAAACTGTTTTATTTTCATTTTGAAGGACAGCAAAAAGAAAATCAACTCTAGTCTGTGCTCTTATGTTGGCATGGAAAGTTAACCTTCCTGGAAGTTTTATCTAAATTACTTCTTTCTTTAGTTAGAAATAGACCAGGCCTCCCCAGCCAAATCAACTGGGCTCACAAAAGGTTCTTATCTGGAGTAAGCTTAGTGATAACTCTCTCTAGCATTATGAGTTTGGCTCACAGGAAGGTGCAAACCTTAACATTCCTGGTTCAGGGCATTCTCTGGTAATGAATTAGTTTTCCAGGGTTCTGAAATCAGGTTCAACAGACTGGAATCAGACATTTGTGGTAACCAAGTGAAACAGGGACAGAATAGATTAACATCAATTCAACCACCTCTGGAGAAGTGTAGCAGAGAGATGTGTGCGCATTTATATAAGGAAGAGTGAGCACACCCACATATGGTGTGACTCATCCTATCCATGGTGATAAAGCCACCCTGGGGCCAGGGTAGTTGTCAATTGTTCACATGCAGCAACACCAACTGGGGTCACCTGACACAGGCCAAGATTTATGAATGTCTCTGATGGGAGAGAGGATTTTATTGAGGAAAATCCACATTCATTCAGGAGACAAACTGTGTTTGTGTTGCAGCAGCCTACCAGACATCATGGTCACATATGGACCTGTTCAGTACCCTAATGTGCATTTTGGTTTGTGTGTGTATCTCTTACTGTAGGTGTGAGAGGTGTGATGGCACTGTGCTCCGAGGCCTGTGTCCCAAGCTTAGGAGAGGAATCCTATGGGAATGAGGTAAACTTTGGGTACCCTGGGTGTCAGTTCTAATGTCTTTGATTTTGATGTACAAAAAACATGTAGTTGAAGGAAATGCATTTTTACTTAAACGTCAAGTGTACAAAAAATGAACAGGGGTGAGGTTTGTTCTGAAGTCAAAAGAGACCAAAGGAATTATATTAAGGTGATCAGACGTCTCCGGTTTCCGGGGATAGTCCCCGAATTGGATGACCTGTCCCCGGCAAAAGCTGTCCCCGAAAATGTCCCCGATTCAAGTATTTCATGAATGAGAACAAAATTTTGCATGTAGGCTAGAATAACGGTTATTACAGTGGCCGAATGGGTAGGTGAGCAGTTCTAAACATCAGTTTTTACAGGGGTTATTACAAGGGGCGTGCAATGCTACTAAATAGTACCGAGATGTTGTCTGTGATCACGCAGCCCATGCACCCCTGCACCGAATGTCCCCGGATTTCATTACAGATATCTGGTCACCTTAAATTATATATTGATTAAGTACAGATTTAAAATCTGTATAACCTCACATTTGGTATGATTGGAATTCATTTTAGGATCAGTGTAAAAGTCGAGTCAGGTTTTTGGAATTGGAGACAGAGGTGCAGCTCTTAAATTTTGTTCAGAAAATCCATTTTCCAAACCCTAAAACTGTGGAACATTGATTTGTGTTAATAATTAAACTCTAACTAACCAAGCCACTCTGTAGGTTTATTTACTCCCCTTTATTTTCTTACTTTTTCCTACTTCCCTTGAGCTGTATTGATACTGGTGTCGATACTCAAATAATAATGCAGGCTTATACAGTGGTTGAGTTCTCTCTGGTAATTTGCTCCCTGTGAAAATAAACTCTCAGGCAGGTTCAAGCTGCACTCAGTTCGGGGTTCGTTCCTACCTGCACCACTTCTACGAGGAGTGCTCATCCACTGTGTGGGAGAGTGACACAGATGCTCAAGGGTTCGTCCAGAGTCAGAGGCAAACCCTATGGTCCAACTCAGCCATCTGGAAGGTACAGTAACCTTAGCCTTAAACCTGTGTTCCTGTGTGAACACAAGATTTAAATGCTTGATACACAATGAGTGATGCATCATTACAGTGCAGAGATCATAGGTTATAACAAAGGTCAAAGAGCAGGGTGAGATATTTAAACCTTCTGTGCATTTGCCAAATTTTAAATGTTAGCTTCACAAACAACAAAATGACCTTTGCTAGCAAGAAGTGTGAAGAGCTAATAAGGCCACTAGAAGGGCTACAAAATGAACATGTATTTGATCATTTCTGTCCCTTTCTTTCAAGGTGTCCTTGGCTCTTGGTCTCCTGCTCCTGACTGCAGGAATTACCAGTTTATCAGCTGGTTACGCCACTCCCCACAAAATTGAATCATTTGGTGAGGGAGACCTATTTTTCGTAGACACCCGGGCTGTCAGCTTCAACAGAGGGTTGCACATCAGCACTGCAGCCGGGATCTGGCTCACCTGTTTCGGTTCAGCCCTGGCAGCCATGGGGGTTGTTGTTTGGATCCTGCCTAAGACCGACTTGAAAGAGAGGATCTTCCCCAGACAAAAGCCAGTGGGACAAACTGGAGAGTCGGGGTCAAACTGGAGAAAATTTAAGGTTCCAAGAGATGCAGTCACTAAGCCACCAGGTAAAGAGGAGGGGGAATTACCTGTAATACTGTCAAAAGTGGAAAATGTTCAGCCCACTTCTATAAAGTGATCTCTACACAGCTACATGGTACACAGGCCTTTCTTTAAGCTCTTGAACTGCTTTTAGTGGTCTTGTGATTATTTTAGCATGTGCTTTTTTACCCAGCCATAGTACTAGCCATCAAACATCTTTTTAGCTTTGCCTGGTTTCTTTAGCAAAGAGACTGAACACAACTCACCCACTCTCTTCCAGCAGCCGCTTGTTTGTAGGGCGAGCTCGGGAGAGTCCGTCACTGAGTGCAGCGGAGTTACACAGCTCAAGGAGGAACATTTATGATCATTTCTTCATGGAAATGCAATCAGACCACGATGCTGAGGCAGAAGAACTACTGCGTCTGCAGTGCAAAATGATTAATATGATGATCATTACTTCAAGGAAATAATGAAGTAATGATCATAAATGTTCTTCCTTGAGCTGCGTCACCCCGCTGTAGTTGTTGATCAAGAGAGTGGGCCTGTTGTGTTTGGTCTCTTTGCTAAAGGTAACCAGGCAAAGCGAAAAAGATGTTTGGTAGCTAGTGCTATGGCTGGGACCCTATATGTACTGTTGATAAAGTTAGTTGCTGTTCTGAGCATTATTTCTGGCTATAGAGTGGCTTTTTGGTTGAGGTTTGTGCATGGATCCATAGACCGCTGTGTATTGCTATCATACGTCTAACTCTAACACGTGTGTGAACATATTTTTGAACAGGAGAAAAAAACTACACAATTGCGTGCTGTTTATTTTGTAACTGACCATTTGCAAGCTTGCCTTTTTAATTCCATGTCAGTGAATACCTTAAACAGTAAACAGTACATTTGAGAGAACAGTGAGAGACCTACACATAGTCGACCACCCTTTCTGTGGTTAGCCCACAGAAGTTAATCTGCATGATTCTCATGTAGTGTTTTAGGTAATATCCAGCTCCACCTCTTTAAAAAGCACTAGTCAATCAGGCCTTTCCCATTGCCGTTTTTTACCAACCATTAAAAAGCACAAAGATACAATGGGGGCTGACAGTGATTGAGCTTTGAGCCGGAAACTGAGGTACTGATAAAGCTGCATGTACAGGAGAGCTGAGAACTGAGTGTTGGTGTGTGTGGTAGTTTAGTTACTCATTGGAGAAGCAGCATTGCAGCACTTAAGACTAAGATGGACAACTTCTTCTCAATGTGTGTGTGTGTGTGTGTGTGTGTGTTTGTGTGTGTGTGTGTGCGCGCGTGTGTGTTTTTAATCCAATTAAATCCAATGTTGGCGGCCCTAGGACTTTAATCAGAGATCCTGTTCTATGGTGAAAGTAACCATGTAGTTGTTGACTATAGACTATGGGCCTGATCTACTAAAGGTTTGCGTGTACAAAAATGTGCAAACTTGATGGTGCGGGCAAAGCTGATCTACTATCCAGGTGCACCGAGGATTGCCTCTGTCAAATGAGCAAAACAGCGAGTGCAAACGATTTAACGTGCTTACCACTTTTGCACCTGTTATCAATTGCCCACACAATGATAGTAGATGATTATATTTATGTGTCATGGCCAACCTTTATGGGTTTACAAGACACCAAAAGTATTTTTACAGCGCTTCAAACATTTCAAATTATGATAATTATTACGTTGCATCTTCCGTTCAAAGCTTGCTACTAAACATTACAGTCAGTCTTTTTCCCAGGCTTTGCAGATAAAATCTAAAAACACAACTCAACTTTTTCATAATCATCCAAACAAAAGAATCTGCAGGAAATTTTTGAACAAACACATCGCTTTAATCATCATAGACTTGACTGTAAAACAGAAAATGAATCTTATTTTCAATCACACCAAAGTCACAAAACAAACAGATTCTGACCTCCCCAGGTTTAGTCTTCGACTCACCTGTTTCTAAAGCTAATGTTAGGTTCCTGAGTGCAACTGTGCACAGAGAGTTCTTTGACTTTTGGTTAAATTATACTGCACATAAGATTCCTCATCATAACTACTCTTTATCAGACACAATAAGTTCTTAGTTTTGGTTTACACCATATAACAACAGACTGTATTTCCCTGTACTTTGTAAACATATTGCACCTGATTTCCTACGTTTCACAAATTAACCTATTTTGAAAAATAAATGACTTGATATCCTCTTAAATCTCATTAGCCCAGGGATAACAAACAATGAAGGGTATCCTATATAAATATCTCCTGTGTGAGTCTCTGGTAGTCCAACATCTTCACAAGTCTATTCCAGAGACGAACCATTTCATATTTATGTCTGATGTTTGGCTTTCATCCTATATCTCCATTCATAGCTGGCACTGATGTAAATTTATGAAAAAATCTTATTGGTCTATGATGTATAGAATTACTGCTTGGATATTCCCAGAACTCCAGGGCACCAAATGCATTATCAGACACAGGACACACACTTGAATTATAAAGTTGTATATACAAGTATGGTATCCCAGACTACCACACTGCTTAACTTTGTCTTACACAGATGCCAGAGCTCTACCTGCCGACTGAGTAAAAACACTTAAGGCATTCTTGGAACTAGATCAGTTCCAGATCTCCTCCTCATTGATCTATAAGGACGGACTACACAACCAGAGATCATTGAGATTTATACAGTTTGTTGTCCCCAGAGTGCGAACTGAAATGGGAAAGAAGGCTTTCAGGTTCTCTGCATTGAATAATCTGCAGACTGAATTTAAGATGCAAAACTTGTTGTCTTTGACTGTTTTTAAATCTGCAGTTAAAACGCTGAAATACAAACTCCCAGAATGTATCTGTTTTAACTGATGTTTCCTCACATTTTTGTTCTGTATTGAGTCTGTGTGACTGTTTGTTGTAACTATGTATTGCTGCCATTCTTGGTCAGGTCTCCTTTGCAAATGAGATCCTCCGATCTCAATGGGACAAACCTGGTTAAATAAAGGTTAAATAAACAAATAAACTTAGGGCTCTATTTTCGTGCCTCGCCGGCAGCGTGGCACAGGTGCAGCGCAGGTCAGGTCCACATTTTGGTATTTAGGTGAGTGGTGCAACCCGGCGTAAGTATCCCCCCCCTTTTTTTTTTTTTTTTTTTTTTTTTTTTTTTACCAATCACACCAGCTCCTCTCCTCACCTTTAAATCCGCCACCGGCATAATATAACTCATCTGATCACTAAAATAAATAATCTGTTCAGCCTTGCCGCTGTAGCAGCAGGACGGTAAGAGGGCACGGAGACATGTCCAGGTCGAGCTGCGTGAGAAATGAGAGGATGAGGAAGATAGAAAAAGGGGGGAGAAGAATTAAATATCTTGTTAACTTCATCATGTGTGTCTGTTTACTGGATATTTAATTTAATGCGATTTCAGCTGTGTTAAATCGGTCAGGTTGAATGTCCAAACGCATGCCAAACGCACTCAGACAGATAAAGATTGGAATATATTGATATAGATGTAAATGTATGCGCCGACTCAGATGGTTGCACTAAATATTAGTTGTTGATTATTTATTGCACTGAAATGTGCCTGACACTGTGGAAACCTGCCTGTGAGGCATTGGTGATGTGTGCGCACTAAGCCGCCGGTCTACCAAAATACCACTAGACCAGCTGCGCTCCTCCTGCGCTGAAAGCTGACCAGGTTTGAATCGACGAGCTTTCAGCGCACTTCCCACGCCGCTGGTGAGCACGAAAATGTCACTGGGCTAGCTGATTGTGTTGACACCTTCCCTTACTGCGCCACCACGCCTAGCTTGGCGGACCTCAGTGCACCTCAGTCTTTGAAAATATCAAACTGGCTGTGTGCCGGGCTCTGCCAGACGAAAATACAACTGCGCAGGCTGCGCCACCCTCCGCCACGCCACCGGCAGGCACAAAAATAGAGCTCTTAGAGCTTCTTTAAATGTTGTGTTCACCTAATGTTATGATTGCACCATTGATCCTAAATTAAAAACAACAGAACTTCTTATTGATGTTTCCACTGGAGCTCAGCCTGCAGTGTTGAACATGTTTAGTCCCACACCCTCACATGTTCAATTCGTGCTCAATTGTCAGTACCACTTATTTTCTCCCCACTGTACTCTGGCTTCCATAATTGCCCACAACCTGTGTCTCCAGGCAACAGTTGGGCTTCAAGTGCTGTCTTTTCAACTCGGATTGAAACCTTTTTCCTAATTGGCCAAGCACTTTTCCTTTCTCTGTTTTTACACCAATCACAACTAAGCTCACACCAATGTACATCTACAGGCAAATACAGTTCCAAGTGGTTGATTAAGCACTGAGAAGAGAGGAAATTGCACCGGTACCTTGCAGGCCTCTTGTCTGATCTAGTTCTATGATTTTGTGAAACTGCTTTAAATTAGAGTGTTATCTAGAAAAATTGTGGAAAAAGAATGATGTCCTAATTACTTAACTGCATTGGTTAAAAGTGACAGCACTGTTTGAGTGTATACTTATTGAATTTACTGTCATGATTTTTCAATGAGATGAGAATTAAATGTTATCAGGTTAAAATAAATGACAGAAATAAACGTGTAATCTGCATACCCAACTTTTTAACTGAGTAAGTTTTTTTTTTTTTTTCTTCAAAACCTGTTACTGTGGAAAAAATGGTAACCAGTTTAATATGAGTAAATGACGCCCTTGGTCCCTTGGATGAAAGATCCCTTGCAAAGAAAGTAAGAATTTACAGGTAGAGGTTTAATGCTGGAGACTGTTGTTACCTTTCACTTATTTCAGCCACCCATCGAGGAATCACACTCATCTAACAAGGCTCTTACAGCTTTTAGATGGTTTAGCCTTTTGCCTGGTTATCATTGTTGTTTAAGCCATTGTTGTCTCCATTGAAATGAAAGCCAGAGGCATCTTTAGGTTTGTTTGATTACAAACGCATAAGAAAATACCTTAACCAATCAAAGTAACACTGCATTTGAGATTTTAAGTCTAAATAGATAGTTCCTAAATTCAGTTTATATTTCCTCTAGTTCAACATCGTACTTTAGATTTTAGTCAAGATTAAGCACTCATGTACCAGTTTATCAGCCATCTAATTAGTACAATTTGATTTCCGCTCTTCATCTTGGATGACCAGAATCAGGCCAGTTGATAACTGTCTGAGCTGGAGCACATCTATTTTTGCCCCTAAAAGTTCATTTCACAACGATACAAAAGTACTACTTGTGCAGCAGGACATTAACATACAACTCTGTAAGGTGACGCTCTGGGTTCATGTAGGAGTGCATGTGTTCCAGTAAGTATGAGTACATTGTGTCGTTCTCGGTAGTTGAGTCACGACTGCAAGCGTGACTCATCCAACCTTGTCTTCCAGGTCACACACTAACAGAGACAAGCTAAGTGTTTGTATGTGACGGTTTATATGAGCACACACAATCACTCATGTTCAACCACTTGAGGTGACAACTGGTTCTCAGAATTATAATTGTTTTGAATTGCTTATAGATTTATATGTGGCCATTATTAACCAGGTCGTGTTTGTTCAAGTTTGTACAATATGTTCTTTAGGCTTTAGACACCAATAAAACACACATCAGACGGAGCATAAGCCTTAACAAGGAATTGGATTTGCTGTTTTAAGCTGGGGATTAATGTGACTCTTCAAAATATATACATTTTTCATTGCTAATACCCCCCCCCCCCCCTCCATAAATAAATATAAATATGAATAAATGTAACTAATCTCTGAGCAGCTACCTTTTAATTGTCAGCTGTTGTCAGCAGTTGTTAGTTGTTTTTAGTGATACCAGTTGTAAACAACGCATAACATAGTATTGTACTCTTACAAACACCATAGCACTCTGTTCACAGACATTGGGCAGTACAACATATACCACTTATTTAATTTCACAAAAAAAAAACAGAAGTGTTAATAAATAATACATTATGAGAGCTTTCACTGTTACTCTTTACTGTTGATGCACTGCACTGCCATGTTGAAATATGACGTTGTCGTCAAGTCAGGGTTGTCGAGGATCGTCCGACTTTCTGAGTCAGAAATCTGACTTAAGGGGGGGCATTCCAGATGCATTTCCGAGTTGGAGCTCGGAAATTACAACTTCCGTGTACAACTGGAACACAGCATGAATCTTTGCTGTAAAAATGGGCTTTTAAATGGGTGTGTATGTGGTTTCCATGTGCTTTTGCCACCGGTCACAAGAGGACATTTAAGGAACTGCAGTCCTTAGGACCTCTGCATCAGCTTCATTTCGCAAGACCAAAAGTTGTTGTTGCTGACATCAGAGGTTTTGTAAAAAAATTTAAAACTTAATTTAGTCAGTGTTTGTGGTGATAGCAGAAATGGTTACTCAGAGGAACATTGATGTCATTAGCTCAGCCTTGGGGATCATACACTAAACTACAAACAAGAGGTTGATTGCAAACTACCAGTTTGTCAATGCCTTATAATGTTAAACTTTGCTGTTTTTGATTACTATACTATGACAAAGGGGCAATACAGGCTGCTGCCTCAAGATACTGTCATTATGCATGCAATGGTCTTCTACTGTATGGTGTTTGATGTGACAGACTAATTTCATATTATGGCCGCTTACTGCTCTTGAATGTTTACCATTTTTCTTGTGGGGACAGATAAATAATTTTGGACACCTTTCATTTTGACAGGATTTTTTTTTTTTTTTTTTTTTTTTTTTTTTTTGTCTGAGTGCATGCGGATTTCGCCAAAGTCAGACTTTATTGATCCCGAAAGGGAAGTTCAATTAACTAGTTGCCTCAGACCCCCACAGTATCGTGACTGGGGATGAGTGGTTGTACAAGATGGATGTTAGCTTGACCAAAACTTCAGTTAAACTTCATATCGACCCAGACGCTACATGGCCTAACTAAATGACACATTGAAAAGTACACGAAGTGAAATCAAACAAGAACCTTTCCACTTACTTCCTTTGCTTGTCTTCTCGCCGTCGTCTTCTGTGGCTAGATTGTAAAACACATTATTATTGGTCCCCAGCAGCTCACTTCCATTATGGCTTTTTTTATTTGCATTCTTTTATTTTCGCAGTAAGTACCTTTTTTTTGGGGGGGGGTTGCCACTTTTTTTTTGTGTTGTTAACTTCCGTTGTGGCTTTTTTAAATTATTTGCACTGTTTCTTTTTTATATTTGCAGTGTGCTTTGGTTTCATGTTTTTTTTTTTTTTTTTGCATCAGTAACTTTTGTTGTGGCTTCTTTTGTTTGCATTCTTTTATATTTGCAGCGGTGGCGGTTCTCGGCCACCGTAAATTTGGAACAACAAAAAGTCCATTTTAATTGATATATGTTATTATATTAAATAATGCTTGAAGTATTTTTTCCTGTCTTTCAGTAGCTAAGTGAACATGACTGACTGTGTATGAGCATGCATGTGTGCCTTTCCTGAAACTATTTTCTGTCCTTGTTTACATACTTTTTGTACAATTTCAGTGCATTTTTGCATGGATGACTGTAGTATGTTTGGGCTTATTAGCAAGTTTATATAAGTGAATAATAAGGTGCGAAAGTGGAAACAGTAGCAGTGAAGACATCCTGTGAAGATATATGATGACATGCTCGACTGACTGCAGAACTCAGGGTGTGAGTCACTCCATTGTGGGAGAGAACCACATAGCAGACTACTGGGTTGCTGTCGGCTTGACTGATTAGCATACAATTCCATGTGAGTGCATTTGTGTGTAGGAGATGTATCTCTAGGTGCCTGGGAGTCTGTTGGTTTTGGTGTTAGTAAAACGCTGCAACACCACATCTGCTGCAGAATAGAGATAAGGAAGCAATCAGCTGATAGATCCTGGCCTTCAAAACAAATTTGAATACAACTTCAGATGCATTAATAAATGTCAGAACTTTATGGCATCTATTCAATGTGCGTTGGTGTGGCTTTGTGGCTACAAACTAGCTGATGACAATTAAAGGGCCGGGCAATATTATTTTGTTAGTATTTTGACAGCAGTGTAGCAGTATTTCAGGATTCATGCCATCACACAAAATTTTATTACTCCTTATGCAGAGCCCAGACATGAGTGTGAAGTCATATAAGCTTCAATCTAGAAATATTTACTTTAAGACCCACTCTGATGAAAATCAGTTTTTTGTTGTTTTTTTACGTGTTTATATGGCATTTTTCTGATGCTACAGGACATATCATGGGAAAATTAAGTGCAAAACTGCATTTCTGAGTATTTCTGCATTCAAATAACTGTGAATCTCTGACAGACCCAAATGGCAGGCTCAGACACAGTGAGATTTCCTACGCCTTAACTGCAAGCTCCGCCCCCAGATCCCCACTGTGCAGGCCAGACTCGGAAAAGTAGAGAGGGTGATCACGGAACAAGCGTGCGTGTTAGCAGGTTGCAATACTCGCAAAAAAGCTGATGGTAACACTTTACTTGACGCCATCTCTATAACCCATTATAAATGTATGTATGATACGTTATAATCACATTATATCACTGTATAACTATAGTTATAAACACTCATAAATGATCATAATACTTTATAGCAATAATCACAACACATTACAAAGCATTTTATCATGACTTACAAGGTCAGATATTAACATAAGTTACAACTGTTAACTCACTGACAATGCCCACATGGATAATGCATTATATATATATATATATATATATATATATATATATATTTATGATGTGTTGTAATTTGCTTATAAACTTGTATAACTATCATTTTAAACACTTATTAATTATCATGAGGCTTTATAACAATAAGCACAACAATCACATTCACATTCTCACTAGTCAAGGAGGTTGTATTTTTGATCTGACAGTTGCTGCTGCTCTACTGTTTGATGCCTGTGACTCCCTGCTGTTATCATCATGATCTACCCCCCTCCACTTTAATTCTCTGTTCATTCTTACCATGCTGAAAACTGGGTCAGTTGCCATGTGAACTTATGTCTCTTATTCAGCTGTCTATATTAATGTGTTCTGCATGCCAATTCAGGGGGTTTATTTGTTTCCCTCAAAATCCTAAAAAGGTTGGATTCATTTGAACTCAAGAGTTTTCATACAAGTTTATTGCACTGATAGTATCTTAAAAACTTAACTATTGTGTATGGCTGAGCAAAATCAGAGGAGCAGAATAAAAGTTATCAGCAAGTATGTATCAGACAGGTGTGACCTTTGTGAAAAACACAAGAGCTGGACTGGAAATATGGGAGGAGAGGCAGGAAGGCAGGTAGTGTCACTTTCACTCTCATTTGACCTTGCATGCCTTAAAATTAGCATTTTAATTTACAGAAAACTAAACATGCATGTAGTCCAGTACATTCGGAGTAAATAAAAAATAACTTTCTTATAATTCTCTAATGGTAATGGCTGACCGTGTCTCACACATCACAACCTAAGAGATGTTTATTCCCTCACCAACCACAACTCAATTTCAGCGTTTGCATTGACCTTTTCTTATCCAAGCAGATACAATCTATTACTGAAAAACTCCCAACTGCGAACCATAGTTGTAAAGTATTATATGAGTGCAAAATTATCAGTACGTTTCATTTTAAACAGGAAGTCCTATCAATAAATAGATGCTTCTATTGGGTAGTTTTGCTGCGAAAGAAATACTATTTAGTTTTTAATTTCAGCATTCAAATCTAACATGATACATTTTAGTCGGTATGAACATGTGCTGTCTGAACATCTAAATTAAAGTTTGTACATTTTACAGCCCATCAAATGTAATGCTTAGCTTGATATGCTGCAGGCTCTGAAGACAAGACAAGAACTCTTGGCTAGACTCTTACCTTACTTCATCTTTAAATCTTTTGGTGATAGAATAACCTCCCAGGAACAAAATAAGATCCATAAAGCAGAAATGCTTTGAAGAAACTGAGAGGAAAATACAAAATTGCTTATTATTACAGTGCAAAACAGAGTTTGGTTAATAATTCTAATGAAACCTGACCAATTGTGTGAAAATGCCAAAATTTCACTCAGGTCAGAGTTGATACAGTAATATGCAATAATACATGTTATTTTACCATGAACATTTTTTGGTAACATTGTGTTATAATTCCTTTAGGAATAATGTTGAAAAAAAGATTACATATGGATTTGCAGATGGATGTAAGCAAGTGGGGTTGGTTGATTTAAGACTTGACTACCTATTTTGTGTTGAGATGTTCGATCACGATTGAATACAAATGTTATTCTCTGTCACTGTTGGCTATAGAGTCTTAGAACAACAAGGTTTTTCAACTGACAGTTTTTGCATTACATAAAAGCCTTCTTTTTCTGCTGTTTATGGTAGCATTTTCAGTTTATAGGAAACCTGACATAAACATAAGAGACAAGAAACCGGCACAGATAAGGAGGCTGAAAACACAGTGCTTGAGCCTTTCCAAAAAACAGGTGAAACAAAAACAGAGAAAATGAACAAATAAACAAAGCACTTTGCCAGAAAATCAATTCTGAAACCAAATACATCAAGAATGGATGATACACTGTATGGCAATGCCAGACAATCTGGGTTTGACTTGAACTGCTGTTTAAAGTACATTTTTTTATTCATACCCCAAATTATCTTTTTTTTCCTCACAAACACTTTTACAGATTTCATTGGCCTATTTTTTGTATTATATTTATATTTATTAGCCACAGCAGAGATATGTCAAGATGACCCTATCCTTAACTGTAATTTTTGTAGGTAGTGCCATTTTGAAATGACAGCAGAAGACTGCTCTGCAAGTCCTGGTTTATATAATATTTGGGAAATCAGGGCAGTCTCTCCTCTCCGCCAGTACATCCAAAGACGGTCTTCTTTCAACATTTTCAGTTTTAAGTTAACTGAAAAGAAAGCCCAAATATGACACTCACCTTATCAAAAGTTCACAGTGGCAAAAGTTATTTTCCCCTTGCCTTTGTCAGACAGGAACCCATCAGCAGATTTAGCACAGTTAAATACCTCTGTATATTTGCAGTCACCATTGGTTTGTTCAGCATTAAAAATGTTAATTGGAATTTTCAAAAGGGAAAAAAAATATCACATTACCATTTCACTTCCTCCAATCTCAGGCTGTCAAAATGCAATATTCCAAATTAGATTGTATTTGGATAATCTTTTGAACTGTAATAGGTTTCCAGCCAGCAGGCATATTACTATTGGCACATCATTATTAAACAAAAGTGACACTGAACCATCACTTTGCAGGCAGCACCAGATAAACGTTCGACACCGTGCAAATAATATTAGTTCTGCTTCCAGAGTCACTGGCTTATCTCTGGGATGCTATATTGGGTTCATATTCCTGTCGGTTGGTGAGGGCCTTCTGACGGAAGTGTCTAAATTTATGAGTGGCCCATGTGTGCGAGGTGCATGTATGAATAGGCTGCTGTGTGTGTGTACTCTGTAACGGGTGTGTCGCACATTTATGCTTTTATATGTAAATGCGGTGTTAGTGTGTGTGGGTGGGTGGATGGATGAGTGTGTGCCAGCTTGTGGGTGTGTGCGCAAAACTGGCTACATTCATATGTAAATAAGTAGTGTATGTGTGCCTGTATATGCAGACGCGACCCATATCATGGCATAATGAGATCCGCCACTGTTGGTTACCCCCAGACAGTGGTAATTATGGCTGCAGTGAAAAGGACTGATGCTGAAGGCAAGATGGATGCGCTACACTAACATATTCAACCACACACAGGCCTCAGTGGACAGTGTGGCATGGGCAAATGATGGCCTGTCCCTTTTTAACCCAGACGAGAAAAGATGTGGTTAAATAAATTATGATAAAGCTGCACCTCTGTCCTAATTAGCTTTATAAAACCAGCATCCTCACACCTGTATTAATTAATAAATCAAAAATAAAAAGCCCATTTGAAACTTGTCCACATACAATTCAAAGAAACATATATTTATTTACACTGTTGTGTTAGGTTCCTATGATACCTTTACAATAAGTATTTCAATTTATTTGAGTCAATATCACTGAAGGCATCCTGCAGCCATAGACTTGAAATGGTTAATGGTCAAAGGCAAGTACCAGTTCTTGGGTAAAATGATCCATCAATCAACTATTTACTTCAGTTTGAATAAAGATTTTAATTTTTTTTTTTTTTTCTCTCTTCCTATTTTTACCATAGACTGTATATTGAATGGACGCCGTCTGTCTCCTCGCTAAGTGAAGCCACTGTGCGAACAGCACCCTCTAGTGACTAGGTCATAAATCTCCAGCAAAATGAATGGAGCTGTGGACAAACTTTAGAATTTTTTTTACACAGAATATACATTTTTCTCCTCCCTGGTTGCGATGTTGACATGTAGTTCTTGTAAGACTGGTTTGTGCTAAAATCCTTTTTTTTCTTTGCAGCTCCATTTTTATAAGTTACTAAGGGGTTCATGTTTTCTACACTCACCGGCCACTTTATTAGGTACACCTGTCCAACTGCTCGTTAACACTTAATTTCTAATCAGCCAATCACATGGCGGCAACTTAGTGCATTTAGGCATGTAGACATGGTCAAGACAATCTCCTGCAGTTCAAACCGAGCATCAGTATGGGGAAGAAAGGTGATTTGAGTGACTTTGAACGTGGCATGGTTGTTGGTGCCAGAAGGGCTGGTCTGAGTATTTCAGAAACTGCTGATCTACTGGGATTTTCACGCACAACCATCTCTAGGGTTTACAGAGAATGGTCCGAAAAAGAAAAAATATCCAGTGAGCGGCAGTTCTGTGGGCGGAAATGCCTTGTTGATGCCAGAGGTCAGAGGAGAATGGCCAGACTGGTTCGAGCTGATAGAAAGGCAACAGTGACTCAAATAACCACCCGTTACAACCAAGGTAGGCAGAAGAGCATCTCTGAACGCACAGTACGTCGAACTTTGAGGCAGATGGGCTACAGCAGCAGAAGACCACACCGGGTGCCACTCCTTTCAGCTAAGAACAGGAAACTGAGGCTACAATTTGCACAAGCTCATCGAAATTGGACAATAGAAGATTGGAAAAACGTTGCCTGGTCTGATGAGTCTCGATTTCTGCTGTGACATTTGGATGGTAGGGTCAGAATTTGGCGTCAACAACATGAAAGCATGGATCCATCCTGCCTTGTATCAACGGTTCAGGCTGGTGGTGGTGGTGTCATGGTGTGGGGAATATTTTCTTGGCACTCTTTGGGCCCCTTGGTACCAATTGAGCATCGTTGCAACGCCACAGCCTACCTGAGTATTGTTGCTGACCATGTCCATCCCTTTATGACCACAATGTACCCAACTTCTGATGGCTACTTTCAGCAGGATAATGCGCCATGTCATAAAGCTGGAATCATCTCAGACTGGTTTCTTGAACATGACAATGAGTTCACTGTACTCAAATGGCCTCCACAGTCACCAGATCTCAATCCAATAGAGCATCTTTGGGATGTGGTGGAACGGGAGATTCGCATCATGGATGTGCAGCCGACAAATCTGCGGCAACTGTGTGATGCCATCATGTCAATATGGACCAAGCTCTCTGAGGAATGCTTCCAGCACCTTGTTGAATCTATGCCACGAAGAATTGAGGCAGTTCTGAAGGCAAAAGGGGGTCCAACCCGTTACTAGCATGGTGTACCTAATAAAGTGGCCGGTGAGTGTATATTTGACACTTGATACAGCCTGTGGGCGTACCAAGATTGTGCAGCTCACCCGGGGAGATACGCTGTTTAAGCAGAGCGTCCTCACAATGACTCTCTGTGACTTTCCCGCCATGTGGTGGTTCCAGGATGTGGAGAAACCCAAGAAATACAGAGAGCAATTTGGCTTTGAATTCGTATAATGACGATAGGCGGAGCCAAGTTGTCCATAGTATAAACAATCTATGGTTTTCCCCCAAAACTCTGAACAACACATCAGATGAAATTTCTCAGCTTCAGAATGGGCGTACCGTAAATCTGTTGTTGAGGTTGAGAACAACCTTGAAAGCGTACCTTGGAAAGTCACGTTGATAAGACGTTGTTACTTTCTATATTTTGCTTTAGATCAGTCGTCCAGCTTGCACAAAATACTGCTGCACATCTGTTACATGTCTGCTAATCGGGAAAAAAGCACGACAGTATTACACTAGAATCTCTGCATTGACTTCCTGACTAATTTACTTTAAAAATTGTATCAATTGTTTGTCAGATTTCAAATGAATTGGCACCTTCTCATCTGGCTGGGCTCCTGCACTGACACACTTCAGTCAGACATGAGAGCAGCTAACCAGGTGCTATTAGAAAACCCACCTGGAGAAGCCAATCTACCTTTTTCCGACTGAGAGCCATGGCCTCGGACTTGGAGGTGCTGATTCGCATCCCAGCCGCTTCACATTTGGCCGTGAACCGCCCCAGCAAGAGCTGAAGGTCACTGCTCGACAAAACTAGAAGCACCGCATCATCCGCAAAAATCAGCGACGTGATCTTCTGCCTGCCGAACTGGACACGGTTATGAACAGAACCGATGACAAAGAGCAGCCCTGGCGGAGTCCAACCCTTACTGGAAACGAGTCCGACTTACACGGACCACGCTCGTGCTCCTTTGGTAAAGGAACTGGACGGCCTTTAATAAAGAACCCTCCACCCCATACCCCCGAAGCACCCCCCACAGGATTCCCCTAGGGACCCGGTTGTAGGCCTTCTCAAAGTCCACAAAACACATGTGGACTGGTTGGGTAAACTCCCATCTCCCCTCAAGAACCCGAGCGAGGGTGAAGAGTTTTGATATTCAAAACTTAATATTATTAAATAGGTCTTCATGACAACTTTAGCTATCATTTTAACCTTTGATTTTCTTATTCTCACATTTAATCTTGTATGTTATGCACAGTAAATTAATGTGTTTTTGTGGGGTCAGTGTCATTTAACCAGTATTTTACCTCACTGTTGTTGTCTCCTTGACTGAAGAGCATTTTGGTCAATGTAAGTTGTTTTTGATTGTGCTTGATTTGACTTGACTTAACCTAATTGTTTTAATAATTAATGTTTTTATACTCTGAGTCCAGTCAAAATTATGTTATGCTCATTAAAATATAATCAAAGAAAAAAAATGTATGTGACTTCATGTTATGAGTGCACACCTCAACCATTTTTTTGCTTGTATTCTGCTTTATAAAAATTACATTAAAACAAATAACATCTGTTTATTGCATCAAGTGACAACATTTTGACTCTTTTCAGTGCTTTTTAAAAAGTATACAGTATATCTCAGTGGCACCAAAAGGTCCCATGATCTGTGACAAATAAATGAAAACCAGACAAGAACCTACTCAGAGTGCTTGCATTTACGTCTGTTGTGCCCCATCTCCATCCATAACATTAGTCATTACAGTAATTGTCCTTGTCCGAGCATTTTCCCTCTATTGTGAGCAACTCGAAGATGTTGCTGAAAGGCTGTTCTACCTGATGGGCTTTATATCCTGTTTTCACTCTGACAATCACATCTGATTTCTGATTTATTTTCTTGGTACTTGCCTTGAACCTTTCAGCTACAATCTCACTCTCTTTACATCTCTCCATCTTAAGTGTTGCCACCCTGCATGTTCCAGTGGCTAATGGACTTCATACAGCGCAGTGTGCCTTATATTTTGAAGGATGTATGTTTCAATGCACTGTATACAATGTAGAAAAAAACCCCATAAAGAATAAATTCTACTTCCATGGCAATTTTGAGTTCAACCAATCAGTTTCCAATGTGCAGCACTATGAGAGCAGGCGCATGCACATAACCATTTTCAACTGCCTAGATCTTTACCAGGGGCAGGGTTGAAAGGGTTGTTTGTTAATATCTGCAGTTTTTAAGATTCTAAACCTTCTTAATGAACGTGTTAATTCCACCAGCTAGTATGTTCCAAATGAAAATTATATCCAGTTACAACAGCTGTAATATTCATGAAAAGAGAAGAAAAGCAACACAAAGTCCTATAGGGGCAGCCGTGTCCTTGGCGTTTGCTTATTGGCTGATTGTCCTAAAGCTGAATTTCTGTGATGAGACAGTGGGGGTGGGGGTGGTTAGCTCCCTGAGAAGCTGCTGTGCCCTTTGCATCCAATCAACTTTGATGACAGCCAATTAAATAAATTAGTTGTTTACCATGTTGAAACTACAACTTATCCATAATCTACATCTATGATTTCATCAGTCTACAGTGAGATTGCTATGAAATGTGGAACAGAAAATCTTCATCATCCATCCATCTTGAAGGGTCAAGGGGGGCAGCAGTCTAAGCAGGAAAGCTCAGACTTCCCTCTCCCTAGCCACTTCATCCAGCATTTCAAGGCCAGCAGAGAGACACAATCCCACCAGCATGTCCTGGGTCTTCCCTGTGGTCTCCTACCAGTGAGACATGCCCTGGACTCCTCACCAGTGAGGCATTCGAGGCATCCTGATTAGATGCCTAAGCCACCTCATCTGGAATCCCACAGGCCAAAAAGGCCCAGTAGGACTCTTTCTACAGCTTGACGGCATCCCTCGCCACAGGTGACCATCAACAGGTTCAAATATTACCACCACAACAGGTAAGTTGTGCCTTAGATTTGCATAAAATTTGTCAATATCTCAGTTTGTGAATTACATCAATGTGTAGGACCACTGAGCTATACTCTTATCTTCATACATGAAATATTTGACCTTCAATTGGTAACCTTCCTTGTTGTTTTATTTGGAGTGTTGGTTTAAAGTAGTTGTGCTTTTGGTCTCCTTGCTGTGAGAAAATTTGTTTAATTGCCTATACCACAGACAAAGAAGCAATTTACCCTCTAGAAATTGTGTATCAATCAATTTAAATGTCAATAAATTTTTTCTCCTAATTTTTAATCATGATTCTGAATTAGGTGAAGTCAAGAATGTGTTTGTTTCTGATTAGATCATTTTCTTTTAAGCTCACATTAAATCAGTTCACATTGCAGCTGAGTACTAGACTTAGTTTCAAAGTAATTTCTGAGGAAAGAAAATTGAATAAACACTAAATACTTGGCATTCGTGTTATATAGAGTGAAATGTTTTTTAACCTAGAGCCAATTCACTCTATTATGGCTGTATGTTTGTTTTGCCTGTGTTTTTCCCCTTTTGTCTCTCCATAGCTGCCCAGGTGAAATCACTTGAGTGCCAATCAGACTCACCTGGTGCTGAGAGTCTAAAAGCCCAGAGCTGCCTGCAGTCTGGAGAGGCATTTGGTAAGGGAACTGCTGCCCTGCTGCCTCTCATTTGTGTTGTGGGTTCTTTGTGTTTAGTTTGCAATTTTGTTATGTTGTCACAAATAAATCACTTGTTAAACTTTTAAAGGTTTTTTCTTAATTTAATGGGTTAAAAGATGAGGATTGTTGTTAGCCCCATAGGGCCGCCTTTGGGTGGGGTGTAACAACTTCCTTACCAGTTAACCTTGGTGGAAAGTAGAACTGCCAGTTTGGGAAAGAAAAAAAGCTTTTAGTGTTCATGTTCTCAGCAGGCTGATGAGCATGGTGAAGTACAATAAGCTACTCAGATGTGTCATATCACTCCCCCAAAGGCACATTTCACACTTGCAAAGAATTATCAAACATTATCAGGCCACAGCCAAAACCCACTGAAATACTGTTCAGGACAACTGGGTAATGCCGGCTAATGTAGCTTGAAGGGAGATTAACTAAAGCTCAGGGTATCCATGATTTTTAAAGATACCTATGCCCTAGTTATGGTTTTAAATTAAACTCTGGATCAAGATCTATTAGTGCATTGTTCTCTGTTTATCCCTCACCTAATACTTGTATTGTATTCATTAACTCAACTCAACCTTAAATCAACTAGTTATTTATTAATTTTCTTTTCATGATTTCTAACTTACAGATTGCTTTATCTGAAGACTTTTTCAGTCTCAAATCAGCAAGGTTATTATTTTCATTATCATCATAATGTTGATTTTAACAGAATGAGCTGCTTTGGAAATTATTTTAACCATTCATCAGCAACCTGGTTTGCAATCTCAACCATCTGTTTAGTAACTATTTTAAAAGTGTGTGCCACATAACTTTTAAATTAGTTGTATCTTTTATTGCATATCAAAATCCAAATACATTGTGAATTTAAATGGAAAGTCATAATTTTTGCCATTTAATCATAAATATATTTGTACTTTCAGTTTATATCTGAACTGGTAGTTAAAATCCAAACCTAAATGTGCTCATCTGGTGCAGACTGCCATAGAGTGGTAGGGAGGACTGAAAACTCTTCCCATGTATGAACAGTCTGTTCTCAGGCAAGCACAGTGAGCTTTATCCTTTACCTTGAGTATGAACTTCTACCATCTGGTAGGCGATACAGAGTCCCCAAATGTAGACTGAACCGTTTTAAAAACTCATTCATGCCCACCTCAATTAGGTATTTAAATTAATGTTTCCTAAAATATAGCCAGATTGTGCAACAATGTCATGGTGTTATCTTGTTATCTCATCATTTCCTTTTTGATCTTGTTTGTCTTGTCTCACCTTACTGTATCTTGTTCTTTGTCATTGTTGTCTATTGTCGGTGTGTTTCTTTTGACCATAGAATAGAATATTCCTTTATTGATCCCCCATGGGGGAAATTTTTTTGCCACAGCAGCATCACAGAAGTCGAAGTAGTATGTAGCATGTCCGAATTGGCCACCGGAGCGAGTAGCTTGCTACTTCAGATACTACTCCAGATTCTAGACACGCCCACATTGTAGTATGGTCGTGGTGCAACCTACGGGCATGCTACCGACCCAAAATGCACCGCGGGCTTCTTCTTTGTCCTCTTAAAAGTTGTAGAAGCGCATGTGATGCTAGCGCCACCAGCAGTTGCCTATTTAGATGCATCGCGAATGCTGGCTGGCCACAGCAGCGCGCACCATGTCTGAGCAGCAGCAGCAGCAGCAGCAGGCAGGACCGCAGCAGTACAGATGTAAGTTTCATGTAACTTCACACACTGTCCTAAAAAATGTGTGGTTGTATCTCTTTGTCATGTCATGGTGTCATATTTGCCCAAGTAATCATTTTATGAGCAAATATGTGGCGACATCATGGAGGTAAAGCTCACTTTTTCCATCATTAAACTGCACAGCTGCAGTAATCAGGCAGATCTCATTGAACAAACATTCACCACGTGAGTGAATGAAGGCTAAAAGTAATGGAAAAGCTACTTTGTGAATTTCTAAAGCAGGGCAGGAATATAATACAGCAGCATCCATCACTTGCACAATTACCATTCAAAGAGTCAAAAACTGTAACATGACTTGGAGGGGACAGAGAGCAGACCCAAACATTCATCAGCTTTCTGTCTTCTACCACTTTTAGCCAAGGTTTGTTCATTCCAGTAGCATGTGTATTTCTCAGGGACGGACAAGCAGACTGAAATACGGCCAGGAAGGCATTTGAGTAAGTCAAGCCATTCATATGTTTCATGATTCTTCATACAATACGTGTGTCTAATTGTTTCCTCACAATACACTGTGTTTGGCCTTCAGGAGGTTCTTGCAGGACAGCCCCAGCCTCCTGCCGCACATCACAGCTGAGAGTGCGGTAAAAAAAAGGGACAACCTGAAAGACAAATATCGAGTATGTTGGGCCAACTTCTGCCATCAACAGTCAATCCTCCTGTTAATTATGAAGGTTAATCATGATACTCTCATGTCCCACAGAGACTGAAGGTTCCCAAGACAGGCGTCAGCACCGAGGGTGGAGAGGATACAGCAGCATCCTGGCCATGGTTCGAGCTGAAGGATGAGGCTTTAGCAGAGCGGCCCAACATCACGCCACCATGCCTCATCGCATCAGCTGGCCAGGATGCTGGTGTATCCTCATCACTCTCAGCCACGGTGATGCCTGCAGAAACACCCTGCAGCTCCCCATCAACCTCCAGCTCCACCACATGGCCCTCCAGCTCCACCACATGGCCCTCCGCGCCCACAGAGGCTTCCGCCTCCACCGCTGCTCCACGCTCCACCTCACCACCCGCCAACCCTCGGAGCCAGGGCAGCTCTCCACCGAGGAGGGGGAGGAGGAGGAGGAGGCCAGATTGGAGGAGCAGGAGAGGGAGGCTGAAGCCAGGGAGAAGAGGAGGTGGAGGGAGTGGATGGACAGAGAGGAGACAGGGAAAGGGAAGAAAGAAGAGAGAGGGAAAGACAGGAGAGGGAGGACAGAAGGGACAGGGAGGCTCGGGAGAGGGAGAAGCGCTTTTTAAACATTTTGGACCTGCTGGCCAGGAGGCAGTAGGAGTTTTATGTTTGAGGATTTCAGTTTGTGTATGTTTAATTTAGGCGATTGCTTTATGTTTGAGTAGGGGGGCCAACATTTTAAATGTTACGGTTTTTTGTTTCTTAAATGCCTCTGTTTGTGTTATGGCACTATGACTGTGTGTGTGTGTGTGTGTCTGCGAAGCACTGTCGAACCTTGTTGGGAAATGGCTACAGGATCTTGAGTGCATCTCCACTTGGAGTTTTCCTGAAGATGATTTGCCTCTCATCTAAGAAGCGTCTTCAGTTCTAAATGCTGGTGGGGACAGGAGAGTAGTTAACCTCTGTGAGTCATAATAACTAAAGAAAGGAGTTTGAAGCCTACTGGCTCCAAGCCCTGGGAGGGTCGTCAACATTTGTTGGTGTGTTGTTAGTGACTCAGGTGAGTCAACAATCAGTGAAACTAGTCAGGGTGATATATGCTGCTAGGAAACGTGCCACACACAGCAGCATTCTATGGCAAAACTTCTCTGGAATAAAATGGTTTGGTCCAAGCAATGTGATGTGTCAATTGTATCTCTGTGTTATAAAGGTTGGTGGAGGTGATTAGCAGATCTGACCTAAGCAGATGGACTTCTCTCAGTGTATTTCATGTTTCAGGTCATCAAGAATCACACCAGGGTCAGGAGCATTTTTCCCCAAAAAATATTTAATCATACAAAACAGAAATGAATCATACAGAACTGAAACACAACATAAGTAATTGCCCTATTTGAGGCCGCACATTTAAAAAGAAAAAAATATACCAAAAGACGGTGTCAACAGCACCGTGCCCAGCATTCTGCAGTTTTTGGATGACATAGTTAACCTGCACTCCAACCTTCGCCTCTAACATCACTCTTTTGCTGCTCTCACTGCTGCCATTGACAACAAAGTGGACCTGAGACTGGCGAAAGGACAGAGCGGTAGCAGCAACAACAAAAACAAAACAACAATCAACAATAATCGTGGTCCTGGAGGACAGCAGCCGCAACCTCTGGGGCAGACACTGCTGCAGCCAGTCGGTCCCGCAGGTTTTCCCCTGATGCTGCATCAGAACAGGGAGGCAGTCCATCTTCCTCAGGGGGAGGCTCGGCCTCAAAGAGGTCACCGTTGTCCATGCAGATGTTGTGGAGGATGGCACAACAGGTGACCACCTCTGATGCAAAGGCTGGCTTCACCTCAAGGGCCCTGAGGAAGATGGACCGCCAACGAGCCTTCATCATTCCGAAGGCCCGCTCGATAATATTCCATGCCTTTCCGTGAATGGTGTTGAACCGGGCCTGCACGGGGTTGGCCACAGGTTCCCGGTAAGGCGTCAGGAGGCAGATGGGGGCACCCAAACAGGGGTAGCCTCCATCCCCCAGGATGCACCAGCCCTCCGGTGGGTACAGCTGCCTGTAGTAGACCGGGCTGTTCCGCAGTACACGGGCATCGTGAACGGAGCCAGGGAAGCCCACAAACAAATCAAGAAACCTCCCCTGGTGGTCACAGATGGCCTGGAGCTGGATTGAGTGAAACAGCTTACGGTTGAGGAAGTCCAGCTGATGTGCTGCAGGTGGTTTGATGCGGACGTGGCAGCCATCAATTGCCCCGACCACGGTCCGCAGAGCTGGACTTCCCCCGAGGCGGCTGAAGCCAGCAGCGATGTCCTCCAGCTGGTCAGGGTTGGGGAGGCGGATGGTGCGGCCCAGGATGCCCATGACAGCCTTGGTCACCCTGTGCGCAATATCGTGCACAGTGGACTTGGGGATGTCGCAGGCTGCAGCCACCACCCTGTAGGACGCTGCATGGGCCAGCCAAAAAACAAACAGCAGCACCTCTATGTCCTTTGGCCAGCCTCAGGTCACGCTGAGGTCGATGGCAGCAGTAAGGGCAGCAAGCGAGCGACAAGAGAGGCGAAGGTTGGGGCGCAGGTCAATGATGGGCACGGTGCTGTTGAGCAGAGTGTATGGCCCGCTTGGGCCATGCTGAAAAATCAAAGAATGTCATGGTAGAACAGAGTTGCTTTTGCGGTGTCTGGACAAACAGGTGCAGGTGCCTTCTGGTGATGATTCGCAATAAGTCACGGGTGCGCACCAATCATTGTACAGTACTCGCTGCAGTACTACAGCCAGGCCAGCAGATGGGGGGGGCTTCCGTTATCACTGTCTGGATGGGCGCAGTACCTACTCTCTGCCTGCAGGGGTCGTCTTTCCCCACCGCTCGTCTAGTGTGTCCGAATTGGGCCAATGTGTTTAGTATGTAGGAGTAGGATATAGCAGTAGTATGTAGCAGTATTATGTAGTATGTGAGCGGGCAATTCAGACACAGCACAGGTCTCTGTTAGGTCTAGTACTTAATGTCATCAGTTGGCAGCTTTATCTGTGCTGCTCTTGGAGTCCAAGAAAAGTTTCCTCTAAGGGGACCATCAAGTGTATTGATCGTATCATAACAATCCCTCCATCATCGTATTTTTGAAATTTTGAAATTTAATGCTAACTTCTATCTCACATAAGCAATCCAATGATCCATCTAGACCTCTGGGCCTTGAAGTATAAAAACACTTGGCTGGTAGAGATTGCAGAGTAGGTTTTTATATTGTGGGTCCCATTTGGTTGACCTTTTTTGGTACCTCACTCTTTCTTCATCTTGCATTCAACACACAAAAGACTAAAACTAAGACCTTCACAGGCTGGCTTAGACAGAAGCAAGCAGATTAAACTTCAGGTGACAGCTGAGCAGAGGTTTATATAACTGGCTTGTACAAAGAACTATAGGACAACTTTATGGATCTGTAATCCTGAGAAGTACAGTAACGACCCATGATCTGCTTTCTCAACCGCTCTTGGGAGTAGACTAAGGTTTGTGTTTAAAGAAGAGGGGATTTTGGCCAGGAAGACTGGTGGAAATAGATCCCTAAATACTGTGACTAGAATCTAGTCGTCCTATGCTGCAGCCGCTATCTTAAAGGCAGAATCCTCAGAGCCAGTAGTATGTGAGAGTGCAGAAAGCCAGTGCTCAATGAGCAATTTATATGTTCTCAACAAAGCTTCTTCCTCAGGCCCTGAAGGCAGGACTTAATTGTTAGACATGATATCTTCACTCCCCCTCTTCTCTTTCTTTGACTGTTTTCTACTCCCTCCTCCCACCCACCCTCCCTCTAGCTATTAGGAATTGGATTTGGAGCAGAACGATCCATAGCCCCTTTCCTCCTCTTTTCCTCTCTCTCTGCTTCCACACCTCCTCTGTAGGTTTTCTCATCAAAGCCCAGTCTTAATCTGTCTATTTTTACCTGAAGGAATGAAAGAGGGGATGAGGTAATGCTTTTCCTGTCCATCAGGTGGGCAGCAGTGCGTCTGTTTCCTAGCCTGTTTTATCAAGGGAGCTAGCACCACCATGTGGAGTCAGTGAATATGAACTACAGTGAGAGCAATTCCAGACATGAATAGCCTGTACTGATGCTCTTCACATGACGTAAAAAAAAGACATTTAGTAATAAAACAAAAACAGGTTCTTTGATTTGATTTATAAAAGGGCTGAACATATTAAAGGTACTATAAAAAAGTCATGTTACCCAAGGCTGAATGAGTTAATACAAAGCCCTACCTAGAAGACAAAAACATGAGTGACAATTCAAGAAATCAGGAAAAAGTTTATTTGTAAAATAAAAGCAATGACATACTTAAAACCCAATTGTCTCAAAATTAAAAACTTCACAGAATCATTGTAGTCACAATATCATTCACATATCTGTCGGATTAAAAGACAGTATTTCCTACCTTTTAACATAGGCGCTGTTGACAGAGGAGGACCAGTGGCCAGGTCTGAAACCCGAGGACCCGGAGGAGCTATCCAGGAGGAAGGAGTGGTGGACGGCCCCACTGAGGACCCCTACACCCCCTCCATCCACCATCCCTCCATCCACCCGGCTCATCTCTGCTGCTCCTGACACCAAGTGGAAGAGGAATCTAAAAGCGCTCCTAAAACTAAGGTGCAAGGGGTCCAAGGTGACTCCCAAGAGTACTGCTGGACGGATGGGAAACAACCGTCCAAACAAGAGTCCTTTTGGGGGTCACGCTGGGCCGTAGTTTAATTAAGCTATTAAGATAATTAAGATAACTTTAGTTGTTTGTTAAATTATATAAGTTAAGGTAGAATAAGTTTCTTAGTTATGATAAGTTTAGTTATAGCAAGTTAAGATGTTTAGTTTTGATAAGTTAAGTTAGAATAAGTTAAGTTTTAGTTAAGATCAGTTATAGTAAATTAAGTTGTTTAGTTGTGATAAGTTAAGTTAAAGTAAGTTAAGTTTTAGTTAAGATAAGTTAGAATAAGTTTGGCTGTTTAGTTAAGAAAAGTTTTGAATACACTGACTGTTCACTGACTGTGCTAACCACCTGCTCTTTTCCAGCTCCAACTTCTCCCCTAAATATGGCTGAAGCAGAAATTTTAGAAATTGCGTTGTTTTGTAATGTGGCATTAGTTAGCCTCCAGGGGTCTGTTTCACGTAGGTGGTTCAACAAACTCTGAGTCAAATCCTTAACTCTGAGTTGATCTACTCTGAGTTAGGAAACTCTGAGTTTCCGGTTTCACTATGTTACGGGTCCCGGGCATTACCGAGCACCACGCAACAATGAAGATTGTTTCTGTAAAAAAAAAGTAAAGGTGTACTGAAATGAGGCTGTATGAACTCCTTGTGTCTCCTCCATTCACTGAACTCAGATTTATTCACAATAGTTGACAATAACCATCTCAAATCAACCAATCAATCGACCACACAGTCAGACAGTAAACAACAATAATAAAATATTTCCCGTTCTGAATGAATATCTCTGGATCTGTCCTTTGTTAGGTTTTTCCTATGTGTGTATGTGTGGTGTAGGTATGTGTGTGTATGGATGTATGTGTTTGTGTGTGTTTGTGTGTGTGTGTGTGTGTGTGTGTGTGTGTATATGTATGTGGTGATGTGCAAGCCCCCAATAAGCAGCTGAGATATCAGACGTGGTTCTGGTTCCTTACTTGTATCGACGGGTCCCGATGCATGAGCCCAGTGTTGCTGCTGACACGTCTTCTGCGAGACCAAAGTCAACCACTTTGACTCTGTAGGGCTGATGTTGATGATCCACCAGCATGACGTTGTCCAGCTTAAGGTCTGCGTGGATCATACCGATGGTCCTTAAATGATCCAGAGCATTGGCGACCTAAGAAGTCATAAAGGTCATTAACTAAACAACAAAGCTCAGGATGTTACGTGAACATCAGTATTTGTTCTTGTTTAAAATCAGAAATAAATTCATTTGCTCATACCTGCTGGATGATCGGTCTGTTCTCGCTCAGAAGGAGAGGTTCCGAGTTCCTCTCCTCCATAAAATCAGCGAGGCTTTTGTCCAAGTGCTCTAACACTATACAAAAATGTCCTCTGTCAGTGAAGGCTTTGTGAAATTGGACAATGTTGGACTTGTCCGAGTCGAGCACTGACAGTTTTAAGAGGGCATTCACCTGAGGACACATGACAGATGACAGACAGGTTTTAGTTTGGATTTACACACGTTAAAGAGCAGTGATCAAATACTGTGGATAGAAAACAATCTGCCTAAGTTTTTAGTAAGCACGGCTAGTTTGCGCTTCTCACCTCTTTCCATGCTGCGTCGTCCAAACGGTCCTTGTACTTCATGGTCTTGATGGCAACAGTTGTGTTGTCGCACATGTTGGTGCACTTTGCGACTGTGCCGAAAGAGCCCTGTCCGAGGATGGACTGCACCGTGTAGGTGGTGGATCTTGAAAAGATCTCTGAACCAGTGGCTAACTGGAAACCAGACATCTTCAAATGATAACTCTGGACTTGGTCTTCAAAAATATTCAGATAAATCCGCAAAAAACAAAGTTAATTTGATGCTGTAGATTATTCTGAATCAAAAGCTCTCTCTGTGTATCTTCTCAATAAACCAAACTTGTTCCTTGTCTCTTCGCTGTCTGTGGTTTCTGATCTCTGCTCAGGTAAGAGGGTTTAAATACATACACGTGACATTCTCAATTTTGATAGTTTGAAAAATCACATTGATATTTGAGGACACAAGTTTCCAAGTAACTAATGTTTTCTTTTGAAATTGTTTTTGTTTTTGTTTATTTTTAAATATATCACATTTTTTACTGTATCTGAAGCACTTCTTACTTCTTTTTCCATTTTATACTCTTTACTACTGACATAAACAATGATGGATAGTACCATTTCATTTTTAAACCTCTAAACTCACTGTATGTGAACCTCTGCTTAAGACAAGGAAAGAAACAGAGTTAATAGTCAGGTAGGTGTCCATCTAACAAACATCTCTTCCACTTAAAGGCCTCAAATTCAGCCATGAAAGCTCCTGTGAGGAACATTGAACGCTTATTTTTTTTTAACCCCATAAACATGACAGCATATCTCTGTCCATTTTGCCCTGTACACATTGAAACAGTGGGAAACCTTTTTTGTTTTACAGTCCCCTAATTCTTGTGTATTTACCTGGTGGTAACTTGGTTAGTCAAAACACATTACTACAACACCAATGTCATGACAGTGACTTTTCTGTCCCAGTATGGCTGTTCTGTTTTTAAGGCTGGAGACAGAAAGTGATGTGCAAAAATTAAATTCCTGTAATTCTTTGACCATTAGCACTATTAACAGACCAACATTAGTGAAATATAGTGGCATTGTTTTATCAATAAATAATATTTAAGTGTTGTCAATAATAATATTATTACTGTTTCTGAGAATTTTGGAATGTTTTTGATGTATTTTAACTGTATTTACACCAATTGTCATTTTTGTTTTTTTGCTTATGTCCCCTTTTTCTCGCCATAGTTT
This sequence comes from Xyrichtys novacula, assembly GCA_962446985.1. NCBI lineage: Eukaryota > Metazoa > Chordata > Actinopteri > Labriformes > Labridae > Xyrichtys > Xyrichtys novacula. Next base: position 25,677,638 of record OY660884.1, on the reverse strand, counting down.
TTTGTTTTCATTAATTTTCCTGTTAGTAATTTTGCAAATATTGGAAAAAAAATGCTGAGGAGGTCAACCAGGGATGGGAAAGTCCCATCAACATTTAAAAGGGTTCCCTTAAAAACTCTGGCGTAAAACCAGTAGAACAAAAAAAAAGTTCACAAATACAAACACCATGATCATTTGTCAAGTAGGAAGGATCCCTTATTCTGGTATTGATTTTAGTACAGTTGTACTCATGTGCAATGACAATGCACAATCCTCCGTTTTGGGCCATGTCTCTTTAATGAAATGAGCTGCACCTAAGCCACGTCCACTTTACACCCATCTCTCTGTCATGATCAACTACATTAGGCAGACAATGACTCTAACTAACACATTCCTCTGATACAGTTTCACGTTAACACCTCTGTGGATTCTGAGACGATTGCCAAACAGAAAAAGAGGAACGCAATCATTTTATTTTGACTAACGATCAAAAGAGGCTCCATGAACCAAATATTTTGTGTTTGTATGCCAATGTTACAGCAACCGAGTCACTTTCTTTAAAGATCGGTAAAACAGTCATTTGGGTTTTTGCAGCTTAAAATATTATCTATATTTTTCACATTTAAAGCAGTTTCAGAGTACGCTCTTGGTCTCTTACAGTTTTTCTCAATGGCTTTGGTGCATTTATCACATCAGTAATAACATTGGCACAGCAGTTAGAGCTTTCTCAGAAAAATTAATACAAACTGCAAAACCTAGTTGATAACCTGCAAAAGTGCATCACTTGCTCAAAATGAATAGTTGATTCTTCAAAAGCAAGAATTCATGTCGATGAAACTGTCTGTGTCATTAAAATTATTAGTCCAAACATCATTGTTCATGAACATGACAATCAAATGGCTTTGTCATGTTTTTATTATGACAGTTTACACTTTCTGTTTTCCAATGCAAAAAAGTCAGATCTTGGTGACACTACCTGAAAATGCTCAAGACAGCACTATACACTACCTGTACAGCCATTTGAAAACTGCAGTAAAGTTACACATTACTGTATTTAGTGAGGTAACTGAGTACAAGACACGTGTGTTTCACATATTTACTGCATATGCTCTATGCTATTTAAAAAAAATAAATAAATCACAGTCACTTATTTAGAACAAACATAAGATTCACAGTGGTTCTCCCTACATGTGGTTTTACCCGTCGACCAGCCTTAGCCATAATGAGGCTGTGATTGACAACATGGTCCACAAGTGTAGCCCTAATTTCATCAGGGATTTGCCTATATACTTCACCTCTTCTTCCTCTGCCCCGGCTTTGTCCCCTTCCCCTTCCTCCACCCATTCTCACCCTTCCTCCACGACACTGACCTTCCATTTTTGTGTCACAGAATTGTAAAAATGGTACACACTCTGTCCTGCTGGTTTAGATATGTTTGCCAAGTGAGGGTTCATGAGACTCAGCTCTGAGTGACTGTGGACAAGTGGCTTGTCATCGGTTACAACTGATGCTTCACGCAACTCCTCATGAGTGAAAGCTGAGGTTAACCTGAACGCAATTGGTCAATTTAGGAGACATTTTCAGGAAAAAAACATGATAAAGGTATGTATGAAATCAGCTTGACAGATTTTGAGAACTAGTTCAACAATTTTGTATGTAACAACTTAAGCAATGAAATGAGGACTATTACTTTGATAGGAAATGACTATTCATCATTCGTAAGTATAGTTCATTTTGACTGACATGACAGAAGCAAATGATAATAATATAAAACTGCAGAAAATTGTTTCAAAGTAACTGATACCTGTCCAAGAGCATTTGCAATTTGTTCAGAGGAATGAGAAACTGCTATGATGATGTATACAAATGACACAGTGTTGTGGAGGTTGAACTAATAGTTATAGAACTTTCATTCTGATCTGAAAAATGAACCAAAGCGACTGAGAAAAACTGTAATGTGTCTCCTCTGGTTCATTGTTTTAGTGAATTTTTAATGAGTTTCTTTTTGCTGTAGGGCTTTTGTCTTTTTGCTCTTTCATTTATCTTAATTGTTGAAGCACTTTGTAAACCCCTTATTATGATCATTATTATTGTTGTATGAAAAGTGCAGTTTTTAAATAAAGCCAGTTTGATTATGTAGTCTCTGCCTCCTGTGGTCAAATTACATTTCAAAATATCAACAAGAAACTTTTTTTTTTTATCAGACAGACCCCCCCAAAAAAATACATAAATACACAAAATCACACCACTACAGTTGACTGTAATTTAAACTTTATTTATCCTTCTGCAATACATAGTCACTGAGCAAACATGTTTAATGACAAAGAGGTAGGATGCTAAAGAAGCTTTTCAAATGTTAATGTTGATATTTTAACCAGCGGTGAGGATGCATGTTAGAGATAAAATCATGTAACAGATCATAAATGTGCTGTTCTATCAATCCCATTGAGTGCAAACATTCTGCTAAAGCCAAAATCAAAATTTGTATGAAGATTTTGTATGGTATCATAATTATTTACAGCATGGAAACATAAATTATACAAAATCACAATCTCTGTATGATTCATGATCGAATATGAAAAATAGAGTTCCTTTAACAGGATACTTCAAGTGAAATATTGCTCAAAACATTCATCTCCATTCCTCCACATTAGGGAGAATTCAGCAGTGATTAGCGAGTGAAATATGCAAAGCAACAAAATGCCAAATACTATTAATGAGAAATTTTTCTCAGCAGGAAAGACACAGCAGAATATAACGGTGCATTCAGGGAATGTTAGGAAATTAGAGCTTCTATTTGCATGAACACCAAAACACTGCTAATAATATACTTTAATATATAAGTTTTAAAAAACAAAAGGAAAACAACCTGACAGGATCTGAGCTTTAGTAGTTTTCTGATCAATCATGGCTGTAGTGTTTCTAACACAAGTCACACAGTAAGTAATCAATAAATCAGAGATATGGTGTAGCAGAATTAAGTGGTATAACTTGAAAAATGCTGGTAGTGAGAGTGGTTTTGACTTACTGAAAACTGAGGGAAAATAGAAAACTTTCTGGTGAGGTGAGTTGGTGTGTTCACAGCTCTGAAAAAAGGTGAAGCTTATTTTCCTTTCAATGAAACAGTGCAAAAGCACTTCTCAAGGATGGACTGCAGGGCAAGTCCAATGACTGGAGGAGCTGCTTAGAAATTGCTTGTTTTTGCTGGTGAGACTGAGCTTTAAATGAGATTCCCGGTAATTGGAAATCTGCAGCTTGATTTGCATATTTATGAAGTTTAAATGGTAAAAAAGAAAGAAAAAAAAAAGCACAGTAACTCCTGGGTACTATCACTGTTTTTGTCAATGGAGTCTGCTGGCTCTGAACAGAGGGAAAACTTCTCCTTGGTTAAGATAAAGGTCTGTTACCTCTGTAGGAATATAGAAATACAGTTGAAAGATACTGTAATAAACCAATAATTATGTCAAAGCAATAGCTGAATTGTGGAATATTATTTGCACATAAAAGCAAAATTTCCACGTGTCATTAAAAGATGTAACTTCATCACAATGACAGAGACAAAAACAGTTGTAACACAAACTATAAACCCCCAAACAAACACTACGGTAGATAAAGCAGCTGAACTGATAAAAAGAACAAAACACTAAAAATAACTTAAGCTTATCTAACTCTCAAACACTACAGTCTTGAAACACTCTGATGATATTATTATTATTATTAACATTGCTGCTGGTCCTTCGGAGTCTCACAAGTGGTACATGAGGCTTGAGAGGACCACGCACAGTGACTGACAGAGCTAACCGACCTGTAACAGCCAGAATGATCTTCATCAGAAGAAACACATCCTCAAAGAGACATCAAAAACAAATGCAAGGATAGAAACGTGCTGCAAAGACAACTTGAACTTGCTTTTGAACTGTGGGCTGATAGGAGAAGTTTGATTCCTTCGTTTCCTGCTGCCCTCAGTCTGTCTTAAATGGCCTTGTGTTTATATATGCTTCTCATCCCTCAGTTTAAACCACAGTTTCCAAAAAGGACCTCAATTTTAGTTCTTCAGTTTATCTTTTACTTGTTTCTGGATCCCGTTTCTATGTGGCCTCGTCTTTCAATGGTTCAGTTTTAACCTCATTGTGGATGCAGTGATGATCTGTGTTCACAATGGTGTGTTTTCTGTGTTTCCATGTTTTTATAATTGCCTTGTTCATGTATTTGCAGCACATTTGTTTTTGATGTTTCCATTGTGACACTTGTTTAGGGCTTTTGCACATCTCTTTTGATTGCTTATTTTTGCACTTGTAGGTCGGTCAGCCTGGTCAGCCTCTGTAACTCAGTATTACGAATGAATGTGCTTATCAAAGAGACCTATAAAGTGCATAAGGGTTAAGAAGGTAGTCAAATGTACTGATCAAGTCTTATTCCTGCTGATTAGTTTGAATCATGAATGATGGCTCATCACAAAAGAGTCTATAGATGTCAGTGTAGGCACTGCAAACTAGATTATGATGCCACTTGAAATGTTAAACACTAAATCATATAACCTAAAGTTCCATCATGGTAAGTAGGCAGTCATGGTGGCTTTTTAACTATCTTTAAGTTTCTTTATTGCAACAAGTTTGGGAATGTTGTTGAAAAATGAAGATACATTTCTTTTGAAAAGGTTCGAGTATTAAGTATCTCATCAGAGCTCTTTTTTGTAGATTATGTGCCAGACACAGTCAGCAAATGTGTACTATCTGTTTTATACATATTTTAAACAGCATACCATCTCTTTTAAATTCAGGGGTAGTTAGTATCCAAAGTATCAAACTTTGAAATACCATCTCAAGTAAAACCCCAGAATCATTTAACGGAGACTTATTAGCTTTAAAAGTTAACACTGAATGTCGGGAATAAATCAAAACTTACATTTTTGAGTTTGGCAGGGTTTGTTTCCAGGTGTTGGTGCCATAACTAAAATAACGTTTCTGCAGTTACTCTAAAAGTCAGCAATTTATTGCAACTCTGAATGAACTGCACATGTTTCTTAGTTTTGAATTTTTCTAGTAACGGAGTAAAAATGGTGGTTTTGTGAGAGCAGATACTGCAGGTGGAGTGATACATGTGAAGGCTAACTTCAGGTTTACTCAGCAGGTGATCGTAGCTCTGAGGGAGGTGGTGTTTCCTCCACAGTCCACGTACTGATACATCTCCTGAGAAACCTGCTCCGCATGACCGAAGTACGTAGTGGTGACAGTGACCCTGCAGGGAGAGAGGACAGACAAATTGAAGATGTAAAATCATGTGAATCTGCAGCAGTTTTTTCAACATATTTCAGTGAAAGTTTGTGAAGTTTGGAGCCTATTTAATAAATACAGCACATTTGATATCCACTGTGAACAGCTCTACTCAATGAGCCATAATTAGATGAAACTTAGCATCATACTGGCCTAAATATAGTTTTGTTTTTAATTTAATTATTTTTTAAATGCTGAAACTATTTTAATTCACAAAAAACATCAAAACAAACAACAAATCAAACTGACAGATTTAAAAGAAAGTGACCAAATTTGTAGATAGACCCTGCACTGTATCTGTATTTTAACACAAACAGAATAAGCTGCGATTTAAAGACCCTATAAGTCATGGGGGAACTAAAAAAAACAATGAAACTGGATTTTTTGCATTGACTTTCTGACTTAAAACTCTGAGATTAGCTCAGTAAGTCTAAGTCTAAAATCAGATTTCTGACTTTAAACTCAGGAGTTCTGGGAAAATTCCTGGATAAACACATGACTTGACCAAACTTACTGCATCATGACGACTATGTTGTGGACTTTGATGGTTTCCAGAGTGCAGTAGTCACTGAAAATTAAAACAAGCACAAGTGAAATACATGCTTTAATGCTTGAAATATCTCTTAGTCCTTTTGAATGGATTTTGTAGGTTTTGTTCGACGTCAATATCAATAAAAATGAGCAAAATCAGGATTTTTGCCATAGCTTAGCATCTCTTGCGTCAAATTATGTTGACAGTCATGTCGAATGAGGAGAGGTTGTCAATAAAAAGCAAGAGGAAGCACCTCACCTGTTAACTTCACACTTTGTACTGACAATAAAAAAACAGCTACTGATGTTACTCACTACATGTAGCTCATCTCATCTGCGATAATGGTTGGGACCATATAATCAATCTGAAAACAGAAATGGAGACATCAGCTCAGAGTCAAAGTTTAACAGAAGGTCTGTGCCGGCCTGTGGGTCAGTACCTGTTTCATATCCAGAGGACCGATGGCAGTGGTGTTAGTGATGCGAGATTTTCCAATCACAGTCTTCGCAAACTGGACCTGAGCTGTGACGTTGGCCACCTCCACTGAGTAATAGTTGTTGTTGGTGATGTTAAGAGTGTTCTGGAGGACAAGCAGGCATTTAAATGGTGAAACAGCCAAGTGGGTACTCAATTTAACCCACTGATGATCAAGTCATCTGTTAGACAGTTCCTCTGTCATTGATGGAGGAAAGGAGTCAAACAGCACAAAGATGCCACTTGCTAAAGAGTGCTGTGCTCCTCCTGCTGGAGAACTGCAAGAACTACAAACATCAGAGGGTTTTTTTGCATTTACAGAGCACACCAATACAACACCAGCATCTGTATTTAAGGGTGTGTCATTGAAAACGCCCGGTATAGATTTACCATTTTTTGAAAAACGGAAGCAGTTTTCAACCACACACCAACCTTTCAGCAACTCTTTAGTTAGAAAATACTTGCCCTGAAGAGGGCAGCAGAGACATTACTTACTATAATGTAATGTACTATAAAGCAGTAAAATACAAAGACATTGAAAAAATTAAATCCAGTTTTCTTTATTTTTGTTCATTGTGTATATTGTCTTTTTAAAATTTGATTTCAATTTTTTTTATTTCAATTTTGCGATTATTCTGTTTTTTACTTCCAGCTTTTCAGTTTTTAATATTATATATATATATATATATATATATATATATATATATATGTATGTACACACATACATACATACATATATGTAATATTTATTAATAAAAACATTTGTCCTTAAATTTATTTTATTATATTTATTTTTTTGCTTTTTTAAATTCTGTATTTAGTATTAGTAATAATTTTATTGTAGTTATCTATCTATTTCCCTTTTTCTCTCTTTTCATGAATGAAATTTTTTATTGCTGACACACAATTTCACGCATTTTTGTTTCACCAAAAAAAAAAAGAAAAAAAAAAATGAAAACCACACATGAGCTCTATCTGTCCTACAACATTCAGGGCCTTTTAAAACTCATTGTTATGAAATTATTGTGCAACTGTCTCAAAATCTCACCGTGATGTTGAGATAGACGCTGTGTTTAGCTTGATCATAGCTGACAAAAACAGACTTCACCCCAGCGTAGGAAACATCAATGGTGCGAGGGAAGAGGAAGAAGACGGCAAGGCTGGAGAGCAACAAGCAGAGAACCACTGAGGCCGATACGTACAACTTCCTGAAAAGGAAAACACACACACACACAAAATTAGTGTGCAAGTCTTCCAACACACCAGGTTCACTACAAATCCAAAGACAGGACTCTAAACCTCAACTTGATATAAAAAAAATGAATCAAATTTAGAAATTCATAAATACACTGAACAAAGATATTAATGCAACACTTTTTACTGTGGCCAGTCTAAGGCACACCTGTGCAATAATCATGCAGTCTAATCAGCACCTTGATATGCCACAGCTGTGAGGTGAATGAATTATCTCAGCAAAGGAAAAATGTTCACTAACACAGATTTAGACAAACTTGTGAACAATATTTGAGAGAAATAGGTCTTTGGTGTACACAGAAAAAATATTCGATCTTTGAGTTCAGCTCATGAAAAATGGGAGCAAAAACAAAAGTGTTGTGTTGAATTTTTTTTCAGTGTTCTAACACATAATCAAATGATCAGTCAACCGGTTATAATTGTGCATATTGGAAAACTGGCTCAAACAGAGCAGGAGTTTGCTGGACTTTGTCACTCTGTTTACAGAAAATCTGTCAGATTGAACTCGTTTTCAGACAAATGAAAGCTTTCCCTCTGAATTCCTCTGCAGGAACACAGAAGGTGTTGATTGTTGCTTTTTAGTCTTTATTTTACCTGAACATTCGAAAAACAATATTTGAATCTTTGACCAGGAGGTTTAGGCTAAGTGGATTTATTTCACAATCAACTACTTTAGAGAAAAATCTGCAAAAACTCTCATTAATGCAGATTAAATTCATCGGATAACAGAGTTTTAAGACACTGTTACTACATGACAATTGAGAAACACCTAGAAGTGAGTTGAACTGACACAGCGCTCCAGAAATGTTTACTTCTAAAGCTTTGTGTCACTTCAAACGCAGCTGCTCTATTCACAGTGACACAAAGAGCAGTACTCACGTCCTCCTTGGCCGCAGCCTCTGATCGCTGTATGGAATCAATGCCACGAGTTGATTTTCTTGTCCTGAAAAACAAACAATCAGTGAGTCACAGTCAGCTGTTTGGGAAACTTAGTCTTTGTGTTTTCTTGCAACATGCCCTCAGTTTAGAGAAGTATTAAAACTAGACATTACAAAATCATGAGGTTTTAAAAGTCAGACATCTAAAGACTCACTCATCCTGACTGTGAACACAGCCATCTTACCTCTTGGGATTCTCCCTGTGCCCTGACACGTTGGACACGTCACGCTATCCCGTCCTGTAAACTCCACATAAGGAAACTGGGAGACGTCTCCGTTCTTCACTTCCTCAGATTGGCTGTCCTCCAGAGGGGACGTGAGGATGTCTTGACCCTCATCGTGTCCACTCTGCTTAAAGAAGAGGGAAAAAGACTCCCCCATGGCCACACCTGGAAAAGACACAAGAACACAGCTGGTGATGAAAAAGGAAAATTAACATTTATAATATCTTATGTGTGGAATTATAGAAAAACAGCTGTGTGACAAATGCTTACAGTCAATCAGTATTGATTCTTTTCACACATACTTTCCTGAAATAGTACTCTTAGCTTTTTTTCACGTAGAACAGCAGCTTTAATGTAATGTCATATTAGTCATTTGTTCCAGATGTGGAAAAATTGAATAATGTTTATAACAAAGGCAGATAAATAAAGGGTATTGACTCCTGGGACAACAAAATTGAAAGGACTTTTGTGTCCTAACCCAGGAAAACTAACATATCTTGTCTGGACACAACTGAAATAATTGTATTAATATGTTTACACTCTTGAAATATCATACTTTGCACTAGTGTGTTCGTAAATCTTTGTAATATTTCCATCTCACATTTAAACTTTAAGTTAAAAGTCAGAAAATGTATTATTGTTACTATTTTTTAATCTAAAATGTCCTTTTAACAACACTAACTTAGAAAAAATAGCAGAGCCATGAACAAAATATTAATAGAAAAATAAAACTGGTGGTGTTAGTCCATTTAAACCCCGTTTAAACTATTAAAAATACTACAAATACTTTTTAAAGAGAAAATCAACCCAAACATTTTATGTGTTTTCTTTGCTGTTTTCAATCAATTATGGGCTTTTTTTAACACATGGTAGTCTAAAACAAGTGCTACTGAATAGTTTTTGCTTCAGTACAAGTATGTCTTTTAAATCCCTTTACATCACTCAAAACTGAGGTCTCTCGCCCAAATCTAGTCAAATTTAAATAATATATAGGTGCGTTCAAACAGGTCAGAAAACATAATGATCAGGTAAGCACCCGGGAATTTTTGCCAACCGTTTTGCAAAACTTCACATTTTAAACACACATTTTCATTGAAGTATGTTTTAGGCTGGTATTCATGACACCGACACTATCGGCTCTGTTTGGCTTGGTGTTCTGTCCAATTCAGCTGCCTTGTCTGCAAGTGCTCCCGTTCCACGAATCGACAGCAGAAGCGGTCAATATCCCCTTTGATATAATACACACTATATGGAATCTCTCTTTGTTACATCACTTATTTTCCCATAGCAGAATATACGGAGCATATTTTGATAGTTTACAACAGAATTTCTATCAAAATCTTCGGGAGATATATTCAATGTGGTAGCTGGCTCCCGTTCTCTGGGCAGGCGTAGACGTATTAGAACCTTTTCTCGACAGCATGCATTATTTGATAGAACACCGGTAAACTTAAAGTCGACGCTAACGTAAATCACCCCGTAAACCGAAAATGCTGCTAACATCAGTAACATTCGACAGGTAGGTGGCTTAAGTTGTCAAAACTGTCTTTGCGGAATTGAAGTGAAAAAGAAAGATGACAAAATGCGAAACAATATCTTAGTGACAGCTAGCCCGTGAGCTAGCATTCAGCTAATAAACTGTCCTAAACAAACATACGCCATGGCTAACATGACCACGGCTTACTCACCCAGCCACTTCAACATAAAACGGTCTATTGGTTTGCAGTAAGAGTAAGAAAAGTGTCAACAAATATGAGTTTGACTTAAATGAGAACAGAGAATTACCTTAGTGTGACTTAATTCTTCAGAGAACTGCAGCAGCTAGAACAGGCATGCGCGGATATGATGCGTTCAAAACCATAGGAAAGACTGGATTCACATCTAAAAATATGTTTTAGAGGCGTTTAAATACCACTGGAAAATAAAGTGAAACAGGAAACAAGGGGCTTAATTTAATTATCAGAGTGCGCGCATATTTACACGGGCTATTGGGGAAACGAGTGTTTTTAATGATGATTCTACCCAAGCGATTTAGGAACTGATGACACTTCAATAAGGTGTAATAAAAATAGCCTACAACAATTTTTTTTTTACATGGATGTCAACCTTTGAATCTGCCGTTCCAAAGCAACCGTGCTATCCTTAAACTGAGGAAAATATTCAAGATTCAAATAAATAAGGGTTCAAGGAATGAAAAGTAGGCTACTCCTATTTGTAATTTCAATTGTGCAGTTAAATACATGTTTACAGTCTAATCTTATTTAAATTAGTCCAAACAACCAAAAATTAGGGCAGCAAAATCATAGAAATATAATCTAATAATGAGTCTGATCATCACTTCCTGACTTCACTCATTGAACTGATTTGTCTCCTCTTCCCCCTTTTCAGTCCCCATGTTTCACCAAAACCTAAGGAAAGGATGCAAGGAGACACTGAAATTAACTGAGGAGCAGCTACTGTATTAGGTGTTGTTGTTTCCCCTCTATGACTGTAGTGTTTTGATTTTGTCAGTTGGTGGCAGTGTTTGTCTAATATTCCTGGTGATATTAAGGCACCAAGCTGATCTGCTCACACATACCAGGCTATACTTCTTGAAGTTGTGTCATGTTGTACCAGGCCTTCAGTTTCACTTTAGATTCATATACATGACTTATGAAGTACTAACATGTATAATTACTGAAACCATTTCCCTTTCTATGGCAGGAGCTCTTTTCATCAACTTCTGAAGAAAGTGACTGGAGGATATTTTTGTTTGATAAAAAGTAAATTGTCCAACCATGGCTCAATGAATAATTGTGTCCCTTTTTGTGTCTCTCAAATCCATATATGCTCCATAACAGCTGTTTTTTGTAACAATGATCACTAATTGGTCTGTCCCACTGGTGACATCACTGCCATTCAGTCCATCATGCTACTTGTCTCTCTGCACACACTAATAACATAAGCAGTCTCAGAGAGAGAGAGAGAGAGAGAGAGAGAGAGAGAGAGAGAGAGAGGACATGGGAGCATGAAGACACATGAATCATGATCACTAACAATAGTGATGAAATGCTCTGAAACCTGAAATGTGGCGTCAGTCCTGTCAGCTGCTGTCGGCTCTGCAGGAAACACAGTCTCAACATGACCAGACTCAAGTACAGCGATGTGACCGCTGACACATGACGCACTCTTTAGTTTTGAGTTTCTTTGACTTTTTAAGATTTTGGAAGAAGCTTTTAAAAGCTGTTTCTCTTTTGCGTAACTAAATTTCAAACCCCATCAGTAACAGTAACATAATTCGTCAGTTGTGTGTTTCTGTGCAGCTTTATATAGAGGACATTTTTTTATTTAATGTTAGGCTGTGTCAGCTGATGGTTTTCTTTTTCATGCTGGCAGCCCGATGAGCTTTATTTCAGAGCACTTTTTCAAACCAATATTTATAATTACCATTAAAAACACATTCTTGAATATTTAAATCCTTATAATTTAAAGTTAATTCCCAAAAGACAGTGATTTGTTTTAAATGGTGATGCAGCAGATCTGCAGGCTGATCTGTTGTGATTTTTTTGTGTTGGTTCATGTGAGGACAAAAACCCTGTTCACTCTGCTAACTGGTCTCTAGTTTCTGCCCAGTTGCGCTCTCACAAATTTTATCCTCTGCAGTGGGGAGCTGTCATATTTCATTGTGGTGTTTCTGACGAGACATTCACCTCTTATCAAATCATACCAGAGGTCGCGACCTTTACTTCGTGGCCGAGCAGCTGCTGAAGAGCAGCTGTCGCCTGTGAGGATCATCGTCACTGTCGGAAACACTCTGACTGCTGTTTTCATCCTCATGCTCTTCATCACTCTGTCTCTTTATTCTGTGTGACTGAGATTAATCTCTGCTGCTTTTTGAGCCTCTGTGCACTAAAAAGCCTGAAGATGACCATTGACCAACACTGCAACTCATGCTGCAGCAGAGTCTGACCTCTGTGACGTACATCCAGTGCAGTTTTAGGGAAGAGGGGGTTTTACAGCCTGGAAAGCTGTTTGATTTTTGTAAAACTTCTGATTTGAACAGTTGTCATGAAAGAAATCAAAGCATTCTGCCATTTTTTCTGCATATTATAAAAACTATTTCAGACAATGTGTCCAAAGAACATGATGTCCTGTTTGACCTCTCCACTGATTGAATGACTGTTTTATAACAATGCTGATGAGCTCTCTACAGGTCAAATCAGCAGCTGCTCTGATTGGCTCCTGATTGGTCCTATTGTTTAAATTGCAGCCCTTGTCATCTCCATTGATCACAGAAGGAGGCCGTGATCAAGTCAGAGGGAGTGTCTGAGAAAATCAGCAGTTTTTGGAGTCTTTCTTTCTCTCTCCTGCAGACAGAGGGTAACTGTACTGTGACAGACAATATTTATTTACCTTCACAGACAGAAGCAGAGACACAGGCCCTCCTCTTTCTCTAACCCTACTTCAAAACAAATACAACATATCCAATGATTACAGTGATAAGATGGTAATCATAAATGGGTTAAAATAAACTAACGGCATTAAATACACTTGGGCGGCCACCCAAGTATTTTATATTTGTGTGAAACACTTAAAAACAGTGATCACTTTATCAGTCATAGATGGTAACGATAATGTGATGGCGGGTGTCACAGTGGTGATAACGAGCTGATCATTTGAATCAGGTGTGTTGGAGCAGGGAAACATCCAAAACATGCAGGACAGTGGACCTCGAGGACTGGATTGAGAACCACTGCCATTAGGGATGCTGGCTTTGGACTGGGAGCTAAGACCTTTGTTCACAGACGATGGTTTTTAGAAAGGATTTTACTGCATGCAGTAATTTCCACTCCAGAGTCCTGTCCATTTTCAGTGCAGTGCTGTCCAAGAGTCCTACGACCAGGACCATCCAGTCTTGGTTTTGGTTCTTATCCCCTATGTAAAGAGTTTTTTTTTGCTTCCTAAGCTTTTATGGTGAATAAGAACAGTGGGAAATGTCGACATCTTTGCATTGGACAGGGTTTCAACGACTGCTGTGAAGAAATGGTGTCACAAAAAGGTGTCTTTGCTTTCTGGGTCACATTTTTGGAAATCTCGTTTTGTCCAGACAAACTTGATTTTATTCTTTACTCCAGTTTGCTTTGAACATTTTTAAGGCCGAGTTGTAGCAATCCCACAGACATCTGATTTCTCAATCATCACAACATGAACAGAATGACTACTATAGGTTGAACTCATACATGTCACAGACACAACTCCTACCGTTGTTTGTCATGCATAATAATTTAAAAATGGAGAAAAGCTAACTGCCACATGCACAGGTGAGTAAGAATAACAATGTTTTTGTTGAAAGAAAAGCTTTGCAGGTCCCTTTAAATTGAGTGAGTTGTCTAATAAATGAGATTTCTAATGAACAGGATGAGGCAGTTTGGAGGGTGGGAGCACTGGAGGATGTCCTCAATGTGAAAAAATTGATTACATCTGGGCGAGTGTTTCTCCGAGTGTTGAAAAAACAAGTCGTGGTAATTACTCCTGCTGCAAACAGTGACAGATCAATGCAAATATAAACTGATGTCATCTCTTCAGAGGTGTCTGCAGTGTTCATTTGATTTACACAACATCTGAAAAGCTCCATTGCTTTTTGATGGAGGGTGTTAATAGCTGCAGCACACACACACACACACACACACACACACACACACACACACACACACACACACACACACACGCACACACACACAGAAGCGCACACATTGGTCGCATTGGTCGACTGTAATGACTTTTTCTTTGTGACTCTGACATAATTCCTTTTGGGAATTGTGGGAAGTGGAGAGCGTCCCAGTGGACTCATAGAGGAAAAGACACCACAGGCTCCATTATTGATGCCCTTTGATTCCCATGATCCTTTGCAGGTCATTCAGACCCATCATTTAAAGAGCCCTATTGTTTAAAACAGTGTAAATGGTGCCAAACAGCCTGCTATATATGGGGTATACTTCCTCTCTAATATATAACACTGGCAGTAATACCTCTATAGGACACTGACTGGGTCATTTTATGGTCTGACATTATGTTTCCATTACAACAACTAATTAAAGCTGCAAGCAGCGATGAACAGACCCTTGCACCTTTGCACACATTGGGGCCTGACTGAGAGTGTAAGCATATATGTTTTATTTATGGCACTCAGACAGTAATCTGCAGAAATCTTAATGACAGATATTAATGTAAGGATGCCTAGCCCATGTTCACACTTGAAAGAATGGAAGGTCCACACGAATAATCATTTTGACAAGCTTTACTGGTTGCAGATCTGGGTTACAGCTTCATCATGCCACAAGTGTAACACAGTTGTAACAACAATTGGTCTGAGACTGTTCAAGTATATATAGTCGTTCACCTTTCCAAACATTCCACTTGCATCTTGTTGACCTAAAGGAGAGTCCATGTAGAGTAATAACAGAGCACAACATATTTTGGGAGTCTGAGTGATGGTAAACATGGGTACAAGGTCCTTGTTGAGGATAGTTGTCGGAGGCCCATGGCCCCAGAAATCTAGCACCAAAGTATCTGAGGTATTTGAGTGACACAGCTCCACCACCCTTAAGGTCCTTACACACTGGCGAATTTGCGGAGCGAAGCGAAAAAGCGAGACGAAAATGCAAATATCCGCCGGTCCGAAAAATCGCTTTCGCCTATACACACCGGGAGCGAAGCGAATATGCATATAAATTTTGCAAAGCAAATTAATAAATATGTGTAAGGACCTTTAAGGCTGACATGACTGGCTAAAGAAAATCACCCTAACAATTAAAAAGAAAACAACATATATATATTGATGCTTTATTCAATTGTGCACGTATGAGTGTCAATACTGTTTGTATTACTGTCTGTTACTATTACTATTACTGTTACTGAGATAGAAATGTGATGTAGATCAGCTATGAATGGTGCATGATGAAATGCATGATCATGCAATCTAAAGCAGATTGGACATTGTAAGTCAAAGTTGGTGTCGTGGATTTCCACTGGGTGGTGCTTGAACTATAGTCAAGAAATGGGCATATAAAAGAGTTCAGGGGTAGACCTTGATCGTATGTATAAAATGTCATACTGATCTAACACTGTATAAAGAAGCTACGATAACTTCCTGTTTCACTGACTTGCTAACAAGGCCACATCTTTATATGTACTGAAAATCCTTAATAACCTAGTCCACAAAATTCATTCGTGCACCCTGTGGATCCAGCAACATAAAAAAGGATTACAAGAGTGTTTTTCTGTGATGATAAATATGTTCTTTTAAGTTCCATGGATAAAAGTTCAACAGTATGTCCAGGCTGAACTTTTGAAAATCAAAGGGGGCGCCAGAATTTGATTGCAAAACTAGTAAAATGCTGTGTCTAATTTTCCACTCGGACTCATGGCTGTGCACAAACGGTGAGTTTGGAGGTTTGGTACCAATTTGACTTCAGGACCTTTTCAAATCAGAGGAAACCAGCTGCTCACATGCAGCTGCAGTCTACATCACACAGTTTTTAATTTTTTTCTTAATTGCATAGTGACATGTCTCATGTATTTTCTGACATATTCACGTTCATGGATTCCTACATGAAGAGGATCTGTCTATATTTCTGTATATGAAGTATGAAACTGATGGATTTTCTGAGCATTTAACTTCTCTTCATTTAGCACATTATCATCAGCCCCTGTATATAAGCTGGTCTTCACCATCTGAGCTCCAGGATCTGGGTCGATGGGTAAGTCATGGATGTGCATGTGCTGCCAGTGGGTGATTGTTGGAATCACATTGATGCGAGTCAAACATAAACAGCATGTACTCCATTTGGTCACTTTAGACTCCATGTGTCCTGAACAAAGGTCAGATAAATAACATCCTGCAAGCCTGCCCTCTGAGACTGAAATCAAGTTTTTCTTCTGCTCGTCAAGAGATGCATAACTTAACAGGGAAGTCCTGCCAGGAAACATTTAAACTCGTCAAAACAATTTATTTTCAGGGCAGCGTTTCCCTACTTGACTGAGTCTGATATCAAGTCAAACACAAGCTTTCTAAGTTTTTTTTTTCATTACTGTTCAGGATCACTTTGACCAAAACTGGGCATTATTTTGGAGGAGGGAAATTGATGTCTTCATTGGGGATGCAGATATATTTACTATAAATCAACATAAAGTCTGCAAGTGCAACAAAACCTAAAAATGATCAACTGAGGGGCGTCCAAGCTCAGTCCACAGGGACTTGGCTTGGGAACCAGTGTGGGTTTCTGTGAGGAACTAGGTGTCTGATTTAAAACAGTGCATAAATGAAAAATAAAGGTTCTTACACCAAATACCCAGGAATGGTGTGCATCCAAAATCCATGCAGAAGTAGAGTTTGTTCACTGGTGAACACATTTTCCTGTGAATTTTGTTTCTGTAGATCACGATATTGGCGTGGAAAGTGGTGTACAATACTTTCAGGCCCAATTTAGTGCACATGCAGTATTTCTAAAGGAGGCCCCAGATCTGAAAAGTGTCTGCAGATCTGGGCACTGCTGGTGTGCTCCTTAGCGAAGCACTGAACCCCAACTGCCCAGCATGTCCTCTGTGCACAGTGACTGTCTTTAATTGACACCAAAGCATGATCAGTTTTACGTTCCTCAGTTCAGGCTGCAGGCTTCAGGGGTCCATGGTGACGTTTCTGATTGGTTCTCCTGTTGTTGCTGCCTGGTTGTCTTCTCTGAACCTCTGTAGATCTGCAGAGAGGGGAGTGGTCTGCAGCTCCACTTCCCCAGCTGCAGGAGAAAAACATGGCTGACCCACATTCGAGGAATATCATCTCTTAGAACAGAGGGTGAATAATACATACTTTGACACAAACACACACAGGACTTACACACAACTACACAACAAGTCCTATAGAAAGCAGAGCTACTGGAGCACATCAGAGATGAAATTGAAATTCATATCAGCTCTTTTTATCTCTTATCACCTCTTCGACACCTTCTTACTGCTCTCTTCACGCCTCTGTTCCCCCGTCATCCGTCCCCCATGCCACTCCTGTTTCCCGCCGCTCCTCTCAGCAGACCACGGCGGGTGTCACAGTGAGCAGAGTGCCGTTTAAGAGCGTGACATTTCTAATAAAGCAGTCAGATGATGCAGGAACATCAATTACCAATGTTTACAGCACGCAGAAACAAGAGGCCTCTATTAACCTCGCTGTGTCCTCACAGTCGGCCCATTTCCCAGCATCCTCTGCTCAGATTGAGAGGTAATTCCTTTTTACAACACCACCTAATAGAAGTCAGACACCCAGGAAACAGCTGATTACTTCTGCTATCCAGAGTATCTTGTCGGTTTAACTTTGATGATGTTTGTTTCCAAAATAAGTGTGCAGAAACTTTCAGAAAGCTAAGTAAAGAAATCTCTCTGTCTTTACATTTGATTTATGTTACATGATTGTTGCTGATAATTTATCTAAAGTCCAACTCTGCTGCAGATCAAAAACAACAAGTTACGGCTTTACTTTAAGCCTTGAGGTGAGGAAAAGTTTTAAATGTCTTGCAGAGATGGAAATCAATCCTAACCAAAACCATCAAGAGTCAAAGTAAACTCGTCATTTCAAAGTTTTAAACCGCATTATTGCGTAAATATAACTTCTTGAAGTTGCTTTGTCAAAAAAAAGTGCTTTAGTTTTCATCTGAGGTTCCGTTTGAACATTTTGACAACAGCTGTCTTTAAAAAAATAAATATATATTGATATTGTGCCAAAAATCAGCTTACAGGAATACACTATGTTTACAGAAGTGGTCTGATGATGAGGACTGGCCCTGAAAAGACAATATCAGTCATCACACAAACATATTGTCCACCATATTTTGTAATGTAACGGCTGGTGTAGGACCCTGAGCTGATTTGACCACCTGAACACATCTGATACCTACATTAGACTACCTGCACTATCTATTTGGATAGAAAGGCTTGAAATTAGCTCTGCAAATGGTAACACCCCTGCCTGCAAGCACAACTGGCTCTTTAAGGAATAAGAGCAGACACACTGACTGGTTTAGTTCATGTTACAACCAAAACATACTTTTAAGTATTCTCAGGATTTTATCCAACTTCTCTGCACTTTACTTAACAGATTTAACTTTACTTAGATTGTACAGCGCTTAACTGGCAACACATATGCCTTCATGCACTCTAGACCATGCATTTTAGATTGATGAAGAGGGCCTAAAAGCTTTGTTGGCACTATGAAAGGCATCAAATGCACAAAAATAATCGCAATTCCACAACTTCATATAATCAAATGTTAAAGTATCACTGAAAAACATTAAAATCATGCATATGAATGTGTGGATTTTCTCCCTCTGCATGTGTTGGTGTTGTCTGCCAATCTGCCATTTTCTGAAAATTTCAGAATAAAATCACAGCACAAACCCGCGTGCATTTAATATTTTCACATCAAACAGCTGAACCTTTTAAACTCCCCAAACTGGGGTGCAGAAGGTGCTTCCTTGCCCCAGTTCTGGTGTTTTTTTTCCCCCCCATGCTTCTCGGTGTGTTAGAATTCCTGAAATGAAAAACTCGGTCTACTTCTTCCTCTCCATGACCTGGATTTTACATCTGACTGTGAAGTCCGATGGGTGTAAGAGCTGTTATTACACCCTACAGAATCTGTTGACCTATTTATTTTATAGGCCTTACATTATTGTTCAGGTAGAAATAGGCCATATAGAGAGCATCTGTATAAACCTAATGATCTCCATGTCAGTGTTATGGTTAGGAGAGAGTAGATGGAGGTGAATTAACGGCAGAAAGCCTCTGGAAGGTTTTTAACAGCAGATCTGCACCAGCATGCTTTGGAAATATTGGATTGGATGAGGCTATAAATATATTGTAATCTCAGCTCTCTGTGCTGACATATTGTGACAGTGATATTGACATTATGCTGAGCTGATTTTATTAATCTGAAGCAGTCAGCCTCATTCTGATGCAGGAGAAGGCTCCCAGCGGTGAGGCTGGAAATATAAGAGTGGTCCGTGTTGACCGCAGGCATCCTTGCTTTGACTTTGAATCTGAAGAAGCGGGATTTTAAATCTGAACTCTGCAGAATGAGAATAAACAGGGATTTTCTTTCCACTCTGAGTGCATTGCTTCACCAGGCAGCCAGTTGCCATGCCTGAGGGTAGAAACCATGAAAACCCTCATATTGTGCATTTTGCCAATTCGGTAACTCCATGAAGTGGAATCATTCAGCGCCAGGCTTGTGATTGGTGTGGAGCGGTGTGACAGGCAGAGGGGAGGATGCACCAGACCTGGAGGTTCTTGTCTCTAGGAAGGAATGCAGCCGTAGAGCGCTCATTGGCAGAGCCCTGAAGATCCTGGGGGGTCGCGGGGAGTGCAGCGGGGGTTTCGGGTGTTGGGGGATGGGCGTGGGGAAAGCATGTGGGGGGAAAGATGAAAAACAAGCCCGTGTGGTTCCTTCAACCTCGTTAGAGCTAATAACCCATCAACTGTAATTAACGCTGCCACTTTGGTGCTCTGCTTTAAACTTCTGTCACTGCTCTGCACAGACTCGCTCTCATTAACACACGGCTGCAGAGTCAGGAAGAAAAGCCTTATCTTCGCTCAAAAGGTGTAGGCTTTATTAATCTATTTCTCATGCAAGGGACTTCATTTCTCAATCCCGCCGCAGGAAAGACAACTGTATGCAAGCATGTCCAACTGTGAAGGGTTAAATGCGGTGGCCTTAAAGGTCGACTGTAGACACATTTCACTGAATGCCAAAACACATGTACATCAAAACGAAAAACACGTTACCAAGAAAATATAAAACAAGACATAAAAAAGATTTATGCTCCTTCAAAACATAAACAAAGCACACAGATAATTAATAAAACATGAGAATACATTCACAAAACTGTGTCATGACATAAAAAAACATTATATAACTCCATCAAATGCATTTTTGTCACTTAGTTGAGAATATTTAACAAACTAAAAAGTTTAAAAAGTTTTACCCTGTGAGAATGTTTTAAAATATATTTTTTTATTTTTTTGAAAATGTTTTTAATTAGTTTAATTAATTTGTTTTTTACTTGCAGTTCCTGTAGCTGTTTTTTACTTTATGCATTGTTTTTTGCTCCATTGTGTAGTTTGGTGTTCATTAATGTTTTTGTTTCCGTATTTGTTTTGTGGCATTTTGAGTTCGACCTTGTGCATGATGTGTCATATTTGGTTTACTTTTGTGAGTAATTGGCTACATGCAATGTCTTTTTTCTTTTTGAGAAATGTTCTTGTGTTCGGAGAAGTCAAGCTGAAGTGATAAAAACTGCAGTTCCCACAGTGTCCAGTTGAGGCTGCAGAAGCACCAGAAACCACATACACAATCATTCTAAAAAGCCCAATTTTTTTTGAATGATTTTGTACGTGGAATGTATTTGTGAACTAAACACCTTTCCAGCTTGGTTTTACTCTAAAAATGGGTTTCTTGAATGAGTGTGTATGTGGTTTCTAATGCTTTTGTAGCCTAGTGGACACTTAGGAGAACTGCAGTTTTTAGCACTTCTGCATCAGCTTCATCTTTCTAGACCTGGAGTTGCAGCTTTGGTGATTTTCGGCCCAATGTAAAACCAATGTAAAAGAACAAAGTGAAAAAGGGAATGTCCAACCACATTTTGCTTGTTATGTGGACCACAAACTTAGATGCAGAGCACAAAGAGGTTAGAATAAGTCACTTAATTGTTCTTAAGATATCAGAGAAGTTATTCGTTGTTCGATTGGACAAATTTATAGACAACGATAACTTGCAAAATGATGGCCAGTATGGATTTAGATCAGAAAGATCAACTCCCATGGCTTTGTTGGAGGTAGTTGAGGAGGTTACAAGCTGTGTTGATAATAAGAAATATGCACTTGGTGTATTTATTGACCTTGGAAAAAGTTTTGATACGATTGAGCATGGGTTGTTATTAAAAAAGATGGAAAGGTACGGTATTAGAGGGACAGCACTTCACTGGCTGCATAGTGACATGAGTAATAGACAACAGTTTGTTCAAATGGGAACTTCTCAGTCATTGAGCCTAAACATTACCTGTGGTATCCCCCAGGGGTCAGTGTTGGGACCCAAATATTTCATTTTATATATTAATGATGTTTTTAAGGTTTCTAATATTTTAAAATTGGTTGTTTTTGCTGACGACACAAACAAATTTTGTTCAGGAGATTATTTAAATCAACTAATATCAATAGTGAACATTGAATTATCCAAATTAAAGGTTTGGTTTGACCAAAATAAACTGTCACTAAACCTGAGTAAAACCAAGTATATCATATTTGGAAATCGCAACATGGATGTAGAAGTAAGGTAGAGATAGATCAGGTGCTGATTGAAAGAGTAAATGAGATCAAGTTTCTGGGTGTACAAATTGACCACAGACTTTGCTGGAAACCCCACACTAAATATTTGTGTTCCAAACTGGCAAGGACAATAGGCATACTGGGTAAAGCCAGACACATATTAGATAAGAAGTCATTACATACTCTGTATTATGCACTTGTGGAACCTTATTTATCGTATTGTGTAGAAGTGTGGGGAAATACCTACAATAGCACTTTAAAAAAGATTTGCAAGTTACAAAAATTTGTTTTTAAACTCTTATTTGCTTAAATTTCCAGATTTAGTTAAATTTAAAACAGCGCAAACCATGTTTAAAGCCTGGAATAATAGTTTACCTGGAAACATCCAAATGTTATTTAAGGAAAGAAATGGTATTTACGCTTTCCGGAATAAACATATTTTTAAACAGTCAATTGTTCATACGACCTTGAAAAAGATGTGCATTTCAGTTTATGGTGTAACACTTTGGAACAACCTGGATGAAAATGTCAAGGCCTGTCAGAATATCAGGCTGTTTAAACGTTGTTATAAGCAGCTGCTTGTACAAAATTATTAAAATTTGATTTTATAAATATGATTATTCATTGTCTTTCTTAATTACTCTCTATTGTGCATGATGCCTTTTAAATATGTTTATTAGCAACTCACATGTTTTCTAATTACTTTTTATTGACATGATTTGTATATATATGTATTTGTATATGTATTGCTATTACTGTTATTATTATCACAACGTAGTTATATGACATGGTAAGAAGGGGGCCGGACAAGATAAGCATTTGCTTCTTCCTGTCCCTTCTTGAACAATTATGGTTGTGTTTTATCATTGTTGCTGATGTATTGGTGTTTTATTTGTTCAAGACAAATAAATAAATAAATAAATAAAATTTCAAATGTCTTCCTTGCATAATGTGAATTTAACCACTCAGTTTGTCTGCTCTTATTCTCATTAGAAGTCAGATTATCCTGCAGTCAGACATATTTCTACTGGATTTTTAACCTTTCTTTTGTTCATTTGCACCCTTTCTTTCTTTCTTTCTTTATTTATTTCTGGACATGGTTAAAAAAAATGTATCAAAAAAAACACACAAAACAACAGTTAAGAATAAAATAAAATAAGTGCCTAACTTAGAAGCACATCAATCTCACTTATAACAACAAAATAAGAACAAAAACAAAACCAGAGTATCCACATGTCCAAAATTGTGCCCCTAAAATTGCAGAAAACATGGACAAATCCTCGTATAGCTTATGTTGATGTGTGGATCGATGTTATGTCCATGCAACCATCCCCTCTGAACAGCTGAAATTATCCCAGATTTTCCATTGCATTGGTTCGGCAGGTCACCCTGCATTTTTGTGAAATGTCATATGGGGTCTGGCGGGTCGATATTTCAAACAAACTTAGGGAAACAGCTTGGGTTCATGCATGCAAGATGACATAAAATTTGTGAGGAGTTTTCTGGATTTTTGTGCATTTATGAATTCAGCTAGAGAAGGTGATTTAGTAAAAACTTCTCATGAGACTACTGACTTGATTTGACCTTTACTTTCTCGTCACCTGATTCATTTACACCTCCCTGTCTATTGGGTCATTTGGATGCATCAGATCTAAATTTGGTTGTAATCTGCATTAAGTGTTCCAGAGAGCTAACAGATGGTGATCCACACATATGCTCAGCTCTGCCTTTACAACATCATCATCTTCTACAGATTCCTCTGGGACCGGACACCGGACGCTGCGCTGCATGTTCAGTCGCAAACCACCCTGCTAATGGTGTTAATTTGCTCTGGAAGAATTGAATTAGTGTCCCGGCGGACGCTACAGAGGAGGCGACATGCAGCAGGCCGTGATGAAAGGCCTCTTCACCCACGCTGCTGAGTGTGACGGACCTGTTTGTGCAATTACAAATCAATCAATCATCCCCAGCATGTGGAAGATGAGATAAGGAGAAGGAGTTAGAGTGCAGCGCTGTTAGTGTGGTCCCTCTGTGACACAGGACTGACTGTGTTATTGGAGGCTGTTCTGTGAGTTAAAATGTGACTGTTGTCAGAGCTAATTTGATTTCACCTTCACCCTAATGTAATCACAAGTGTCAGCAGGAGGACGAGACACTGGACATGATGGCAGCTCAGACAGCAGGACTGTAGGAAATGATGAACAAACAGATCCCAGAAGGAAAAGACAAACAAGCACGGTCAGGAATACACAGGTAGACAGGCCTTTGGAAAAGTCTTTATGTGAATAGCATGAGGGGTAAAGATGATCCTCATAGCAACAGCAGGAGATGAATATTAGATACACAAAGGTAGAGAGGTCAAACACATCAAAGATCGGGCAGGTAGACGCATTTGGATGTAAGAGTCCAGAGATGCAAGAAACATACAGACTGTGTTTAAAGGTGGATGACATGCCCTCAGCTTCTTTCTCCAAACAAAAGTGAAGCCGAAATCTTTACAACAAATCCTCTTATGTGACACTAAAGCAGACAGTCACAGTTATTGTAAATCAATGGCTTTGCCTCATCAACCGACCCTTTAGTAAAGTCTTACATGGATGCTTTCATTAGATTTTGGCTTAGAAGGTCTTGAATGCTTCTTTTTCAGCAAGTGTGCAATGTTAGGATGCAGCCAATGTGGAAACGGTTCATTATGAGCTGCAGAGAAATATTTAGCATCCATAAAACTAGGCTCAGATTTAAGAGATGTGGTGTAGATTTGTGGACCAAAGTGCATGTTTAGACACGCCTTAACCTTTCCCTCAGCTGACACCAGCTGGAAAAAAAATAAGAATTCAAGTCCTTCTTTGCTGCAACAAAAAGGTGAAAAGTTGCACAACTCATAAATTAAGACGCAACCAATCAGAGCTGAGAATCGACCCAGAACCTTGTGTAAGAGAAAAGAAAGCTTTTTGGGTTTAGGATGCCTCTTTCAGGATTGTGGATGGCCTCTGCATGAACTCCCCTTAAACTACAGCACTGAGGGAACACAAAGTGACATTAGGACCACCTTGTGTATGAATCAGAGCTGACAGCAGGTCATGTTTCTGTTTTCACTCTGCAGCAGCTGAGAAAGGACACCTTCTCCTTGTGTTGAAGGTGCTGATGGACCTCTTCAGTCTAACAGAGGACAGGTTTTAGTCTGTCACTGAGCCTCGTGCTGCAGACCACAGCGGGATCAGTGCCGTTGTACACCGCCCACCACCACCCATCTGTCAGGGGATGACAGGGACGAGGCTTACCTGAGTGTTTCACCTTGTCTGCTGGGCAAAGTCACACTCATCAAGGTACGAGTTCAGCGTCAGGAGGATTTGTGAACAGCTCAGGACTCCTCTGTGAATTTAGGCCAAGCTCGACAGACGAGTGACGGGAGTGTTTGAGAACAGGAGACCTCTCAGAGAGAGTCATGGAGGAGAGACGGAGCAGATGTTCAGGTCCTGTAACAAAAGAGGAGATCCTGACAGAACACACACACACACACACACACACACACACACACACACACACACACACACACACACACACACACACACACACACACACACACACACACACACGTGTACACATCTTTTTTTACTTATTTTTATCTTATTTTACAACAAAATAAAAGTGGACGTGTGTTTGAGGCCATTTTAAACTTTGAAAATAAGATGTACAATCTCTTTAATCAAGACTTACAATAAACTTTTGCTCTATTCCTACAAAGTGATGACTTTTTAGAGTAAATTTAAGACTTTTTTCCCTTTGAATCAACACATTTTTATTCCTCCATCACTGGCACTGACACCTACATCAGGAACTCCCCAGGAGAGCTGCAGTTTGGGTTTTTAAACCCTCTTAAAGACTCTCCTTTTAGTCCTTTAAACATTTATGCATCTTCCTCCCCTTCCACCTCTCAACAGCTCAGATGGTCAGTGAATCAGCTGATCCCTAATTTGCATGTTAATGTTGTTCCTGCTGTAAATCGAATTTAAGGCATCTGGCACATAGAGGGTAACTGAGTTAAAATGTGGACTAAGGAGTCTGCGCAGCACAGTCAGATCTCTCTTCAAACGTCTGCGTTGAAAAGGGTGTTTTAGACTCTAATAATGGGCTAAATATATGTTTTATGTGATCACTTGGTTGATTCTTTACATATAGATTGAATATTTTAGTGTATTTAATGAAATCTGAGGACTCACTCTGTCAAGTTGTTCCCTTCTCAGTTTTTCGATCAGTTTATTTACCGTGGATAAAAAAAAAACACTGTACTTTCCTGCTGTTTCAGAGAGAAAAACAGGTACTAGAGCTCACCTATTGAACTGCACATATGATTTCCCTCTCATGAAGACACGTGGGGTTGCAATGTTGCAGGATTAAAGGTTGCACATTTCTGCCCTCCAGTTGGCTTTCTCTTGGAGTTCCTGCAGGTTTTCTTCACATTTAATGAATTTAACCCGACAGGTATTACAGAGAACAAATCTGGGCTCATTATAACAAGGATATCAGCTTATTTGTTACTCTGCAAGGTCTTATCCATCTCAGCTGCCTACTAGGAGTGAAAATATTCCACTGGGAAATATCTGACATTAAACATTGGAGGGTCTAATTTTATATCTAGAAAAAGTATATTCAGGTAAGTAAAGGTACTGGATAAAAACTGTGACCCAAGTGCTCGCTTTATTGCTGTTTTTTTTAACAGTATATTTCATCTTTAGTGTCAATTAAGAGGTTAATCCAAAATAATTTTGTCAACAATGAAAGGCAATTTCTCAGGGTAAAAAAAGTGTTTTTTGCATGTAACATAAAAACAAACCTCAACACCCTTAACCCCCCCACCCCACCCCCCGTTGGTTTGTTCTGAGTCTGGGGGATCCTCTCTGTTGGGGCGCCACAGGAAAACAGGTTGATGGATATCAGCAGTTACACAATAGCCTGCTGTTTGTGTGCTTGAGTCTCCAGAGGTTGCTCTTATGTTGTTGATACTTCCTCGTTTAAATCCTCTTTTTGGGGTGTTACAGACCGCCTTAAGAGGGACTTTTTGGGAGCTAAAAGCAACCCCCCCCCCACCCCCCCGGCTTTGTTCACCCAATCTGGTTATCGTCTCAGAGCTGATGAAGCGTAAGACAATGCAGACTGGAGGATGAGCTGAGGGACGGTAGCGGTCGTGGCCTCCGCCTGGCTGAACCCATTTCAGGGATGATTTGCTCTGACTGATATGAGCTGCTTGGATTACTATTGAGTCTCTTTGTTCCTGAACACGAAGGGGTCAAAACAAGCTCCTAAGAGCTTAGTGCTTCCTCCTCAAGCCCCCTGACAGATTTAAAACATGGACCCCGTTGCTGCTGCTGCTCATATCTTTGCCCTGCACACCGTGTCACAGATGTATTTCAGTCCAGAGGAGGAGAAAAGGCTGATGTGCTTCCTTTAACTTGAACAGAAATCCTGCTTTGAATGCATGTTTTTTAAGTACATAATGAATGACACGCTTTACAGGACAGCTGGTTTGTCTGTTCCTGAATTGGTCCAATTTAACTTGAACAAATGAACCTTTTTTCCACAATGTACCAGCAGCAGTATTGTTTCTCTGATCCTTTCCTCCCCGGAGATTTGACGACAGACTGTGTTCCTACTTCCACAACTTATAAAAGTGATAATTGATTCCAGGATTGTGCAAACCAACAATAAAAACATTTAATTACATTATGAGCTATTTGTTCTCTGTTCTCCGTCATTGCCACCTTGCTTCTCCACGCCGCTCCCAGTGAAAACATTTGCATATTTAAATTGGATGTGCTTGGCTTGGTCCTGTAGTCCCCCACTCCCCCCAACATACAACACCCTCCTCACCCTACACTCCCTTCATCCTTTTACTCCCCCTCTGGCTAAAAGCTAAACATTCAGTGGAGATGTGTTGAAGGGAATGAGGGACTGACCAAAAAAGGAAAAAAAAAAAAAAAAAAAAAGCACAAAACAAAAGGAAGTCCGAGCTGATCACAGACAGTTTCTGTTTTTATATCAGAAAAAAAGCACTTCCTGCAGGATGTGATCTGCAGTGAACACCTGCTCTAGAAAACTCTGTACAATATGGTACACAACATAGAAGTAACCAGATAAAATATGATGAACAAATGAATAAAGTTTTAAAACTTTTTATCTTTAAGGCCCAAAATATGAAAAAGGTTTTTTTTATTCAGAATTTTTTTTAACATCCAGAAATAAAGCTGCTTACTTTTTACCAGATCAGTATTTGGAGCCCTGTAAAATACCTCAAGCCCTTATAGTGTTTATCTTCTGTAAAAGTCTCCAATTTTATCATGTCCATGTTCATCTGAGGTGCTTGACTTAAGGTGGAAAGAGGGAGACAATAAAGATTGTAAAGTAAGTTTAACACCCCCCCCCCCCCCTTATAATTTGTGGTCTCATGTTATGGCGGCGGCTGAGTTATGGTGATGCTCTTGTAATGGAGACAGTAATAACTCTTTTATGTGCCGCCCTCAGCCTCTGAGTGCCTGCAGGGTTTTATTACATGGCTCCATGTGATATGCTCACTCACAGGCACAGAGCTGGTGGGTTGAGTGCCTGAAACAATGGAATTAATGTGTTGTGCTGGATTTGCATTTGCTATGATATGCATTTTTTCTGAGCCTGTTGATCAGAATTCATCAGAGAGGAGCAAGTAATGCTGTCTTCATTATTCTGCATGGATCTGCTCTACTTATGCATCCTTATTATTCAAACACACAACCCCATTTCTCACCTCTCTGGCCTGTACAGCACTTATCTCTCACTCTTCTCCTCATCCTCACCTCACATTTACAGGTACGTCTCTGTGGAGAGCTGTGATATCTCTTCTTTTCAAACACACAGTGTTTATCTCCAACACTAATACTTCATACTGTCATAATATAGACTCATGTAGATCCTGTGTGGAGACCTATACTAATGATGTTAGACAATAGAACAAAATACAAATGTACTTTTTACACAGGTCCACTGTATTTTATACTACACTATACTGTATTGCACTACACTGTAGTACTTCACAATACTGTACTATAGGACTGTACTATACTTTAGTAAACTAAACTAAATTAAACTATTATTCTGTACTATACTACGCCATTTCATACTGTGCTATATTACCGTACTTTACCACTAACCTAACCAATTCATGCTATACTATACTATACTATACTATACTATACCATTTGAGTGTGTGATTGTGTGATATAAGTGCATTTTTACTGATGCTGACACTGTGGGGCATCTGTGAAGTGCCTGTATTTGTCTTGTTTTTCTCTGTATTTTATTGCATTTTATCCTTGTTGTAAAGCACTTGGTGATTTTATCTATAAAAAGTGCTATATGAATTAAATTTACTTACTTACATTCATGTACTTATGTAAAATATTATTGTTATTTGGATGTATTTGCATATTTTTTTACATGAACCCCAGGAAGAGTAGTTTTTGCATGAGTAACAGCTAATGGGGATCCTGTTAACTAATAGACTTAACCATACCATACTGTACTATATCATACCATATTAGTGCTGGGCGATATGGAAAAAAATGTATATCACGATATGGATCATTTTATTTCACGATAATGATATACCACGATATAGCTATGGTATGCTTTCAGTTCTATGAAAAATTAAAGTGTATACAGCTGCCCTAGTACAGTGCCAGTACAAGACCAGCACTTAAAACTAGAAAAATGAATAAATACGTGGCTGAAGTGCGTTCATGTCTGTGCTCACCCAAAGTTATGCAACACTCACAGAAAACGCTGATGGTGTGAGCCAAAGCACTCCATAATAATAATAATAATAATAAATTTAATTTGTAATGCACTTTACATTTACAAAAAATCTCAAAGTGCTACAGTACACAGTTAAAAAAGAGCAGCAACAATAAAAAAAGCAATAGAATGACAGTCACAGATTGGCATAAAAAAAATAAAGAATATAGAGTTGCAATGTAAGAGGCAAGGTAGTAAAAGCATAGAGGAAAGCAAACCAAAGGCTTTATTAAAAAGGTAGGTCTTTAGGGCTCTTTTGAAGACGTTGTTCACACTGCTGGATGTTTCTCCTCCAAAGCTGCTCTCTGCCGTAGCATGAATCCGAGCGCTTTATTCGCCTATCAGGGGCAGACAGGTAAGGTGATTTGATTCGCCACGACTCCAGAAATGATTGAAAAACTACAGAATGTCACAAAATTACGTTTCCTCGCTCTTGGCTTGAAGAGTAGAAATGCGCAGCCGCGCTCCCAGCTGACAGGAAGTCAAACCACTGTTGTAGTTCTTTTGTGTTGCTAGAACGCAAAAAATGGACGCACCTGTTCATCTGGTTGTTCAACACGGCTGAAAATGATCATCTATTAATGTTGTTCCCGCTCCTGCCCACTCCCGTTGCTTTTTTTCCCGTCCCGTCCCGATCAAGGGATTGATTAAAAAATGACTCCCATCCCGTGGGATTCCTGCGGGAATCACGTGACCCACGGGAATTCCCGAAAAATGTTATCCTCTACAGGGAAGGTCCCGGAGCAGATGAAACAGGTGCCGGAGCGGCTGAAATAGGTCCCGGATCCGATCAAAAGAGGTCCCAGAGCGTGCGCCGGCTTGCTCCGGCACAAATTAAGCACTGCTTACAATGATCCCCTCACGTGTGTAACCCAGGTAACCCGCAACGGCGGGCGACGCTGGACACGAAGAGGGCATGTAAAGCGGCGTCATGTCGCAAAATCGAAAGAGAAATGCGAGCCTACATGTCAACGCATCCTTTTCTTTGTAAGAAAATATTGTTTTCTTTCCCGTTTGACACCAAATACACTTACTGAATGTGCAATTATTGTTGTTGTTACTATGAATCATCTGATGGCACAAGCCCTATGGATTAAATACAGCCTATCGCTCGAAACAATAAAAATAGAAATGGCACGATAGACATTTTTCTATCGTGCCCACGATATCTATCGTCCTATCGCCCAGCACTATACCATACCAGGGTTTTTCCTGCGTTCAAAATTGCGTGGCGGCCGCCTCCACCTAATTTTGTGCCGCCCCCGGCCAGAGCGACTGATATCGCTCAACACAGCGTAAAGCTCCAGCTGTGTCGATGAAGCGACTGAAGTCCCTCTGCGGCAGCTACGTATCTTAACTGCAGTTGCAGCGTTGCGCCACTATAGAGGCGCTATATCAGCAGCAGTGCACCGGAAAGACCTGAAGCATCTACCGAAGAAGAAACAGTCGAATTGTGTTCTCTCCAGTTTTTCCCGCTAGTTGGTGCTATCGGCGTCCTGATTTTCCCTGGCGGATGGTATGAACAGGTAAATACGGCTTGTCTTTTTTGCATCCAAGCATGTCGTGTTTATTTTTAAAAAAAGTTTCCTCCGTGTCAGAGTAACGTTTTTGATTTTTAGCGTTGCAGATATGTTCAGCCACTACTCTGTCACAAAGCAACTGGGTCTAGTTGTGAGGTAACATTACTTTGTACAATTTAATAGAATTGTGTAGTAAAAATTACTTCAACTAATTGAGATTTTTTTTATGTTTAGCTTTTTAGGACCCAACCATGTGGGAAGCATTGTAGTCCAAACCAGGGTGCTGCATTTGGGTGGAGTGTCTGCTGGGGATGCTGCAACTCTGTATGACAGCATCCTGCGAGTCATCAGAGAAGACAAAATGCTGCCAACTGACAAGCTAGCCTCCTTTGCAAGTGATGGCGCTGCAGTAATGATAGGTGAATTTTCCTTTTTTTTTTGCATTTACCTTTTAGTTAGCATCTTATTAAGATTGACAGTTATTTTTTTTATTAGTATTTTAGGGAGAAAAGCTGGAGTTGGGAAGAGACTCCAAGACTCATTTCCTGGTCTGATAACCGTACACTGCGTGGCACATCGTCTCAATCTGGCAGTGTCAGACTGCATTAAGGGGCAGAGGGCAGTTCATTACCTCACTAAATATGCCAGGACTGTTGGAACTATCTTCTGGTTCTACCAGGCCTCCAGCAATAGGACCAGCAGTCTCAAGGACATGGAGAGGCTTTTTGAACTCCCCCAAATCAAACTGCAGGTTAGCGATATTCAGTGCTAGATTATTCAGATCCAATTTTGCTTTTTTTGTTATTTACTATATAATTTTATGTAGGGAGGAAATGCTACCAGATGGGAATCTAATAAGGAAGCAACGGATGTGATGCGTCGAATTCTGCCTGCTCTCATCGCAGACCTCTCACTCCAAGCCCGGAATGAGCCAACTGCACAAGGACTGTATTCCTTTGTAAAGGACAAGTTCTTACCCCCTGCCCTGTGCCTAATGCAACTTGTGCATGAAAAGATCCACCAGCAGTTTTTGGTTTTTCAAAAGAGAAACCTTTTCTTCTCTCAGGTGGAGCAGGAGGTATGAGATCAATACCATAATCCTTGGGTTTTCTGTTAATTGGAATGCTGTTGCTAGCAAAGCTGTTGTGTTTTATCTCAGGTCACAGTGCTGAAATCATCACTGGCACAGCTGAAAGAGAGCAACATGGTCAAAGACCGCTGGCAGGCATGGCTCCAGTCTGATGCTGGTCTGAAGCCTCTACAGGAAGAGGTCCCTGCATATTTCCAGGATGATGTGTGGGAGAGCTTCAAGAACATTGTATGTATTAAGAATGTATTTGTGTAATGTGGACGAAGGACTGTTTTACCTTTCTTTTCAACATCTTCTACAGGTGATGGAGCCATTCCTGACTGCACTGAATGAGAACGTCGACAACAGATTCCCAAACACCGGCAGTCTGTCTGTCTTCAATGTGTTCTCTCCCAGACAAATTTTGTCAAACTCTAGTACAGAGTATGGGGATGCTGAGATGAGGACACTGGCTGAGGAGTTTCCAAGACTGAGTCTGACCTGCTGTCTGAGTGGAGCTCATACAGACTGAGAGTGGGGAGTCCTGATCTGAAGGTACTATATATTAAGTTACATTAACTGTATCACCACCACAACAGTCTGGTTTTACTGAATAATTTCATTCATCTTTGTTTTCACCGCTTTTATTCAGACCAAATCCCTGGAGGAGGTTCTTCTGTGGCTTGTATCTGCAGAATCTGCTGAGCTGTATCCCACCCTCAGCCTTGCAGCTGCTATCGCCCTCACAGCCCCTGTCCAGACTGCAGATGTGGAGAGGCTCTTCTCTGCACTCAAAATTGTAATATATGATTGAAAACACTATTACTCTTCATGTCTGTATCAGAATAAATACAAAAATACTTAATGCATGAAGTATGCATGAAATGTACTTTCAATTTAAAGTTGCCAGCTGATTTGTGTATGTATATAGTTTTAATAAATAAATGCTTTAACATGATAATGGTCATATTCTTTTTGGAACTCTTAACTTTAAGTATGTTGCCTGTAAAAGAAAGTGAGTTTTACAAAATACATGCACGTCATGGCACATGGTCAGGATGGTGCCACCTCTGCCTCAATTTGAGCCAGGAAAAACCCTGCATACCATACCATACTATACCATAATTGACTAAACTCTACTCTCTATGATTTACTTTTCTTGTTCTGCACTCAAAGGTGGGGTAGGCAGGTTACTGTTAAAGAAGCATCTTTTTTGTGGTGTGTGTACGAACTAACTTTTAATAGTCATTAGCTATTAGCCATTGATGACATTTGGGAATGTAACGATATGGCTGTGTTTGGTTATGTCTGTGTAGTCAACATTTTAAAAACAAAGCCATTCTCCTCCTCCCCCATCCTGATTGGTTGTGAAGTAGACGCTGCTCCTTAGTGCTGATTGGTTGTGAGGCAGACGCTGCTCCCCCATGTCATTCAGGAGCCCAAACAAAGTTAGCATGCTACAACACCGGACAGTAGAAACCAACCAGAAAGTACAGAAAATTGTCTGAATCCTCCTTCAGCCACGACTGCCAACACAAGCAGAAAAACAAAGTAAATACTGGAGACTCTGGTGGAATAACAGGCGCTTAAAAAGGCGGTAGACCGGACAAGAGCTTAAAAGCCAGGTCAACATCAATGAAGCATGAACGCTTCAGGGACGCTTCGTGATCTTATGGACCTTGTATCCTTTCTGCTGGACAGGTAAACCGCTTCAAAAAAGTAAGCTAAGTGTATGTAACAGATGTGTTTCTTGTCAAACAGGACCTGCTGCGTGTTGTAGCGCCGCTAAACTGTTTAGCTCAGGTCCTGGAGTATGTCACTTTATCCTAGTTGTAGAAGTCCTGCAAAAATTGGCCCTTATTTATCAATCTTGCGTAGATCTGAGCGCAGATTACCAGCTCTATCCGGGCTTTCATTTTATCATGTCCAACCATCATTTTGGCAATAGTTAAGTACCTATAAAAATTTTTTTACAGGTTGATATCAGCCACTCTAGTTGAGCTAGACTGCATTACTTGCATCATTACATTACAAAAATGTAGAGAGGGCATTTTGGAGGATGCCAGTTTTTATGGCTTGAGTATATTTCTTGCATGTTCTGCTGTTTGCCATCTGGCCAGATCTGAGCAAATCACAAAGGCCCTCATTTATCAATCTTGCGCAGATCTGAGCGCAGGATTCATTGTACGATAGGACACACATGATATTTATGAAAGGGTTCGTATCTGACCAATCCCAGCGTACGTATGATCGGGTCTTGATAAATGCGACGGCTGAAATCGATCATCATTAACATGTCAAGTCAAGTCAAGTTTATTTGTATGGCACATTTCAGCAGCAGGGCAATTCAAGGTGCTTTACATGAAACAAGCAGGCAAAACATTCAACACAATTTGAAAAGTAAAAACA
Organism: Xyrichtys novacula; assembly: GCA_962446985.1. NCBI lineage: Eukaryota > Metazoa > Chordata > Actinopteri > Labriformes > Labridae > Xyrichtys > Xyrichtys novacula. The sequence goes on along the minus strand of OY660884.1, from coordinate 25,642,801 downwards.
GCGTAAAAGACATTTAACAAATTAAAAGTTACATTCAAAGCTAAAATAAGGATGGAGATAAAAGAAGACAAAACTTATCAAGACAGGCAAATGATGAAGATGTTGATTAAAGGCCTCAGGTTTGATTTAATGATAGGCCACGGCAAACATATGGGTTTTCAGCTGTGATTTAAAAGAGCTGAGAGTTTCAGCAGACCTACAGTTTTCAGGGAGTTTGTTCCAGATATGAGGAGCATAAAAACTAAAAGCTGCTTCTCCACGTTTAGTTCTGACTCTGGGGACAGAGAGCAGACCTGCTCCTGATGATCTGAGCGGTCTGGATGGTTCGTAACGTACCAGCAGATCAGAAATGTATTTTGGTCCTGAACCATTCAGTGATTTATAAACCAGTAATAGTATCTTAAAATCAATTCTTTGACAGACGGGAAGCCAGTGTAAAGATCTGAGAACTGGGGTGATATGATCTACTTTAAATATTCCCTTAAATATTCGTGGTTTAGAAGCCTCGCCCACTGAGGTCAAACATGAAAGAGGAGAAATTTGAGAAAGATTCGAAACTTTTCCGAGCTGAAAGTGGATATCCTCACATCTGTGGTGGAAACTAACAAGGATTTTCTCTTTGGAAGCATCAAAACTGGTATAAAGCAGTCCAGAAAACTCCTGTCTGGAGCAGGATTATGATGGCGGTGAACAGCGCTGCCACGGAATAGCGGACAGTGGCTGCAGTTTGAATAAATCATTAGTCAATAAATTGCTCATGATGATGAATTAATATCTCATACATGCCTCATATTTGTTTATTGCCATGACATTAGGTATGTTGCTCCTATTATTGAAAGAATTTAGTTTTAATTTGTCGCGTCTTTGTAATGTAGAGAAGACTGGAGAGTCTGACAGAGGCTGAACAAAAATAATTATTAACCTCACCAAACAGTGTGTTTTTATTTTTATGGATTTCAATTGGATTTTTATCACTGAATAAATAGCAAGAGCACTTTCTAAACTTATACTTTACATGTCAGAATCCATCGATAAGGTCCTGTCTCCTCTGTACAGCACCTTTGTGGAGTCTCTCCTCATTATCGTTCTCCGGGAGTCAAACACAGCGCTCCACAGTGGCGTGTGTGCGCAATGTTAAAACGGCGCTCCTGCTCTGTGGCAGTGTTTCTGGCAGAGTTATCAAATAGGCCTATTCACTAAGGACATAACAAATTTATTTTATTTCATTTTATTTTATTTACCTCTTAATCTTTAATGAAATCTGGCTGATTGTGCTTTGTGACAGGTTTGAGGTTTGTTTATCAATTATTTTGAGACAGACATTTGCTGCACCGCAGATCCACACTGACTCAAACTTGCGTACACGATGTCAGACCTGTCATGAGATTTGGTCGTAGCGTACGCTCACGTGCAGATTGATAAATGCCGATTCTCACGTCAAAATTTTCATACGCAAAGTGTACGCATGTTTTCTGCCGTACGCAAGCTTGATAAATGAGGGCTGTTGTGTTTGCTGGTAGTCTGTTGGCATCTACAGTAGCACCAATGCTTTTTACTTTGATGTTGACTGGGCCTCATTTGTAATTATCTGAAGTATTTATCTGCATTATATCTGAATTGAATTGGAACGATACGAGTGAGCAGGAGCTGGTTGGGAGGGGTAGAGTTTACATTCAAGATTCCTCTCAAAAAATGGTACTTCTTCAGATCCTGCCTACCCCACCTTTAACTATCCTAAACTGAGTGATTTTGGGGTACAATAAAATTATTAGAATAAATCGATCAGAACAAATCTGAAAAACCTTTCAGGTGGAAATCTGTGCAAACTAAAGCTGCAGTAGTGTTCTTACATTTTACTGCACATTTCTATGATAGACCATGAAGTTTACAGCAGCCTACATCACACCTGCTCAGTCTCTCTCATGCCTTTTTCAGTGTCTCCTAATACACTATTATGCCACATTACAATCAAAGATTTTAATCTCCTTTGCTGTATGTTGTCAAACAAAGCCCTCCTTGATTTGTTTGCAGATCCTCCTGTAGTACCTGCTCCTTTGCTCCTCATTACCAGTATTTGTTTGCCATCTTAAACGCAGCAGCGGCTGTAATCCCACCCAGTAGGTTCCTCCTAATCAGGGTCACATTCAAGCTCTGTAGAGCCCTGATCAGCCCCGCTTCAGCCTCGCTCTCACTGCAGCCAAGCTTTCTCCTGCTGCAGCTTCTTCCTCCTCTATGACCCGCTGTGACCCCTCATCTGTTTGCACAGGCTGTCATACTAAATGCGTACCTGGTTCTTAAGAGCAGAGGGGATTGTGGGAAGTGGCTTTCTTCAGAGAAAGTGCCACACAGCAGAGCTTTGCAGGAGCTCAGACGATCATTAAACCTCTGATTCGGATTTCAGTCTGGTTGTCTCATTATCTGTAAATTGGATTCATCAGGTAAAAGTCATCTTGGGATACTAATCATCAGAGAGGAAATTCATCCTCCTGTCACTGCCAATCTCCGCAGCTGCACCTTTTTTTCAAAAATATGCACTTCTCTAGTGTGGGGTTAAGGTTCTGCATAATTGGGGGTCTTTACAGAAGCAGCTGGGCGGTGAGGGCCTGTGCAGCATGGCCATGCTGGGTTGATTTGTCGTGGGGTCCACATGGAGCAGCAGGTGGAAAGTTCTTTTATTAGGCTAATGGCTGTGAAATGACTGGAGGGGCCTGGGGAGATCTGGAGGATCTGTAATGTGACGGAGGCTCCGGGGGTGTTGTGGTGGTCAGGGCTGGCAGGAAGAGGTGTGTATGCATGTCATAGCTCCTCAGACAGGGATGAAGAGACACAGACATGCCAGTGGTTGCAGAAATTAGCAATTTTAAAGAAGTACAAATGGATTTAAGGGGTGATTACAGTATTTTTGGACCCCCAAAACATGCTCTTGCTCCAGATTTCTTCATCCTGCAGCAGCGAAACAGGCTACAATGTTTGCAACAAAATACTGACAGGCCCAGATTGTTATTTAACAATCTTGGCCTGTAAATTATTTCTGCAGAGATAAATTCAAATACATATCATGGATATATATTTTTTTATTTATAAAGCTATCCTTGGCAAAAGTGCACCTTCCTTTACTCACTTTTTATCCTTATTCTGCTCATGGTCATCGTCCACAAAGTCTGAGATGAGTGGCAAAGGACAGCTCTTGCAGACTGATCTCAAACTGCAAAACTGAGTTTGCATGAATCTTTTAAATTACCCAGTTACAAATTTGGCAAATTAGGATGCTGAGTCTTTGGAGGGTATAAAAGTCAATGAGACAATGGTCCTAACAAACATTTTCTTTCAGAGTTAAAGGTCTCAATCTATAGTTTTGAGTCTGTTTCAATATAAGATGAAGTTTATTTAGGTCCATTTCAATTATGGTCCATTTTAGACTCAAGGAGGCTACAAAGCAAAGGAGGTTGTCGGGCATGACAAACTGGTGATTGATTTGTCGTGACCTTAGCAGAATCACAAGTGGACCCTCCTGACAAGAGCCTATTAGCACCTCCTTCCTCTTCACTTCTAAATATGATTAACTGTTGCTCCAAAAAATAAGATTGTCCTGCTTTAGCATTAAAGGTCCCCTTTTATGGTATTTTTCATCAAGTTTAAATCAGTCCCAGACATCCCACTGTCGTAAATTCGAAGTTTGTTGTCTAAAACACCAGTTTATTTTTGGATAACAGCCAGCCTGTATCCCCCTCTTTTTGAGCTCCACTTTTGAGATTCTGTGCCTGTAACTTTAAATGATAATGAGCTGTGTGTGAACATCTTCCTCCCAAGGGCCACTCTGAGCAGCCAGCACTGCTGCGGTGGTCCAGGAGTGGTAGTCTGGAGATCTTCTAAGGACCTCCAGACCACCGCGGCTGAAAACACTAGCCTGCCTTCGCGCCCCTGAGGAACACCTCAGAGTGAGTCTGAAGACAAATGCCAATGATGGTAAACACACACGATTGCAGCCAAAGCACGAGTCATACGGGCGGAGGTAAAGAAACTTAAAATGGTAAAACTTACAGCTTCGACATTTGAAGTTGGGTTCCTGACACTTGGTACTGATCCACGCTTTATCTTCAGCTTCTTTGCGAATCCTACTTTGAACTGCCCCTCGTTGGTAAAACAGTCTGTGGTGAAATGGTTTGCACACACACAAACAACATTTCGGATTTGTTGCGGGTACATTTCCATCAAAAATAAAATTAATCCACTGGGTCCTCAAATTTTCTGACGAAGGAGGCAGAAATAGACTCCTGTCTTCGTATGTTCAGCCAAGAACCACACAGCGGCTGGGTTGTAGCTTTGGCATGGTTGCTGTACCAGAGCGGCGTATGCAAGGGGAAAAAGTGACGGATCCGACCTCAGTGAAGAAGTTTTAGAGTGCCACCAACATGTGGGAGAAGATTATGCGGTTATGTCGTCATGTCGGCTTTGAGGGGATGCACATTATTGGTAGAAAACCACCCAAAAGTGGATTTTTCATCATAGGGGACCTGTAAACCTAAAGTGTTTTTGTTCACTTTTTATTCACTCTGTGGCTGAAATGGACAGGTAGCTTGTACATGTTTTAATAGATGGAAGGAGTAAAAGTTAAGTCAAATTTTAAACAGAAATGTAAGAGCAAATGTCAAGTGAGAGCAGCAATGAACTATTAACCTGAAAGATGTTGTGCCTTGTTGAATAAATCAAGCAAAGTCCCACAACGTCCCCGTGGTGTGATGAGTGACAGTGTCCATTTGATTCACCGACCCACCTACCGCTGATCAAATTTATGATCTGCTTTCATTGAGTGCAGTGGTCCTCTCTCATGAATAATAAGCAGCTCTTCTCACTGAAGGGGGAATCTCAAGGCTCGAACATCATGCAAGGTTAAACTGGTCAAACCGCATGAGTCCTTTCTTTCTTCATCAGGCATAGGACAGTTCACGATTGTTTCTAAAACCAGCAGAGAAACAGATATGTGAGCAAGATTCACTCGGCTTTGAGTGACAGTCTGTTTTTGTTTCCTTATTTTTATCTTTACCTGTATTTTGACAATTATTACACAACCATGGATGGAAACATTTGCTGAGACAGATATCCTCTGCTTTATTAATCAGGTTTTATTTTTTTGAAGCAATGAAACGCTAATATGGGTGGTGAAAACTCGTAGGACAGCTGTAGTCCTGCAGGTTGGCAAACTGACTTCAAAGCGTGTGCAACTAACCTGCCGGTTGTAATTTATGAACATTTTCTCTAACAGCCAATAATGTCTCAAAAGTAGTGTAGAATATAGACCCCTCTCATTAAAGACAAAACAGGCCATGTTTAGCTTCATACCAACATCCATCAGGCTCATTAACAGCTGGTCTGTATCTGACACCATTTACATTGGCATTATTTTTTGTCACAATTCCTAAATAACATGTTGATTCATGAATATTTTAAGTCTAATTCATTCTGATCTGTTTCTGTTTAAATGCTGAACTCGTATGGTTCCCACTTTTGTTATGTCCATCTATCTTTGAGTTTGCACTGATGCTTTTACACCAAGAAGTGTCTTCAGATAAATAAAGTTTTTTTTGATCAGATTTAATATTTGACATACTCCATAAGAGCAACTTGTCCTCCACCAGCTCTTTAGCATCGGGAGGGGTGAGCAAAAGAGCATTCTAATCTCTAATCTGACTGCTCGATTATGCTAAATATTCCCATTTTTGCACACTGGCCCCTTATATAGCCACACCTCCTGCCATTTGGAGGCCCTGTTGTTCTTGTTTGTGGTTTAAGTGTTGTTTTCTGTAAATTACACTCTTGTATTCCTGCTCTCCTTGTATTTTCAGCATTTGGTTCTGTTCTGTGTTTCCTGTTTTATTTTGTAGTAGTAAATCCTTGTCTATCTGGTACACTTCACTCTGGGTTTGGACTTGGTAAATTAGGTTTAGTTGAATAGCTGTTGTTGAGTCTGCAGTTTGGGTCGGTTTTTGTTTGTAACACCTCCAGATCTCAAGGTAGGAGGCTTCAATTCAATTATTTATCTATCTAAAGTGAAACATAGGCCCTGAGATTTTACATCCCTCATGAAAACATTCATGATGTTTCAGCCCAATAATTTTTATAGGATGGGAGAACTTGTTTTTTTTTTTTGTGTGTGTGTCCCGTGTCTGAAGTTTGAATAGTAGTTTATGTCCTCTTTGAGCTCAGGTTCTTCTTGCACTCTTAGCAATGTGGGTCCACATGTTTACAGGGTTATGATTTAGAAATTGCTCAATTATTTATGAGTTTGAGTCAACAGGGCACCAAGACCATTATCTCAGTCTCTGAAGGTTGAGGCTGCACCCTCCATTGATTTCAAATCCAAGGAAACCATCTAAAGAGTCCAGAAAGTTTAGGACTGCACAATGGGTTTTTTCCCACACTGAGCATGTGAATGAACAGACCCTCCAGTCGTGCAAGCTCATCTCAGAGGGGTTTTATTTTTTAAACTTGTTTCATCAGGGTCAGACGGGAGACAAAATTTGGGCCCCTGTTTCCATCTGAATGTTTCTGTTAATCTTTGATCTTCACTGCTTTATCTTTTACCTTTTTATCTTTTTCATTTGTTTTTATTCAGGGCCACTCCTCAGCCTGTCCTGGTTTTATGTGATTATTTCCTCTGACTCATGGACAGAGTCAAAGAGGATACCATCCAAAACTCTGCAGACTGTAGGAAGCCTTATGACAGTTTTGGGACCATGTAAGGTATAATCAGTTTGGCTGTTAGAAAAACCAAAGGGGAAAAGGTGGATCGACCCATCTGGCTTTGCATGACATACACTACAGGCCAAAAGTTTGGAAGCAAGGCCATTACAGGCCGAACAGTTTAGAGTAGCTTCAAGTTTTTGTTCACAATGCTTTTTTAAAAATCCAGCATGAATTTTATGTATTTTGGGATGTATTTACTCCATGATCAGGTGTTGCTTTCATGGAAATGCACCATTTTACTCCATTTACCTTTAGATATACATTGATGTTAACAGACCATTGCTAAATATATGTCAGCAAAAGATAGTAAGGGCTTAGTTTTAGGGTTGAAAACATTTGCAAGAGTCACAACTTCAGTGCAAAAGCAAAAAACAAATCACAGTTGGATTATTCACTTTAACTTTTTGGCTTCTGAGAGTCTGCATACAAAAATACTGATAAATCTCAACTGCGTTCAAACTACTGCAAAAATGGCTAGAAAGAAGCAACTGAGTAAAGAAACAAAAGTACATATTTGTACAATGAGGAAAGAAGAATACACAGAAAGAGAAATTGCAAAACGCCTAAAGGTGTTTAACAAAGGATTCCACTACACTCTGAAGAGACTAGAGGAACCTGGAAGTTATGATGATTGAAAAAAGGCCTAGACAAAAGAGAGTTACTACAAAAGCAGAGGATAAACATATCACCAGTAAGAGAGATCGGCGGAAGACAGCACCACAAATAAGGAAGAAAATCAACATGACAAGGTCGAAACCCATATCTCTGACAACCATGAAATGAGGTTTGAGAAAGGCTGGTCTGAAAAGTTGTGTATCTGCAAAAAAACACTGCTTCGTCCACAGAACAAGAAAAAGAGATATGAGTGGGCAAAAGCTCACAAAAATTGGACTTATGATGACTAGAAACAAGTTTGCACTGTTTGGTTCAAAACGCAGAGTCTTTGTCCGCAGACAAACTGGTGAACGTCTGAAAGCACCATGTGTTACACCCCCAATTCAGCATGGAGGTGGTAGTTCCATGGTATGGGGATGTTTTGCAGGTGCTGGAGTAGAAAATTTGTTTGAAGTAAAGGGTTTCATGAAGAAGGAACAGTACCTCATTGGTGCTCTTTATGTCAGCTGCAGTTCCAGATCTGAAAACGACACGCTCAAGAAGAAAAATCTAGAAGCGGGACAAAAAATAATTTGTAGTTTCATGATTACTGCAAACAAACCCAAGTGCTATATGTGTCACACTATGTTGTTTATTGTGTATAATATATGCTTTTCATCATACAAATGTGTCAGTGGGCTCTCATTTGAAGCGTACTTTCACTTCCTGCCACCAGAGGGGGTCAGCCTTTGCGGTGAGACGCTTATCTTGAGGCCAGCAGAGGGAGTCATCACCTGTACCTGTCTCCTCATTTTTCCGGTGCTTACAGGTTAAGTACATTTCAAAAATCACATGCATGTGTTGTCTTTATGGTCTCTTTATCATGTGGCACTGAACTTTATTCTGAAGTCTTTGTAATTGCTTGATTGCGTTTTGTAATGAAACCTTGGTGGTAATCGGTGCGGGCTTAGCTTGTCTGTTGCTCAGTAGTTCTGGGCATCACTTTATGTCATTACCTCAAAGCTCTTTTGTTATTTTATTTCCTTTGTAACTTAAAATCACAAGTTCGTTTTGACTTTTTGTTTTCATATATTAAATTTAAACTTACTTTGGTGTAAAATGAGTAATGCTAACTTTGCTAGCTTTGCCTTCTAACTTCCACTGTTTAGTTTTCGCATCATGCTAAGAGAGGATTTTGTCCTTGTTAACTGAACTAAAAAGTTGTTTACAGCAGAGCTGCTATTACATTTTGCTTTAAATTAGCAAAAGAAATCAGTTGAGATATTTATTTTTGTTCATAGCTGGGTGTGGTGACGTGGTAGGGGGAGGTGTCAACAGAATCAGCTGGCACAGTGACATTGTCGTGACCACCAGCGGTGTGGATAGTGCACTGAAAGCTTGCCGATACAAATCTGGTCAGCTTTCAGGTCGTGAGCAGCTGCTCTAGTGGTATTTTGGTAGACCAGCAGCGTAGTGCGCACACGTCACCAGTGCCTTACTGGCAGGTTTCCATATGTCAAGCACATTTCAGTGCAATAAATAATCAACAACCAATATTCAGTGTAACTATCTGAATCAGCACATACATTTAGATTCATATCGATTTATCCTGAGCATGTTTGGCATGCATTTGGACACTCAACCTGATCAAATTAACACAACTGAAACCGCATTAAATTAAATATCCAGTAAACAGTCAACACATGATGAAGTGAAGAAGATATTTAATTGCCCCCCCCCTCTCTCTCTTCCTCCTCTTCTTTCTCGCACAGCTCGACCTGGACATGTCTCTGAGTCCGCTCCCCGTCCTGCTGCCGCTGCAGCAGCAAGGCTGATCAGATGAGTTATTTACTTCAAAAATTTAAACAAAAAAGAAAAGAAAAGAAACTTTCATTCAACATATTTGAAAATGAATCTCTAATGTGTTCACATCCTTAAAATTCTGTGAATATTCAATCCGGAGTTAGGCTCACATACGAATATTTTATTATTCAGTTGTATGAGTTTATTTTGTATGCCAACATCAATTAAAGAAAGAGCCAGGCCACGGAGCGTTATGCGTACTTTACGCACAGATGGTTCAGATTTTAATGCCATTATTGGAATTTGTTTATGTTGTGATCTGTGCGCACAACCCACCTTTGATGGCTTACAACCAAGAAAAACAGTCACTGCAGTACTGGATCTTAAAACTAATGAAAAATTCAGGTTTAATTTCATTAGTTTTTACTAAGTACTTTCTATTCAAGCAGCTTTTTTTATTCTAAAAACACTTCTAATCACACCTCCACCTGCCTGATCCAGCTGCCTCCTCCTATCAGAGTGCAGAGCAGCTTCACTGAGCCCTTTGAAAAGAGGATAAGAGATGAGTAGGAGGGAGGGAGGGATAGAGAGTGGGCGTGTGTGCATGTGCCTGTGTGTGTAAGAGAGAGAGAGGGAGAGAGAGAGAGGAGGGAGGGAGGCGCTGCATCAACCCGGCATACAGCAGCAGCAGCAGCAGCAGCAGGCTGGGCTTAGGGATCTATTGTTCCCTGTTTTATTACTGCCAGATCTTCTCTCTCATTAAGGCTCCAGGAGAGAGAACGAAAAGGACAGGGTGAGGAAAGCGAGAGGACACATCACCCCCCGTTCGCCCGGGATTACTTCTTCTTGGACGCACTGGTGTGGACAAAGCAGAACACTCTGAGTCCGGCTCTCTACCTCGTGGGCAGGCTTGCTTTTTCCTCCCCCTTTACTGCATTGGGATCTAGAGTACTCCCCGTGTGGTGGCCATGGGGCTGGCCGGCAGAGCCATGGGGATGCAGGGGGTCTTGAGGGGGGCAGCACTTCTCTCTCTCTGCAGGATAGTGCTGCTCTTTCTCTCCATCAGGGAGCTGGATGCACAAACTGCAGTGGAAACTAAACCTCTGTACATCTGGCAGACGGGTATGCTCTACTCTTTCTTTCTACTCATGCTGATGTCCCGTCCTCTACTACTCAGATGCAATATTAATATGCAAATGTTTGTGCGCACGGCAGAGTGCAGAGAGCTGCTGAACTTACTCAAAGTCTCTCTCTTTGTGATGTTTTCATCTGCATTTGCTTCATTAAACCTTCCTGCAAATGAGAGGAACCTCCATTTTAAGCAAAAGTTTCCTCCCTGTTCCCCTCTTCCTCTTGCATGGGGCAGAGGTTGATGCATGGAGCCATCTTGCTCCTGTACAGTGTAGTAATATATTTACTGCAGTCCCTGGGGTGAAACTCTCTGTGCCCCCAGACTCGGGTGAGAGGAGCGAGGCTGTGCTAGCTGTCCTTTTGCTGAGCTTCCCCCGTCCTGGGCTGAGGCAGATGGGAATCCTCAGCTGCCCCGCACTGCTATCGGGCTCATTTATCACAGTTTGACATGTGTGCAATTGATGAAATGGTGTGTGCACTGTAGCTGCATGTGGCTCCTTTATGAGAGAGGGGGGAAATAGAGGCATGCTGCAGAGGAAAAGCTCTCTGTAGTCTTTTGGTGCTGATGCAGGTGTTTGTTTTGTGTAAAAGTGACCCTGCTGTGGGTACTGAGGGGTTAAATCAGAGTGCTGTGAGTACAGTAGCTGTACAGTGGAGGCAGACTCGCTGTAAAATCCACCGCCCCCTCTGCCGCTGTTGTTTTGGGTGGTGCCTCTCATTCACTGTGAGAGAGCAGCACATGGTCAGAGGGACACAATACAGATGAACGGCCCGGCTGGCAGAGGGGAAGGAGTGGGAGACAGAGGGAAGGGGGGATGGAGGAGGAGGGGGAATGATGGGAAGAAGAGTCACCCCCCCATCCATGGGGACAGGAGTGCCCTTAAGATGCAGCTGGAGATCAATGTTCTCTTTCTCTACTTTCTAATCTCTCTCTGTTTGCCTGGATCAATGTACTGGTTTCACTGGGATCCTGCACCCCCTCACTACTGGGAGCTGATCAATGGGTTTAGTCCTGGAATCACAGCTCAGTCTGCTTGGGATCAATTCTGACTCTGGGTGGAGTCTGAGTGTGATCTGTACTTGTTATCAATCCGTCTTCTCACTATGCAGAATGTAAATCCGTTAATGCGTTTATAGATCAGCTCAAATTAATGTGTGGACAACAAATCATCGTCAATGAACATTACTGGTGTTTGGATGTCAGTGTGCAAAGTTTCGATGACCAGAAAGAGGACATTTATCTGAATTTACAGTCAGTGTTTACTCTAAATCGGTGCGTTTCTAAGATTTGTGCAGTTTCAGCTCTTCAGTTTGATTTGTGATCCGTCCTCATGGTTTGTTGCATCAATTAAATTTAGTTTCCTCCCATGGTTTGAGCACATTTTCATTAAAGCCTACATAATGAGCCATCGCTGGTCCTGTTAGGGGCTGTGATACATTTCTTGTCCTTGTCTTGTACGATGAAATGTGCTGTTTGCTTTCAGAGGCTGAGAAACTGCCTATCACTGGTGGTTTTTGACAGTCTGGTCATTTGCCTCCATTTTTTCATAGAAACAGTCATTCAAACCTTTTCCCTAGACTGAAATTGTTGAACTTGATTCCAACACAAATGGATGTACCCAGCCGGGATACTCCAACCAAGGCAAAACCAGGACATGTGCACCGCAGAACCACACACAGATTTTTGGGTATTTCTTACAAACTTTAAGTTTGTGTTTTTGTTTGCGTTTAATTCAACCTGACTACTGACTATCCTATAGAGTAAGACTTAAATACATAGTAAAGATGAATGTATCTCTGCACATCAAAAGATGCTCAGATTGCTGGTATTCAATGAGAAAAAGATACACAGTTCTTTTTTGAAGTGTTGACAGGAGGTGGTTGATGTTTTCTTTCACTGTGTTGAGCCTCTACCTCAGCTGTGTGGCCATACTGCTGCTCTACCTGTTATATCACATGTAAATTGATGGTTTTTTTGTTTGTTTTGTTCATGTAGAATATTCACACCAACTGTAGATTTGTTTCTTTTTAATGAATGACCAATATCAATATGTACAGTATATGACAGCAAGACAGAGGTTATTTTTGGGCCCTTTTTTGGCCTTCATCAATAGGACAGCTCGAGCTAGCCTGAAACGTGCACTAAATGCATCATATTGTGTTGTGATGAGGAATCAATCCTGCAACCACAGCCATTAAAACTGTGGTATCTGTGCAAGAGATGCATGCTCAAACCACCAGGCCAATGCTGCTTTTAATGAAACTATCAATAGTGTCTAACATTAAATCCAAGCCCCTCAACAGCAAAAGGGTTCCTAGAGATGCAGTCCATGAATTGCAGTCCTGAGTCTGCAGCTTCCGGCTCTGCAGACATGAAACACTCAGTAGTTTTGGAGGCTGGGCTTGTGATGACACTTCCCAACATCTTTCCAACCCGTGCTCGGTCAGTGTTATACATGCAAAGAAAAAAGGATGGTGTATTATGAATAAACTATGTGCAGTTTGATTTGGTTTGATTTGAAGACTCCTCAATATAAGATAACAAGTGACAAGCAGAGGAGGGTGGAGCAACTACAGTTTAATTGAATGTTGGTGATGGTTCCCTCTCTTTCACTGTTATGAATTGTTAGAGAGTAGAATTTTAAGCTCTGTATGACTAAGTACAGAAACTGTACATCAAGAACTGGGCTAAACATGACAGGAAAGACCATGCATAAATGTAAAACTTAACATTTGCAAAGAAGACCTGAAGGCTTCCACTGTGAAAGTGAGTGAAATACACCCCTGAACCAACCGAGGAGGAGCCAGGACACTGCAGTAAAGGTCAAACTATGCCGTGTGCACCCATAACTAGCAATGAAACACAGATTACAAGTCATTTCTGGCAGACTTTTCTTTTAGTTTGGCTATAAGCTGCAGATTTTTATGATTTTCATGGCTTAAAATATTGCACATGAAGTTATCCATCATCATGAGCATGGTGTCTACACTTGATAATAAGCAAATAAAGCAATATTTATTCGTATTCATTGGCACTAAGCCCGGGTTAAAAAGTCTGAAAATGTCAAACCCAACTTTCCAAAATGAAAGCACGCGAAAACACGAAAGTCGGAGGATGGAGTTCCTGACCAGAAAAGAAACTTGGACCATCTGAGGAGGCCATGAATGCAGTATCATCACCTGTGTATAAGCTCAGTCGAATGTATCATGATTCCTGAGAGCTCATGGTGCTGTCGTCACTCCAACATTTCCACGTCATACGCCCACTCAGAGGGCCGAGGCTTATGTCAAATGTGCCAAAGCTGTTTTGTCTGCTGTTATTAATCCAGTCATACTATCAAAGAATAAGAAAACCTGACTTGAATTTCACTGTAGGACTGAAAAACCACTCTAAAACAATATCTGAACTATTTGTGCTATCTATTTTGATTTCTCCTGCTGGATGGTGTTGTACTTTGTTGGCAGAATAACAGCAGAGCCCTCAAAATGTTTAATTGCTGTGTCTTGTTTTTTTAAAGTCCTTCGGGAGCAAAATTTAGCAGAGGAGGAAAACACAGAGCTTGTTAGCTCTGCGAGTATTGACTGCCAAAACCTACATTTATAATGAATGTAAAATTTTTGCTCTGGATGCTGGATGGCCTCTGTTGTCAAACCTTGGATGCTTTTTTCAACCTTCTCTCCATGTTTATTATTGTTTACTGGTTCCATTGTTCACACCCTGTGCGCAGGAATGGAAATCCTGTGGTATTATGTGCAGTACCTCCCACTGAGTTAAGGCAGGGGAGGAGATTAAGGGTAGAGAAACCAGAGCAGATTGGCCAGACAAAGTTAACCTAGATACAGTATAGACATGTTTATGTGTGTCTACTTTTGGCTTAAGTGCATCGGTACTTGGCTCCTGATGCTAGTTTGGCTGGCTGACGGCACTGCGGCACCAATGAGCGCCATGGAAGCTTTTTTTGTTGCATTGTGTTTGTGCGCTCTTTTTCTTTGATGTGACAGTTTCGGTTTCCCTCTCAGAGCCGCGATCTTACAACAATACAGGAGGGGTTTTTTTCTCTCCTCGGCACCTCCTGTTTGTGAGGGAGGGGCAGGAGAAATAAATCTGTGTGTGACATCTTGGAAAGAAGGTTTATATATTTATTTCTGTGGTGATAAATTGGCTAAATCCAAGCCTCTGGTGCCTCCAGTATAATCTGCCACAGGAGTGGGTTTTCATGAAGCTGCTGTTCCCAGCACTAACTGGGGAAGAGCTGAGAGAAGGAGTCTTATTTCAGGAGATGCACTGCGGAAATATGAGTATTTAATCCATTTAATCATCCCCTGTGGATTACCACAAAGCTGATGTGTAACCAGGCCAAAGATGCTCCATGAAACAAACAGATGAGTCATGCGTTGCACATTAGTCCCCCACTCTACCTGCATATGTATGGAAGTTTAACACAGTGTGTAATCTGGCACTGTGCATAATGTTGTTTGGCAAATGCCTCACTGGTATTATGTCAGTGTTTGGAGCACAGAGCCACAGACAGAAGGTCGGGGATTAGATTCCTGGTGCTCTCTGAGAACAGTTTGACTCTTCTCATGCTTGGCTCCCTTCTTGTCGGGTCTACTCTGAAAAATCCTCTTCAAATATTTTCGAAAAAAGAAACAATTTGTCTCTCTGAGAGAAATGCAAAAAAAGAAAAAAAAAACAGATCCTCTGTAAACATGCTGATCTGTTCATGAATGTAACTGCTAAAGTTGGCAGCAGCTACATTGTGGCCATCCCCAGTAACCTATGTCTACAGCAGAGCGTTGTAGAGACACCATAATCTGCCTAAAACACGGTCATGGTCTCAGGGAAGTTACCCGTTAGTTTCTGGAGAATTGTTGTGAAGCACAAAGATGGTGTCATACTGGAGAGGTTGACTTTACTTTTCCATGAACTTATAAAGCGGCGGAGAGGTAGAGTTGAGGCAATAACTTTCTAGGGATGGGCGATATGAGCTAAAACATTGATCACAATGGATTTTGCCATTCTGCCAATAACAATAAAAGTCACGATAAAGAAATATTATAATTCCTATCTATACTTTTGACTCATTCTATCTTGAAAACCCCCCAATCATTGTTCTTGAATGGCACTTAATAGTTGGAATAGTCCAAACAAGTCTGAAATGTGAAAACATTTTCAACATTTGTTGAAAACTCTTATTGTATAGAGTGAACAGCAGCAGCAGATGCTCTGTCCGATGTCAGGCATACCTGATTGCACTCATCTAAGCTTCAATCTTGATGGACAGTTGATCGCATTTATCGTGAGAAGGCAAATATTCATCACAGAGGATTTTTCTGGCAATAAATAGTGAACAATAAATTATCGACCATCCCTAAAAATCACAGTGGTGTACAGGTGTTAATATCCTGATACAAAATGACACTTAAACATGGTCCTCTATGGGGAGAATGCTAGACAAGGATTTCTTCCATTGTGCTGCATTTGCTTTGTAAATTTCCTGAGATAAAAGCTGATTGTTTGTATGCATAGCTATTTAAGAAGTCTCCATCGAATCTGCCAAGACTCTTGAGACGACTTTCTTGAAACTAGCAAGTGCTTGTGAAAAGCATTCTTTGGACTGGTGGGTGCTGCCAGTGCAAATAATGCCATTAGTGGACCATATTGAAGCATGTCTGACTAAAATTGGTTCTAAAAAAGGCCCAGGCAGTGAACAAGCAGTTGATCAACGGGTCGGGTTTTCATCAGACACAAAGTTAGACAACTCAGTTTAAAGAGAAGAAGGAAGAAAATGTTGGATAATGATGCAACACCGGCCAATTTATTGCTCGGCACATTGAGCAGCAACACTTCTTCCTCCTCTTCTTTGACTTCCTGTACTCAAGGTAAATGTTAGTAAGACTTCTCCGCTTTTCCATTGCCCTGGTTTGGAAATTTTCAGAACCAGAAAAGTAAGACACAAGTTGTAATAGCATGAAGTTATCCTCTAAAATCCAACTTAAACAGATCAGGGACTGAATGTCCCAAAGCATCATCAGACTACTGCTCGCAGCTTCAACAAAGTACCATGACTGTATTCAAGCTCAGTTTTCCCATCAGTTAAGAGACTAAAATGGGTGTTCAGATGTAGTTTTAGATGAAAATGGATCAAAATCTAAGTTTTTCTTCATGCTTATGTTTAAACAGGTATTCAACAGACAGCAGTGTTAGTTCCCTGTCTTTTGAGTGATCCTCTCTTGTTACTCTGTCTGTAGGTTTTGCACCAAAAGCTAGCTAATCTCAACATTTCCAGGGTGCACCTAATGGCCTTTTCAAGAAACCAACTGGCTTATATCAAGGGGCTTAACACTTCCTGGTACGGAGAAGGACAACAAAGGTCCCTGCAGGGCCGGACAAACTGAAGAGATGACTGATGCTAATTACTGGGGCCGTCTGCCTGTCCCAACCCAGTCAGCTTTAGAAGGACACCATGAATGGAGGCTTTTTAGGCGTGTGTGTAAAGCACACACACGCACACACACACTCAGAAACAACAGTGTCTCTTTATTGTCCTCATGCAGCTCTGTTCAGGCCGTCTGCTACAGATGCTCCCATCCATGTGGTGCACAAAAGAAAGACAGATTCACCTCAAGTCACATGGTCTGCTCTTTGTTCTTCCTCCGATGTCACCACTAACCCCCTCCCACCGCCCCCCTCTCCAAAGGTGACCTTTGACCCTTTAGTTGAGAGGGGTCTCGTGAGGGCATCAACAGTGAAAAGGAGGCAGGGGTGGAGGGTGAAATACAGCAGCTTCTCCAGATCGAGTGCCAAGTACTTAATTTGGAGGTCAACTGATGAGGTTATTTCTAAGATGCAGTGATTTCTCTCTCGTACTTTCTTACTGAGGATACTAATTATTTATGCAACCAAAGTTAGCCATTAATCTGAGGGTGATATCCCTCTGGGAACAATGGAAAACTTTCCCTGCATTCTGGTACAATCAGGCAGTCGCTGTAAACAGCTTCCAGTAAAGACTTTTATTTCTGTGTGCTGCATTATTTGCTGTTTATGATATCCAAAGTAAACGCTGTCATGTCCCACACCAGTTTATCAATGATAGTAAGGCTTAACTCTGGCTTATTATTTGTTGAATAAATCCATAAGTCTAGCAACCATTGTCTAATTCTGGTGGGTCTCAAATTCATTGTAGCTTGTGATTGTGATTCGAAACTTGGTGTATGGTTAGCTTTTGGTTATGGTTAACTTTTGGTGTATGACATCCTTAAATGATGCTCCTTAAATCTGAGTGTGACAAGTCTCAGTTTCACTGTAATGGCTAACAAGCTTCACCCTGGCTTACTTCAGCAGTATGAGCTTGATTTTCTATACTGGTGATTCTTGGTGAGGATATTACTTGGAGTAGCACCTGGTTTCTGATTCTGGTCAGTCTCGTTTTCACTGTAAAAAAATAAGTTACACAGGTGTTTCACTCTAACTTACTGTGGTGATTTTAACCTGAAAAAAAAAAAGCTGAATTAAAAATAATCTTCAGATATAATGACTTATTTTGAAACTGTAAACCAGTCTGAAAGGCAGAAGAGAAAGGCTGATCTGAAGCTGAATCTGCTTTGTTTAATATTTTTATTAATGGACATGTTTATTTTGGAGTTGAAGAGACCTTTGCAGATAACTTGGCCCTGAAGGATAAACAAACAAAAAAAGGATTCATGAAAATATTTGACCCCTTAAATGCAGTTGACCCTCAGATTTTAAGGGGCAGGTCTGGCTAATGAGCTGAAGCAGCTGTTGAGTTTATATCACCAGTAATCTGCGATGCTTATTTTGTATACAGCAGTTCTAGAAGTCTACAACTCTTTGGTGCTACAGTCATTGAATATGATCATTTTCAGATTCTCTTGCAAAGTTTCCGGGAGATAATTGTTCTACAATAGAACTGCTGCTTTTGTACCAAAAACATGAGATAGATGAGTTTGACATGGCAGTGCATACTCACGCACCAAACACAGACGTCCAGAGCCCATCACCAGTTTATTTCTTCTGTTTTTTTGATACCAATCATTTGTGAGGACCTTGGTTGAATTACATACCTCTTTGACTTTGAAATGGCCATGGCTTCACAGCAAGTTGTCTTTTGTACTATTATTGCCTTAACTTTTCTAAAGATGTTCTCATCTGTTTCCTGCAAAAGCTAAATGACTTAGCATGACTCCTGCCGGTAACTGGATCAGTCTTTCTTCTCTTTTGTAAAGGCAGCAAGCAGCCTTTTTTTTCTGATCCGTATATCCGCTCATAGTGATGCAGCTTGTTCATCTTTTGGGGATGAAAAACACGTTTTCCCCCCTCTATTTTATTCCTGAGTGCTGCTGATGTGAAGCACTCTCTACAATGAAAACATATGGATGTTCACAAGTGATTAAAAGGCATTTGTTGTTGTGAGCAGACACTCGAGCGGCAGATTGGCCCATGCAGACGGAGCTGGAGGAGTGCTATCAAGGCATAATGGAGGCGGGTGAAATTATTTCTGTTTTCCCTGGGATTCATCAAGTGCCAAATTGCAGCCATTATTCAGAGCGGGTTTGAAGAAGCTGCATCCAGCTGTTCAATTCTGCCCCAGGTGGAGGAGGGATGAGTTTGTGTGTACATGTTTAAACCATCAGACACACAGGTGCATGTAATCACACCCCACAGAACTCAGCCCTTTGTCTTTGTCTGTTTCTCTGCAGTCAGCTGTATCTAACCATTTCTGTTATCCAGATGATCATCCACACTCTTCATTTTCCTTTGGCTTTAGACTCATTGTCAGAAGCTCATGTTCCACCATAAAGCTGTGGTGCTTTGTCTGGGTGCTGTTCTGATTTGGGGAACTTGGTAGGTGTCATCTTTCACTCATTATTGAGTGGCTAATTAGTTACTCAGATCTCAGTATGGACAGTTTGGAGGCACATTTGTCCACATTTCAAGCTTTGACTACTTATAAGGAGGTTGCTGGATGCTGACTTTTGCCATTTTAACTACTAGCCTATCAAATGTGTAGTTTTATAAAGTCACTCTTTATCCCTTTTCTATATATGTAAAGGAATACTAACATTGAGCTAACTCTGAGCTTTTGATACGATTAGCTAGGAAGAAACAACAATAGACCTGAGGGCTAACCTGAAGTGATGTGAAGTGATTGGGGAGAAGATACGTTTAGCTAATAGCTGCTTAAATGTGCTGTTCCTGTAAAGCTTACTTTGTTTACGATTTCCCTGTCAAATAATGTAAACAAAGTCCACCCTACGAATTGAAAGGTGACAATTTGGACAGTGCTACCTTTTAGCCTTTGTCTGCTGTTGAGAATCAGCTATGTTGTGTTTTCTTGAAGCAAAGCCCGTTATCTTCCAGATTTAGACTCGTATTTTCTCACCGGTTACTGGTGAATCTAAAAAAGATTCCCTACATTAGTATGACTTAGAGCCTGAAGAACAGACACTGATGTTAGCTTTAGAGCTTCACATCCCCAGCCTGATGTGAAAACGATCAGTTCCTCTTTATTCTTAGTTGACAAGTGAAATAAAAATGCATAATCAGGTATTCTCAATGTCTGACTGACAGCCTGTCTCTGGCCCACACCCTCTCAGTTTTCTGCTTTCTCTTTTATTCCTGCTTCACTCACAACACCCCCCCCCCCCCCCTCTCTCTCTCCCAGGGTTGGGCTTTGTGCATAGTGTGTGCTTGTGTGTATGGCGTGCCTCATTACTCCCAGTGTGAGGGCTGGCAGTGGGGGAGGGGTGGTGCTGTCTCTATCCCACCTACAGGCAGTGGACACAGGGAGGCTGAGTAATTACACAGGAGTGGGTTTGTTCGATCCAGGTGTGACTCCACTGCACGGCTGCCACCTTGTCTGTTAGCTGACAAGAGGCCAGCGCTGACAACACACACTCACACACCCAGGGTTGACTGATGAATGTGTTTACAGATGTATGTGGGAGACTGCGGTCAATTATTTACAAAGATGCATGTGTGGCAAGTGTGGTCACAACAGCCAGGATATGAGACAGGACAGACTTCAAATCTGTGGCTACAGCCTGAACTTTTAATCTGACCAAACGGTGAAACGAATTTCAACCTTTATTAACTCTATTAACGTCCAGCAGGAAACCAACTGCCACTGCGTTTTCTGGGAACTATGTTGTGATTAACTTTATGGCTAAAGGGTGACCTGTGCTGAAGTTTAATTAATTAATTCTTAACCAGCGTCAGTACCTGGAATTTTAGGCTGGAAACTATCAGCTGTCCATCTGTTGTCAAAGAGAGGCAGTTTGTTGTACCTGGCAAGTATGCGAACTAAAGTTTGCAGTGCTACAGTGGAAAAAAGAAAAAGCGAAAAATAAAAAACAGGTTGATTCTACCTTTTCTTTGTTAGCAGTTTGAAAATGATGCTGATGCAATAATGCACCAATAGACTAAACTCCTCCAAATTCAACTCAGATTTTTGGGTCAGGCTCGCTGGTTGAGTCTGGAAGGAGACTCTGGGTGTGCATCAGAAAAACCAGATTTGAAACATGCATTTCCTCAACAACATCAAATTTACATGAAACATTACATACATTTAAAAATATACATCCACTTGACTCCAACAAACAGCTAGATTGCATTTATTCTCTGTATGTCACTGGCAGCTTTTCTACAGGATCAGCACCGTGGACAGTTCCACAGGATCCTGACATTTGTGATGTTGTTTGCTGAGATACCTTAATGCATGAAATGAGGTTTTCAGGACTCTTATGAAGGAGGTTGTATAACATACTTCACTTAGTTGGGCAGGATGCTTCTCTCAGTGTAAACTCACAAGCATGTGCAAAAGCCCTAAACAAAGGAAACAAACGGATCTGCTAAACTGTGTCTTCTCCAGTACTGAGGTCAGACTCACAGTAATTCTCCAGGCCATAGTGACTTCAATGAGACTGCCTGATAACAAAATATGCCACTTTTGTGTCTCAACAACAAGTCGAGTGTCTGGTCTCCTTCTTAGTCCTGTCTGTAAAAAAGCTCTTTTACTGAGCGCCTCCACAGGCCTTCCAAATTGAGGTCTGGCTTTGCATTATTTATCTTTACTAGTTTTATTATGTACCAGTGAACTTCCACTGCATTTTCTGTCTGTTTGGGTTGATGTAAAGCGAAGAAATGATGACCAAGTCCTGCTGTCTTGGGGCTTTACTGTAGGTCCATACAGTAAGGCAGTGCAGTGGTATAATTGAGACTGACTTCTTAGGCAAAATAATAAATAACTGAAACTAGTTTGGATCCAGTTTGAGTCTCTTTTAAAAGGACCCACTCTGCAGTCATTTGGGTTAATAAATAATCCAATAATACTGAATATTTCTGTCTGAAAAATCATGGAATTGTTGCTCACAAACAAACAAACCTGATGATGACATAGTACTAGGAATGGAGGCAAGCAATGAGAGTAGCAGTGGCTAAGTGTAAGCCTTGATTAATGGTCAGTGATGTTTATGTGTGGGTACAGAAGAACTATACTTCATTACATCTAACTAACCACATTACAGTGATCAGCTTGGTCCTCCTGCTCAGAGATAAACCCCTGTTTCCCTCTGGCCTAACCCTTGCTCCCTGTGTGCCTTCAGTAGACCTGCTGGGTAACGTGCTGGAGGATTGGCCTAAGCAGCATAAAGAGCTTTTCACCAACCTGCTTCTTCCTCTCCATGTCAACATCCATTAGAGCTCACCTCAAGTTAACCCTTTCCTGACATATGATCTAAGAACACTGCCATCTCTCTACGAAGGGCACCGTCTTCACATATGGCCCCTACCGAAGCAGGTTCACTGAGCCCATTTGAGCTTACCAAAGCAGTTGCCTCCATTCATGTTTATATGGTTTGATCCATCTTCTTTGTTTGAAATCCTCACCAATTAAAAAATTGAGCTCCATCACATATTTAAAAAAAACTCACCAGGTTTAAGTCTTTAACCTCAAACATGTACAGACAGCAAGATAAAAAAATAGCCCATCACTCACAGGTTATACAGAATAACGCCATTAGTTGAATTAGTTGATTAGTTGTAAAGAGAAATAATAATATTAATAATAATAATAATAATAATAATAATAATAATAATAACAATAAAATCCAGGTCTACAACTAATGCATTTGAAAGCTGAATGCTAACCACCAGTAAAAAGCAGCAGAAGAAAACACTTTCTCTGCAGTGTTATTTTAAGTAAAACTGTCACAAAACTTTGAGATTGAAACTGCAGAAAAATGCTTTGACTCAGTGACAAATTCCATTACATTTTTAGTGTCTTCGAAAACAAATCATCCTTAAAAAAATAGCATTGTTAAATCTGCCACCACAATCATCAGAGATTGCTGAAGTTTGGTAAGAACAAGTATCTGGAGTCAGGTTTGTCAGACTGTTGTGGGACTTGGTTGGATGAAGGTAAACAATCCAAAAAAGATGGAGCTTATTATCCATAATGATCTAGAACATTTTTTGTGTTAAGACAAATACAAGGTTCTTGTGCTTTCATGAGAAAGATGGGCTCTGAATGAAAAAAAAAATAAAACATCCTGTTAAATCCTCTACTGATAAGTTCTGTAGCCCATCACATGGTTCTTGGTGTTAACTGCAGTCTGAGATAGATGGGGCTGACGAACAGCCACAGCCAGCACATCACTCTTATCATATCAACTAGCAAGGCCTGTCTGTGTCAAGACCAAACCCATGCAGCATTGTCAAGTTCAGTGACTTCACCCATTTGTCCCGAATGCGACAGCCGCCATATTGGCAATTATGACTTTTGGCCAGTTTAGACACCAAGCAGCACCCTTCATTATTGAAGTTAGAAGTCAGTGTGGGAGTGAAAACCATGCAGCTCCTAGAGTGTCCACTTGAGGCTGCCTGCAGAAGCCAAGACCCCCATTAACACCTTTTTAAAAAAACAAGTACCCTTTCTTGGCTATTTTAGGCCAGGCAGTCCCCCAAAGGGCAAGAGCTTCTTCACATGGGACACACTTCCAAAGCATCAGGCAAACAGCACCCAGAAAATGTCCACCTGTACCAAGCATGAAGGATACAGTGTTTATTCATTTACTTTTACACACTATAAAAAAAGTAGATTTTGTTGCAGTTTGCCTCATACTGCAGATATTGAGAATAAAAGTTATACATAAGAATGTAGCTAAGTTGATTTTCAGGTGGGTGATTTGTAGGGCTGCAACTAACGATTATTTTAATAATCGATGAATCAGTCAATTATTTTTTCGATTAATCGATGAATTGGATAAAAAAAAAAAAAAAACATTTTTAATTTTCACCACTTTATTTCCAATCCTGCCTCTGCCTCACTGTGTTCAACTTGCTCTGCAGGTCGAGATTTTTTCTTAATTTTATTTTAGTCAACCAGCATTGACAAAGCTCCGCAGGTAAAGTCAACGGCTGGTTCCACGTCATGGCAACTGATGCATAAACCACGCGACACAACAAATCAATAAGGAAATTTGTTGCCAACACATTTAATAATCGATTTTTATCAATTTTATCGATTCGTTGTCTGGCTACCAAACACCTCTTCAGAAACTGTTAGGTTACATTTCTAAGACCATAGTCATATTGACACTGTTTATTCTAAAAACAAGCCAAAGTTGAGTTTTTAATAAATTAGACTCCATGTACTCCCACAAAACAGGCTGTTGGTGTGTTCCATGTCTGTGTTGAAAAAGGCTCTTACAGGGTTTCCTTGTCTTTTAAAAAGAGCTTGAAACCAAAACACGAGGGACTCCAGTGTTTTTGCACGTTTGCATTTGCCTTATTTTCCAACACTACAGTAGAGGTTGCCACCTCTGCTATATCCTGGTGCTAACATTGCTTCTTATCAAACTCTAAAACAAAATCTGCCTATAAGCTCAAACGTCCTTCTAGTAGCAGACATGGTCTTTCAACTGTGCTCAGGTTTGAGGTGGCTTGTTAGACTTATCAGCACACCAAAGCATAGGTCCTGACCTGGAAATCCAATATAAGTTTTGGAGAGGCCGTCTGTTGCGCAGGAAGCTTTGAAATATTGGCTGTTTCCCCAAGAGGCTAAATCGTCACCTGACAGTTTTCTACTGGCTCAAAAATTGGCTTAAGTTTAATACAATAAAACCATTTGTGGAGAGAAAGATATTAGTCATGGTTAAAACAACTGATGGTGACCGGATTCTACTCAACAAAACAAACACAATCCTCACTGTTGAAGTCGCACTTCAATTAGTCAATGAGAGCCGAATGAAGATGAGCTGATTCCACAGTTTTTATTTTCACCTCTCATGATGCGATGGTGCCAAACCACATGATACGACAGCTCTAAAGGTGGAGTCATGGTCACTGGCCATCACAGTCAGACATGGTAGAGTTACCCTGAATAGTCTGTGCTCTACAAAGGCTGTGTTGGCAGACCCGCAATGACACACATACACACTGATGAGGTAGATAGCACTATTTTAGCTCTGTGTGATGTGTATAAATAGCCAGGATGCTGACACAAGCAGAGATTCACCTCTGGCAGTCGAAACTCTGCAGATAGACACAAAAGATGCAGCGCACACAACCACGGACACACAGCAACACTAAAGGAAGAAAGACATGAAACACTTCAAATGGTTTCGACGCCTGAAGAAGAATAAAGATCCTATTTCATGGGGAGGGAACCTTAAATCCACTTATACAGAAGAGAAAGGCTCCATGCCAGTAAAAAGTTGGCCTTGTTTGTTGCAGAGAAGTCCAGATGAAATTATTTTCAAAACTACCAATCTATTCAGCATGGTCCATTAAGGTCCTCCTCCTGTTGACTAAGTTCATTCATGATCCCCAGAGGATAGATCCTTGAACTTTGGCTGAAACTTTGACTTATACAACACAAACTTTAGACTGACCTTTCATCCATCTCATGTCTTTGCTTTTTCTCAGAGATCGTCTCATAGATTGGATTTCTTATTTGAAATAGACATGCTTTAATTTGTCTTAATTTAACATTTTAAAAGCTTATTTATAAAAGTATGTTTGTCCTCAGCAAACCAAAGAATCAGATAAGCAGCTCATCTCTACATCGAGCTGTCATTTGATGAAGTGTATTCAATCATGATTGAGTACAGTATTAAAAGAGTTCATCAGGATAAATTTTTCATAGCAAGTTTTCTATTCCATTATTTTTATTAACAGACAGATTGGCATGGACTCTGCAGGGGATGTTACCTCTTTCAGAAGATGAACCCCTTTCCCCTATCAGGATGAACACAATTCTGATGAAGTCCAATAACAAGACCATCAGTAGATTGAGTTTGTTAGTGTTTTCAAGAGGATAAACCTTCCTTCATGATTTACCTGTACTTGAGAATATTACAGCAGAAGTCATGCCATTCATGACCCCCAGAGGTTGAATCCAGGTATTTAAAGAGGTCTCTGACTATCTGAATTTCTACATGTGGACAAGGAGAACATACACATGGACATGCTAGATCGATGTGTCAGGAAGTCAAACCTTTTCCATGTCGGCCACTTCATGAGTTTCCCTCTTTTGCCACCATCACAACAGTTTGTGCACAATACTTCTTTGATTAAACATGATTATCAGATTCTCAAAACTTTGGGTAGAATGAACCTCCTTTGTCCAGAACTTGGTTTTATGGCATTTAATGAATACTAAAATTCAGCCTTTGGGGAATTTGGATTTCTAGCCTTGTTTTGAAATGAACCAATTTAAACTTAATTCAGTTCAGTGGAGAGAAAGAAAGATATAATATGAAATGTGAAATATATTTTCCTTTTATCCCATTAGCCACCACAGATACTCCTTTAAATAGCACTTTAACTGCAGTCATTGCTGCATTATGCAGCAGTTCCTGAAGGCAGCAGCTCCCAGGAAGACACAAACACAGTTACACCAGTCATCGTCACTTTAATGAGGCCCTGAGGAGGCCACTGAAGTCACAACACATGCAGGGACTGGTGAGTGAGCTGGCTGTTTCACGGTCAAAAGAGTCAGACTAGCCCTTTAATAAAAGATACTCCAGTGGAAACACTAAAAGGAGGAGACATCCCCTCCTCTTAGAGATTGGGGTTACATTCAGGTCTGGAGTCAGAGCACGAAATATTTGGCTGCTGTTTGTCACAGCAGAGCCTCTTCAAATCTTTGCTGATAATCTCATCATTTAGCCAATCAGACCAGCTGATTAAGAGGAGAGGATGTCATTTCCGGAAAAAGGGGAAGTGGGCTGAATGATTGATTCAAGTGGGAAAAAATAACCATGCTCTCTGTAGAGCAAGAGCAGTATTTATGGTAAATGTTCTTGAAAATTAATGATTTAAAACCTCTAATTGCAGAGTGTTTTATCCAGTTGATTATGGCACTTTAGCTGAACACTTAATTGTGAGAGTAAATATGGGTAATTAATGAGCTGAAGCACAGGCTGCTGCAGGAATAAGAGGTCCCAGGGCTGCTGCTGTGGGCTGTCCGCTCAGTGTATGAACAAGTGAGAGCTGTTTCCAAATACTCAACTAGCAGGTGTTGTGGATGTTTGCAGGCCATACCCAGAGATGCCTCTCTCTGGCAACATTTCCAACTCCTTATGAGGATCCTGAGGTGTTCCTGTTGAACCTTATCAGTGCTTTCTCAGATTTCTGTCCCCCTTTAGTCTGAGAACAGAGTTGTGCATGCTTGGTCTTATCTGGACTCCCATTAACAGTTAAGTTCTGCAGCGTGTGTATGTGACATTGGCAAAATAAGATATCATTGACAGGCAGGTTGGTGCAAGTCAGCTTGCACCAGACGTCATTGTGAAGAAGAAGCTGATCCTGAAGGCAAAGCTCTTGATTTCCCAGTTCATCTACCATCCATGCCTCACCTATGGTCATAAGCCGTGGGTAGAAGGAGATCTCAGGTACAAGTGGCTTAAATTAAGCTAGAGCCAAGAAAGATGGTTCAGGCACTTCATTAGGATGCTTTCTGGACGCCTCCTTTCCGGAGGTTTTCTGGGCATCCAGCTGGCAGGAGGCCCCAGGATAGACCCAAAGCTTGCTGGGAGGATTATATGTCCCTGGTGGAAAGGGAACACCTCAGGATCCCCCATGAGGAGTTGGAAATGTTGCTGGAGAAAGGTATAAATTGTTTGACTTGCTTAGCTGATCTTGAATAAGAGGGAAAAAATGTAGTGATAGCCGATGCACAGACTGCCTTCAAGGTCATCTTTACTTGCAGAAAATTGAGGAAAAGCACCAGCTGTATTTTATAAAAGGGTTTGACTCAAGAAGAGCTTCAGATATCTGCATCGACAGAGGTCTTGTGGTGGGTTAAATATTCTTCTTCTTGTTGCGTCTTTTACTCCTATATTAATCACAGATCTGTGTTCAGCAGCCAGGCTCTTGAATGGTTCTCCTATAACTGGGTCATATCTCTGTCACATCACATAATCTGACATGAAACTAACACAGCGGTTGATCAGGACTGGTCAGGGAGCTCTGCAGGGGCCTGGGATGCGCTGTGGGTCAGATTAAGCAAACTGTGTCTCTGACCTTGATCAATGTTTCCTCCTGAGAAGGTGGATCTGATCACTTAGAGAAAACTCTGCTTTTGCAGCAGCTACAGCAGTTAGAAATTAGCAAACACGAGTTCCTGTCTAAGAATAAACACTACTGGGTGCAGAGGAAGCAGAAAGCATATGTAAATGTGTGCAGAGTGAAAAATGAAGCAATCACGATCTCATCTCTAAAGAGGATTATGAACAGGAACAATATGTGCAGACGGGAAAGTGATTGAAGTGTTGTTATCATTGGTAGCAAAGCTGTGAGGATCTTTTTTCTGTATTTCTAAGGTTGGAAGTGAGATTAAAGTGGCTTTCAGCCGGTATGTGTCTTTCGACAGAAAAAAGATACTTGTTAAATCAGCTGAAAACAACATTTTCAGTGTGTAATGACGATGCAGATGGCCTCTGATGATCCTTAAAAGCAGCAGGCATCTTTGCCAGGAGCAGAACAAAAAGCTGCAGAAGTGGACATTATTTATGACTGTGTTCTTAACTTCTACTGTGAAGGGAACATGTCTAGGTCCATACACACAGTTTGGGGGTCATGTGCAGGCTGAAGATGAAACCGGCTGTTATTCAATTGAAAACAGCAAGGACAGGAAATGTCCAGAAACATTTGGGAGTGCAGTGCGTGTGTGAAAAGGACACTCCTGTAATGAGTTGTTCAGTGAGGATTAAACAGCTGCTGTCTGAAGCCTTCCTCACACACAAGAAAATGTTGAGTCAACAGTTTTGTCCTGTGTATGTTAAAAAGGCACTTTTGTCAATCATCAATCACATTAGTGTTTTGTCATCCATACATGTTTATTGATGCACTTATTGGTGATGTATTGCTGTATCAATTCATTGAACACACCAGGACTGGGCTAATATATGATCGTGATTTATAATCATGATAAATATCAGTTTGATCACATTGGTCAGCTGTGAGCATATTTACTTGATCAAACATAGTGAAAATGTGAGTGACATTAGCCAATCAGAGTCAAGCTTTTCCTGCTCACTTCTGTTAGTTGCTGGAGAGGTAAACAGGAGAAGTAAACAGAATGACTGAACGTGGAGCTAAACGTGGAGCTGAGGGCATCAAAATAGATATCAGGTATCCTCCAAAGACGCCATTGATTAGAAGAAAAGTTATTCAGCGTCGGTTGTGTGGCGGTAGTTTGGATATCTCCAAAGTGACGTCGAGCAATTAGGCCGATGTGCAAGGTATTTCAGCGGTCAGTGCCCTCAAAGGCCGCAAACACAACAGATCTGTTTAATCATTTGAGGAAGTACTTTCTGAGTAATTAAGCAGAAAGCATGAAAATGCAAGCAGAGTCTACACAGCCTGCCCCTGCTGATGGCACAAATAGCATTAGCAGTTTAGCCAAAACTAGCGGTGCAGCCACCAGACCAAAGCAGAAATCAATCGTATCATATACATTTACATCATCTAATGTTTACAGTTTAAGGCGTCTTTATTATCCCTGAGGCAGCGATTTGTTTGTTTCTGGTCTTGCATACTTGCAAAAATACTCTAAACACTGTAACCTAGTTCACTGTATTATTTAGTATTTATCTACATTTGTTGTAGCCTACTGTTGAGTTAAAATGTTTTTTATATTTTTCTCAGTTTATCTCATTCAATTTGCTTTATTTACTTTGTATGATAATAAAATGTTGAACTAATCTCTAGTTTCTTTAGTTTTTAGTTCAAATGCTTTAAAAAAATACCAAAAAAAAGAAAAAGTGTTAAAAATCGAGATCGGAGGATATGACAAAATTCGCGTGATCATTTTTTTTGCCAAATTACCCAGTCCTAGAACACACCCCTATGATAAGATAAGATTAAGATACGATAAGAAAAAATTAGATTTTTCTTTGTTAGAGCCACATGGGGAAATTCCAATTTTACAGCAGCGATAAATACAAAAGAGAGATTTAAGAATGAAGAAATTTAGGAGTTGAAAGACATATATATAAAACAATCTCTAGTCTGAACCTTTCACTCTTTCTTAACTTCAAGAAGATTCAAGCCCAAGTCAGTGATGGCTAATGACCATCTGAATTTAGAAACGTTTTAATGATTGAGGACGTTGGCTCAGAACACATCGGTCATTCGTTGGCCTTGTTTCTAAAGTAAGTTGTGCTTTTAAAGTTCTGAACAAACATAAGGTTTGGTATCAGTGTTGTTCACTCCTTGTCTCTGTAAACTTTTCTTCTATGACCCAAATTAGCTCATGACCCAGATATTTCTGTTCGGGCTGACAACAACACTTAAGCTCTTCAATAGTGGATGAGATAATGGATCTTTCCTGCTGCAGGTTTCATCTCTGAGGTCCAAACCTCAGCTGTAGAACCAGCACATCCACTGAGAGTGAACAAGCTCCTTCAGAGCAGGAGGGAGGAAACGTTTGTGTGAAAAAGACAAACTTTGTGGATAAAGAGGTTGGCTTTATTTGTGTCATTTTTCATCTGTGGGTGTCTCAGGGCCTGGAGTTAAGTGAGTTACAGGCATCGGTCCATTCATCATCCTTATGCTGGTGGTGGAGCTCCCTGAAGGAATGCTCTTTCAAACCATACTCCTCTTTCTTCCCTACAATGCACCATTACCTCCAAACCACCTGCTGCCCTTCAACACCTCTGGCTCATCAGGTTTTCAGAGTACGACTCTCTGGTTGATGGCTCTATGTGGACCTGTTGGCCTCCTAATGGACTAGACATCACAGCCAGGCAATAATAAACTGGTTTCTCCTGGTTCTGCAGGTGACCTCAAAATAAACAATGCTTCTGACAGCTTTCATCAGAGGACTGAACCTTTGAGTTAAATATCTTCAAGCTGTTTTCTAGTGGATAACACATTTCCATCGTTTTTATCCATCATAGATTCCTCTAGAAATTCATCTCAATGTGTTTCTTTTTTGCGGGAGGGGTGAGTGGCTATTTGGAACACTTTCCCCCATGCCCTAAAAGAAATGGGTCATAATAAATAAGGAATAACTTGGTAAAAGCCTTCTCCTCTGTGCGCTGGTCATTCTTTACAATCAAATCTAAAACCTCAGGGGTAAACAAGTGATTGACATCGACTAAATCTGGGCAGTTGTCAGGATATGCCTGCATATGTCTGCCCTGAGTATAATAAGAAATTAAAATTACATGCTGAATGTTGGTTCAAGTCATAGACTGTTGCCGTCTGCCTCCGCGCTGGGTAAAGCCACCCCGAGAACAGCACCCTCTGGTGACGCGCTGCAGTAGGGCTGAAGGATATATCGTTTGAGCATCGTCATTGCAATGTACGTGTGCATGATAGTCACATTGCAGAGCCTGCGATGTAGGAGGTGAATGAACTCATCTAATTTCAAGGGTGGCTGACTGACAGACACTGCATGTACACTCTGCATGTGCTGTGCAGCGATCCAACAATCACATTTGTACTCAGTTGCCAAGCAGACTACCCTTCCAACCGTCAATCAAAATCAGAGAGGAGGGAACCACGCCCCTGCGCATGGCCTGCACATGGAGTGAGCTACTAGTGCTGCCCACCGCGAATTACTTTTGGAACATTACTCATCACTGTTTAGCCGCACAAGTTAGAATTGTATGGGTTTTAAATTGTACATTTACGTGGACCACTCTACTATAAGCGGTGTGTGTTTCCACGAGGTGGATGCAATTCTGGAGGACATACATTTCTCGGCACAACACCAGTAACAACAACAACAATGATTGCAAAATGAACAATGACAAGAGAAAACCACCTGGAATTATTTTGGGTACAAGAAGGATTATGTTGACCAAACACATGTTCTGTGTCGGCAGAGCCTTTCATCTGTTGCAACAATGAGAGATAACAAGTCCCAGCACAATAAAAGCGAAAAATATCTTTAACAGACAGAAGCCATTCTACTAACATTCACAAAAAGAGGTAAAATCAGTGCAGGTTAACTGTCCACAAGATGTCAGCAGTGCAGTATAGGTCATAAATCCCGCCTCCTCCAGCAATCCCTATGGAGCTGTGGACAAACTTTAGAAATTTATTACACAGAATATACATTTTTCTCCCCCTGGTTGTGATGTTGACATGTCGTTACTGTATGACTGGTTTGTGTTCAAGTCCTCTTTTTTTCTGTGCAGCTCCATTTTTATAAGTTATTAGGGGCTTCATGTTTTCTTTGATTGACACTTGATACAGCCGATGGGCATACGAAGATTGCTCACCCGGGGATACGCTCTTTGAGCCAAGCATCATCACAGCAACTCTTGGCAACTCTCCCGCCGAATGTGTACCATGCTACTGCACAAGTGGTGGTTGCAGGAAGTGGAGAAAATCCCAGAAATACCGCAAGCAATTCGGCTTTAAATTTGTATAATGACAGAGCCAAGTTGTCCATAGTATATACAGTCTATGGTTCTGGTTTGCTGTTTGGTGGCCAATGTTACACGCTCTCAGTTTGCACAGCTTCTTTTTTAGGGCAGTATCTGAGCCACTTTCCTCTGATTCTCAAAACCTGAAATGGGTTGTGATAAATAAAGAATAACTTGCCCAAAGCTTTCTTCTCAGTGGACCAATCATACCTTCCACTGTGGTGGTGAAATTGGGGTAGATATTGACTCTAAGTTGTCAGGATATTCTGTAGATATCTATTGAAGATCAAGAAGGAGCTTCAATATGAACAGACACCTAACTCTGGACTCTACATTTTAATGGACATGCCTGCTTTGTGTTACACCCCCTCAGTGAGCAAAGTATCCAGAAATTCTCAGTATGATTTGAACTGAAAGCTTTTTGGAGGGATACTCAACTGCTTTCCTGTAACTGGTCTCAATAAATAAGGAATAACTTGGTGAAAGCTTTCTCTCTTCGGATGTGCCATATTTCAGAAACAAGCTTCAGACTTTGGATGTGATAATGGTGTGAACTCAAAGACAGACTGTCTTTTTAAAGGAAAATAAAGAGATGCATGGCTCTCGATTTGCACTTTGGAACATGTATGGTGCCTTGCTGTTTGAACCCTGTGTAGTGCCCTAGTAATTTGAGTTCATTCTTAAAGTTGTTCATTTCTGTGATAGCTCTTATTTTCTTGTTGATTAAGTAAGATATCACCTCATAATCTCAGGAATATAAATGTTTTGGTTAAAGTTTTCAAATATCCCGCAGTTAAGGCAGACCTTGAACGCCTCATGTCCGGTTGTCTCTGTGTTGCATGATTGACAGGTGTCACGAGCGTATCGCCAATCATTGTTAAGTTGGGGTGAGAAAAGGGACCTGTCAGTTTTGGGAAGGCGGGGTTTTCGTATGGGTGAGAGAGAGCAGTGATTGACGGAGTGAAAAAATGCTGACCAGAGATGCAGAGAGAAGGCGAGATAATAGTGTGAAAGTTGTTCTTTCGTTGTTAAGCGTTAAATAAAGACCCAACGGGATTGAGGCTCGGTGTGTTGGACGGGGCGGGAGTGTGTGTTTGTTGCGAGACGAGCGGGTGAGTGTTGTTGATAGATTCGGCAAAGTTCGTAAATGTGCTATATGCTAAATTGTTAGCTAACTAGTATCGACGTGCAGGAGCAGAGGAAGACTGGAGTCAGGATACATGTGCGAGGTCGGGTGCTAATTTCAAGTTCCTGAGTGAGTATCAGACTCCTTATTGTTACCACAGGCACATTGTGAGTGAGTACGTGTATGTGAAGGTTTGTTTTTTTGTGCTGTCAGTGTGCTTCGGATACTGGCCACTCGTGCTGCGACAGTAGAAGTGCTCCGGACTTCCCGCGCCAGGGACTTAGGCACGCGGACCGACTCTCTCCTTCTTCAGGCTCTGTACTTCCATGATGGTTATAACAACACACTAAAATAACAAGGGACCGTGAGTACAAACGACTTGGAAATCGCACCTACACAAGAGCTCCAACAGCGCGCCAACGTACGTGGTACCACAGACTGATTTATAAAATCCCGGGTATTAAGAGTTATTATTTTTTTTCTCGTTTATATGTTTATTCTGTGAATAAATGTGAACATTGGAGCATTTAAACATGTGTAGTTCATATTGATTGATGTTGTGCACATTTGGGGCTATCTAAAGACATGCATGGGAGTTAACACTCACACAGACACATCACACAATTCCCTGGTTTATATTTCGTAGCATCACCAATTCCTCTCCCATGCAAAATACTGTGTGTATGATCCAGTAGGTAATATTCTTTAGAAAAATAGGAATTGAGTGAGGGGGCTACACCTGGTTAAAAAGTTTTATGCATACAACCATCAGCTCAAAGATTCTGAAAATATACTGTATGTCAATTTCTGTTAGTTAGGATGTCTGGATGGTAGCTCCTGGCTAAGAATCTGATGCTGCTAAACCACCTTAACCAAGAAGAAATGCAAAAAGTGTTCAATCTTACTGTAACTTCATGAACATCAGAGCACATCGACCAAACAATGGTCATTAATCCTTGACTGTTACATCCTTCAGAATTCATTTAGCTGAATGATTTTAATGTACAGAGAAAAACACTGACCAATAAGTTTAAAATTAACCCTTTACAAGCCATCTGCTTGAATTCAAGTAAACTGACAGCTGTGCCAGCAGGAGCAGCAGCTAATCTACAAAGCTTACAACCTACTACAGTCAGATCCAGATCCAGGTCAGAGGTCATTTCCGTCTTATTGTACAGAGTGGGACCGCTCACTGAAATGGGGGTTGTAAGCTTACTGATCTGTACACTCGCAGAAATTTACATGCAGAAATAATTCAACGAGAATAAGCAGCACTGGTGAAATCTTGCTGTGCCTTTTGGCAAACGTCCTCTGTTGCATGTAGGGCTGCATTAGTGGTGCTAATCTCCTCCTGCTTTTTACTCTCATCTCAACCTGGAGCCTTATCTGATTCAGCATCTGTTGTTGCTACATCGGCTATCAGCTGTGTGAAACCTCCAAATACACAAGATAAACACACACTCTGAGGCAAAGCAAAACACATCCCTGTGGGTTGTTTTGAGTGCAGATTTTTATCCTATTTCAATCATGGCCTGCTGAAGTTATCACCTCATAGTTTTAACAATGATTAAAAAAAAAAAAGGTTTCTGCTCATACTTAAAGATAAGGTAGGCAGGTATCCATTAAAGAAGCATATTTTTTTGTGGTGTATATACAAAAAGCTTTTAATATCAGTCAATAGCTATTAGTCATTAATGACATTTGGTTATATAACGATATCACTGTGTTTCGTTATGTCTGTGTAGTCAACACTTTAAAATTTCAGAGCACTGCACACTTTCTGACTGTAAACAAAGCCATTCCTTGCTCCCCCATCCTGATTGGTTGTGAGGCAGATGCTGCTCCCCCTGTGTCGTTCACGAGCCCAAACAAAGTTAGCATGCTACAACATCAGACATTAGAAACCAACTAGAAAGTACGGAAAATTGTCTGAATCCTCCTTTAGCCATGACTGCCAACACAAGCAAGAAAACAAGTAAATACCGTAGACTCTGGTGGAATAATGGGCGATTAAAAAGGAGGTAGACCACCCAGACAAGAGCTAAGAAGTCGGGTCAACAATGATGGGGGATGCTTCGGGATCTTACAGACCCTGTAACCTTTCTGCTGGACAGGTAAACCGCTTTAACAAAGTAAGCCAAGTGTAACAGAAGTGTTTCTTGTCAAGTGGGATCTGCTGCGTGTTGTAGCGCCGCTAAACTGTCTAGCTCGGATCCTGGACTATGTCACTTCATCCTAGTTGTTGAAGTCCTGCAAACATTGTGTTTGCTGGTGGTCTGTTGGCATTTACAGTAGCACCAATGCTTTTTACTTTCACGTCGACTGGGCCCCATTTGTAATTATCTGAAGTATTTATCTTCATTATATCTGAATTTAATTGAAATGATATGAGTGAGCAGGAGCGTCTGTTTGTGGGCGGGGCTTGCTGGAGCAGAGAGGGAGGGGAGAGGAGGAGCTGAGGGGAAGACTGGTTGATAGGGTTAGTGTTTACATTTAAGATTTCTACCCAAAACTGGCACTTCCTCAGATCCTGCCTACCCCACCTTTAAGACCTCTTTTTTTGTTAAAAAAAAACAAACAAACAACAACAACAACAAAAAAAAAAAACGATGCACCATCCCACTCAAAAATTCATCGCATGTAGACAAATGAGATAACAGCAAAGAGTGATAGACTGTTGAGAGCTTTAATGACTGTGTCTAAACTAATTTTCAGACCCTGCTGATATAAATATTCATGGTTGGATTATTTGATACAAGTTAAATGAGTTAAATGCTTTAAGAGGATTTAAAGAGCAGGTAATATGCTCCTCTGCTCCTGATTTACAAGCTCTCTGCTGTGTGAAAGGTGTTCAGTCGTCTGAATGAGTCATAAACTGACAGCCTATTTACAAATAGTCTGTAATCCCTGCCACTAAAGATATTTTCAGGATGAATCTTATTTTATCCTGTTTAACCCAAATTCTCATGCCCACTGTTTCTTCTCAGTGTGAATCTGTGCAGCTGTCCTCAATTGTACACGCCACAATACTTCTCTTAGGCCCTGTGGCTGCATTAGGAAGGTGTTTGATGATATTTTTAAAAACTGAAAGGTTGCATTTGTACTAAAGGTATAAAGGAGATTCAAGTTTGAATTAGAATAGACAACCAGTCAGCTCTTCAGAAGTGTCTCCACTTTGATCTGTTTGTTTTATTTTAGACTCATAGCAAAAACAAAACCACCATGTCAGAATAACTTTAGCTCTCCAACATCACTGCTAATGTGTTGATGAGATGAATTTAACAGTAGGGATGTCCTGAAGTGACTGATTTCCTTCCTGTTTAATCAGACATCGTCAATCAGCCCAGTGTAAAGAAGCTGGGATGCAGGGGTTTGGTTATGGTGCAAGGGAAGCATAGCTGTAGTTACAATGTGCATGACATAATGGCAAAAAAAAAAAAAAGACATGATGTCGGCATTGACATGAAGCTGTTATCATTAACAGGAGCTATAGACACGGTAAATGTGACTACTGAACCACCTCCACGGACACTGGGGTTGAGCTGAAAGTCCGGGAACTGGTGACAAGCACCTTGTGCAATAGCTGTGATAAAAATGGGACTACACTGTGGTTCTAAAACTTAGTTCTGATTTTCTCTCCAGCTCCACCATTTCATCTTCTTGCAGAGTTCACAAGATGCCAGTGGCTGTAAATGCCTTAATGAGGTTTCTTATCAGTAATTGTTAGTGAAAAAGGCTGTTTAAGGTTTGTTTACACGGTTTATGGTTCGGATAGTTGAAGACCACATTTTTAATTTATTTTAGCCAGATGAAGATGCTCCCTTCTTAAAACCTGTGCATCAAACAAGCTGATTTGCGGTTTAAACTTTAGTTATTCAGGGATTTAAAACTTTATATAAAACTTCCAAATTGTTATCTGTGATAAGTTTGTGCTTTAAAATCAACCTTTAAATGTATTTTTTCCATGTTATCCAGCTCTCTCTCTGTCTCTTTCTCTTGCTCTCTCTCCCCGGCCTCCTGTTTTCCTGCCTCAGCCTCAAACAGCTCTGTTTGTGCTCTGTCTGCCAAGCTTTCCTGCCTCTTTAACTTCTCTGAGGTGTGTGTGTGTGTGTGAGTATGTGTGGCTGTGTGAGGACTGACATTCCCCAGTGTGCGCCTGTTTCGCACCACTGACCAGCAAAATAAAGTGCTCTGCATGCTACACTGACACATTGACACACACAAGTACAAACGTATCACACCCTGGACTCACATCTGCTTCTCTCCAACACACACACACTCTCATAAACACACATGTGCACACTTTGTTTGCGCTTGATTCAGTCTGGCCTTTCATGACCTCGCCGCTACACAAAATTATTCTTTCCACTTCATCATTTACTGCCAGAGCGTTAAACAAAATGTCACTGCAGACGAGTGCTCCACCTCCTCGATAGCTGCAATTTGCTCACCACTTCAGGGGCTAATGGCAAGCAAACATGACAGTTGGAATTGGTAAGTGTTGGTGTCTGGCTCGTACTAAACAAAAGGGCAACAGGCCGCTGCAGAAGTGTTGTTGTCTGAATGTGCAGTCATCAGATAGCACTCTGTAGGATCCGGAGAAGGCGGTACAGTTCAGTGTTTCTGTTCTGCTGCATAAACTGTCTCTCTCCTGTGTTTTCAGCCCGAAATGATGCTATAAAATCACCGAGCATTTATAGTCTGCTCGTTTGGCTCTTCTCCACAAAGTAAAAACACACAGACAGGCTGCAACAAGGAGTAATAAATGTGGCAGGTACTCAACCCAGCTGCTATGAAATCCAATCCAGACTGAAATGTTATCATCCTCTGTAAGTGTCTGCTGCTGATGTCTGTTTGAAGCCCTTCTTGTTGGCGTTCTTACTGATGATATATCTCTTGATGTCTGCACCGTCTACAGACTATAAAGTGCAGGTTAATGACTCAGGAAGCCTAACAGACATAAAAAGAGAGTGCTACATCTCCTGAACCTGTTCTTATCTGTAAAAGTGTCCATGCTTTAGTCTTACAGAGCCAAAGTTTTGAAACTTTCAGGTAGTTTGGAGTGGATTGATAGATTAGGGATTAGAGATAAATGGGAGCAGGAGTTTATGATCTAAAATGGACATCATTTGTGTTTTCTGATGGTCAGTTGTTGAAGTTCATGTTTCAGTCTCAGTGTTTACACAACCAACCGTCCAGCCTTTTTGAGTACACTGAAAAAAAACCCTCAAGATTTACTTAAAAATATATATATATTGTAACTATTTGCACGCAAAGTATCAAGTAAATTTTACTTTTCATATAACATAACTGTGTGAAGATATGAAGTAAGTTCGAAGTTATATTTGTTTAAACAAATTAAGTAAAGTCCACTTGAGGTTCATATGCAGGAACCTCGTTTTATTCAAAATTTTTGAATACATTTTGTATCTCTGTCGTATTTGCTGTTATGATGAATTAAGCAGATATTAATTATTTTCTTGTGCTTGACATTTTAATGTTCTTGGTTGATCAGATTTCATATAATGCTTTATCAGTGACCCTCAAAGTGCTTTACATTGGATACATCATTCATTTGCTCACACAGTCACACTCTGGTGATGGTGGTAAACTACCTTAGTAGTCAGAGCTACCTGGCTCTGTGATCCTGTAATGTCCCGACTCAGAACAGAGCCAGTTCTGTTGTTTCAAAATGCTACACTTTCAGAGTAAAGTTTATGTAGCACTTGTTGGTATATGCATACAACTATTAAACATTTAAATAGCGTAAGAAAAGACTTACTCTTCCCCTATAATTCATGTTTTATGTTAAAAAAAAGTTTAATTTTACTTTAGAAACTCTAGTTCTGACTGAATCTTAAAAATACAAAGAAGAAATTATGACAGTTACTCTAATAGAGTTTACTTCACCAAAAAGTCACTTTTTTAGGCACACTGATGCAGGAAATCGGCGAACCGTGGCCCTGCTTGAACTGATACTGGAACCCTACTTGTTTTAATAGCTGTAGAATAAGAATAGAACTGGATTATTTTGGCTGGTAAGGCAGGCGCTCGATATATAAGGTTACAGGCCAAAGTGCAATGGTTCAAGGCTGAACTTCTGACCTCGGCTGTTTGATGCATGTGTGCTTTACACTCTGCTTCACATTTCTCAGCTGTTCTAGCTACTTAAGGCAGAAAAATCTCAAATGTAGGTGTTGAAAGTCAAAATATAAGAGTACAAAATGTCAGCAAGTATATCTATCTTTGCAGCTCTGTTTATATAAGAAATTTACGATGAGTGGAGTTTAAAGCAAGGTTTTGCACCACATGGAGCACATCTTCACTCAAAAGAAGATTAAAAAGATGTTTAGATTTCTCAATTGTTAAAAATATGGAAAGTATAAAGTTCTATTAAATTATATTTGTGCAAAATATAATGCCTAACACTTTCAACAGCAAGTTTTTGGTCAAAGTGTCAGGAGAGCAGAGACGCGTTAGACTGGGTCTGAAGTTAAAGTTCACACTAAGGTTACAACCAGCATGTCTGCAGGATCTCACGTCCTCAGCCGAACTTCAGAGACCAATTGAAATGTGCAAAAGAGAAGCTTTTTCTCCTCCTGGATTCTGTCAGTTTTCCAAAAGTTTTGGGCTTTTTCCTTAATGCACTGTGTTGATATTTCAGATGTTTTGAAAATTGCTCTCTTTAAAGCGAAAATTCATTTTTTTTCCTGTGTTTGTTTCCTTTCCTGGCTCACCTGCTGTGTACACCTTGGCCTGGACAGTAGCTTTGTCAAAAATAGACTGAGAGCGTATATTTTTAGCAGATCACAGCAGAGTTTAGCTTTTGGGACACTTTTGAAACATGCTGCGACAGTCTGTCAGAATCCAATGCTTTAACTCAGTGACAGCAGCAGGAAAGGTAGGATTAGGTGACAGACACACCTGAGTTCAGTCATAAACAAACATCTGTACCCTTTCAGAGTGTAAATCATGAATCCTGCAAAAGAATAAAGGAATCCTGGTGAATGTTATTCCAGTAATTCAGGTTGCTTTTCACCTATTTTCACACATATTTGCAGGGTGTTGTGGTTTTACTCTCCCCTGCCTGCCTTTCAGAAACACAGCAGTAATAATCATAATCAGACTCCCATCACTCTAGCTGCCCAGATGAACACATGGCAGCTGCAATATGTGTCTGTGTGACACGCTGGCTGGCTGGCTCTGGGCCACAGAGAGCAGAAAGTAAAAAAAGCTTACTCTCGGCAGTAAAGCAGCTTACGGTGACACAGCAGAGGGCAGCTGGACATTAACCTTCAGGTGTTGATGCCGCAGGGTCACTCTGCAGTTAGCTGGAGGGAATCCTCCCTGTCAAAGAAGCTGTGGTTATCTTTATCCACACACATTTATCCCCACTCTGCAGGACTAATGACACCAGAGAGAGAGGAATAAGCTATTTAACACTCATCTTTTTCATTAGGATTTACACTCACCGGCCACTTTATTAGGTACACCTGTCCAACTGCTCGTTAACACTTAATTTCTAATCAGCCAATCACATGGTGGCAACTTAGTGCATTTAGGCATGTAGACATGGTCAAGACAATCTCCTGCAGTTCAAACCGAGCATCAGTATGGGGAAGAAAGGTGATTTGAGTGACTTTGAACGTGGCATGGTTGTTGGTGCCAGAAGGGCTGGTCTGAGTATTTCAGAAACTGCTGATCTACTGGGATTTTCACGCACAACCATCTCTAGGGTTTACAGAGAATGGTCCGAAAAAGAAAAAATATCCAGTGAGCGGCAGTTCTGTGGGCGGAAATGCCTTGTTGATGCCAGAGGTCAGAGGAGAATGGCCAGACTGGTTCGAGCTGATAGAAAGGCAACAGTGACTCAAATAACCACCCGTTACAACCAAGGTAGGCAGAAGAGCATCTCTGAACGCACAGTACGTCGAACTTTGAGGCAGATGGGCTACAGCAGCAGAAGACCACGCCGGGTGCCACTCCTTTCAGCTAAGAACAGGAAACTGAGGCTACAATTTACACAAGCTCATCGAAATTGGACAATAGAAGATTGGAAAAACGTTGCCTGGTCTGATGAGTCTCGATTTCTGCTGCGACATTCGGATGGTAGGGTCAGAATTTGGCGTCAACAACATGAAAGCATGGATCCATCCTGCCTTGTATCAACGGTTCAGGCTGGTGGTGGTGGTGTCATGGTGTGGGGAATATTTTCTTGGCACTCTTTGGGCCCCTTGGTACCAATTGAGCATCGTTGCAACACCACAGCCTACCTGAGTATTGTTGCTGACCATGTCCATCCCTTTATGACCACAATGTACCCAACTTCTGATGGCTACTTTCAGCAGGATAATGCGCCATATCATAAAGCTGGAATCATCTCAGACTGGTTTCTTGAACATGACAATGAGTTCACTGTACTCAAATGGCCTCCACAGTCACCAGATCTCAATCCAATAGAGCATCTTTGGGATGTGGTGGAACGGGAGATTCGCATCATGGATGTGCAGCCGACAAATCTGCGGCAACTGTGTGATGCCATCATGTCAATATGGACCAAGCTCTCTGAGGAATGCTTCCAGCACCTTGTTGAATCTATGCCACGAAGAATTGAGGCATTTCTGAAGGCAAAAGGGGGTCCAACCTGTTACTAGCATGGTGTACCTAATAAAGTGGCCGGTGAGTGTATGTCTTCGCAGACAACACACTGCATTATTCCTCTCTAAACCCCAGGAAGAACAACCAAGTTATCACTCTCAGGAAGAGTCCACATGTCAAAACAGGCTGTTTGGGACATTTTACAATAATTATGAATAAAACCAGCACAATAACTATGGAGTCTGATCTAGTTTTCAGCAGAACTTTGACAAGAAGGTCCTTTCTGCTGTTCAATGAGTAGTTTCATGAGTGCAAAGCTGGTTCATCTCCCTGCAATCAACTTTAGCTGTCTGCAAGAAACATAATGTAAAACAGCAGCACAAGATGAGGCATGACAGCTTCAAGAGCATGAAAATGAACTGTCTGGAGCAAATTCTATTGTCAAAGCGATAAAGAAGAGCTGATTCTGGTGGTACAGTATATACAAGTGAGCTTATATGAGTCACATGTCTGGAATACGTGTTTCAGACGCAAACACTCATCTTAGTTTGACTGTATATTATCAGGAAGTCTGTTTGTTTTTGCACAACTTGAAGACAACACGGACATGCTCTTTTGCAAGCAGCAATTGTGGTATTTTTGCATCTCAGTTTTAGTGATTTTCAGCACCAACTGCCTGAGATCAGCCTTTGGATGCAGTAATGTGTGTAGAATCTGTTCTTTCAGCTGGGTCTTCCCCTTCAGGCGTATTACTGCAGGTGTTTATCGGCCCAAGTCTAAACACTGTAGCAGGATTTGACAACTTCAGTCAGAGTCAGATCTGACAAAATAATAATAATAATAAATAAAAATAAATAATAATAATAATAATAATAATAATAATAATAATAATAATAATAATTATTATTATTATTATTATTATTATTATTATTATTATTATTATTATTATTAAGGAAATGGTGTGGTGATAAATGGGTGTAAACTTGGTGCGGGGTGCTACAGCACAAGTGAGCAAATTCTAAATGAAGGCATAAAGCATTTCTCAGCTTCTGCAGGTATCACCGACCTAAAACGGTGCTATCTTTAGCTGATTTGAAGGCGGAGGATTGACTCATTTAGTTAAGTACAGCTTGAAAGGAGGGGATCAATCACAGGGTTAGGTTTAGGACAGCAAGAGGAACAAATGGAGTGAGATAAAAACAGAGAGAGCAGAGATTTATGATGAAGTGTGATAAAGGGGCCAATATCAACTCATATCAGGGTTATGTGTGTGTGTGTGTGTGTGTGTGTGTGTGTGTGTGTGTGTGTGTGTGTGTGTGTGTGTGTGTGTGTGTGTGTGTGTGTGTGTGTGTGTGTGTGTGATGATGAAAGCTGATGTGTGTAAAGCTGTCAGTCCAGAAATTGAGTGATGAGACGTCAGGATGTCTTATTGCAGTGAGATGCAATAACGTCTCCTACTCCTCCTCTTCCTGTTCCTCCTCCTCCTCCTCCTCCTCATCTCTCCTGTCTTCATATCAGTCTATCAGCCGTGACAGGTGTGGAGCTGCTGCAACCTTTCCTTTGCACTGAAATTTTCTAAATTAATCATGTCAGTTTGGATGAGATAAGCAGAAAAAAATCCTCCTCTAACAGTGTCCAAAAACAAACAAACACCTGCTTTCACCTGTGAACCTCATGAATGACAGCGTTTGTGTTTTTTACTTGTCGTAGATAACTGTTGTCTGTGCTGTCTGTGCCCGGCGCCCTGCTGTCCTGTCGGCACAGTGAGGTTAGCAGGTTTGTGGTGTGTTAAACCTCTGCTCACTGACCGTAACAGGACACCCTCTCTGCAGACGCACATGCACAGACCTGCAGGTAGCTGAATTAATAGACTGAATGTATAAATAATGGACATGGTCACTAAAGTCATCCGTCAGCTGTTTTTCTGCACCCTAAAACCTTGAGTTTTGCATTTTGGAGGCCAAAAGTAGTCTGTCCTGTGGTGTTCACCCTTCCAAGCTTTTTTTATGTCTTCTTCAGCTGCAAATAAAACTGCATTTTGTTGATGAAAGACTGAACAAAGTTGTGTCATAATTTTAAAGCAGAGTGAATGAATTATTTATAGAAATAAACATAATAAAAATACATCCACGCAGTCCTTCATCTGAAAACATGGAGAAACTGACAGCATCTGCAGTCTGACTGTACCTGCAGAATGTAAACATGCACATGTGTCGTTCCCACCAAAGACACCAGGAAAACACTTAGTTTAAGTAAGACAGATCAGGAATTGTTGTCCTGTCCATCTTGGTTGGTTTAATGATTGTTCTTTGAAAGTTGTTCTTTTGGAGCATGATTGTAAAAACATAAACAACAGCAGCACCGTTTGTGTTGTGAAGATGAGGTTCTTGTTGTTGTTGCAGAAAAGGTCAAATGAGGTGCTGTCCGTGGTTCTGAAACGAAGCAGACTGACATTCAGAGGGAAGTGAACATAAACAGCTGATTGCAAAGGCTTTTCCTGGGTTTATTTTGTTCACGTGCCTTAAATACTCTGCATCTATAAAGTAAACTCTGACTTTGAAGCCTCTCCCTGACCTGCCAGAACCGAAACTTCTCTTCTCTCCAGGACTGCAGATTTACAAATGAATCACTGCGGATATGGATTTCATTAATGTACCCTGACTCCCTGATGTTTAACAGGCTAACAAGCTCCAAAACCAAGAGATGTTTTCTTTCTGGACACTCTAAACATCTTGGCAATCTCATTTAAGTCCACTGCCAGTGTGCAAAAAAGTT
This sequence comes from Xyrichtys novacula, assembly GCA_962446985.1. Lineage (NCBI taxonomy): Eukaryota > Metazoa > Chordata > Actinopteri > Labriformes > Labridae > Xyrichtys > Xyrichtys novacula. The sequence continues at coordinate 25,598,124 of OY660884.1, read as the reverse complement.
GCCCTTAGGGCATCTACAGCTTACTTTTTTTCAAACATTGAGTTTCTATGCTGTATTTTTTAATCGAGCCTGGCCATGTAAAATATATAACTTTATTTTTATTTCATTCCAAAAAAAGAAATGAAGCAACTTCCACAAATTGTTGCACTGTTCCTTTAAACACAAGCTGTCAGGTCTTGTCTCTAAAAGTGTATTTGGCATGAAAAGGTCAGGTCAGAGACGATATTTGAACTTGACAGTCTCAGATGAGCTGAGATGTAATGATGCTGACTGCTCTGAGCTCTGTCCCCGGTTGATATCAGAGTCTGGATTTACACTGCAGCAGACATCACAGCACAATATGATTACAGCAAATGAGCAGTGTTGTAATTAGCTCACTGCAAAGTGCCATTAGCTCAGACAGGCTCGCTCTTTATTTCCTCCTCTGGCTGCTTCGCCTGCGCTGCTCGGCTCGGTCTCATTAAGAAAACCCCTGGCATCAGCAGGAAGGCGGTGGTCAGGGTCAAGCCTCCCCGGGACTCTCTCATCCTGAATATTCTGCTGTGTTTCCAGCAGGATGGAGGGAGAGGTGCTGCAGCGTTTATGCTTCACCTCCGGGGACTGCAGAGGGAGTCAGCTAAGGTGGAGGCAGAGAGGGTCAGTGGACGCTTTAGATCCTTCCCCTGCTGAAGAGTTGGATTTGAATGCAGCAGCATGCTGATTGACTGACAGTGAAAGCAGGAGTGTCAGAGGGAGTCTTAACTGCCAGGAGGACTCTTGTTGCTTCTCCACCAACACACACAGATACACACTCATGCACACTTCAATGAAACTCACCCAGCCTAAAAATGTTAATCTTCATGATTAAAGGAACAGCTTGACTTTAGGCAAAATGCTGCTCTGCCAAACTGATTTACTCCAACATGGAGATCCGTATTAACACCCAATTTATTCTGGTGAAGTTAGAGTCCAAGAGATTCTTGATCTCCTAACAATATCTCTGACCGTACCGTGGAGGCACTGAATGTTCCTCATAGATAACAGGTCAGTTTTTTAGCAGGACTCTTCTCCTACAGAGCCATGCTTTTGTAATCCCTGTTGTCCCAGAATGTGGTTTGTCATTGTCTCGCTGAAATATGAAGGTCTTCCCTGAAAAAGTCTTCGTCTGGATGGCAGGAAATGTTGTTCCTAAACCTGTAGATATTGTTCAGCATTAGTGGAGCCTTCACAGATGTAGCAGTTGAACCAACAGCTGATGCATTGAGAACTAAAGCCTCTGTAGATGAAGTAGCAAACATGAATAATGTCAGGTGAATATTTGTCTCTGTGCTTCCTGTCCATTGGGGTTGAAACAAACTCAGAAACAAAGATGATGAAAATGTGTTGAAGTGAAAACAGAGTTGGTGAGGAAATGTTGGCTGGCCTCTCCTCCGCAGATTCAACACAGACATTTCTAACTCAGTGAAGCTGCCCTCTTTTTTCCTCACTGAAATAGTAGTTTGCAGTACTCTCTTACTTGAAGAGCGTCACCTCAACCTTGGCTTCCTTTCTCAGTCCTCCCCCTGCGTTCTGGCCTCAGGCTCTTCTGACCATACTGGAAGCTCTGCTGTGCACAGCTTAGTCCAAACACACACTTCACTCTGAATCATCTCTCTGAGGGTTTGAAGGAACCACCCACCTCTGCTACCACACCTTGACTCTCACCTCTCCTGATTCACCCCAGCATCTGGTTTAACGTGATTAGGATCGTACAATTTGTGCTTTGAGATGCAGGGCTGCAGTGAGTCAGAGAAGAGAGGCACTGAGGAGGCCTGAACGAGCAGCAGTGTTGAGGTCAGGAGAAGTTCACAGACTCATACATGAATCCAGTAACACTGACGCTGAGAGTGAGACTAAGATGAACTTTATAGTGAACTTTATCCTCTCTCTAAGAACCTCTTATGCCTCTAAATCCCTTTACTGCAGGGCCGCACTTACAACACTGACCTGCTCTTCATCCCTGAGATTTCAGAAATGAGGCTTTTATGCTTTTAGGACTGAGCATAAGTCTGCAATGAACAAGCTGTCATTTCCCTTTTTATTGAGGTCTGTCTTAATTTTTCTGACTCAAACGAGCTCACTGAAGTTAAGCACATACACTTCATACAAAGATCTTGTTTGGAGGGAGTGTATTTCTTAGTCAACACTTGTTGTTTTAAGGTACAGTTTTGTTTTTGTTTTAAAATTAGTTTTTCATATTTTTTCTCCTCTTTTTTCCTTTCTTCTACAAGGATCGGCTGTTTTGTGGTTCTGTTGAGCATCTTTTGAAGACCTGGTTCTTTACTTTGGGAAACATGATAGTCTGTTTTAAGGTACCCTGTAGTCTCTGCACTGATGGCTGTCCTCTCTCTCTTTCAAATAGAGGAATGGTTTTTTCGTAGACTTTCATTCCCCCTAACAGTCTATTGCTTTGTGTCTGTTTTAAGGAATCCTTAGATCTCCACTGAAATGTTGTTATCTTTGTAACAAAAGCTTTCAGATGACAGTATAGATGACTTTGATATACTTTATTCACCCATTCTTACTGTCTCCCTCTTTATTCAGAGACTGGTTTACAGTTGTGTGGGCTGCTTCATTGTGTGAACCGTGAGATCAGACCCCGCCTACAGCTGTGAACATTGTTTCCTGTCTCTTGTACACACATTAGCTAGCAGCTCTATTGTTTTTAGTCTCCATAATATGGTTTTGTCCAGTGGGTGTGTAACGTAAAGGGAAGTCTGTGTAAATAACGTGTATGTGCAGTTTAATCAGTTGTTGTTTTGCCCCAGGGTTCGATGAATATTCCTGCAGAGAGGGATCCACAAACAGCGGCAGCAGCACGGGGAGCATCATTCCTGATAAAGCACTTACAGCAGGATGGCTTCTTTAATGATGGCGATAGTGTGGAGATAAAACTGCTGAGGTCAACAGATACAACCACAATACATTTATTACTGGACAGAGGCTGTGCATGATAATAATGATGATGATCTTACCTAAAGAATTGCTCAGAATTTAAGATGTCAGCTCAATTCATTAGATATTCTCTGACTGCTTCCTATATCAGATACAAAGTTGGAGTTAAATGGCTGCAGTGTAATAAGAGCAAATGCAGCCAAAGTCCATCTTGAATGATATTTTGCTAGTCCACAATCCCTAATGGAGCCAGAAATACAGACCTGCTACACCAAGCACGAGTAAAATTATCTACTCCCTTAATTTGTGCAAATCTAGACGCGTAAATGAATAGTATTTACTCACTTCATTTGCATGTCAATGGTAATTTCAATGGTAATCCCTGGCAATTCAACTGGCGAGATCAAGTGATAGACAAAGGTTTTTTTACAATTTACCAGGTAATCCGACCTCCTCACTCACTTGCCTCCAGGCGAGCTCCTTTTTATTCGTGTTTCCACACACCGACTTGATCGGTTTGTCCTCCATTCTAGATACCAGTGAACAACTGTCCGTTTTCATACGTCATTGAGATTCGCCCAATTCATGTCATTCATGCCGCAAGAGTCATAGGAGCGTCTAATCACGTCATTGCAGTGACTTAGCATGTAATTCATTTGCGTGAATGATTTTACTTGTGCTTTGTGTGTGGAGACAGTTGGAGCTCTAACTGCTGCTCAAAGGGGAGAGGAGAGAGGAGGCAAATATGGGGAGCACCGGCACACAAGAGCTCCCTTCATGGATGTCTTTTAGCTGACAGACATGCACATAAATTAAAAAACACCCAAAGAGTTCAGTTTTGAAGATATTAAAGTTACAAATTTTGCAGTACCTAGGGCATAGCGGACTTAGCTGACAGGTGGACACTTTGTAGCTGTTAGCCAGGGGGCTTAAGATCTGCTTTGACTCCACCTCTTTGCCTCTCTGCATTCCCTATAAGGCGACCACTCCAGAAACCAATGAGGGATGTCATTGAGACCACATCTATATTTTATACAGTCAGTGGTCTCTTCATGCAGCTCTGGTGGTAGGGATTAAGTCACAGGGATAAGATGCTGAAATAGGATGCAAGTTTTAGCCTTGGTGTTCTGTCTGCTATATGACTTTGGAAGGTGTGAGGAGAAAGAGCTGTCACAACCATAGACTTAATATAGAATGGACGCCGTCTGCCTCCTCGCGGGGTGAAGCCACCCCAAGAACAGCACACTTTGGTGATGGGCTGCCGTATAGATCATAAATTCCACCCCCTCCAGCAATCCCCATGGAGCTGTGGACAAACTTTTGAAATGTATTACACAGAATATACATTTTTCTCCCCCCTGCTAGCAATGTTTACACATGGTTACTGTAAGACTGGTTTTGCTCAAGTCCTCTTTTTTCTGTACAGCTCCATTTTTAAAAGTAATTAGGAATAAGAATAAGAACAAGAAGAACTTTATTAAATCCGAAGGGGAATTCAATTGTCTGTTTTCTCTCATAATATATCTCTAACAGTTATTTACTATTTACACAAGAGTTATAAAGTCTGATGGCTGTTGGTACAAAAGATCTCTGAATCTTTCTGTCCTGCAGCGAAGAGAGAGGAGTCGTCCACCACTATTGGTCCTTTGGTCCATCAAGGTGTGAAGTGGGTGATCCATGTTCTTGAGAATAGTCTCCACCTTCCTCAGTGTAGATCTCTCCACCACATCCTCCACTGAGTCCAGCTTGAGTCCAACCACAGAGCCAGCCTTTTTCACCAGTTTGTTAAGACGTCTTGCATCTTTGTGTTTGATGCTTCCTCCCCAGCAGCATAGAACAGAACACTTGCCACCACAGACTGATAAAACATCTGCAGCGTCTTACTACAGATGTCGATTGATCGAAGTCTTATCAAGCAAAAGAGGCGGCTCTGCCCCTTTTGCCTGAGAAGACTATGATTCATGTTTTGTATGATTGACATTTGATACAGCCTATGGGGGTATGAAGATTGTGTAGCTCACCCGGGAGGATACGCTGTTTGAGCCGAGGGTCATCACAGCGACTCTTACCGACTCTACTGTGCAAGTGGTGGAGTGCATACAACGTTACTTGGCAATGCTAGTTTCAGGAAATGGAAAAAAAATGCAGAATTACCGAGAGCTTTTCAGCTTGTAATCTGTATATTAATATACCAAGTTGCCCATAGTATATACAGTCTATCGTCACAACAGTTCAAAGGAGATATTTTTGGAGTGACGCTCAGACCTGCAACTGTCCATCCTCAAAAAATATGATGTGTGGAAGTTAATCTTCCGATAGAGCTTTAACAGACACTACAGAGCTGTGTAACCATAGACTGTATATACTATGGACAACTTCGTTCCGCCTACCACCTGTGTACAGATTTGAAGCCAAAAAGCTCTCGGTATTTCCAGGAATTTTCTTCATTTCCTGAAACCAGTGCTGCACAGTAGCGGTGCACGCATTCGGCCGAACTGTCGCCAAGAGTCGCTGTGATGATGCTCGGCTCAAACAGCGTATCCCCCCGGGTGAGCTACGCAATCCCTGAACGCCCATAGGGTGTATCAGGTGTCAATCATAGAAAACATGAACCCCCTAATAACTTTTAAAAACGGAGCTTCACAGATAAAAGAGGACTTGAGCACAAACCAGTCTTACAGTAACTACATGTCAACATCACAAGCAGGGGGGAGAAAAATTTATGTTCTGTGTAATAAATTTCTAAAGTTTGTCCACAGTCCCATAAGCTTTGCTGGCGGAGGCGGGATTTATGACCTATACTGCAGCCCATCAACAGAGGGCGCTGTTTTCAGAGTGGCTTCACCCAGCGAGGAGGCAGACGGCGTCCATTCTATATACAGTCTATGGGCTCTATTTTCGTGCCTTTTTTTTTTTCTTAAATTCTTTTTTCATCTTCTTGGGCAGGTATTAATCTTTTTAGGCTGGTAAAGTCTATGTAGGGGAAACACTAGTTTTAGTTAAGAAAAACTGGAGGATCCACTGCTGAATATCTGAAACTGTCTTCAAAATGCTTTAGGAATTCTGAATCTGGGCAGCAACTGATCTGAAGGTTGAGAAACCTACACAACATTTACTGCTTTGTTCACACGCTTAGTTTTTCACAACACACTATCCAACAAAAGCATCTGCTCCAATCTGGAGCTTCGACTCTCTCTTCTGCAGATTTGACTCACTTCCTCGAAGCCATACACTACCACATTATCAAAAATGGATGAAAACAGATTTTTAGAAACGCACCGCTGCACCGAGGCCTCAGCATCTGTTATTTTCTCTCTCTCGCGACTTTTTCACACCACAGTCTAAGCAGCTGTATTATTAGATCTGCTCAGACGGAGCTGCATCACATGACACACCTGAGGTTTTATTTTGAAAAAGGTGAAAATTACCTCACATTCAAGTGTGAACAACACAAGCTTTTACTTCCTCTGCATCACCCCCTTTTGTATGCTTTCACCTCAAACTGCACCATATAGCCCTCACAGGAGCACTTAGGGGCATTGTGGGTAATTTTGTACCACCAACATAATTAAATCTGGTACTGAAAACCGAGAAGCAGTTGAGGATGTGAAATGAACGTGCAGTCTGAATACTAACCACGCTGTGACTGTTGTGTTAATATCCTGACCACTCAGCCATGAGAGCAGTTATTAGCCAATTAACTATTGTTGCTTATTACTGTTTCCAGAATGGACCAATCGTGTGGATCCATGAACTCTCAAAGGCCTAACTAAGCTACACAATGCTGCTCTTTCATACAGCTGTGCAGGAATACAAGATAAGATCATAATGGTACAGTTTCATCAGATGAACAAGCTCAAAGCCTAATAGATGCTCATTTTCACGGTCGATTCATCCTTAAAGGTAACATGAGATCAGCTTCATTTTTGAGCATTTGGCCTTTATTAGATTGGAGAAGAGAAAAGAAAGGGAAGACATGATTTTTTCAACTACTGCTGGAGGAACTGTAACAGGATCCCCAAACTTCTCAGCTCTTGATCCCCAGAACTATCAGTGAAAGAGAGAGGTGACCCCGACTGACCCTTGAGGTGGTTAAATGCTAGCTACAGTTGTGCACTAAGAACAGCTGCAGAGAGGTCGCTTATTTGAGAGATTGGCAGTTTGATTGAATGTCCTCGCACAAGACGATGATGCTGAATTGCTCCTGATGTTGCATGAATGGGTATGTGTAGAATTGTTAATGCTGTGGCTTTTTTTGACATCAGTGCATGGATGTGGTGCAAATGAGTTGATGGGAGGAGGGGTGTTAAAGCACATTGAGTGGTCAGAAGGACTGGCAATGTCATGCACACTGCAAGAATAGCACCCATTAGAGGCAGTAGCATAACAAGTCAATGAGAGTATTTACCGTATTATTTTAGACCCAAACAAAGGCGCACGCTCCTGTGCATGCACAGTTACAGTCATGCACAATGATTATAAAGCTGTTATTTGCATTATTGTGCAGGAACTCACAATACAACTCTTTCCTGAGCCAGCCAGTGATCAGGACCATGGCCAGCAGCTGTCATTGTCTTTAACGCTCTGACAGTCTGAGTCAAACCTCACAGTTGGGTTTCTGTAAATGACCAAACATCTGAAACAGCTCTGGACAGCAGGTCCCCAACACAGTATGACAAGCATAAAAGACATCAGAGGAAAAGTACAGAAGCTTAATATGTGACCGCATATTGTGGAAAGCAGCCCAGGATACAGTCCCATGCAGGTCTGAACTTTAATCATTTGTGGCTTTGCAGGCAGATTTGATCAGACACACAACAGTTTCACTGCTGTAAATCTAAACTCCATTAGTACTCATCAGTATTAAGTTCATCTTGTAGGCTTTACGCTCAGCAAAGTTTGTGACCTCACTGTTTCAGTTCAAATCTCTCCCTCTGCTGTTCCCCATAAACTCCAGTGTCTTTTGATTAGTGTAAGACTAAAACTAATCCAGGTGTCTTTTCTGGGCTTTGCTTTTATTTCAGCTGGCTAAAGTCACGCAGAGAACTGCTTTTCTGTTTATTACTTGCCTCGTGTCTGTAGTTGAGCTTGGGGGGTAAAACTTTGTTCAAACAAGTTATCAAATGATGTGTAGTGATAAATTTATTTTGTGTACAATATAGAAATTCCTAGAATGTATTTCCTTCAGAATTGCAAGTTATCCCAGTGGTGAAGAGGCTCCGAGAGAGCCAGCCAATTTGAAGAGTGCAAGCTCGTGAAGGATGTGGGTTTTAAGGAATCCTCATTGGTTCTCCTATGAAAATGCTCATTTTAACAGCAAAAATAAACAAGTTTACGGTTTATGGATTCTGCACTTGGGCTGATTTTTTTATTTTGTAGTGCATTTGTTAAGATAACAAGGGTAAGAGTTTTAAAAACTTGTACTTACATTTGCAGAATCAGAAGCATGGCTGGACTGAAGGGTGGGTTGTTTATTGATGTCTGCACAAAGGTTAAAAGCCTGCCTTGGCACCAGTGCTTTGCATGTTTCTGGGTCCATCAAAAGAATGGTTGAAACCATAGACTGTATATAGAATGGAGGCTGTCTTCCTCCTCACTGGGTGAAGCCACCCCAAGAACAGCACACTCTGGTGATGGGCTGCAGTATAGGTCATAAATCCCACCTAATCCAGCAATCCCTATGGAGCTGTGGACAAACTTTAGAAATTTATGACACAGAATATAAACTTTTCTTTCCCCTGGTTGTGATGTTAACATGTAGTTATTGTAAGACTAGTTTGTGCTCAAGTCCTCTTTTTTTTCTGTACAGCTCCATTTTTAAATGTTATTAGGGGGTTCATGTTTTCTATGATTGACACTTGATACAGCCTATGGGCGTACGAATATTTTGTGTAGCTCACCTGGAGGATACGCTGTTTCAGCTGAGCGTCATCAGAGCGACTCTCCCACCGAGTGCGTACACTGCTACTGTGCAAGTTGTGGTTCCAGGAAGTGGAGAAAATCCTGTAAATACCGAGAGCAACTCGACATATATTTTTAACATGCCCCAGCGATTAATGGGCTTCCAAATGCCCCTTTTAAATCCAAAGAGTTACGTCGAAAAGGTCTGAAAGTGCTCCTAAAAAGGTCCTGGACAGTGATTTTAACCCTAACCCCATAACCCTAGCCCTAGCCCCGTAACCCAATACCCTGGTGTTACCCAAAGGAAGCACTAACACCTAAAAAAAAATTGACATTTTCCATTTTTTTTTTTGTTCTAACTGACTCCAAAAAGTCTGAAACGTGCTCCTAAAAAGGTCCTGCACAGTGGTTTTAACCCTAACCCCAAAACCCTATCCCTGACCCCATAACCCTAATCCTAGCCCCATAACCCAATACCCTAGTGTTACCCAAAGGAAGCCCTAAAAAAAATGACATTTTTCCCCTTTTTTTTGTTCTAAATTAAAGCTCTTTCTGCAGGATCCTCCTGTTGTCGTATCAAACGGCTATTCAGCAAAACACTAAAATCCAAACTCCTCGTAATGATCGAGGAAGCACTTTGCATGCAGCCTGTCACTGGCTGTGAGTAAATGAAGTCCATTTACCAATTGTTGTTGCACTGCGGTCCACCACAGGCGTGAATATTTGAATACCATCCAGACACATATGAGGCATGGTCCATTGTTCCACAGGCAGATAACTGTGTGGATGTTTTAATTGGCTGCCTTCACGCTGTGCTGATAAAACAGTCTAACATCTGTACAGGCTGATAGAATAATTTGAATGAGACATTTACTGAAGAAAGAAAGGTTGTAATGACATTATAGATCTCAGAGCAAATAAAGGGCAGGAAACAGAGAGTGTCAGAGACCTGCTGGGAAAAACAATTGGCTTAGCGGGACGCCTGTGTTACTGCGACTGTCTGAATCTCTGAATAATGTCACGGCTTTATGTGTAAATCTGCACATTTGTGATTTCTGGTCATTTGTGATTTGCTGTCTGTGTGTTAGCTGAGATTAGCATGTCTTTGTGTGGTTTCAGACCTGAAGACGTGCTCTGTATCAGTCTCAGCTTCTTTCTGGAGCTCCTCTGGGACTCTTCATCATGCCCAGCCAGGTGAATATCACTGCAGGGCGAGGCAATCACTCCCAAGCCAGCGCGTGAAATGATACCTAAACATTAAATATTTATGCCAGCTATTGTCTGACAACGGTGCCCTCTATAAGACAGATGCACTGGTGGAGCTTAGATTTGTCATTTCACATTCAGGGTGTCAGCCTCTGCCATGAAATGAAAACACAGACACCTGAAAAACTCCAATTATTCCAAACAGGCGGCTGCTGCAGAGGTGCAGACCTGCTATGCTGTACAAGAGCCCTGTTTGTCTTCTCCTTTGGTGCTGCACTTTGTTTACCTGGATGTTTGCTTTATCCAGAGTATAGACACGATTGTCTTTACATTTGTTTTTCTTTCACGCGGCCTCCAACAAACGTTCCCTCAGGGATTTCTGCACACATAAACAACGTTCCATAGTTTTACACAGCAGAAATAAAAAAACTCAATCAGAGCTGCCACAAACCTTCCATTAATTGATTACACAATCAACAGAAAACCAATTAATTCTGATGAGTATCCTGTAAACAGAAAAAAGCACCAAAAAAAGAAAAACACTCATTCAAACCTCTCATCCAAATAGATTTGCTGCTTCTTCTTTTATATTTATTTTAATTTGAATATTCCTGAACAAATACACAACCAGAGACGAAAGTTGTCCTTCTCTGTGCTGCTGAAACAAATACCTCTCTGCACAACTTGACAGACTTTAATGAAGTCCATTGGAGAATTTGTTGTCTGCTTAAAGCTTTAACAATATTACTGTGAAGTTTAGTGTCGAGGACCTATTTTTATTCCTTTTTTCTTTGTCTAAAAAGTTAGCAATCTGCTGCTTCACTGTGCAAAGCATGCTGGGGTAAACTGTGTCTATATCAGGCCCCTTTTAACATATTTTATTCTACATTAATCATGCATGTAAAGAAAAGAGTGCTAAGATATTAAGCAAACGAACCCTGCATGGTCTGTACTTCACAAGAAAGAAGGCTAGCATGGTCTCATCCTCACTACTGTACAAATTGATATGGTGAAAAATAGATGATAAGAGAAGGAACTACACAGCTGCATGGAAACTTTACTTCAGTCAGGACCACTTTAGTCAAAATTAAATACTTATTGCAAGCAAACATTTTTACATTGGCGGTATGGCTCTGGTCTGAGAGACCCCCTCTCTTTCATGTGTATACATGGAGAAACCAAGGAAGGGAAAGCAGCAGCAAATAAATACAATTAATTAATTTATTAAATTCCCCTACAGAATAGAGCAAGCATTAGTGACAATACATATGACCCTGGTAAGATCAGGCGCAACATAAACAGGAGGAGCTGGGGTGTAGACTTTATGTACTTGACTGAATAACTGGAGTAACATGTACGCGATTACTCTGGTTTTGGTGTGCTTCCACTTAACATCATGCGCACAGTGTCTGCAGATCTGTAAGCAAACTTATTATACCTCTAGTATCCGATTCAAGGAAGTGCACTTTTTTATGATTGGATACAGACCATACAATCTACCTTGTACATTTAACTCTTATTAAACCAGCTGAGATGGAGATCCCTGCTGAGGTCAGCAGCATATACTAATATGTATTACCTGATTAAGAGACAGATTACAGGCAATAAGATAAAGACAACCATTAAAAATGTTTGAAAACCCTGAAGTGCGTCTGTGTAAATGATCTGTGTGATATATGTACATGACAGGGTGATAGGAGCAGGGTGTGGTTGAAGAAGTGGTTTTAATTTCAGAATCACAACTCAAGGCTCTTCACCACTCGACCCCCACCACGTCTCACATGAGTGCTGACTGTCTGAACCATAAAATATGAAGGTAGCTCCTGGAGATGTTTTCCCCAAACATGTTTACTTTCTCTCCTCTGCTGTGTTTTAGAGCAGCTGTGATAAAGTGATGACACTGGATGATTTCTCAGAGGAAGAAGCTGCCAAATCCTCTCACTTTTCAGTCTTTTATAACTCCATTTTGTGGATTAAAACATTTTTTTTTTCATGCATGCTGTCATGTATCCCTCCGGTGTTTGTCCCTGCAGAAGCTGGATGATGGTTTTTATCTTTATCAGGGGGAGGGGGGTATTATCTTGTGATTTGGCTCTTTGGGAGCGGCACTCATCATCGTGTCGCCTGAAGGCAAACTGCAGCAGGTCAGTTGGCGGTTCATCCTCACTCTCAGCGCTCTCTGAGAGGAGGCTTCATGGTAAACAACTGTCAGTCTGAGAAATACCATTGAGTGTTTGCAGAGCCTTAAAAAGACCGCTGTGCTGAGGGGACGACTGTTTGTCTCAGGTGATGAACACCTGTGCTGGATGACAGATCAGGGAATGTCAGCGTGAGAGGAGTCAGGGCGCTGTAGGTGTTCCTCTATTGAATTCAGAGTTGATTCATGAAAAAAACAGTGCTCATTTGTTTAGTTAACATTTTACGTATCGGTGGAGTTTGGGAATTGTACAGGTGGGGTCAGCTGTCATCTCTGTGAGGAGTTAGTGGCAGTGATTTGAGCCTGAAAAATGTAGAAAACCAACAATTAAACAGAGGACTTTGTGACTAACATGGTTTATTGTTATAACAGAGAGTGTACACCTGTCAAGAGTGGGCAGCCTGTATAAAAACTAGAATATAACAATGACACTCAGGCTGCACGCCAAAACACTTTGCACCACGATTGTGCTTTTTATCTTTGAAGTGCAGGAAACAAAGCTTTAGGCACATGTTGACAAAGAGCACTTAGCGATGAGTTACTGTATCCTCAGACACAGCTCAGTGTTTCTCATTTATTGCAGCACCTTCAAATGATTTTCCGGGTTATCAAATACAGGAAAAAAAAATTCAAAAGCTGTTCCAAACTGAAAGTAGTTTGAGGATTGAAAAAGTGTCTGTTTCTCTCTACAGACTTGTTTTCACATGATATGTTTGGAGGCTTTAAATAAGAGGTTAGGTATGAAATACTAAAAAAAAGGAAAAATAGGTTTTCTGCTTTGTGCTTGACAGCTATCTGGGGATGTTCCCTCCTGAGTTTTCCATCTTGGACCATGTGGTTTAGGATGTTTGACATGTTGAAACTTGGCCCCCAGCTGCAGGGATCTACACCATGAGGTTCAGGGAGTCTCTGCTCTCTGTCGTTGTGCATCACCTGCTCCCTGCTCAGCTCATCCACCTCCATGGCTACACTTCCCTGCTAATTTTCCACCTTCATTAGGCCTCGCACAACTGTGCACATTAATATTTCAATAAAGCCATATGCTAATGTGAATAAATTAATATGCAGCGGTCAGCATGGCTCATTTGAAGATGATCACAAGCCGTGCAGGAGACGGAGGAGAGGAAATTAGAGAGGAGAATCAATTAAAGAGCGTGTTTGTGGAGGAGAAGTCATCTGTGCATCTACACCCCACTTGCTCACAGATTTATCTCTCATCTCTCTGATTCCATGCTGAACATTATCAAACCAGTAGTGCCCATTCAAACCATTTCACAATGATGCTTTCATCTGATAAGGCACAGAGGCCTGAGGAGTTCAGGACTGAGAGGTTTAATTGTTTTCAGTGACGGAGGAGAAGATGACATCCTGGAAAGCATCGATGTTTGCGTAAAGGGGAAAAAAATGGATTATTGAATATTAATGATTGTGTCTTTAACTGAGAGGAAAATGGATATAGCATCAAGTGTGTGGAAAGCTAAAGAGCGTGGCAGCAGGTTTAGAGGATGCATTAAACCCCCTCCTCTATCTATATGTGAGAAATGCTCCTGACTGCGTGTGATGGAGCTAAATATATATCTGGCATTGTGTCACAGCCCAGATCTCAGAGAGTGTGAAGCGGGCTAATCAACACCCTTCCCATTCACATCCTCCCTTCTCCTACCCTCACCCCCACAAAGCCCTCCCCCAGGTGCCGCTGAACCCCATCTGCTCTGTTTACTGCAATTAGCCTGAGCGGGAGGAGACTCTGCAGAAGCAGGGGGTCACTCACTCCTTTTCCTAGAATGCCTCATTCTCTTTCAAATGGTCTTTTAGAGTCACCGGCAACAATCTGTGCATGCACATGATTTTAACACCAGTAAGAAATTAGCATTCAATTTGGCTTCTGTGGTTGTTTTCAATTCCACAAGCAGAGTACAGTTCACAGTAAGGCCCATATGTTTACATCTTGCTCTGCTCTAGATATGCAGCAAAGTAACAGAACTACAGCAGAGCTCATAGCAGGCTGGATTAGTCAAAGTTGGTGTAAATGATTTTCACACATCCAACAATACAGTACTGTTACAGTGGGGGAGAAAGATTTATATTTCCTGCGTACACAAGTTAATGTGCAACAAACACACAGTAAACTGTGCCTCAAAAATGACATGTCATAATAATTCAATTTTAACCGTTTTCAATCAATGAATTAATGAATCAATGAATCAATTACTTGTCATTGTTATAAAATAACAATGAAATTCCGTTGGAGCATACAACCTCACATAGTATAAATCAATTTCCCTGGTTATCTTCTTTAGGAGCTGTCATTTTTGGCACCCGTTGTGGACAAAGATGCACATCTCATGAATTTGCTGAGTCTGTTCTGTACATGCCGAGGGTGTTTTTTCTTTAACATTCAGCACATTGACACACCTAGCTGCTCAAAGTCAGTATGAAGTTTGTTTTTTTTTCCGTCAAAGAACATTCAAAAATTTTGTTGCATTCACTTAAGAGAAAAAAAAAATATATATTTTTAATTAAAAATGAAAATTCTGCTTCTTTTATGGAATGATGCCATTCAGCACCTTAGTTTCACAGTTAGTGGCCATCCAGCATATGCAGCATTTGTATCTCTGAATGCGTTTTAAATGCATCATCTTACATCCACGAGGAACCCCATGAATCAGCTGATCCTACAGAAACACTGCAAAGTCCTGCAGGTTGGAATCAGCTTTGCAGAGCTCGTTGCTGCAGCATTGACGAATGCATACTACCAAGCATTACCAGCACCATGTTACCTAAAGACGTGAGTTTTCTCTGATCCTGCAAACCAAAACCAAACAGGAAAAATGGCTTGAACAGGCAGTGCAGCTTTCAGTTGCCAATAAGAGCAGTCATTTCGATTTAGAGACGCTTGTGTCTTATTCATTTGGAAAAAGGACGATTTTTTTTCCCCCAAACAAAATACCATCCTTAGTTTCCTGACCAAAAAAAATCTCTCCATGCTTTCTTTATTTAGTAAATGTGTTAAATGTACCTCACAGCAGTTTCAGAAATCTTAAACTTTTGAGTAAGAAGTGATCATTCTGGTTTGTGCTTTTCTGAATTATAGAAAAGCTTCAGTACCAGATTAAATCTGTTTCATGACCTATTAAAAACTTCTTACAGGAGCTTTAAGATTGGACAAATGTGTCTGTTTCCAGCAGGTCAAATAAAACCAAGGCTCGTTACCCCTGCCTCTATATTTTCCAGCCTATAAATCGGTGGATTTACGCTGCGTTTTGTTGGCAGGATTTATAGAAATGGAGCACACTGGTTTAAAATATACCTCTTCACTGAGAAATCTTCTCTATCTTGAAGTTCGGTTGAAATAATCTCTAATCCCTTCCCTATCTGTCTTTCTCTGTTCTTTTTTAATGACTGAAATCAAACCACAGAGGGGGGAAATAAAAAAAGCAGATATCTCCTTCTGTCCCCCTGGTACAGTAAAGATCACTTCTAACACACAGAGAAACACATGCAGAGGCTTAACCACAGCCCAGAATAAATCCCGTTTAGTACGGTTATTAATTTTTCACTGTATTTAGATCAGATTGAGTTTCTGGCCGACATGGAGAGCTCCGTCTCTTTTAGCCGGAGGATTATTTATGTGTAAGAGTTCATGTGTGAAGATTGGAGCCCGTCTCGTGTTGCTATGGAGCTTTTTCTGCTTTTGCTCATTCGACCAATTGTTTTCCGAATATTTCTGGCACCCTCCCAATAGCGCTGGCTCTGCACGATACATGTAGAGATTAACTTCAGTGTTTGAATTAGAAATACTGATGCAGCTTTAATTCTATTTTCTGTTAGTACATGTCCGCGCTCTCTGTCTGCCGTGCTCTACAGTTTATAGAGGGAATTTTCTGCACTGTTAAATTTCGCTGCACATGGATTCATGCTCAAAGTAGGTGTGTGTGCACGTCAGTGTGTACGTGTATGTGAGGACGCCCATCCCCCACCTGTCAGTATGTAGGCCTATTGAAGACGATGCCCCACAGGCTGGCTGGCAGACACAGACAGGAGGTGACAGCTCTGCAGAAACAGTAACACATGGTGACCAACAATGTTTGTTTTGCTCTCTGCTCCTCTGCTCTATTGTGTGTGTGTGTGTATAAATATATACAGTATATATAGAAGGTGTCACAGTAGTGTATATGCAGGAAATTATAAAATAATAAAACAAGGTTGATGTGAAGAAAGTGTTTCTGAACATATTTTGAATGTATCTTTGGTCTTTTATTGACTTGATCTACAGTCACGTCTGTATCTAGAAACTTGGAGCAGTTGTAATCTACAGATCAAGACGACACAGGTCACCAAAAGCTCTGAAATCTGCACTTTAAAGTCGTTACATTTGGTTCCTCTATTAAGAGTTTACATCAGGGATGGAAATGAACCACCAGCCACTAATTTGATTTACTCATCACACTTCTCATTTAGCCAATTATAGATACATGAGGTTTGTGGTATATGTGATTTAGCTGCAAATGAATGTCCTGAGAGGACAGAGACTCTTTGTTTTCTCTTCAATGGTGTCAGTGTGTTTGAGAGGAGGCATCATAGTCACAGATGCTGCTGCTGGAAACCTATGTTTGTGATCATGCATGCAAGCTCTCACAGTTCCAAATTTACCTGACACAAAAAAGGACCTGCCTTTTCCAATAAACCCTGATACATCATTACATTTCATGTTTTACTCTCTCTTGTATATCTATTTGAGAAGGGGATTTTTAAGCCGTCAGCACTGTATGAGTTTAAGTGACACTCAGACATCAGAAAACATAAACTTAAGCCATTCAAATCAGATCAATTCTGATAAAAGGAAGTCTAAGCACACTGCAAAGATGGTCAGATGTCTTATGAGGTTGTCTTTTTAGCCTTTTAGCTGTTGGATCAGTCGGCATAATTTGTTTATTTGTGTAAGTACTTGCAGAGGAAAACCAGGGAGGGTGCTGCATGGTGACGAATTAACAGCAGCCTCTGCATCTTGTTACAGACTTGAATGTTTTTATTGGAAATTGAAGCGTTTTCTTCCCCAGGGCCCAAACAGAGGCAGGCTGCGGGGGGGAGGGGTCATCACTGAGACGAGTCAATATATCCTCAGCATACATTTCTCAGCATGCATATTAGCATGCATATGCATATGAATGCTGCATGCTATAAACACGCCACACTTAATCCCACTTCCATTTGCACACAGCCCACCGTGCAGTGAAACGATGCTCAGCTGATAACTTTAACACTCAGTGTCAGATTGCTTTTCATTTTGTGTTTGCCACCATCCAGGAACAACGCCGGCTGATCCCACTCTGAATAATTCATCAGTTACAGTACGCTGCCAGACAATGACTGAAACTGCAGAGAGTATTGAGAGAGCGAGCGAGAGAGAGAGAGAAAGAGAGAGAGAGAGAAGCAGGTTTCATTTCTGTCACTTTCGACTTCAAGGAGCCTTCAGCTCTCAGAGAGCAGCACAGCAGAGGGATTGTTAATGCTTCCTTTACTTTTTATAACCTGTGTTACTACTATCCAGGATTTTAAAAAAGGAGCTGAATATTTCAGAGTTTGAGAAACTTCCACATGGACTTGGATTTAGTGTAAAATAAGAGTGAATTGTTTCAGACAATGTGGAAACACAGATTCAAGTAGGTTTACGTCACTGTTTTGCATTATTCTAGACTGCTGCAAATTCTGAAATTCATTGGTTTGTCTGCAGGTGAATATGAAGTTTTTTTCTTTAAAAAAAAATTCACAGGAAATTATGAGCCAGAGTATTTTGTTTCTTCAGTATTTTCATATAAAACCTATCGAACTTGAAAACTCCCTGGAAAGGTCTGCTGTACAGATGAGTGTCATTGTGTCTTCTTGGTGTAGCTTAGAAAGTTGCTGCACCTTCGACCAACAATAACCTGGTCTAAAGTCCAGAGTCACTGGTTTAGTACTTATCTGATATTGAGATACCTGACAGTGAGATAGTTAGATACTAGAAGAATTCACCAGCTCCTCTGCTTGTTGCATGCAGAGATTTACAGCTGAAAAAGCTAACTCGCATGTTTAATGTTTTCCAATCCTCCCATCGTTTTTTGTCTTCTGTGGGAATTGCCTCTGCATTAGTAATTTTGAACAGCTTGCTATATTTCATATGAATCAGCACAGTCCACTGACTCATGTTGTATCGCTCAAACCTCATCACAGCTGCAAAGCATTGTTCATATTTGGTGTCAAGGCTTTGAGACGCATCACTACCTGTCCAAACTAACTTAGTTTTGACCATCATATCATAAATGCTTCATAGTTGGAGCCTGCAGGTGGATCCTGTGAAGGTGCCGAGGCTCAAGGTTTTGCAGGGGCAGAGGATGATTCTTTGTCAAATTAGTGCATTTAAAGTTGCCTGTCTAAAATAGCTCCAATGTGTTGATGCATTTTTATGTGAAGTATAAAATGCAGCTGAGTTAAGTTATAAAAAATGCTGCTAAAATGACTTTTGAACTGGCTTCTTTTTTTGTTTGGTGATGGGAATGCTTTAGCAGACTCTGTGCTTGAAGATGATTTCTCCATTGTTTCCTTAAAAGCAGTTTTTAGAGGCTGAAAGGAGAGAATCATGTCAGATCCATCAGCGCTGACCGTGTTTGGCTGTAGTATAAACTGCACTGGTGCTTTGTCATCTATGAAATTCATGATTCTGTAACTCTCACTAGTAGGCTGAGAGACTTCCATGCCCAGTGGATTTGTGTGCTCACTGACACAGTGGCCCTGATCTGAAGATAATGTTTCCAGGCGAGGGCCGCGCTGTGGTCCGTGCACACTGTGCTAATTTTATGTCAGTCAGGGAGGAAAAGCCGCTGACACACGATTTGACCTAAATGACACTGAAACTCTGCACTAAAACCCTGGATTATAATGCCGCTTATGATACTATTATGTTGCATTACTGCTCATACATCTGTGCAACAGTAAAGGGCAGGACTCAGCTCTATTATCTGAGTTTAATCAGCTTTCTAAAATGTGGGAAATGTGTTTAAAGGCATTTTGTGAGGCTGCCTTTGGCCGCCATTCTGCAAATACATCATCAAATGTCCTTAAGCATGGTCATTTTCCTGTCACAGGTATGTTGCAAATGTCTAAAAATGCAACTTTACACGGGTGACGCCACGAAACAAGCCATCATGGCTGTAGATAAATGGACTGCACATATTTTGCATCTTAATGGCTCAAAAAGTTTTGTACTAACCCCAATGAACCCCAATGTGTTAGATGTTTTTTTTTTCTTTCTCTAAAATCATATATTCACCTTCTATGTCAGTGTTGTAGTATCTAACATAACATGGTTGTTCTTACGACATATACTCTAAAAATAAAGTGGTATGACTTATGTTCAAATCCACTGTTTTGTAAGATTAGTATGTTTTGTTGGATTTACTTGGTTTGTTTATGCAGGATGCAAAGTCTGTCAGTTTCCACCTGTTTGAAACCAAATTTAGCTTAATTGGCAAAGTATACAGTATGTGCACATGTAAGAAAACTGAGCTCCTGGAAGTTACTGCTACAGGCTCAGTTAAGAGAAAAGAACAGGGAGAAGAGGAGAAGAGAGGACTGCATATCTATGTCTGAAAAACCAAAGGACAGAATGAGCACAATGAGAGAGAGGCTGCAGTGTTCATGGGCGCTGAAGATCCCCTGTGTGAAGAATCAGCCAGATAAAGACATGTATGGACCCTCAGATGATTTGCATTTCAAGGAGTTGAGTAGCTTTGAAATAAAAGTCAGAACATAAACTATTCAAGGGTTGAATTAAAGGTCTACAAACAAACACCACATGAGTGAAATGACTCAGCTGCAGTTCTTTGACATGGAGAGATGCAGGTTCATTCACCACTTCAGGTTCAGTGGTTCACAGGAGGAAACAAATAATCTTTCCAATCGAATTATTCACATGTAGAGCAGAAACAGCCAGAGGGAGCACTCCACTTAAACCAGACAGGAGGAAACGATTTGCTTCCTCTCTTGTTGGGCAATAACCGAGAGCTTGTCAAACACAAACAATAAAATATTCATCCTGCAGGCTCTGTGTGCATTCACCTTTTCACACCTTCAGTAATGACTGCAGTCTGGAGATTTCAAGGCTGAATGAGAGGCACAGATCTGTCCTCACTCGGCTCTTTGACCGTCTTAAGTAGGTGAATTTGAAATCATGTCACAACAAATTTCCTCCAGGAAGAAATGGCGGTTCTGCATTCATCTCTGAGCCCAGTGGGTGCTGCTGGTGTTGCAGGGAATCCCCTCGTATCACTGTCTCCACCCTGCTGTGCTCGCTGAGCCAAACAGCCCTCACCCTCGCCCTGCTCTCACAGCCAGACGCCGCCGCTGATGAATATTCAGAGCTTTTTTTGGAGAGGTTCAATGTTTATTCAGAGCAGCTACAGCACAGAGACTCATTTCTCTGACCTTGTGCTACACTCTCTGATCATTAGTATTCAAAGCACAGAAAACACGCTGTCTTATCTGCACATTTGAGCCACTTTTATCTTTAACATCCTTGTGCACATGGATTTAGGAGCATTTCACCTCCTTCCTGTGATATCAGGATAATTACAGATCTTTGTGAAAAGCCAAACTGTGTGACTAAATCCAAATATTTCCACCAGAGTTGACTCCTCTAACCTTGCTGAAATCATACCGGGAATTCTCCAGCCCCTCAGAAACTCAAGTTTTCTTCTCTCTCTCATTAAGAGAAATTTATTTCCCTCCGGACTGAAGTGACTTTGCTTCTGCCTCTAATCAGAGAAAAAGAAATACTTTGGCTCAGAGAAAGTCATCATCTGTTCACAGAGCTCTGGAGGAAAGGAAAGTTGTGTTTGAGTTCAAATTAGAAAGTGGAAACTGGGAGGAGCTGGAGGTTAAATAGATTAAGATGCACAGTGCCAGTTTTATGCAACAAATTTAAATCTATAGCAGTGAAAATTGGAGTTAGTTAGGGTTCACTTTGTCAGATAAAACTAGAGGCAGGAATGGAACAGAGAAGCCTCCCTACGTCACAGAAACACTCAGTTTATCACCAGAAATGCTGCTGTCTCTCAAAACAAGTGGATTTTACTGGAAGTCATATGTTGTCTGTTCTGAGCTGATGTTGCAAACAAAACAATATTTGGTTATATATATAATGGTGCTCCTCTATTTGGCATGCTCCTGTCCTTACCCCACCATGATTACTTTCTCAACTTATCACTTATTGCGTGATCACCTCTCACAATGTGTCTTGTCTTTATTTTTGCAAAGTGAGAGAAACTCAGTGGAATGCATCATGGCGGACAAAGTGGATTGCTTGAACTAGCTGTAACTAGTTCTTACCAGGAGCTGGTTTTGATTTCCATCCTCATTTAATCATCAGATTCTAGACTGAAATGCTCCCTTACTCACCCCTCCTGTTGGTGAATCAACGGTGGCCTTTAAGGACAAGAAGCTGTGATGCATAATGAGTGTGATTCTCCATTGTAGTTGATTGTTAATTGAAGCTCTGAACCGCCTTTCACTCCTCAAACGGACTGACTGTTTTTTGTTAGGGCTGCACCTGATGATTATTTTTTTATTGGTTAATATAAGCATTATTTTTCCAATTAGTTAACTAATCTATCAATGAGTTTAACAATTATTCTAACTCTTATTTTGTATAACCTGATTAAAATAACCATGAATTTAACCAAAATAAAACAAAAAAAACTTGTCTTATAAGTATTCAGTTCAATGATTTTTTGAAGAATCTCTTGAAATCAAACGACATTAACAAGAGTTGTGCAACAGTAAATTTATATCAATGTTTTTTTTTTTTTTACATTCACAAAGCACTTAAACGTTGTATTTTAGCAAATTGTCGCTGAAATACACGTATCACCACTTTAAGCAATCTAGACTTTTTTTCAACACATGCATGGTCCAAATTTTCCCTAACAACCTGTTGCTTTCGGTATCCAAATGACGGATAAGAAGACATTTTATGACATCATCTTTTCACCAAGTTTCTCCATTGGGTGTCAAAGGTGTAGCACGTATCTCCCGCCCTGGCCCTGCGTTGTCATGTCAGTAAACAGACTTTACGCTGTGACAGACTCATAACAGTCCAGGGTAATGTCCTAACGTCGACTGATGCCGACCTAACACTTTTTTCTGACCATGAAAGTGTTGCTTACCTGTACGTTAGATTTCTTGAGCCAAAGTTCATCCCTAGAAGCAAAGCTGCTGCTGTTTTCTCCCTCACATTCTGTCAAGGACACCGCAGCCACACCCCGCGGTGTGCCGTCTGCGTAATGCTTGACGGTGTCCACTTTCAGATAACCACAACACTGAGTTTTATCAAGCATTGGCATCCCAACAAGCAATGTTACGCATAATTCAACTTCTTACATGCTCAGAGTGCAAGCCTGACAGATTATGGTTGCTTAGAACCGGTACCTGAAGTAGCCATTGTCAACGTTATTATCATGTGATACGCCTTGATGTAATTACTTTGATGATTACCTCGATTACATTGACTACGTTGCACAATCGCCCCAGCCCTTTTTTTGATAGTATTTTGGTGTCTCTGGATTTTTTCTTATAGACAGTCAAATATGATTATGATAAAAGTTTGTTTTACAAAGTTTTAGTGACATTTTATTTCGTATCAGACATTTTAAAAAGGAAATGCAAACATAAAGATGGCTGTTTTAGCAGCAGGCTATGATTCTGCACTCTTATCTAAAAGCTACCTGCGGCAGTCATTAACTTAACACTCAACGGAAACACTTGGTACTGTGGATCATGTGTTTGCGTTTGTAGCTCATAAAGAGGCCTCAGTGTTTCTTCAGTCTGTTTCATTCCCAATAAAACTCCTAACAGGAGCTTTAAATAATAACTGCAGCCGTTGAAGTAAAGATGCACTTTAGGATCCTGGTGATCAGAGTTTATTTGAGTAGATAAATGAATGAGATCTTTATGTGCACAGCTGGAACATGAACATAACTTTGCTCAATAACCCTGGCTCTTACCTCTATAAGATCAAATGTACTGCATTATTCATGAAAGTGGCTCTTCTGGGGGTTTCTTAAATATCTTGCTTTCCTTGAGAGGAAAAAAAGATGAAAACTGTGCTTGAATATTTGTGAAATATTTGGACTGAAGACTGTTTCTCTATCTTGGTGAGGTGTCATGAATTTAGGCATCAAAAGACGTGTTTATTCTCTGAATCTGTGTGGTCTGTTTTGTCTGTCCGAAACTGGTCTGATTTTTTGCAGCATGTTTGTTGTCATGCAGCAGATAGAAGTGTGTAACCATTAGCTCTATTTACACACAGCTCCATCTCTCAGATTTAATCTCCATTTTGAATGTGAATCTTCATTTATATCCAGTGTGCAGACACTTATTGTTGGTCTGCTGCTTCTGTCCAAATTTCAGTTTTGAACTGTCTTTAAAAATCCTGAAGTCCTATTTTCAGCACAAGCAGCCTCAGATTAAATTTCCTGGTCCTCTGGGCTCTAAACGGATGTTTTAAGACGTCTTCATGGACCCAATCTCGCCTGGCTCAGTATCTTAACACATGTTTTCAGATTTCATCTCCTCTGTTTGTGTTTTACAGTCCCAAGAGTCAACAGTCCATTATTTCTGCTGTTGGCTGGAACTGATAAAGTGAATTTATCCTCCTGTTATTATCCTGACAAAGAGCAGGAGGTGTTTCCTGGGTATGCTTCCCAGGAGGCGGGATTAAAATGATGCTCGCCTGAAGATAATGTGAAACTCAGATTGAGAGGAAAGACTGGGTCCTTTTCAGTCAGTGTTTCAAACAAAATAAGAAAAATTCTGTCCAAAGTGGTAGCGTTTAATGTGGCTGTGTAACTGTGTCCTCTTCAAATATGCAGATATCTGGATGTTAAATGTACTTTTTTTTTTATAACACTGAGTCAGAGACTGTTAAACACATGTTGTAGGAGAATATAAATAGCTGAGTTTGTTTTGATTAAAACTGGCAATGCCTGAAGACATCCTTTCTAATTTTGAAACACAGGATAAAATCAAAATGAACTTTTTAAAAACTCTTATCATTGAAGTGAAGATGAGCTTGTGCACTTCTTTTCCCCCTTCAATAGAAAGGCTGTGACAGTCATTACTCCCTCTTTTTGTAGAGTGTAAGACGGAGTATGGATGCTCTATGTTGCACTAAGCTGTTGGTCTAGCTGGAGTGATATTTTCACCATATTTCCCCTCCTGAATGATCGTGCCCGTCCAGCTCTGCTCTCAATAAACAGACATCTCTAATCCACCTTCCTTCTGTCCTTTGTCTCCTCTCACCTCACTCCCACTGACATTTAAGAAACCTGCTCATCCCTCCTCCTCCTCCTCCTCCTCCTCCCCCCGTCCCCCTCCTCCCCTATAACCATCCTCCCTGCCACTCTTTGTTCCCTCCTCTCTGCAGAAGGGTCTGTCTTTTTTATACAGCACATATCAGTCTGTCTGTGTCCGCCCTGCACCCTCCTCTTCCTCTTTCTGCAGATTTCAACCTTTACTCTTCATCGTTTCACCTCCTCAGCATGTAAAAACCCTGGGTTTAATAACGGCCTTCATTAAACACCACTTTATGTGATCAATATTAAGGCTTTTATTAAGTTGAAATCAGAGCAGCATGGACCTCCACACTCATATGAATATTTTAATAACCTGGACCTGATGCTGACTTATAGAGGACAGCTGAAGGAACCCTCAAACGTCTGCACACGCTCAGTTGGTTCAGTCCTTCCTCTCTCCATGCACTCGATATGATTTCATTTTTTCTGTTCTGAACCGGAGGCTCAGTTAAGCTAATTAGCTAAGCATGCTGATAGCATACAAAACAGGAACATGGTGATTAAAAATGGTTATGCTGCAGTTTTTAATTCACCTGCCAGCTATTTTCCATCTGACCCTCATCAGGCTTTAGAAGAACTTTATTAACACCAGCTGCAGGCGCATGGTTTTCAAATATGCTACTTTGAGGAAATGTTTTGTCAGCTTTAGTGATTCATAGTTCCTGCCCCTGTAAAACTTTAATGCACACTAAAATAAGACGTGAGAGGGTCGTATTAGTCATGTTTTCCACACTGTGAAAAAGTAACTCGACAAAAATAACTGCAAAAAAACTGCAGGTTTTGCACTTGCTGGAAGGTCAGAGGAAGCAGCATAAGGTGTCAGATAGAGTGGCAGCAGTGTAAAGACTTATAAAATGTCCAAAGAAAAGGAAGATGCATGAAGATTTAGCTGATATGCACAATTTAAGTGATTCCAAATGATAAAAGCACTTGAGGAATAAGAGCGACAGCCTCAGGTTTGTGAACAGAGTTTTGCTGCGGGGTTTTATGGAGCACCATAACAGCTGCAACCGGTTCAAAAATCCTCTTCCATGTCTGTCTCTGCAGGAATCCTTTGAGCAATGCTATCAGACACCTTCCCGAGAATCTATAGACTTTTTGAGGAACTTTGTGTTTTGACAGCAGGAACCAGGGTTAGTTCCATGTTAGGGAAAAAAGTCCCTCACTTACATGACAAATCCTGTTAGACACACACAGACAGAAGGGGTTAGTCTGAGTGTGTCAGCAGTTTCAGGTCTTATTGACATTATGAAACAGTTTATGATATGCACATACGTTATGTTTACATGTTCAAAAATAGATTTATTACATTAGTTTGACTGAAAATTGACTTTTTAAATACACGCAGAAATATTTTCTCATAAAACACCGCGCCACCTCCTGGCAAGAGAAAATTTGTGCCTTTACACACCCTCAAAACTGACCTAGTTCACTGACTTCCATAGTCACCGATCCCAGTACACAAGTATGAAGCATTGACACAGTCCATACAGGTGTAGTTGTGGGTGCGGCCTACAGTACAATTAGCCACGCCCATCATTTTGAACGTGTATAGATAAAGCTGCAGATGAATCATGCATCATGCAGGTGGTTGGATTTGGTGGCGTCACATCTTGAACCTGGTTTGATTGACGGTTAAAGTTCTATCAGTCTTGAATTCTGCTCTGTCCACTGTCACTGGGGATGCCTTTCGCGTGCAGAGATTATGTTAAAGTGAAGCATGCAGAGGAGCAGGAAGAGCCCCACATGGACTGAAGCCACAGTTGGCATTTCCAGTGTTGCCAAGCAAAGTCTCCTAATCAGATCAGGACAAGTGGATTAGTGCCAGTCCCGAGTGCAGAGCTGGTGACAAAAGCTGCAGCCACCCAGCCTCCCACATCAACACCCCCCGGCTCACACACTCTTCCACTGTCCATCTTTTTCCCTCCTCCTCCTCCTTCTCCTTCATTCTTCCTCTCTCATCCTCAGGGAGCGTTCTTCCTCGTGTTTTCAGCCAAATCCAATCATGTTAGCCTCTCCACTCCCTGGTCCTGGCTGACTAATGCCTTTTCATCTAAAGGGCAGATTTCACCAAAGAGTCACCCTGCTATCTCCTCCCTGATGCCATTCGTCCTCTTCCTCTCCACCCAATGGCTGTCTGCTGCCTCCTCCTCCTCTTCCTCCTCTTCCTCCTTGTCCCTTGAGGCTGCTATTTCTTTTCAGATGAACCTCAGTAAACCCTCAGGTGTCTTGATAAGGTCGGCGGCCACTCAAAGCATGATGGTTCCTCATATTTTTTTTTGCAGCTTGTTCATCATCCATCAGCACTACATCCCCTCCCGCCCTTTTTTTTTCAGCATAAACACTGAAAAAACTTCCCATTTCATGCAGAAAAGCAGCCTTGGCTCACCTTGAGAATATTTCTATCAGCAGGTTTTATTATTTTTTTTTTCATTTCTGCACCCAGACAGACTAATTAATATTTCACAGGAACTTCACGTCTCTTATTTCTGTAAATGTCAGATGAAGTTTCAGGTGAAAATAGGTTAATTTTATTGCAGAGCTGGAACACTCTGACACATTTTCAGCCTAATGGCTGCTTTAAATTCAGGACATTTCTCTGTTAGCATTGTGACGAGGACAAATAGTCCCTCGGCCTCGGAGTGAAGCAAAGAACAAAGGAGAAAGTCTTCACATCTGCAGACTGGTGCTGCTTCCAGAGGGGGT
Organism: Xyrichtys novacula; assembly: GCA_962446985.1. NCBI lineage: Eukaryota > Metazoa > Chordata > Actinopteri > Labriformes > Labridae > Xyrichtys > Xyrichtys novacula. The sequence continues at coordinate 25,570,812 of OY660884.1, read as the reverse complement.
GTGAGGGGGAGGAGAAGGGGCTGGACGGGGAGGGGGTTGCCAGGCTGGCAGTTGCCATCATTAGGGGAACAAACAGGGAGTGATTGTTTTCGGCAGAGCTCAAGCTGTCGCAGCAGGGACGGCCGGTTGGTGTTGGTTATAGGAAGCAGGCCTGCAGAGAGGGTTAGAGGGATGGTTGGAGCCTGAAATGGGATGTTGTTACAGACAGAGCTGCTGATTGGCTGCTTCTAAACTCAAACACTTCCTGATTCAACATGTTGAGGTTTGATCAGCGGCAGGTTCATGTACTGTGACGAAAGAACCGGTCACTGCGGGCAAACAGGTGGACCTTTAGGACCACAACGTAAACATGGAGCAAAGTGCTTAAGTGTGTTTGCATGATCCTGTAAATCTAATATCTGGGGTGAAAAAGGAAATAATAATTATCTGATTTCACATATGTACTTAAGTAGTAGCTCTCTAGTATGTTGCCAGTCCTGTATTTCCTTACATTGTGGAAACGAACAGAAGCAGGCTAGGTTAATCATAAATGTAACTCAATGAATCTGTTGATAAAGATGTGAATTTCAAGAACAGTTCATCTCTAAATAACAGAAGTTGCATTCGTGTTAAAGTTCGTTGCCTATCTACCTTTTTGAAATTCCCTCGGTCCATTTCCTCTCCTGTTGTAACAGAAAAGGTCACGATGATCTAAATCCAAGGCTATCTCCTCATGCTCAAGTTGTCTGTGATCCGTCTTACCAGCTCTGGATCCTCTCAGGTGAATATCCTCAGCATAGATGTGATGGGAATTCAGGGAACTCTTTTGAGTGATTCAGATCATCTGGCTGTGTAGACTCTGGCCGTTTTTAAGGTCCTGGTTGACTCTCCATGATACCACTCTGGCTTTCAGGAGCTCTACACGAGCTCATATTCTCCATGTCTGTGTTTATTTGACCTTTTGTGTATAAGCAGAGACATATAGCCATGCTATAACTATAATAATGCCAAACTTGTGCTTTTGCTGATGCAGTAAGGTTGAATTTCTGTAAATCCTGATACTATGCTCACAAGGATGTGAACGCCTTCACTACTACTTGTAACCAGAGACATGTCATTAAGCTTCACTCTGCATTGTCCGTCATTATTTGATCCTGTCTGATACTGGCAGCATGTTTTGAGTCTAAATAACTAATAAAGTTGAACTGCAGAGTTTCATGGGTAACTGGCTGAAGGCTGCTGTGTAAATAAATAGTAATACCCCAGCCTATGTCATACATACTTCAACTGGTTTATTTGGTGACCACAACAGAAGTGTGTGTGTGTGTGTGTGTGTGTAATTAATCCTACTAAAAACACTTGAGATAAATCTGCTCTTAAATATCCATCGTCACTTTAACACGTTGGCTCTGATAAGAAGTGTCTTTTTTCTGCTTCAGGAGCACAGCAGCATGAAATAGCCTCCTTTGTGTGTGTATGTGGTTTTTTTTTTCTCTCATGTGTTTTGTTTTCGGTGACTGTATAAGTATCAGTCTGATGAGTCATGGCGAGCTGGCACACTCGCTGTCCCCCCCGCGGTTCCTCGGAGGTCAGCCAGGGTTTAAATCAGAACTCTGAACACATCGCTGAAAACAAATCTGCAACTCAAACAAACAGAGAGACACGATTAACTCAAATCTGCGAGGCTGAGACTGTCACAAAACTCTGATTATTGGTGCAAAGCTGGATAATCTAATCATAGATATGAGAAATGTGACAATTGAGTCTGTTTTTGTTGTTCCGTCTCACAGTTCACTGTGAAATCCTCAGAAATCAAAGTGGAAATATTGAATTCTGAGCAGAAAAATCTCACTTTTTTCAGGTTTTTCTTCAACTGAAATAGTTGCTTTCAGGTCTGTCACTGCTTTACACAGACTCAAATAGTTTTGTTCAAAAGTATATCAGTTACATTTTCACAACCACACATCCCAAATCCATGCATATAAATGTAGTCGTTTGAGTGTAATGTATTAATCCTGCTGCTTGTTTTATGTGATTATTAGAGGAATGACTTTATTGTAGAATTACGTCTGTCAGCCTAACCTACATCGATCAGACTGTTTCATGTACTTGAACACTGCAGTATGACTTTAATCTAATTTCATCATCTCTGTGTTGCACTGATTGAGTTTGTCCTTGTATTTCTTGTGTTTTATCCACATTTGCATGTTTCCTCCTCACAGCTGAACTTCATTTTCTTCTTTTTTTCTACTCGTCTTTATCTCCACTCTTTTCTATCAGTGACATTTTTAAAGGTCAGACTGAGCCAAAGGAAGATGAAGATCTGAGCAGGATGAGGTGAAAATGGTGCAGCAGCAGCAGCAGCAGGAGTAGGATTACTTCAGAGTTGTCGTGAGAGTAAAGGAAAAAAAACATCCATCAAGTAATTATTTAGAAGTTACACAAAAACAGAATCTAAACCTAGAAACTGACCCTGGCCTGTCCAATCTTGAGCAGATGCTTAGTTGGTCAAGTTAATAAAGTTTTATAGCAGTTGTGGTTCATGCATAAACTCACTAAATCATGTAAAGGGTCTCAAACCCTAACACCTGTTCTTATGTCTTTACACTGGCTTCATTTTGATGATACAGACAAGACTTGTCATTTTGCACAGAAAGGTCAGCGGGACTTTGAGGTACTCTGATCAGGATTTGCTGACTCAAAACTAGAGGAGACTTGACGTTAAAAAGAACTGGTTTACTTAATTTTCCTAAGAGTGATTTCAGTCTTACAGGGTTCGGTCACTGTTATTTGTCAGAGTTGCATGTTCCAGTAAATGTGTTATTCAAAATAATGCTGGTCAGTCCCTTTACAGAGAAACTGCAGTAAGAACCATGATGCGAGCTAGGCTACAGTTTTCTGAAGACAGGGCCAAGAGACTGACCTTTTGTGGTTAATGCACTTACTGGTGAGATGAAAACTCAGACAAACCCACTTTAAAAATGCTGAACTATCCCTTTAATTGAAGAGCTGGACTAGGAATGGCCATCTTCTTCACCACCATGTAAGCTCTGCATTTCTTCTCTTTTTGGACAGATGTGTGATGAAAGTTTGCGGCTTGTCCATTTTTCTAAAAGCAGCAAAAATGGTGATTTTATGGCAGATTTTCTATCGCAATATAAAACAAAAACAACCATCTTCAGTCTGTTTTTGTGCTGAAATAAAGAACATTTTTTTTCTCAGAAACAACAGCATGAAGTGGATTCACACCACATTTGTCCATTTGAATTTCAAGAGCACTAAAGAGATGGCTGCTGGTCTGAAATGGTCCTAGAAAAATCCTGACTTAGGCAAAAAAAAAAAAAGTAAACAAAAGAGAGTACAAGTGTGGACCATCTGTTCATGTTTAGCTTCAGGTCTGTGTAACAGTTCCCAGAGCCAAACGCTGCATTTAACAAGCAGCTCTCTCGCTCGGAGCCGCTGTACTGAAGCTGTTTTCCATGTAGCAGCACGACACCCCAAATGAGCCGTGTAATGTGGCTTCCTGAAACGGATGGCTTTGCCGCTCTGACAGGACTTATGAAAGATGCATGAACACTGGTGTATGCTGGAGCCTGTGGAGCTCCTTCATACCTTCATCCAATAAAACCACCAAAATTTTGCAGAGTTAGGATGCCGGCTGTGCTCTTCCCTCTCAAACTAAACACTGTTTGAAGACCTCGTCCCGTCTTTTGGTTAGCTCTGCGATCACACTGAGCATCACTTCATAAAGTGTCAGGATGTGAGATCTGTCTCTTACATATGGACTCAGTCTTTTTGTGCAGCTATGTCAGGAGGCTGTGACGGTTCACTCGTGTAGAGACAGATCTGTTTTTATGCTGCACTTACATGGAGCCAGCAGGGGGTCTCTGGTGACCCCGGGACAAACACAGCCCACTGTCCTGTCATCCTGCAGCAGCCCTGCTTTTGATCATGCTGTCTGCGCATCAAAGACTCACAAAGGCACTCAGCCAGAGACAAAATGCAGCGAAATGCAGCAAAACACAGTGAAACACAGCAAAAAGCTTAGAGCAGTTTGCTCTTAAACAAACAGGAAGGGGGCGAGGACAGAGAAAGAGACACTGAGCCTCTGTGAAACAAGATGATGTGAATCACCCGTTTAGACATTAGACACATTGCTTACAATAATACGTGCAGGTTGAGAGTAAGAATAACTTTATTTTATCCCTGAAGGAAAATTCAATTGTCTGTCTCGTTTGTCATGTATCTAAAAGTCATCTACTGTTCACAGAAGAGTTGTAAAGTCTGATGGATGTTGGTACAAAAGATCTTATGAATCTTTCTGTCCAGCAGAGAAGAGAGAGGAGCCGTCCACCACCACTGACCCTTTGGTCCATCAAGGTGTTGTGAAGTGGGTGATCCATGTTCTTTAGAATAGTCTCCACCTTCCTCAGTGTAGATCTCTCCACCACATCCTCCACTGAATCCAGCTTGAGTCCAACCACAGAGCCAGCCTTTTTCACCAGTTTGTTAAGATGTCTTGCATCTTTGTGTTTGATGCTTCCTCCCCAGAACACTTGCCACCACAGACTGATAAAATATCTGCAGCATCTTACTACAGATGTCTATGGATTGGCGGCTCTGCCCCTTTCTGTAGATGAAGTCTATATTCTTAGACCAGTCCAACGTATTATCCAGATTTACACCTAGGTATTTATATGATGTCACCACTTCGGTGTCCACACTACAGGTGTTCAGTAGCTGAAGAGGGGGTTTGGGTCTACAGAAGTCTATGACCATCTCCTTTGTCTTTGAGGTGTTGAGGAGGAGGCAGTTTTTATGACTCCAGTCACTGAAGGCTCTTATCAGATCTCTGTATTCAGCTTCTTGTTCATTTCTGATACATGCCACAATAGTAGTGTCATCTGAGTATTTATTCTTTTACCCCTGCTTTTGGACATTTTTTTGTTTGTTATATGCTCTTAGATTTTATTTCACACACTTCGGTTTATTAAAAACCTAAATTCTACATTTATAGCAGATTCTGACTGAAAGCCATGATCTGCTGTCTTCTATGAAGTCACTGAAACAGAACGTCCAACAAGTCAGATACCTGGCTGGTAATCAGTACAGCCACACCCCCAGTTGTTGTTTTTTATTGTTGTTGTTGTTTTGTTTTTTTCCTCCCTGACTTTGAACACATTTATTTTTGCTGTAAAATGTGACATTTTAACATTTATGTCAACTGGGAACCTTTGCTTTCTGGAAACAGCCTCAATTGGACTGGACACCTAAGGAACTGTTGTTTTCCTCAGTGACTCGAATGTTGCCTCTTGGTTTGCATGCTAAATTTGACAGTTCCCTCACGTTTGAAGTTTAAATATAACAGTTTCATAGACTAAATGATTAATTTTAATGTTTTCACTGTAAAACATTTGGGGCTGTTTCTTGGAGAAAGGTTAGGGCAGGCTCAGTTTGTATTATTTGTGGCCCCAGCTGTTATTTGAACAAAAAAAAATCAGTTGTTGTTGCTGTTATTCACACTGTAGCTCTGAACTGTTGTGCAGCTACCTGTTGCTGCTGCTGTGATGCTACAGAACTTTACTATCTGGATGTAAACACGTACAGGTGACAGACGATATCCTGTGGAGCAGTGTGTTTTGTCAGCGTGTGATAGAGATAATGGTGTCTAAACTGCCATTGAGCAAGAGTGATGAGTGAGCAGCACAGGCCTGTGTGCAAGGAGGACTGTAGGCTGGTGGTGCTAGCTCTGCTAATGGTAGCCAAACTCAGTTAACCGTTTGACACTGGTTATCTATGTGGTGATCTCCTGTTGACCAGTGTTGAGTAAATTGTGCTGACTTTGTATTTTGAGTGTTTCCTTCCTTTAAACTGATCAGTGAGTCAAAAGTTACATTTGAGAGGGAATGAGTCTCTTCAGATCATCTTTGGTTCTGACCATCTCCAAAGTTATTCACCAAATCGTGTCCACAGGGACTCTGCTTTGAAAAATGAACATTATGTCTCATTGCTAAAAAATTGAAAAGATAAGCCAAACCTTTACTCATCCCACAGTGGGAAAGTTTAGTTTAAGATGAAGTTTTTAAAGTCTTGTAGTGCTGTAAAAAAAAGTTATTGCAGCTGAAAACAATGAAAAAGAGCTGCCTTTGAAAATGAAACTGGTTTTGTTTCTAATTTAAACATCTGTCTCTTGATGTGCTGAAAAATTATCATCCAAATCTGAGTAGGTAGAAAATTCAGCATCATAATGTGTTGTTTCATTTCCCTTGACTTCGTCTTTACTCTTCCTCAGAAGCAGGCTCAGCCAGGATGGAGAGAAACGTGTCTCAACCTGGGACGATCCATTATTTCTGCAACAAATTGGTGCTGATGAATCAATAAAACCTGATGATTGAAAACCTCCTCTGGCCAGTTAAAGTCTGTCAGTCAGTGAGATTCGCGATGTCTCTGTGTTTCATCAAAATCTGATGAGCAGAGTCTCACACATCGTGCATGATGATACGAGGAGCAACAAACAAAAAACAATGATGATGAAATCGACAATACTCAAGTGCAAGAAAGGTGCAGCCCCACAAACAAACTTCCTCTGAATGCATGAGAGGAACACAGAATACACTGAGTGTTCTGCAGAGAGAGAGAGAGAGAGAGAGAGAGAGAGAGAGAGAGAGAGAGAGAGAGAGAGAGAGAGAGGGGATAAGTGAGTTAACTCCTAACTCTGCAGAGGAATCTGTAACAGATTGCTTTCTCTGCAGCCTGGAGGCTCCACAGCTCTAATGCTATGAGAGCAGCCAGGAATAACTCTGTAATGCACACAGTTCAGGGGGCTGGATCCCCTTATTTAGAGCCATTAGACTCTCTGTAGTCTGAATGAAGAGGCTGCAGCAGAATAAGGGCCCATGAAATGATCTGAAGACATTTGGGGAGTGGCACAAGATACAGTAGAAATAACAGGATGATGAATAAACAGGCCTATACTAAAGTCAGGTTAATAACTCCTGCAGGAAAATCACATAAAAAGTCCCTGCAAAGATGCAGCCTTACAGAAAGCCGTAGGGGTCATAGAGCCAACAGTTCAATCAACACATTTTGAAGTTTTTGAATGTCCTCTGAGCTTACGGCCATCTGTAAAGCTGCTTCTAACTCCGTCTCCTAAACAGACACATTACAGAGCATACATACAGCTCCTGCATTGTCATCATGTTTGCTGCCGTCATAAATGTTGAACTCTTCTTCTCTTGGGGAGTATATTTCAAGTCCGAGTAACACCACCATCAGATTATTGCAAGAACTAATCAATTCAATCAATGACTCAAGCATAGCTTAAGTTTTATAAGAATAAAAAATTACTTCATCAAGTGAGATTGTTTCCTCAAACGCGAAACGTTCAGATTTCAGGAAATGAGTTCATGCACTTTCTTGGACAGTAACTGTGAGCTGCTGTTCCTGTACAGGATCCAAAAGCAGGTCAGTAGGTCAAGGACTCTGTTGGAGGAGTTATGCATGTAAATGAAACCAATTTCCAGCACAGTGTGTGAATCAGTGCTTACTGGAAATAAAATACAGGCTACAGGATGCAATCATTTGTTGGCTGTTTATCTTTTAGGCGAGCTTCTTATTGGATTTCCAGCTGGAATAAGATTTCTGTGTTTCCCTGTTATGGAAATCCTTTCTGCATGGCGGCGTCCAGTCGTTAGCGGTACATTTCTGACCTTTTCAAAGCCTCTTTATCATGAACATGTGTTCAGAGCATGAATACAGATTGACTGCCTGCTGCTGCACTCATTTCTCTCGCCTCTCTATCTAAAAGCCGCTGGTGGGATGCACATCTCACACTGGTTACCAATTTTTGTGTAAATGCCAATGCCAATCTTCTGTTTGGCACTGGGGGAGAGGTGGGAGGGGACAAGGTGGGAGGTCTGGGGGTTTCGGGGTGGGATGCGTCCAAAAAGCTCAATCCCATTATTGGGGGTGAAATCATTTCTCGCAGATCTAAATGTCTTTATGCCGGTGAGATAAGCCTGTGGAGGAATAAACCGGAGAAAAGCTTTTTTTTCTTCCCTTGTGGTCTGAAGGCTGTTAACTCCAGTCTGAATAACAGGGATTGGAGGAGTGCTGCACCTGTGAAGATATCATTTACTTCATGTAGAAAGCATCCTTTTGGATGTATTGATTTTTCCACTGCTGAGATGCTACCTGAAACTGAATAAGAGTCTAAAACAGGATCGTATTTATCAGGTTAAAGTCAGACAGCCAGTATCTGTGACTGTAGAGAGCCTTTTCTGCACCAGCAATTGTATTTTTATTAAAAATCAGACAGGTTTAGAGCTTCGGGTTTAGTTGCAGGTTAATAGAGTGCTAATTTATGGGTGATGCGTGTAGCTGGGAACACTGACCTGGTTGGTAAGCCTTGGATTTCTGCACCAAAGTTGTGAGCATAATGCTGTAGAGAAAGAGAGAGAGAGAGAGAGAGATTCAACATCAAAAGGGCGGTTCTGTTTAGTGTGCCATCCTTAAGTAGAAAAAAGGGAGCAAGGAACTGACAAACCAGTTTCTCATTTTGCAGTTTGTTGGGTTTGAGGGCAATATAATGGATGGTTCTGGTGTCATAAAACAGTTCTTGACAGGGTTGCCAATGTTGACCTGAGAATGTGTGTGTTTATTGTTGAGACCTAATGTGTTAAGAAGAGATAATGCTGGACCAGGTGTCTGATTCAGGGGTCCATGAAGTCTCAACACCCCGGCCCCTTATACAGGAAAGTAATGAATTCGACTGTTTATGTATGAATAGTATTCTTTTAATGAATTTTGATATTAAACACTGAGTTCTTTAAAAAAAAAGGTGACCAGATTTCTCTAATGAAATCCGGGGACATCCAGGGGGTGGGGGGTGCAAAGCAAAATGTGATTTCAGGCCCTCTATTTCTGGAGAGCAGGGGGTTCGGTGGGTGGGCATCGGCTGTGTGATCAGACAAGATCTTGGTACTACTTAGTAGCAGCACACACCGCTCCATAATAACCCCCCGTAAAGACTTTTGTTCTATGCAACATGCTTCCTACCCACTTGACTAGCATAATAACCATTGTTCTAGTCTGCACGCAGCATTTTTTTCTCATTCATGAAACTCTTAAATCGGGGACATTTCCGGGGACAGCTTTAGCCAAGGACAGGTCATCCAAAACGGGGACTGTCTGGACTGAAATCAGGGATGTCTGCTCACCTTATTTAAAAAGGATCTACCAAGCATCCAGACTAGAGCAACACCTGAGAGCTTGACTTTTAATTGGAATAATCATTGCAATCCTACATGGGTCTTTTACAATGGAAACATAGTCCAGCACTCCAGTAAAGGCCATAGGTATAAGGAAGCAACAGGAATGAAACTCGTCTGCTTAGCTGGCTGAACTCTTAGCTGACAGCCTGACAGCTGATGATGTGCTAGCAAGAGTCAAAAGTTTATTACCCATCCTGGGGCTGTAGCCTGTAAAAGATCCAGCTTGTGAGTCTCAGAGTTTGCAACTGTTGCTATAGTTACCAACCTTCAATACTGGCTGCAGGGTATTAATTAGGAACAGTGTGTGGATCATTTTACTAAGAAGCTCAATCAGTGTACATGTATCAAAAGTTAATTGACACTCTCCAGCCAATCAGAATCAAGTGTTTTCTAAGACCATGATTAAAGTGGTTACCTGAGTGGTCCAGTTTGAGAATTAGTGGACATTTGAACATGCTCCTTGTTGACTCTACTGCTCTGCTGTGGTTGTAGGGTGATTGCTCAAGTTTGGCGATTATGCATATCAGATCATATGGTAATACTCTTATTGTATGGTATTGTTAGTATTGGATAAACCTTGATTCCTCTATTGGCTTTGTTTCTTCGCAGCCTTTCTGATGGGTGTTTTTACTATTATGTTGAGAAGAGGTCAATTAGACATGCAGCCTCCCTCCTGCAGTTTCAGCCTCTTTGGCCCGCAGCCCTGCATGCCTCCCGACTCTCCTTAGTCCGTAATAATGTGATGTAGGCCAGCATGAGCACAGGCACCCTCCTTTGACTCCCAGGATCTCCATTGGCTGGGAGATAACCGAACCGTTCAGTGGCATGTTTATAAATTATGGTGAACACCTGCACGGCACTGAGACAATACCTCCTGCCGGGCAGCTGATACTTTATGGCTGTAAACACAGTGGCCTCTTTAGAGAGCAGAATGGTGATGAACACTGCAGCCCAGATGGTCACTTAGCTTTGCAGCATGTAGCCTTTTGTCTATGAAGCTAATTACAAAATCAATTTATGTCCGTTTTTCATCACTGACCTCTCTACAAAGTATTTGCCACATTAAATGTTACATTAAAAGAGCGGTGTGCCTCAGAAATCCTTTCCCTCCTGTGGTGTAATTTCTTATTTCCATCCAGAGAGATAACAACCACGCTGAGATGTGTGGCTGCAGCTGTCTCTTGTGTCTGAGTGCAGTTTCTTGCTCCTCATATTGATCGGTATTGATCTGGTCCCTCTGCCTGCAGCTGTAAGCTAATTCAGCCTGCTGCATCTTCCGCTGACATTTTCATTGCTGTATCTCGGTGTCATTGAGTGAAACCATAAAGCACTGTTTAATACGACCTCCTGACTTCATAGTCTGACTGCAGTATTTTACTCCATTGTCTGCTGATAGACAGTCACTGTCTGGATGTATATATATATTTTTTTTCATGGCCGCTCTCAGAGGCAGCAGACAGTCTGACAAATCATCCATTCCTATAAAACGTTTGTTTCTGTTGCACTTTTTGACTGTATGAGCTGAGAGCAAAGTCTGGATTTATATTTGACTTTATAATATTTAGAATTCTTTGTACTGACAGAAAGTTCCTCATTTAAACCATCAATGGGAAACACTTTAATCTCCTCCTTCTGCTCCTCTCCCTGCTCTCCTCTCTCCTTCTCTTCTTCCTCTCCCTGCTCTGCTAATTTTTTGAAATAATCCATAAGTATCTGATCTTTACTCACAATGATAGACTAATATATATTTATCATTCATTTAGCTACTTTTATGATGTATGTCTTGTGAAGTTTGAGGGTTCCTATCTATGTAGTCCTGGTCCAGGCCTCGGCGTTTCCCACATCAGCTCATTTTAATGTGGTATTGATCGACTCTTCAGCTGCTCTGGCTCTACATTTGCTGCTCCTAACAGGCACTCCTGCTGAAAGTCGATGTTTCCTTAGACCTATAATTGCATTCTCATAAATCCAGTGGAAGTGCAACCCCAGTATTGAGAGAGAGTGATTTAACCGTAAGTGTGGATTTGTCAGGGCATTATTATTACTGCAGGCGGAAGCACTTAGGGTTCAGATACAGCTGCTCTACTCACAGGCTGTCAATTCTCACTGTTCAAGAATGACTCTGATTTATTACCAAACAGGGCTCACTGTCACCGGAGTTTCTTACATCATAAAGATATCCACAAAATGATCATGTGGGCTAAGACAATCATGTGGGCTGTCATGAACCCAGAGTTGTGCCAGATTGTCTCTTGGATACTTTTGACATTTATGAACTCTCCAGCAGAACTCAGAAATTGTGTGTTTGCTTCCAAGTTTCTGCTTCAAGTAGAGGTTAAATCCATACTCTGACTCTAACATTGCTGTCCTCTCTGTCCCTGCAGGTCCGTGGGGTCGCTGTATGGGCAGTGAGTGTGGACCAGGCGGCAGTCAGAGCCGGGCAGTTTGGTGCGCTCATTCTGAAGGCTGGACAACCCTGCACACAAATTGCAACCAAACCGAGCGGCCGGAAAACCAGCAGAGCTGCTTCAGAGTGTGCGACTGGCACAAAGACCTGTACGACTGGCAGCTGGGAGCCTGGAATCAGTGCGTCCCCGTGTCCATGCGCAGTGCAGGGGTGCAGCGCCCAGCCGTGTGCACACGGGGAGACGAGGGCATCCAGACCCGGGAGGTAGGCTGTGTCCAGAAGGCAAACGGAGAGCCTGCAGAGGATGCGATCTGTGAGTACTTTGAGCCTAAACCACGTCTGGAACAGGCCTGTCTCATCCCCTGTCCCCGGGACTGTGTGGTGTCTGAGTTCAGCCCGTGGACCTCCTGCTCTAAAACCTGTGGGATGGGCTTACAGAACCGGATCCGTTTTGTTCTGGCGCCGCCACTCTTTGGTGGTGCGGCCTGCCCAAACCTGACTGAGTTTCAGACCTGCCAGCCAGGACCCTGTGTGGGAGCTGAGAGCCTGTACAGCCTTAGAGTGGGACCCTGGGGGCTCTGCTCAGTCCCACTGCCAAGGCAAGCCAGACAAGCTGAGGAAGTCACAGGAGAAAGTGTCCCACAGTCCAGAGACGGGGACAAACAACCCTCTGAGGACCCTAAACAGTCTGGTGAGGAAGAGAAACTGTCTAAAGGAGACAAACAGAGCAGGGAGGGAAAGAAGCACAAAGAAGGAGGCAAGAGGTCCAAAGAGGGTAAGAAACTGTCCAAGGACGGGGACAAAGCGTCCAGAGCCAGCAGAAAACTGGCAAAAGCAAATGGGAAACCGGACCGACCATCCCGACAGGCAGACAGACCAAAACGACAGAAAAAGGCCAAAAACAAAGAGAAGAGGGAGAAAATGAGGGAGAAAGTCCGGGAGAGGCTGAGGGAGAAAGGAAAGATGAAGGATCCTGAAACCAGAGAGCTCATCAAGAAGAAGAGGAACAGGAACCGTCAGAACCGCCCAGGAGGGAAGTTCTGGGACCTGCAAGTGGGCTACCAGACCAGGGAGGTGACCTGTGTGCACAAGACCGGGACCGTGGAGGATCTAAGGTAAGAAAGACTCCTCATGTGACCCTGTCCAGCTTCCTTTCATGGTGTCACCTTCAGTGTTACTTTAGGCTAGAGGGGGCTGACACTGTTTCTGTGAGAACACTCAGACTTTATTTCCAGGTCTATACGAGGGACATTTTTGGACATTTAGGTGGAGGATGATCTACAGACAGGAGGATATTACAGTGAATAGAGACCAGCACTTACAGAGGAGTCCGGTCTCTTCCTGGAGGGGTTTCTGTGTACTTCATGAAAAGCTTTTGTGCAGAGGTCCCATAGAGCCTCACAGGCTGGAGGATTTTCATCAAGTGTTTACAAAGAGTTGACTCCAGGGGGACGTTTCTTTATCTGTGAGGACAAACAGTTTTAACCCAAAGTAAAGAGCATGTATGATCAAAAGAAACATAAGCTTTATAAAACCAATAAAAACATACACACACACACACACACACACACACACACACACACACACACACACACACACACACACACACACACACACACACACACACACACACACACACACACACACACACAAAAACGCAATCTATAGACAATCTCATTGTTTGTGTTCTTTTCAAAGCATTTGTGAACCTTCTTTGTGTGTTTGTTTGAAACCAGAATAACTTCAGGCGTCTAAGAAAAGCACTTAAAAACAATCCTGAACAGAGTGTGTAAACTTTGACTTTAGTTCCCTTAAATGAGCCAAGGTATGCAGTGCAGTTGACCCCAGGTCTGCTCAGGGTCTCAGGAAAGGTTCTCTTCACAAACCCTTACAGACAGAGAATAGCGTCCCTCTGGTTTAGTCAGACTGCAGGTTTACACACTCTGACTAAGGACTTTCTATTTTGGTGCATTTTGCAGCCTTTTGAAGGAATGTGTTGTTTAACTCGCTGAGGTATTTCTCAGGTCAGTGTTGTTCTGCATACATGTCTCTGAAACACAGTGACTTCAAATGTCAGAGCTGGTAACAGTCAGTCAGAGCGGAGGTGCAGTGAAAGTCTGCAGCTCTTCAGACTAATCTCTGTTTTCTGTCTTCGAGCTAATATTTTGTCAGAGTAAATGGAGATGATTTCAAATCCAACATGAAGGCTCAAGTTTGATTAATGGACTCTGCTCTGTTGTTGTCACAGTTACATTCATTCATAATAGATAAAGACTTGAATGCAGGGCCTCAGAAATAGGACACAGGTTGGAGTGAAATTTGCTGTCAGGTCCATTTAGTCAGCTTTGATTTGGACAACAGTGGCGATGTCTCTGAAATGATTTGTTGGTATGAAAGTTTATGGATGTGTCACGTATCAAAAAAAAAAAAAGTTTACAGGAGGAAACGAGATGATCAGAGTTAGAGGTTTCTGACTCATGCTTGCATATAAACCAGAGACCAGAACAGCCTCAAGAGAAGCAAAGATAGGAGTTTGATGACTCGTCCAAATCTGCAGAAGCCTGTAGCTGAGCTTGCATGCCGGTTATCTGGGGTGACTATACGTTTTGTCTTTTTTGGGGGCTGTCCGGCCTGTCTGGAGGGAGTTTATAAAATCCTTCAAGCGTCTAGTGTTCTGTATGGAAGTTTTGAGTTTGCGTAGCGTGGACAAACTCTGTAGTAGTGTCCGCTTTTTGGGGATTCAGAATATGGTCACCCTAAGTTACCCCATAAGCATCTCATTAAAAGGGCTGAACTAGATGGCATCCCTTATGGCTACAAACCTTACTGGTGATGTGTAACTCCTACAACCACTATACAAAAATATGGAAATATCCCTGTAAGAGAAAAGTCAATTCTAATTTGAGCAGATTATTATATTCACAGACTGTGGTGATCCACTGAGCTTTTATTTGATGCTCAGAACTGCTAAATTATGTTTTTTTCTTGTAGAATAATGTACACATTTTCCTATTTAAAAAACAGTGCATGGACTTTTACCTGAATATCACCAGATTTGCACATCAAAGTTGTATAAAAATTGATGAGAAGAAGATGAGAAAGAGGATTTTCAGGTTAGATGAATCTTCCCATTTTTAGATGGTTGTGTGTGATGTCACAGATATTAACACACTTTAACAAATACTAAAATGCATGGTACATTTTTGTGCATTAAACTTGTTAACTGGGAGCGTACACAGCGTCTCTAAGCTCTGTTACACTCTCTCTTCAAAGCTCCTCTGTCGGACGTGCCGTCTCTGTCAATGTTTTTCTGCAGCGAGGTCATCGTCCATGTGTCGTCTGAGAGCCATGCTCTTTGTGAGGAGATGAATGGCCTCATTCTGTCTCTCTGTGCTGCTCTCCTCTAAAAGAGGCCAGTGAGTAGCCTCCATTACAAGCTAAGGAAATCAAGGCGCTTGTGATACGTTTGCTTTTAATGCCTGAGAGGAGGTCAGGATTCATAAATCATTCAAACTTCAAGCAAATGCCACTCCTCATACTC
The DNA here is from genome assembly GCA_962446985.1 of Xyrichtys novacula. Lineage (NCBI taxonomy): Eukaryota > Metazoa > Chordata > Actinopteri > Labriformes > Labridae > Xyrichtys > Xyrichtys novacula. Next base: position 25,555,613 of record OY660884.1, on the reverse strand, counting down.
ATACTGCATTAAAGGGAAATAGTATATTTGCATGATACACAGAAGGATTAAAATCTGCTGTGAAATATTCATCCAAAATAGAAGCACATATCCATACAGATTTTTTAGCCTCTCTCTGAATGCACAGATGGCCCAAAGCTTCAAAGAGCTTTAGTGTATGGTGATGACTGTATGAATGTTGGCCAGACTCCCAATCAACTTTATTTACTGTAGGAGCCTCACTATGGGACTCTCACAGTATATGACAAACTGCTAATTATCCCCCAAAGTCCAGGTTCTGAAACTGGACTGAAAACTGCAACAGAGGGAGAGTGCAGGTCCTGAAGAATTATTCAAACTTGTTTTCAATGATTTTGTACTTAAATGAGACAGAAATTGAACACAGTTTTACTCTGTCATTATTGAATTTCTCAGCGGGATAAGAAAAATATTCTGATTCTGATTTTGATTAAATATTTGGAGCAGTTTTTTCAAACACGTTTTCATTGGCTGAAGCTTTATACAGAAGTTTACGGTGCCCAAACGTCTGTCATCCAAATTTAAAAATGTGCCAAAAGCCAAGTCCAACAAAAACTGCACAGCCAAAAACAAAGTAACAATCAAATCCCCAAACAACAAAACAAAACCAAAAAACACAACGATGAACATCCTCCTGGCCTGTGGGGGGCACTCAGAAACACAGTGGTGATTTGAACTGTCTCTTAATTTATAGGGGAGCAACATTTGCTGCCATCAAGACAAAGGCTGTTTTCGAATTGGCCTACCCCATACTCCTGCTGACCGCAGTATGCAGTGCATACTGCATACTGTGTTTGATGGTAGTATGCAGTATGACTGCAAGTCAGCCATTATTATGTAGTATGCTTGGCCTGGTTTGGCTGGTTTCCAGTATAGAAAAGTACATTGTACCCTGGTAAATTGCAACAACACTACAGTGTTGCCCATTCATTTACGCACTGAAAAAATCTGATGTGTGTTTTAATTTGATTTTTCAGGACTTTTTAGCCCAATACCAGCCATCAAAATGTCTTCTGTCTATGCAATGACTCATGGATCTGATGGCATTTGATTCTCATCACTGCACTGTACATACAGCCCAGTTATGTTTTGTCAGTTATGTTGTCCTTGTTTCACCTGTCAATTTTATTTCAAATACAGTATGGCTGCTGATTGAGTCAGACTGCTTTAACGTTTACTCACCTTTCTACATTAAAGCTTTCGACCCCCTCTAAAGTCAGCTGCCTGTCCAGCTGTGTGATGTAAACGTCACTGATGGCATGCGCTGTGCATGGTAAACATCACGTGTACCGTACAGTATAAAGAATGAGGAGAAGCAGGAAAATTTGAGGTGATGGAAACAGCGGATAAAAAACTGTACGGTATTCTAACAAAACATTGCATTCTTGTTAGTGGTTTGCTCACAAAATACTAAAAGAGTAGGTGAATTGGAAAACGGCCAAAGACTCTTTTCAAGGAGATCTTCATATTTCAGTAAGACAATGACAAACCTCATTCTGACAGGAGGGATTACAACAGCATGGCTCTGTAGTAGACGAGTCCTGCTGAGAAACTGGTCTGACTGCAGTCCTGACTTATTCACTGAGTTCACTAAAAAAGGGCTTATGGTACACTGGGGAGAACTTGTTACTGCAGCTTTTTTAATTATTATTTTTTTTTTTTTCAAGGTGTTTCTGGTATTATATTCAGAATGAGCAACTTTTTCATAACACAACATTTTCCACTTTCAAGCTTAAATATTTTTAATTAAATCTTAGCTTTGAATGATCTGCAAACCATCAAAATCTTCTTCATCAACAATTTACCCAGCGTCTCCAAGCAAATGGAATCAGGGTTTTAATGTTTTGTGTTGGATATTAGGAATGGGGATTTTAAGAAAGTCCTGTGATCCATTAATCATATAATTTAACGATCAATCATTGATTTGATCTTTTTTTTAATGCGAATGGCAGAAAATCCTCCAAAAAACATGGTTTTCCTAGAAAGCAGCTGGAGGATGGACCCATGCTGTCAGCCCTTTTTAATAACATTAGATCAATCCAAATTTTGCGTGATTGACACGAATTCTTAACAATCAATTAATCGATCATTGATTAATTATGCGCATACCTATTGGATACGGTTGTTTAGGCTTCGGCTTGTTTTCATTTTTGCATTAGTTTTGAACTTTTTTGTGCCTCTTTGAATTTGCATTGTTTCCTAATTTGACAACATCTTTGCAAAGTGATGATATTACAGTGTAATACTCAGAGACAGAGCAAATGCTGTTAGGCTTTATTTTTTTAATGAGGAATCTGTGAAAGAAGTTAGCGTTAACAAGGAAAAAGAAAAGGCTGCAGGAAAGGAAGGAAAACAGCTAAAAAGAGCAGGCAGCTTGTTTAAAAGGGTTTCAAAGGAGGTTAGTGCTGTTGATAAAGATGAGCTGTTGGTCCTTAAAGAGGACCGAAGTAAAGAAAGAGTACCAGAGAAGAAAATCATTGTGTGGTATGGCCTCTAAGCTTTAACAAAACGGAGAAAAACAAGAGTCTTTCAGCTTCACAGGCCCTGATCATCAAACAAACTGAGCTGAGCTGAGAAGCAGACACTGAAAAGTCAGACAACAAACTGTTTGTGTTAGTAATGAACAACTTTCAAACCGTCCTCATCTCACTGGCTGACTCAGACAAAGGGAAGCTGTGGGGTGTACAGCAGTGTTTCTTTTAAATCTGTGTAATCCTCACTCTACACACTCTTTATGGAGCTCTAATAATCCTTCTCTTTGACTGTAGAGGCTTTTACTCCAGAATAATGATGCTCTTTTTTTCCTCTCCTCTCTGCTGTCTTCAGTCACTCTTTTATTTTTTCACTATGATGCTGTTGTTGTTTACTAGAGTAAACTGTAAATTTACAGTAGTAACTCTTATTCAGCTACATTTCTTTACACTTTTTACTTGAATTTATATTTGTACTCTATGTAGCTAAGACTGTTAAAAGTCACAACCTTGCAGGGCACAGCACTTTTACTTTTACTCATATTTATAGGGCTTATTAGTGTGGCAGTTAGATGTACATAAGCACTCAAAGCACTCATTCTTCTGCTGTTCACACACACTAATTTGGATTCTCCCACTTATAATGAGTATGTTTGTTTTTGTTGATGCAATGAAATAGTGCTTTTTTTTTTAGACTGAGAGCCTAGAGATGTCAGCATTTCTTACCTTGTCTTCCTATATGGTAATACTGCTTTGGAGCAGATCTAGGGACGCCAGAGGATGAGGACACCTTCACCTCTTGGTCTTCATTCATCTGCTTCACCTCTAGCCCAAACTCCACCAATCTCTCCATCATGTGCATTTTCTTTTATGTGCACTCTCTCTTTAAACACTCGCACATGTTAAGAGTTTAAAAACTTTTCAGTGTGTCCCATTGTTAGATCAGTAAAATAGGATCCAGTGTTTCCCCTAAGTTAAGAATTTACTTGTGGTGGTGGCCCGGGTGGTGCAAAGTGGTGCCTTGGTGTTTGATAAGTGCATTCAAAATAATCTAGTCAAGCTAAGGTTTATGAACTATGCGTTATTTATTGCACATACAGGGCTCTAGACTAACTTGTTTTGCCAAGAGCACAGAGCACAGAACTCCTTACTAAAAAAATTAGGAGCTCAAGCAGAAAATTTAGGGGTGTACACTGTAACTTGACTTGCAAGGCAAATAATTCACATTTCCTCTCATTTTCATTGTATTACTGATAAATAGATATTACATGCAGAAATTACAATGTGCTGTTTTAAATTAGGTCACATTTTATTTGTGCACTTTTAAAGATGCAAAACAAACTTAAAATATAAGATAGACAGTGCACATCATTACACTAACCAATGAGTATTTTTTCTTTTTTTTTTTTGCACATGGCATTTGTTTACAACTTAAGACCACTACAGACTGTTGTTTTGTAAACGAACAACCCAAAGGAAAAACAGTTTGGGTGTACTTCCATATATCCGCCACTGTGTCCCACTCTGTGCCGTGTTCGTGTGGAGGAAACCCTGCTGTCTGTGTGTCTGTATGACCTTACTTTTATTTTTCATTTTATAATTCTATTTTCATCTTCTTGGGCGGGTGTCAATCTTCTTGGGCGGACCACCCAAGTAAAGTCTATGTAGGGGAAACACATGCTCTAATTAACCTTGCACCATGCAGATCTTAAACAGTGTGTTTTAAGTTGTTCAAGTGAGTCTAAAGTGGATTAATTTGAACTGTTATTGTGACGCTTCACACTGTCATCACCTCTAGTATACCCTAAACCAGTGGTTCTCAAGTCCAGTCCTCGAGGCCCACTGTCCTGCTTGTTTTGGATGTTTCCCTGCTCCAACACACCTGATTCAAATGATCAGCTCGTTATTAAGCCATTACAGAGCTTGATAACGAGCTGATCATTTGAATCAGGTGTTTTGGAGCAGGGAAACATCCAAAACATACAGGACATTTCCCCTGGTTTGGCTCTGACTGTTGGTTACAAAGTCATGCTGTTTGAATTGAAGTAGTGAAGATTTCAGACAACACAGGGACCTGACTAAAAAGTCCAACAAGCATCAACTTGGAAAGTTTTCTATATTTTAATCAGACTCTTAAAAGTGTCAAACTTTCATCTCCTCTGTCTCTTTTTCAGCCTGTGCTCCCAGGAAATGCTGCCCGTGACCTTCCAGGCCTGCGTCATGACCAAAGACTGTGATGTGACGGACTGGTCAGAGTGGTCAGCGTGTTCAAAGGAGTGCTATGACCCCAACGGTCCTAAAGGAGAGCGTACTCGAACCAGGAAAGTGAGCCAGTTCCCCATCGGAGGAGGAGCAGATTGTCCTGAGCTGGAGGAGAAGGAGCCCTGCAGTCCTCAGGGGGACGGAGTGCTGCCATGTATCGTGTAAGTACTGGACCAAGACAGGAAACTCCTCTCACTGTGTAGATCAGCATTCTTTCTGTGTTTGTGTTCAGGGGTAAGAGAGAAGTGATTTATGGAAAATGCCTCGTATTAAAATGAAAACCTCTGCTGGGTGGGTTTTCAGATGATAGATGAGCTTTGTCAGAAGGTCATCGAGATACGGGCCTTTTTATATTAATCTGCAATTTATCTTCCAATTAGCCTGTGTGAGGATGGTAACATGATAAAGAAAGAGGGTTCAAGAGCGGTTTGTGTGTAAGGAGATGGAAAATAATGGCTTGTGTCTAAACTGGTGCCAGGAGGTACAGATAGTGTCTTATTTTCTTCAAGGCTCAGTTTTCAGCCTGTACTTACGCTCTTGGAAAGCAACTGGTTGGACCTGATTTTAGTTTGTGGTTTCACAGTAAAACATTCATTTCTAAGACCATGTTATAATCTCTCTCACTTTAACCTTTTAATTCTTAAGGTTCATTTTGGAAGGTTTTTTTAACGTTCATTTAAAGGAGAGTGGATAATGTTGAGTCATTAATTATACCCTCAGACTGTAAGCTTTCAGATGCACTTAACCCTACAGGATCTAAATATTTACCGTCTGCAGCCATCTGCAGTTTTATTGCTCTGCTTTATGTTTAGAGAAGGATCCATCTTATTGGGAAATCGTAAATCGATGTCAATTGACATCTGCTGCCACTGCTATTGGACTGCAGGATGACAGGCAACGTCTCTGTCCATGGTGCTGAAAAGCTGCTCAGTTCGAGTGTTCCCATCTGGAGAACTTAAAGCCCCAGGATGCACTGCTCTCCCTGGGGCCTCATTGTCCCGCAGCAGTGCAGAGGCAGGAGAGAGGGAGACCTCACTCATGAATATGGAGTCTTTCTTTGGCGACCTCAAATGAATTCCATTATCGGCAGAGATGGAGGCAGGGTTTACATTCTGTGACCTCGGGGCTGAAACCACAATGAATTTCTGCTGAAGCAGACTAGTGCCAATTATGCAGCCAGACACAAACCCTCCCATGAATAGATGCTGCAATTAACAACCTCCTTTCAGCTACTAAAATCCAGCCCCACAGAGCTCTGAGTGGACAGACTGCTTCAACGCAGATCCTCAGGCGTGTTGTAAATACAGATCTCAGGTCAATAACGTCAGAAGTCTTCCTCACAAAGCTAAGAGAAGCCCGGATCACTCAAGCAAAACTGATTCTGTTCAAAAGCAAAGATTGTTCATAATGGACGCAGCCAACATGGCGTCAAAGTCCAGTTAGTCGACTGTCTTTTAAAGCCTCGAGTCCAGAATATTCATGACTAACACAGCAGTCTTCTGCAAGAAAGGACCAAAAATAGGCAGATCTAGGTAGGATCAGTGAAAACCCTGCAGAAACTCAAAGCTCAGCAGCTGCAACGGTTTTATTCTTAGTGTTTGAAATATCTTCCATGACATTTCTGGATAAACCTCTTTTTTCAAAGTAAAAGACATCATGTTGCTGGTAACGTGTATCAGACTAGAAGCCCCTCTGTGTCCATGTCTGTCCTCAGGTACAGCTGGAAGACCACGGAGTGGACAGAGTGTCGGGTGGATGTGTTGCTAAGCCAACAGGACCGTCGTCGTGGAAACCAGACTGGGTTGTGTGGAGGCGGGATTCAAACCCGAGAGGTGTACTGTGTCCAGAGCAGCTCTGATACACCTGCGACTAACCTGGGGTCACTCAGGAGCAAAGAAGGTAACTCACCCAGCATGCTTTTCTTCTGCTGTCTCAACAGCCTTTGATAAACACAATCCCAGGAGTTTAACTGCTCTTAATTCTTCTAGAGCATTTATATAAAGACTGTTGAAACAACATGTGTTGAAAAATGAACAGTTGAGCCTGCATGACTGCAACACTTCAAGAGAACATCTTGGACTTTGGTTTTCAGGTTGATTTCCACGTTTTTAAAGATTTTTAGGGGCAAATGGTGATTTCAACACGCTGACTAAGACTTAAATTTGCACACACACACACACACACACACACACACACGCACATGCAAAAAAAAATAATATATATATATATATATATATATATATATAAAAGGTTTACAGTTTTCAGCCTTTCATCTGCAGAAACCTAAATACACCTGAACACACTTTGGAGCTCTATCGGCTCAGCCCTCCATCCCCCTCAGGGTAAGCGGTGGAGTTAATGGATGGATGGTGTAAAGAACTTCTGTTCTGCCAGTGGAAGTCTCCCTCGACAGTTTTGGACTTTGGCCCCAATTTTACGCCATCTGCGTGTATTTCTGTGGTCATAGATCATCATGATTAACTACCACAGGAACACCACTGACTTTGCTTCTCAAAGACGGATAAATATCATTTCAGAGCCTTTGCTTTGGGTCAGTGTAGTGTTCAACAAAACACTCTGTGCTGGTTTAGAATCTGCTGTTGAATAATGATGTATAGTGGCAGTGGTGGGCCCATGGATGTGAACTGATAGGATTTAATCAATATCAATGCCATAATCAAGCCAACTTATTGGTACAGTTATCAGAAACGATCTGAATCGACTCCTCACATTTTGGTCTCAATCCTTTAGTTGTTGTGGTCTTGTCTGGGGGCACTCTGGTTTTGGCCATTTCTTGGTCTGTGTTAGTGTGGTCTTTGCTTAAACACCACTCCTGACTTTGCATTAGCAACTGTCACAAGATGATAAGAAACTCACCTATTAATCAGTTTCTCTGTCTTGTTTGCACCACTTAGGAAAACCTCTGTTGACCCATTTTTTATAGTGAAACTGAGACTCCCTGGATTTTACATGAACAGATACTCCTTTGAGGATGTACTGTATGACAACCCCAGAATGAGTGTTCAGAGATGAATTGGTCTCCTCTTTTGAACTGATTCATAAAGAAAACATCTGCTCCTTTCTCTAAATGCTGCTTTACCTTCAAATATCTGGATCGTTCTCAGGTAATCCACAGCCTAATCCCAGTTCCACTAACATAACCGAGCTGTTAGAAACTCAAATAACAAATCAACAACATCAGTATCTTGGCAACAGGAAGGAGAGAGTGTTTGTGGAGTAAATAACATTTTTTTGCAGCTCATGTTTTGACACAGGATGCTCCAAATCACATCAGTGAGAGCTGAGCTGCAGACAAAAACTTGTTTACGAGCTTTTGAATCATCTGCTGGGGCTTTCATTTCACACAAACACCAAAGTCGTGTCATCTGTTTGGCTCAGCACACAGTCACTGATACCCTCCCCCCTGCTCCACCGCCATACCAGAACCAGAGAGGAGAATTAGAGCTGTTTCCCTCTCATATCAAATCTGGAGCCGAGCTGGATGAATATGCTAATGTATGTGCAAAAGCCACACAGAGAGGGGAGCAGATGAAATATGAGCTTTCACTTAAATTGGTGGTATTACTGAGCACACAGAGGCTGGAAACAGCCTGGTAGCGTGCCCATGCTTATCCAGCACTGACACTGTAAGTCCCGGTCCATCTGGCTGGGGAGGCTGCACCGACGTCTGCTGCAAGAAATTATTCAGATCAGATGCTCACAAGCAGCCGCACACTTTCATCCTTCAGTGTCAAGATGCCACATTGCTAATTTTGTTAACAGCAATGAGCTCCGTGCTTTCAGCAGCCCCCTTTTTTATTTACCGTCAGGATAAGATCCAGAAAAAATGCCTGCACCTCCAGCCGAGTCGGCCTGTCTGCATGTTAACACCGTCATTGTGATGGAAAGTGTTTCTGGGTGGGAGCAGGGGGACGTTAATGGAGGGTTTATGACAGGTGAAAAGTGACTAGATTTGGCTTGAAGGTGTTTTAACAAAGGATGGAGGCAGGAGAAGGAAAGTAAAAAGAAAGAGAAAGAAATGGATGTGATGAATGAGGAGACGCTCTGACTGGCTCAGCTGCAGCAGCAGCAGCAGCTCATCCTCCCTGTTTTCACCCTGCACCTGTCCTCGCTCTCAGACAGGTTTGGTGCTGTCACATCTCCTATAATTATAACCATCCTCTCTCTTGGACATGCCAGGGTGTTAATGAGAGCCTTCATCAGTCTCCCACATTCACTGGCACACTTTCTTAGCCCATTTTCTTTGCTTATTCTTGAGTGATATCCCCTCTGTAATGTCAGCTAAACGGCTGTGGAGAAAACAGCAGGTCTAGTCAGCTTACTGTCTTTGTACACAGATTTACTAAGAGGTGCTGACAAAAAAAGGAGCATCTGTGACATGGAAAAATCTACCTCATGTCCTCAAAGCATTGGGTGTTTATGGACCCTTGATTTAAGTAAGTCTGAGCTGTGTGAATGACAAAAAGAGACTTAACTACTGATTATTTTAAAGTTGATCCCAGCAACATGTTTGTAAAAAGTCATTAGAGGAAAAAACAAACAGGTCAAAAGTTCAGAATAATAACAGACAGAGTTTATTCTACTTAACTGTAAACATGTAAAAGCGCATACAGGGTCACAGAAACTGTATCATTTCATGGATTAGGGTGTTACAGTCCATGATTTCACCGTGATGAGCCAAGCAGCTCTGAGGAGGGAGTGTGTGTCCCAATTAAACTGATGTAATCTCATCATTTGCTTTCAAGGATGATCAGCAATCCCAGCATGACTGAGATACGACAGTCTGGCAGTGATATCTATAAATACACACATTCCCAGTCCGATTACTGGGAGCCAAAATCATCCCAGATCCCTGCTCGCTCTAGCTTTCGTTGGCTTGCAGAGGGATTTACTGCATGGGGAAATTCTGCTACACTCATGCAAAGATTATTGCTAACATAGCACAGTTTTGTTCAGTGTTTCAGCCATCTTCTGCAGCTTTTTACTCTCCTTGGTGCTACATATTCGCTCCCATGTCATCCTGAAGAAATCATGATTCAAACAGATGTTAATAGGATCAGTTGTTGTTCCTGTCCCAGTTCCGGTCAGTGTAAAGCCTATCAGGGAGCAAACAGTGACATGCTGTCAAACAGCTGTGCTGCTGCGATGCCATGAATCCCCGGCTGGAGAGGAGCTTGGAGTCAGGTTATTGATGGCAGTTGGCACGTGGCAGCACATGGCTGCTGTCTCTGAGGTTCCTAATTTGGCTGCTGGAAGTGCAGCGCAGGGAAGACTGGACCATCTGGCACAGAGATACCTGAACAAGGTCAGTGTGTGTGTAGATTTCCATTAATCAGCCTTTGTTATGGCTGCTCAGAGCTGCTCAGACTGGGCGAGGAGGGAGGAGAACAAAGAGCCGATTGTTCTCCAGAAGTTCCTGATGAAGCTTTACCATTAAAACCTTTTATATGTAATGTGATGCTCTGTTTGTATGACAACACAGAAACATGTTGGTATAATAGTCCTCTACAGGCTGTTTGGATGATCTCTTTCAGCACCTGTTAGCACAGCGGCATGTTTTTAGTCATCTGTTCAGCACCTGCTAGCTGTGAGTGATAGCTCTCTACGATGACACAGCATTTTCACTGCTACATATGATCTGCCGATTTATCTGCCTAAACAACCGCAGAAGAAGAGTTGTATTTACGCCTGTGCTGTCAACAAACCAACAAATGCAGTGGCTCAGTTCGTCCAATTTAGGATTTTCCCTTCTGTTAAAAGTTGTCACTAGATGGCGCCCTCACTTACTTATTTTACTGTTCTGTCAAAGGTTGCACTGTGCGTGCAGATGTGACATCATTACGCTGTATGTACGTCTTGTTGTGTTACCAGAGGAGCAGACATGGCACTCGCAGTTGTGTTTTATGCCAGAGTGTTAATAGTGAAACCTCAATAAATAAGCCAAAGGCTAAAGAGTGAAGACTGAGTCAGGTTAGAGAGTCACGATCAGAATAATGGTCGGCATAAACCAACCCTCTTGTTCGGGATACAATTTCTTTCCAAACGAGCCGAACTGCATCAGAATCTTCCAATCGACATGTTTACATGACGCTTTTTTATTCCGATCAAACCTTTATTCTGATTATTATTCCGATGCCCATGTAAATGCAGCTAGTGTCTCTTACAAGACAATAGCTCTAGAGGGCGCACCAGAGAGCTCATCTAAGATTGGATACATTTTTTTTTTAAATGCCTCTCTGTCTGTTCAAGTTTCCTGCTGCTCTGTGCTCCGTCAGACTCAGCACCACTCTGTCCAATCACCTCCAGAGGAAATAACTAAATGGATCCAGTCCCATTTAACAAAGTGAACTGAGACAGGTTTGTTACCCACTGCACTAAAGAAACACTGTTGAGGAATCACTGTTGTTTCTCCACTGCAGTGGGTGGAACTTCAAAAGCTGATCAAACACAGGCCAGCTGGGTCCATACTGAGCCCTGAAGGATGACTTCTGCATGATGCATCCATCACACAGCTGTTTGGATCAAAAGCATCAGCGCATGTACACATCAGACTGTAAACAGCTGACCTGAAACCAACAACAGGAACAAACATGATCAAAGCACATATGTATAGGTGCGTGTGTGACCTCAGTTTCTGTATAGGAACCATGCAGAATCCAAATACAGGTACAGTAGTTGGATATATCCAGAGCACTGTGGTTATTAATCACTGTCCTCTGTCTCCGTCTCTTTATAGTCTGTCTGCCTTCCACACTGCGGTGCTGGTTGCAGTCAGGCATTACAGAAATGAGTCATGAAATAGAGGGCAGGGTGCAGAGAGTAGAAAAATAATAATGTTGTTGTGATTGTGTGGTTCAGAGTGGCAGTGTGTGAAAACTTTGAACAATGGGTCTGCAGCCAGAGGTAAAAGCCTTTTAGACTTCAATTTGTGTAGAGTTTGGTTGGCTCATTTTAAATCTCTCTGTCTTATGGCTGTTATCGTCACTGTCTTCCTGCCACTACCTTTTTACCTTTCCTAAGCCCCTGAGTATTGAAGAGCCTTGTTTGGGAAATCCAAGTGGACTGAGCGGTGGTTTTGGAGATATTTTTTGGCGATGTGCTGGACAGTTTGTGTAAAGAGGAGGCTTAACCAGAAAACAGCCTCTTTATCCCTCAGCTTGATTCCAATCTCCAACCTGAAGCCTGAGCTCTGACACTCTGAGACCCAATGAGGACTCCAGTTTTTTGGGTCCATAAAGGCTCCAATAAAGTGTCAAGAAAGTGGTGGTGCATCCCACTGTGGCCATGAAATTTTACACAGAAGAGGCACTGCCCTTCAGTGATAAGACAGAAGTCCAGACCTCCTTTATGTACCGGTGCTTGTGCGATGATTGGGTTTATTTAAGGGCAGGAAACCTGGATAGTGAGGAGAGTTGTCAGAGAAAAGCACCACTGCTATGAAAAGACTGTTTTGTTTAGTTAAGATCTTATTTAGCTTCACTTAAAAAAAAAAAAAAAAGAAAGTAGCATGTTGTAAATGTGAATAACACATTTTAACACAGAAATATGAAATTCTAGCTTATTGTGATGTTTTGATTGAGTTTCTATGAACTTTCATAACTGTAGAAAGTGATCAAAGTTGTAAAGTGTTATGAAACCCAGAACAGAAATAGATGCTGCTTTGAGTTTTTCATATAACATGATAAAAGTTATCATGAATGCTTCAAATCCCTCATAAGGATTGTTAAGTCTTGATAAATGTTGTGTTCATACAAAATGTTTCCAGGATTTTTTTTTTTTTTTTCCCACAGCCATGCTTTATACTCAAAACCAGGATGAGGTCTTATTCTGAGGCAGCTGCATGATGTTTATGAGCACAAAAGTTCATGTAAACACCCACAAATAAACTAATAATAGTTCTGCGTCAAAGCAAACACGTACGGATTTGTTAAAAAAAACAACATAAACAGAGGAGTGACTTAAAGTAGATGTAGATGAAAAAGCACCTCATCTCCTCACCATCAGACAAACCGCTCAGTCTTGTGTTACATCGACACTCAAGGTTATAGCTCATGTACGCACGCTTAAGCGACACTATTAGAGGACGCACCTTTGGCCAAGCGGAGGCAATTTGCATGTGAATGAGGCTCAGTGCTGTGGTGGCACAGCCAGAATGATTCATCAGCTTGACGACCTTGCAGAGAGTCACCCACAGCTGTTTGGAGCTGCAGTGCTCCTCTGAGAATCAGGCGGATGGAAGACCGGCCTGCTGCGCTGTAAAAAAAAAAAAAAAAAGCACCTTTGTTGTTTCAGAGTAGTCTGGTTTTTGGAGATTTAAAGGTTCGGGCTGCTGTGAATGAAATAACAGAGCAGAGAGGTGCATTATTCAGCTTTGATTTTTAGTTAGAAGTTTTGTTTCTTAGGGGGACTCTGGGGCTAGGGGATTAGGGCTCTACACACCAACACCTCTTTTTTTTTTTAATAGAAATGTTTTCATGTCTGTACAGACAGGTTTCACTTACTTTGAAGACTAGAGTGAAAACATTAAAGCTTCTGCACAAAGGATGAGCATTATCTTCAGCACACTTTCTGTAAGTGTTACCAACTGCTGGTAACAAAGGACAGACTAACATCAACTTAGCAAAATCTTGGCTCAGTTCTCACTGTGTCTGCAGCAACATCACTTAAAAAAAATGGAGGGATCTATTATGATCATCATGAACATGTCTGCTCTTATCTGCAGGGTTTCACTGTTGTTTTGGCTATGCTCATCACTCCTCTCTTTGTCCTCTCAGCGTTACGACCTGTGGACAGTGATCTGTGTGTGGGCATCACTCCAAACACCACCCAGCTCTGCCACATCAGCTGTCCTGTGGAGTGTGAAGTCTCTGCATGGAGTGCCTGGGGACCCTGCACCTATGAGAACTGCCAGGATCAGGCTGCTAAAAAAGGTAAGACCCAGCTGAGAAATCATAAACTTGGAGCTATTATTAAAACTGTATAATAACTCCAATGAACATGCAGTTTCAGACAAAATGCACAACAACATTTCCCTGTAGAAACCCAAACTCTGCATCATTTATCCACCTTTGTGCAGTTGGATTAAGCAAATTATAAGTAAGCAAAAACAAACAGATGTTTCACACTTCTAAAACCTGCAGAAATGTTTTATAATGGCTGCAACATGATCCTTAACAACAAACACACCCAATCAAACTCCTTAAGAGTGTGTGTGTGTGTGTTTTTTTTTTTATTTTTTATTTGACACTGTCAGGCTCAGACTTTTCTTCTCAAGGCTTATTCATGTCACACAGATATGGACAGAACTTTCTGCCCTTGCTCTACGTTTCTTTCATCCATTTTTCTACAACAGCAGTAATCACAGGGACAGGATCAAGCAGTAGCACTGGTAGCTGTGAGGTGTCAGTGGCCCCACAGCCTATGACCAATGAACGGAGATTTGTGACACATTCTCTCTTTAGTTCTTTTTTCCTTTGTTTTTTAATCGAAAAGACTATATTGTCTACACATACAATGCCTGGACTGCTGGATCATTGTCCACGAAATCAACAAAAAGAAAAATGACCAATACGTATTTGGCACTCAACAGGGAACTTAAATATAGTTGAGGAAAATAAATTGTAGCGTAATCTTGGCTAAAACAACCGGATTTAATGCAAGTACACTCCTCAATCACATGCACACAGCACGCTGCTTACTGCAGGGCTATTGAGGCCACACCCCCTACATGCACTGTGCATTCCTCCATCACATGCACAGATTATTTCTTTAACCCTGCAGGCCACACTTTTGAGCCCAGAGCACAAGACATTTGAGCCCACAGTAAGTTTTGATAATATTATGGGTTACATATATTTGATTTACAATAGTATTAAGATTTAACTTTCAAAAATCAAATAAAAATAGGGTCTAAATGTAAGCTTTTTTTCATTTCATTAACTATTTGAGGGGCAAGCTTATCATGGTGGTGGTAGCTACCTCAAATGTGATGCTGTTTCTTCTGAATCCTGCAAGATGGTTTTCTGTAACCATACAATAATTTATACATCAATTGTCAAATATTTTGAAAACCATTCCAGTTGTTGAGCAAACTATATTCCTGTCAATGCCATTGCATTTGTGTTTTTACAAGCTTTTTGGTATTATTTTGCATGGATGTCTGCATATGACAAAACAAAAATATTTATGTTTGTGTTTGGATGTGATACAGTTTGTTTAAATGACCCCCAATTTCCAGTTAATTCCCATAAATTGCTAATAATTCCCATAAATTCCCATAAATTCCATGGAAAGTTTCCAATGTGGAATATTTCCAAATTCCCCCAGCTTTACTTACAATGGAAAGTTACGGGAAATTTTCCGCCCCTTTGCAACCCTACCAACAAGTTAACCACAATTTTCTTCAAATGCATGATTAGAAACTTATGAAGAAGAAAAGCTGTTGAAAAGTGGCGCTGTTAAACTTAAAATATCCTGTATAAGCATGACCCTCGGCTGCTGTTTTCAGCTGTAGTTCATGACACTTAGTGCTGCCTCCAGCGCAGTGCTTCAATGTGCATACAGTATGTGGGAGTATTTGGGCAGTGTTGGTTATATCATTTAAAACAGGGGCGACTGTTGTCATGCAGAAAGGAAGATTTTTCTGTGGCATCATTATAAATGTTGTAAAGTTGGTATATTTAGTACAGCTGGGCCTCAGTGAAAACCCTGGTGCCTTGACAGCGCTATCAGAGAGCGGGGGTTCAGAGTGTCAGCCAAAGTGTCATCACCGCCCTCTTCCTGTTTGTCATAGTTGTAGCAGGTTGTGTTCGTCCATCGGCTGATTCGGTCGCCCGCTTCAGCCCTTAATTATCCCCCGAACAGCAGCATGCTCCATGACTAATGCATGTTGACTCTGCTTTAATGAAGCGCCTCAAATGAAAGGGACGGGTGGAAATTCTCCTCCATGCATCTTAATGATGGATCTGCTCCTGCTCGCTCGTTTGCTCTTTACACTCCTTCTGTACTGTCATCTACTGTACATAATGGAGAGTGAACATGAACTCACACACGCACACACAGACGCACGCACGCAGGCATGCACTTAAGCACGCACACACACACACACACACACACACACACACACACACACACACACACACACACACACACACACACACACACACACACACACACACACTTACCTTCATACACGTGTGTACCCAGGCTCTCATTATCCAAGAATATATCAACTTACATGTCATCCTGGTCTCACTTCTTTATATCTTTCTGACACTGAACACAGGAGTCAGTCTGCTCTGGTTACATGCCTGTTTAATTATAATTCATACTCTAAGGTCTTATATAATAAAAACGTGTTTTTTATTTTCTTGGCAGTATGTGTTTGCTTTAATCGTCCTCCAGCTCAGCAGCAATGTGAAAAAGCCTCTGCATTTTGTGTGTAGCCCACCCACTGAGGTAACCTAGCTTTTACTAGCTTTTATGTTACTGCAAAAGTGATTACAACTACTCACATCAGGCATGGTGGAAACATTTGTGTCTTTTTGGTTTTGTGAAAAAAAAAACTCTCAAAAATGTCTTCACAGAGCCCTCTTCAACTCCCACATTTCAAAAATTCCACGCTGCCACAGGGTTCAACCTAAGGCGTGCAGAGACAGTCGCTTCTTTTCAGTCAATCTTAAAAACTCACTTTTACAGACTTGCTTTTATTTGATGCAGTATTTTATCTTTTATCGCTTTCCTCCTTTACCTCTGTCTTATTTTGGCTTTACTGTCTTTTTAGCTTTTGTTATATGAATATAATTTATGTGTTTATTTTGGTCCTCAGGGTCTTATTTTATGTTGTAGGGTTCTTGTATTGTCTGGGTTCCTTATGCCATATGAAAATGGCCTTCAAATCTGAGGCGTTGTTTTAATTGAGCTTTTTGTTTCTATTTGTTTTTATTCGCCAACGTTCTGTGCTTTATGACCATTTGTCAAAGCACTTTTAAAAACAGAGGTTTAAAACTAAGTTCTTCTTCTTCTTCTTCTTCTTCTTCTTCTTCTTCTTCTTCTTCTTCTTCTTCTTCTTCTTCTTCTTCTTCTTATTATTATTATTATTATTATTATTATTATTATTATTATTATTATTATTATTATTCAACCTACATGTAAGATTCCTGCTATTCAAAAGTATCATACCAAGACCTACAAATTCCTTTTCCATGCACTGTGCATTTGCTAAGTGTGCATGCATGTGTTTGTGCAAAAGTGAATGTAGTTTCCAAATACTAATGCAGTGTTTCCCCTAGAACTTTTTCAGCAGTGGTGCTGCTGTGTCTGTAGCCATGATAATGCGATGTCAACCCGTATTCATGCGTTTGAAAATAGTATCAAATTACATGACCCTGGAATCCTTATAGACAGGATTATAAACATAATGTCACAACACAGAAATGTACTCACACCTGTTATTTATTTACAAACCAGAATACTTATTTACACAACCTACATCCAGCCTGTGAACATTAGATTTTTCTGCGCTTTTTGAAAAAGAGCAGAGCTCAGCAGTGGGGGGCAGTGATGCTCATACATATGCAAATGGCGAGATGCTCTTCTTGTAGCCTGTTCCTCAGGTTGGTCAACACCTAGAAATTTTTGCTGTTACCACAAATCTGTTGCCGCTCAAGGAGATATGCTGTTACGTGACGTTACCCTCGCTACTCACTATATAGACTGTGTATAAGCTTAAACATTACCCTTCACACTAATGGAAGAGGGTCCCACAGGATTTGATGTGCTCGTTGATGACTCAAAACAAGTCGAAAATAACATTGTGCGTTGTTGTGCTCACACAGTGCGAGTAGAAATCATTAGTGGCGCATTGATATTAATATATTAATGATCATGTTTAATTTCAGTAGCAGCGCACTGAACTGCGCCGCTGCAAAATAGATGTAGGGAAAAGACTGATTTTGGTGTGTAAATCATTGGCACAGTCCCTGTTAATATAGTAAACCTTTATTTGATCAGAAACGTTCCCATTGAGATACTTTTTTTAACATAAAACCTTCACATTAAGGACTTGTCAAACAACAGCCAACACTGCACCAATCATTAGGTTTTTAGCCCCAGGCATTGGTTCACTATTGTGACGTCATTAAACCCAAAATTGATGGCCACCATATTGAAAATCTCAACACTAGCTAACTTGTACCACATCTGTAAAGATAAAGGGTTGTGTTCAGAGCAGCTAAAATGCACTCATCTGTTGGTCAAATTGTGAACCTATAATTCTTAGCCTTCCATCCAAACTGCATGGGTTGCATGTACATTGACCACAGCAGTTGGATCAGTTGCCATGACCACATCATACTTTTAAAAACAACCTACATGTATATGTGAGCGGTGTTTTTTCTCCTTCACCTTATCTAAAGGCCTCTGCACAGCTGTGGTACCCTGAGCTGCTCTTTTGTACATGACAAGTCGTCCCGTGATTGTTTCTGCGGATGTGTTTTTGGTCAGTGATGCCTGCAGCTCTGACAGCAGTTGCCTGCTCTCCTGCGGTCTGCTGTTCATAACACAGCCTGCAGACAGACACTGAGTGATGCCTGATAAAATTGAATTCCCTACACCCCAGGTCTCATCCTCCTCATATAAGCCCCTCCCCCCTCCCTGATAAATGCTCCTTCAATGGGTCCAGACACATGACAGTACATGTTCCACTGACCTGCCTGATTAAATAAAGGCTTTTGAGGTGAGAGAAGAGACACAATGAGATAGAAAAGAGGAGATTCTGCTGTCTCCACCTGTGTCCTACGGGCACTCCAGCCCTCTGCAGCCTTATCGGGTCAGAGCAGGAGTGTGGATTAGAGAGGAGGTGACCTTGGCACGGCTGAAGTTAACACCCCCTCCTCCCAGGATTGGGTCATGGGATCCCGTGCCCTTGAGAAGAGGACCAGTAGGAATAACGGATTTCTTTATGCATTAATCACTCTGCAGAAAAGCTAATGTAATGAGAGGAAATAAGAAATCATTATTGGAAGCTTTCCTCTGAACTTCAGGCTTAATGGACTGTCACTTTAAATGCAATATTATGGTTATCATCAAAGACACACTGTGACCACGGAGTGAAGTTAATGTGCTTACAGTTTTCTCCGAGCAGATCACAGTCAGAGGGGGACTTTGGGTGATTAGCATGGGGCTGTTTTAGTTCATTTACATTCATTTGTTCTCCTCTGACAGGCTTCAAACTGAGGAAGAGGAAGATCGTCAACGAGCCCACAGGCGGGACGGGAAACTGCCCCCACCTGGTGGAGGCGATACCCTGTGAGGACCCCAGCTGCTATGACTGGCTGGTGGTCAAACTGGAGGAGTGTATCCCTGACAATGAGAAGGAGTGTGGACCAGGAACCCAGAACCCACAAGTGCAGTGCATCAACAGTGACGGTGAGTAGAAATGTGTCACCACCAAGCTTCACATCAGCCACTGGAGTGAGTAGCTAAGGTGCATTTCATTTTGAGAGTGAAAGTTGTTCGCAAAGATTTCTGCAGTGTTCTGGAAGTCTGATGCCCAGAGAGCATGAGCATGAGTTGACCGTATGCATTACTGACTCTGTGCCCCCTCAAAAGACATCCTGGCGGATGGGTTAGAAAATGATGTGTAGACTCCCTGTAAAAGCAAACCAAATGTGGGTTTACCTCTTGAAGAGCAGACTTCTGACATTCTGACTTCTTCTCTTGGAGACTTCTACAATCATGTCAAAGAGCATTGATTTCACTCTGACAATACACAGCAGCTTAACACTACACCAAAATAAAGGACTTTGCATTTAAGCAACTAAAACAACACAATGCTGCATCATGTTGTCCAGTTATCTGCTCCATTTGAAGGTCTTATTCACCACCTATACGGCACTAAATCTGTTCAAGTGCAAAATTGCCAATAAAGTGAGACAACTATGCTCTCACTTTAACTTTATAATTAGGAGCTCAGATTTAAATTTTGAAGCACAAAATCACTCGCCCCTGGCGCCATACCTGTTTACACTGTATACATCAGACTTCAAATACAGCAATGAGCCCTGCTACATCCAGAAATGAAGTAGACTTCCACCGATCTTAACCCCCTCTTCAGCCAGTGAACACCTGTGGAGCAGACAACAAAGTGGTGACATCATATGAATACCTAGGTGTACATCTGTATAGTAAGTTGGACTGGTCTAAGAACATAGACTTTGTCTACAGAAAGGGGACAGAGACGCTTTTTTTTGCCTGAGAAGACTCACATCAATAGACATCTGTAGTAAGATGATGCAGATGTTTTATCAGTCTGTGGTGTCTACAGTGTTCTGTTCTATGCGGCAATCTGCTGGGGAGGAAGCATCAAACACAAAGATGCAAAATGTCTGAACAAACTGGTGAAAAAGGCTGGCTCTGTGGTTGGATTCAAGCTGGACTCAGTGGAGGATGTGGTGGAGAGATCTACACTGAGGAAGGTGGAGACTATTCTAAAGAACATGGATCACCCACTTCACAACACCTTGATGGACCAAAGGATTAATGGTGGTGGACGGCTCCTCTCTCTTCACTGCAGGACA